>CM059833.1:11032503-11632503 GCA_030444775.1 Atalantia buxifolia
TGGAGTGTCACAGCCTTTGCATTCCAGCATATTAGCTTTATTTAGCAAATCTCTAATATATTTCTTTTAAGATAGATAAATCTTTGTCATTGGCATAAGAGACTTCTATTCAAAGAAAGTGTGATAATCTTCCCAAGTCCTTTAAAGAAAAACTTTCGAATTCAGAAACAAATCTTTCTAACTCTTCAGTATTAGGACTAGTGATTAGAATATCATCAACATATATTAAAATCAATATCATTGATCCTTGCATCTCTTTAAAGAAAAGTGAAATATCAGCTTTAGAGTTCTGAAACTTCTAATTTGCAATCAAACTCTCATTCAGCTTCTCATACCAAGCTCTAGGAGCTTGTTTCAGACCATACAATGCTTTCTTCAATTTGCACAAGAAATTTGGTCTTTGCAGATCAAAAAATCCCTCAGGTTGGCACATGTAGACATCTTCAGTTAACTCTCCATTTAGGAAAGCATTGTTTACATCTACTTGCCTTATCATCCATTTATTCATTATGGATAGACTGAGTATAATTCTCACAGTGCATGACTTTATAACAGGATTAAATGTCTTAAAATAATCAACACCTTCTGTTTGCTGAAAGCCCTTTGCAACAAGCCTGACTTTGTACTTAGCTATACTTCCATCAGTGTTTTGTTTAATTGTAAATACCCATTTATTCCCAACAACTTTATATCTAGCTGAATGTGGTACTAGTGACCAAGTCTCATTTCTAATTAAGGCTGGATACTCATCTTTTATTGCTCGGTACCAATTATGATCATTTAGAGCTTCTTGAACTGTGTTATGTTCTGAATTGGGTAGAATGGCAGTATACAATTTTGGTTTAAAGATACCAGATTTTGATATGGTGATCATTTGGTGAGTTAGTTGTTGTGAAGTGAGTTTTGTTTTGATTTTGTTCTATCGTTTGTTGAATGATTGGTCGTGATTCATGTTGTGTTTATGTTGTTTAGGAGTTTGTGGAGGTAAATAAGATGAGGATGATACTGAGATAAAGAATGATTGGAATGCTCCTGTTGATGCTTATCTGCATGTGTTGACACAGAGGGCGTTTGTTGATTTTCTACCAAGTAGGTATCTTCAGAGCTGCCACTAAGTAAGGGTAATATGGAAAGGTGATATTTTTGTTGTTGACAAAGGTTCGACATTGATGTTTCAGGTTTTGTAATGTTCTTAGATGAGGTAAATATAAAGTTTGTTGAATATGGAAATACATTTTCATTAAATACAACATGCCCGAGTACATAAACTTTGCCTGAACTTGTTCGACACTTGTAACCTTTATAGGTTGAACTGTAACCAATGAAGATGCATTTACTTGTATGAAAATCAAAATTGTTTTTATTAAAGTTTCTCAAGTATGGATAACAAAGGCAACCAAAGCATTTAATAAGGTTATAATTTGGTTTATGTCCAAACAACTTTTCATAAGGAGATGAGAGTTTCAGTAAAGGTGTTGAAAGTCTATTTATGTGAAAGACTGCTGTGTGAACAACATCTCACCAAAATTTAAAAGGAAGACTAGCTTTAGCTAAGAGAGTTAATCTAAGTTCAACTATATATCTATGCTTTCTTTCCACCAAACCATTTTGATGATGTGTATATGGACATGAGTGTCTAAAAATGATCCCATTTTAGTTTAAAAAGTCAGTAAATGCTCTATATTCCCCCCCCAGTTAGATTGTAACATCTTGACTGTTGTGTTGAACTGGTTTTCTACTTGAAGCTTGAATAGTTTGAACACTTCAAAAGCTTCTGATTTGAGTTTTGATGGAAAGATCCAAGTGTATCTGCTATAATCATTAACAAAGCTGATATAGTATTTGAATCTATTTTTGGAAACAGTTGGCGAGGGTCCCCAAAGGTCAGTGTGTATCAGTTCTAATACCTTTGTGGTTTTGGTTTCAGTTGTTGGAAAGTGTTGTTTGTGAATTTTCCCTAATCGACAAGCTTCACATTGTGGATGACATAGTTAATAAGATAGCCTTTTGAGAGACTTTAATTTGCTTATAGTTTTTAAGTAAAAGCATCAGTATCATTGGATTTAAATGTCCAAACCTTCTATATAACAATGTTATCTCATCAGAGTTTTGGTTACAATTATTTGAAATAGAATGATGACATGTTTTGGTAAAAGCATTACAGTTCTGAGAGATAGATGACACATTTGAAAATGACAATACAGAACTTGGTTTATTTGGCTGAAGAAAAAATAGGTGAGAGATATATGATGAGGGCAAACTATTAGATCTTAGTAGCAGCTTGTAAAGACCTTTCTCAGCAAGGCCCTGCAGAAGAACTTGCCCCTTCATTTCCTTAACAAGGCAAATATTTCCACAAAATTTAACAGAAAGAGGGTTATCAGATGTGAGGTTTGAATGCTCAATAGGTTTTTAGTGATTGTAGGAATTAGCAACATATCTTTAAGTGCTATAGTAGTTGGTGTGGGTGTGTGATTTGAAGCTCTAAGTCAGAAATGTATGAGAGATAGGTAAGCCTTTACCATTACCAATAATGAGTTGATCAGTACCTTTATATTCTTCTCTGAGATGCATATTCTCCATGTTGTTTGTCAAGTGATGAGTTGCTCCACTGTCTAAGTACCAGCCATCATCAATGGCTGCTTCATAAGCATCAATGGCTACAAAGGTAGCTCCAAGTGCATAAGCATCAATTCCAGAGTAATTGCCAACTCCAGAATCTTGATAAAAATTTTGGTGGTGCACAGTTGAAATTTTCATACTCTTTATAATGAGTAGAACCATCAATATTAGCAAGATAGGCTGATCTTCGTACTTTAGTTTTTTTAAGATTCCTTGGTGTGGGTACATAATCTTCAACAAACCTATGCCAACAAATGTCAGCAGTGTGACCAGGCTTAAAACAAATTTGACATGTCTTTTCTTCTCCAGCACCAGGAATTGTTTGTGATCCATTAACACTAGTAAATCCATTTTTAGTAAAATGGAATGGAATTCTAGGTGTTTAAAAGGAATTAAGATTGATGTTTGGTGCAAATGAATGTCCCCTGCCATACCCACTTCTTGAATTTCCATTATGTATTCTCATTGGATAATTGATGTTACCTCTGCTAAAATAGTTATTTCTACTACCAAAATTCCTAGAGTTATTATTATTATATCCTCCCTTTCTGAAATTGCCCCTGGGATGAGCATAGAATCCCCTTGGATAAAATCTATTAGTATATGTATAGTTTGCATTAAACACATCTTTATCATCATGCTCGTGCTCTAATATGGTTTCATGTGTAAATAACAGTGCATAAGCATCATCAAACTCCATTTTAAAACCAATGATAAATGTAGCAATGTCACGATATCTTGGTTCTAATCCATTCAGGATTGTTAACAAGAGATCTTTCTCTGTTATTGGACTTCCAGCACTAGCTAATTTGTCAGCAATTGATTTAATCTTAATACAATAATCTTAAACACTTAATGATTCCTTTGTAAGTGTATTCAACTCACATCTAAGTTGAAGAACCCTAGCCTCAGATTGCACACTAAATTTTCTCTCTAAATTTCTCCAAACATCAAATGAGCTTGTACAATTTATAACAAGATTGAGTGTACCTTCACTGATAGATGACACCAACCATCTAAGTAGACTCTGATCTTGTGACCTCCAATTCTAATACTCAGGATTATCAATTCGTTGAATAGATCCATCAGCTCTAGTGATATGAATGTGTTCTTCAGGTGCTTGTTTTGCTCCATTGATAAACTTCCAATCTATTGCCTCTAATTGAAGCTAAATGTTGAGTGGCAGAAAGTGTATATTTATAAAGGAGAAAATCGTTATTTTGTACTTCAAGTTTTAATAACATCTCTAATTTTATTTATTTAAATCTCTTGTTATTTAATTATGAGTGTTTTGTTTTAATTAAGTATTTTATGTATTTTAGGAACTTCATGGTCATTTCACAATGAACGAGATTTCGGATAGCAAAACGGACATCACTTTTGACCTCAGGACAGTCGAAAACCTTAAGAGGAGCATAAAAGGAAAAATGGCAATTCACATGTATGCATCGTCTTGTTCATCGAGTGCTCACATTCACGACCTTTATTCAGACCGCGTTCTCGTTCAAACCGTGTGCAAACCGTGTTCTTTGTTCAAACCGCGCGTGGTCAAACCGTGTTCTTGTTCATCGATGACGTGGCGCAATCCTGCGCATCCAAACTATTTTTAATCCGATGGCCATGATTCACTCAATGTATCTATAAAAAGGGGGCCTCCCCCCCTAATTTGACACCCCTGAATCCATTTTTTAGCTTAGTTTTCTGTAATTCTTTCTCCATCTTGTATTTTCTATGTATTTTAATAAATTCCCATTTTACCCTTAATTCAATTATGAGTAGCTAATTTTCTTTCAAGCTTGGGTTGAAGGTGAAGTCTCAACATGTGTCATGGGCTTTAATTGGTAAATTTATTTTCTCTTCCCCTCTAATTTCTGTTGAGGTTTTGACTTTTCGTCGACAAATAATAATAATCTTGTCTACCGCCTTGGTTTTACCGGCACCCTAGTATAAGGTTATTATTATTTGGCACGATAAGCTCTTAGCACCATATTGATCAGAGCGTGGTTCATGAGGTGTGGATTCCCCCCTCATGATTTAATTGGTATTAATAAGGATTATTTAGCCCATGATGCATGTTGATACGGATCCAGATACCCAGTGCTTTATTTCAATAGTTTCCAATTTAATTATTTCTGCCAATCCAATTTAAATTCCAGCATAATTTAAATCACTTCCACACAAATCCAACCACCCATTTACATAATTAATTCTACACACAATTAAAATCCACCTCCTCGTGGGATCGACACTCAACACCATTAATCTATTCTACAATAGATTCGTGCGCTTGTGAGTTCAACAAAATTTGCACAATAAGTTTTTAACGCCGTTGCCGGGGAGGTAAGTATTTTGATTTGTTGAAATAATTTTTTGTAAATAATTTTATTATTATTATTATTATTATTATTATTATTGTTATTATTATTATTATTTTAGTTGTTTCCTTGTATTTTTTTCTTAATTAATTAAAAAAAGCGAATTTATATTTTAGGTAAAAATTTCTTTTTCTCTTCTTTAAATTTCTGCAAATTAATTTTCAAGTTTTTTTTGTAATTTTTCATTTATCTCATTAATTTATTTTTATTTTATTTCACGTATTTGTTTTAGTGTATTTTATTTTTATAGAAAGGTTGTAACAGTGCAATAAGGTTAGTTTCGTAATTTCTCCTTCTTCTTTATTTTTATTTATTTTGTTCTCATTTTTATTTTCTTTGCATGCATGGTCGTAGGTCATTATTACCTAATCTTGAACCTATAGACCTTGAATTAGAAAGAACACTTTGCACACACAAACACATCGCACTTAAAGAAAAAAATTGAAATGGATTTACAACAACCAGAACCACAGGAGAGGCCATTTAAAGACTACTTTAGTCCCTTAGCTAATTTGAGCACATCATGCATTAGATACCCAAATGTAGCCGCTAGGAGTTTTGAACTAAAACCTAGTGTGCTAAATTGTCTCCCAACATTCTATGGCCTAGAAAATGAGGACCCATATAATCATCTGAATGATTTTCATACAATTTGTCAAACTTTTAAATATGAGAATTTTTCAGAAGATAATATTAAACTTAGACTATTCCCATTTTCTTTAAAGGATAGAGCTCGTTCATGGTTCAATACATTGCCTGCTAATAGCATTACAACATGGGAACAAATGGTGACAAAATTTTTAAATAAATATTTCCCAGTGCATAAAACCAATGCTACTCGTAGGGAAATCTCAGAGTTCACCCAGAGAGAAGACGAGCAGTTTTTCGAAGCATGGGAGCGATTCAATGGGTTACTTTTGAAGTGTCCACATCATGGGTACGAGAAATGGCACCAATGCCAATACTTCTTGGAGGGATTATTGCCAAATGTGCAAGAATGGCTAATGGCAACAAGTGGAGGAGAGCTAATGTCAAAAAGTGCAACAGAGATTTGGGATTTCTTCCAGCGACAAGCAGATAATTCCCAACAACGGAGTCGATCTCTCAGGAATACTAGAAGAATTAAAGGAGTGAATGAGGTTCACATTGGCGAGTCCGGTTCGGGAATCAAAGAAGTCAAAGAGATGGTTGAAGGCCTTTCTCGACAAATAGCATCTTTGACGACTGCTAAATCAACAGAGCCACATGACCATGACTCATATTCAGATCAAGCCAATGCCATCGGTGTCATGAGGAAGCCATCAAATTACAACCCATACTCCAACACATATAATCCTGGATGGAGAGACCACCCCAATTTTTCATGGTCTCAAGGATTCCAACAGAATGGACCAGCAGCTCCAGCTCTACCAATGCAACCAATTCCTCAAGTTCCTCAAGCCTCTCAACCACCATTTAGATCATACAATCAAAACCAGAATTACTAATTACTCTCAACCCAGACCATGGGAGGATTCATTCCAAAATTTCAGGAATGTTACTCAATCTACAATCGAGCAACAGAACCGCACCATTGATGGACCATGGAATGAGATGAGAGCAGGCTTCAACTCACAAGCCCAATCAGTTTCAAGCCTCGAGAAGATGGTGGGACAACTTGCTTCTTCAGTTCAAACTTTGGCAATGACTGTTGAAAAAGGCAAATTTCCAAGTCAACCAGTGCCTAATCCTAAAGGAGTGCATGAAGCAAGTACCAGTTCACCACAACAGCATGGAGAGGTCAAAGCTGTCATAACCTTGCGAAAAGGAAAAGAAGTCGACAACAAAGTGGAGATGCCAGCGACCAAAGAAAATCAAATTGTACCCGTGAATGTTGAAGACTCACCACCGGAGGAAAAAGAAGAAACCAATCCACGGGAGTACGTTCCTAAAGCTCCATTCCCTTAGAGGTTAGCTAAAGGAAAGAAAGGAAAATCCACAGGTGAGATTTTTGAGATTTTCAAACAGGTAAGTGTTAACATCCCTAAAACCTTTAGGCTATTTGTCTGACTCACCGACTGGAGAAGAGTTAGTTGTCTCAGGTATGCAAGAAAGAATAACCGAAATGCTTAATCATGCTGATGCTTTTATTTTCTTACCAGGAGATCTTGCAACTCTAGAGGGACTTATCACTTTAGCATCTTGGGCCCATCTGCACATTCATCAGAAACCCATCGGTTTGTTAAATGTCAATAATTTTTATGATGGCTTTATTGCATTTCTTAACCATGCAATAAAAAACTATTTCATTCCCTCTACGGTGAAAAAGCTTTTTATTTGTGCTCACACTACTAATGAGCTACTTGATCTGTTACAAGCTTATCGACCAGAGCCAGATCCCAAGACCTTGGTGTTGGAGTGTAAAAATAACGATGGTAACAATAGCAGCAGTAAGAAGTACAAATTAGATTTAAATCTCCGCCTGTAAATATTTTATTTTGTGTTGCACCACCCAGGTGATGTCTTCTAAACTCTACTTCTTTCCTTTAAAACATTGAGGACAATGTTTCGTTCTGGTTCGGGGGAGGGGATAGTTGACAATTGTGGAATGTTGGTTAAGTTTTTACTAATTTTTTGTTGTAGAAACTAACTGTTGCTAACTTTTTGTGTTGAAGATGGCTGAATATGGAGTGTAGTTACTCTAGAAACACATCTTCTTAGTTAAAAAAAAAAGAAAAAAAATAATAATGAAAATTTTTTTTTCTTATTTTTCGTGTGATCTTTCTAACTTTTTCTTTTTGACTTCTCCTTTATAAATATGCATTTTCAAATTTTTGAGTCAAAGATGACTGAATATAGAGTGCAGTGCCTCTAGAAACGCATCTTCTTAGTTAAAAAAAAATCATTTTCTTTTTCTATCATTTTAAGTGTAACTTTTCCAATTAATTTTTCTGCATCATTTTCACATTTCTGCATGCATATTTTCCTTTCATGTTTAGAATAGGTTGGGGGGTAGAATGTTGTTTAAATAATAATAATAATAATAAAAATAGTGTGATTTTGTTTTTATTTTTGGATGACATTATGACTTTCGAATTTTAGTATTTGTATTATCTTGGGTCTTGAGTAGGCTTGGCAAAAAAAGCCGGCCAGCTTAAGCCCACTGCCCTGGCCGTCAAGGCCCGCGGGCCTAGGCCCGGCCCTCACACATGAGGGCCTGGATAAGGGCCCAAGAAAAAAAGCCCGGACAAAGCCCAGGCCCATTCCTTTTTAAAAAAAATAAATTTATAAATTAAAATAATATAATTAAAATTGAAAAGTAATTTAAAATAAAAAAGAAAACTTAAATTCTTAGCTTATAAATCAATTATGATTCAAAAAAGTTAAAATTATGATATTAATATCTCTCTTTTGTGTCAATTAATTAAAAGAGTGTTTGAATTAGAAAATTCAGTATTAAAGAAAATTAAAGTTATAGCTTTTATTTGCTTTATTTATTATTTTAATTTGAAATATTCATTTTTTTAAATTTATCTATGGTTATAATAACTTGTTAATCATTAATTTATTTCAAATTTACAATAATTTAAATAATTTAAAATAAATTTAGAAAAGCCCATGTCCGGCCCGAGCCCGGCCCAGGCCCTCATGCTTCAATGACAGTGGGCCTGGACCTGGGCTTGAAAAAGCCCGGCCCAGGCCCGCTGTTTGCCATCCCTAGTCTTGAGTGATGTTACACTTTGTTTGCTACTCTACATGTTGATGTCGGAGATAAATATGAGTTGCTTGAAAGAATTGACATGTCATAATGAATACCAAGTGAGCTTTTAAGCCTATTATTTTTCTTGGAGAGTAACCCTTTTTTCCCATCTTCCATACAACTTAGCAGTTTAATATTTTATATACGATCTCTATATTCTTTTGAATCAACCCTCTAAAAAAAATTACTTTAAAAAAAAAGAGAAAAAAAAAGAGAAAAAGTTGTTACTACATCTGAATGTCCATTTAACTAGTAGATATGGAGGATTATCTAGAGCCCTAAAAGATGATGGAAAGGCCATCTTTGACCCGTTTGAGCCTTTCTAGCCATCCCTTATGTGAAATATCCATAGTTAGCCCTTTTGAGCCTTTTATTAAAAAAAAAAAACTTTTCTTTATCAACTTATCGTCTTAACCCACTCCAATTTGGAGTATTACCCGATATCTTATAAGTTCCATCACCTATTCATGTTTGAGGAAAATATAAATAATTATTTTGTTTAGTAAAGTTGTGCAATACCAAAAAAAAGAAAAGAAAAAAAAGAGAAAGAAAAGAAAAAAAAAAGGAAGAAAAAAAATTCTCTAAAAAAAAAAGAGAGATATAATACAATAATAAATAAGTGAAATGCACTTTTTAGTTTCCAAAAAAATATTATTTTTCTCAAACATATATTCTGTTTTCTCTACTTTCCTTTCTTTGTTAGCCATGTCCCTAGCCTACGTTAAATCCTAATAAAAGTCCTTGATTTTAGAGAACTATAGTCTGAAGTAGAAGCTAGTTATATGGGCTATAAAGATGTAGTAATGCATAAAAAAAATAATAAATAAAAAAAATACATTGGGTTGACTAATATTTTGTTTGCTTGAGATCGTGTTATTTCTAAGCTATGGGCATATTTCCTTCATCTTGGTGAGAGCGTGTGATAATGCTTGTTTATTATTTTCTCTCAATTTATCATTCATAGAAGTGACAATTTATATTGGGTTTGATTTCTTTGTGAGAATGTCACTATTACCGGTGAGATTTTGGGGTTTGACATGTCATTTTTGAAAGTAGCTGTAACAAAATCTACTGGCCTGATTCATGTGGATGGTTGATGTGGGTGTCATGTTTCTTTAGACTGGAGATAATGCTTATATTTTTATTTGATTGCTATCATTAGTCTGAATGAATAAATACGATTGTAAAAAAAAAAATTTGAATTTTCTTTTCGCTTTATTTGCTAGGGACTAGCAATAAGCTGGTTGAGAGGTGTGTTGAGTGGCAGAAAGTGTATATTTATAAAGGAGAAAATCGTCATTTTGTACTTTAAGTTTTACTAACATCTCTAATTTTATTTATTTAAATCTCTTGTTATTTAATTATGAGTGTTTTGTTTTAATTAAGTATTTTATGTATTTTAGGGACATCATGGTCCTTTCATAATGAACGAGATTTCGGATAGCAAAACGGACGTCACTTTTGAACTCAGGACAGTCGAAAACCTTAAGAGGAGCATAAAAGGAAAAATGGCACTGTTCGCATGTATGCAGTCTCGTTTCATGGTTCTTGTTCACGACCTTTGTTCGCTAGCGTTACTGTTTAAACCGTGTGCAAACCGTGTTACTGTTCAAACCGCGTGGTCAAACCCGTGGTCAAATCGTGTTACTGTTCACTGATGGTGTGGCGCAATCCTGTGCATCCAAACTATTTTTAATCCGATGGCCATGATTTACTCAATATATCTATAAAAAAGGGGTCTCCCCCCCTAATTTGACACCCCTGAATCCATTTTTTAGCTTAGTTTTCTGTAATTCTTTCTCCATCTTGTATTTTCTACGTATTTTAATAAATTTCCATTTTACCCTTAGTTCAATTATGAGTAGCTAATTTTCTTTCAAGCTTGGGTTGAAGGTGAAGTCTCAACATGTGTCATGGGCTTTAATTGGTAAATTTATTTTCTCTTCCCCTCTAATTTCTGTGGAGGTTTTGACTTTTCGTCGACAAATAATAATAATCTTGTCTAGTTACTGCCTTGGTTTTACCGGCACCCTAGTATAAGGTTATTATTATTTGGCACGATAAGCTCTTAGCACCATATTAATTAGAGCGTGGTTCACGAGGTGTGAATTCCCCCCTCATGATTTAATTGGTATTAATAAGGATTATTTAGCCCATGATGCATGTTGATACGGATCCAGATACCCAAGTGTTTTATTTCAATAGTTTCCAATTTAATTATTTCTGGCAATCCAATTTAAATTCCAGCATAATTTAAATCACTTCCACACAAATCCAACCACCCATTTACATAATTAATTCTACACACAATTAAAATCCACCTCCTCGTGGGATCGACACTCAACACCATTAATATATTCTACAATAGATTTGTGCATTTGCGAGTTCAACAAAATTTGCACAACACTAAACTTGTGAACGCCATAACAAGTAATTAGATCGATCTAACTTGATTGGATTGTTAAAAGAAAAAGTGATTTGAGTATGTTGATTTGCTTCTATAGCTGTTGAATTTCTAGATATTGTTTCGCTCTGATACCATGTTGAAAAGCTTAAAATTGAGCTGATAATTATGTTTGGAAGCTCAGAAAATTCATGAGAAAATGAAACTGGAATATTCTGAAATTTCTTTTATTCACACTTAACACAAATAGTGATCATTGTAGTATTTATACACATTGCATACAATATGAAATCAGAATTAAAGCAAAGTTAACAACTGTAACATAATCAAAAGCATGCTTAACTACTTGGCTGAGCTAGCATATATTTCTTAACTAATAATGTTGACTGGACCTTAGCTCACACATGCTTATCGTGCAACTCTTCTTAGTTCACACATGCTTAGTGTGCTTTCTAAAAACCAAGCCTCTTCAATAACGAATCGACAGAAGTTACACCAAAAGGTGAATATGCAACCAGTATATCTACTCCGAGGGCGCTTATATCCGGCTGAATTATGCAACCATCAAATCAGCATAAGCCATATAAATATTTCTATTATGAAACAACACTATGTTTTAAAAGAATATGTACACCTTCAAGATATCTAGTGCAATTTCATTTGGCCCACGTGAAGAAAAGCCAGGGACAACAGGAACATGAGAATCCTTAATTGTTTCAGTAATAAATCCAGTTACAAATGTTGGATTATTTTTCTTGAATGAAATTAAAATTAATTAATGTTAAAATGTTATTGCTCGAATTTGTTAAGCTTTAAAAGGCTGGCTATACCATAAAGCATAGAAACCTTTTGTTTGGGGGAATTGTGGAAGCAAATGTGGACCAATGGTGTGATGATACTTGGCAAAAATGAGTTAAACAATTGAATCCATTACAATTAAAACAGAGTGGTAGGACAGTTAGAGGAGGACGGGAGGTAAGCTCTTTGCAAAGAGTGGCAATTTCGGAAAGATGTGATATCAAAGGGCATAATTGGAACTTAGAATTTTGGTAATTAAAAGCACACGTGAACAGTACATGCTTTCATTTATAAAATAAAAAAATATCTCACCTTTGGCTAAATACAAGGAACCAATAGTAAGAAAGATTCTTGAATTAAGTTAATGAATAAGCGTTAAGTTAGCTATCCTCTGAAGTGGTCCAAAGAGCAGCAAGACCACAAGATGGAGGGAATGGCATGTGTATAAAGCAAGGGAGCAAAAAGGTGGTTGGTGGTTTGCTTACTTCCTAAGCTTAGGAATATCACCATCTTGGGTCTACTAATCCAATTACTCAAATGCCCTCAAATGAGGGAGGGAAGCCATTAATTAGGAGCCACTTGTATAAAATTACCAAATGGCCCTAAGGCACACTCCACATAAGCATAAGGTTCGTTCTAACAGTAACAACTATTTTCGACAGATTTTGGGGGTAGAAAGAGACAAACCTATCTAAAACAATGAATTTATATTTTTTGAGGAGACGGGGTACCTCACTGATTTGTTGTGTGTGTGGTGTTTTCAGAAGTCTGGAGAAGGTGATAAGTCATGGTGGAAGTGGTAACAATGGTGAAGGGTTCGAACCAAGAAAAATATCCCTCAAAATGAGCTTTACGCCTGCAGAACAGTGAAACCGAGGCTAGAGGTGAAGCCGGGGTACCTCGGCGTTTACACTCCGATGTTCAAGTTAGCAACTCAAGCTTTTATGATAAATAGAGCTTGCTAGCCCTCTGTAAATTAAAGTTTAAGGTTGAAGAAATCTTATTTTTGTGGAGTGTAAGTCTTGATGGTGAATTAGAGCATGATGGAGAATGAAATCTAGGCACCTTTTTATATGAAGTACCTTAGCTGCCACGTGGCGTATTCTTTTTGGCTAACGTCTTTTTACCTTTTTATGATTTTTGGGTCGTTATGTGCATGTTTGAGGCGTTTCTCATCCTTTGGAAACGTGGCACGCGCTGGAGAGTGGTCGAGGGTACCTCTGTAGTAGCTTTCAGGTAGGCAGCTGAGGACCACTGTCCTTAGAACAGTGTCCTTCACTTTTGGCAGAGGTGACAGGCAGCTGTCCCCCCTTTTAGCTCGGGGTTTTTGATTCCTAATTCTGACAAAATCGAATATTATCTTTTAAGAGGTGGAGACATTTCTCATGGCGGATTTTTTTAAAGGATTCCCCTAAGTCGGATCTGTCTGGTACCCCAAGTTATATAGAGTACCCCGATCCATGCCGGATACCTCGAATTATTCCGGGTACCTTGAATTATACTAGAGTTATTCTGGGTACCTTGAATTATGCTGAAGTTATTCCGGGTACCTCGAATTATATGGGGTACCCCAATCTATGTGAGGCACCTCAAGTTACTTTAGAGTTATGCGGAGTACCTCTGATCGTGCCAGGTACCTCTAACCATTCCGGGTACCTCTAGTTATACAGGGTACCCCAATCTATACGGGGTACCTCGAGTTACTCTGAGGTTATGCGGGGTACCTCTGATCGTGTCGGGTATCTCTAATCCTGCCAGGTACCTCTAATCATTCCGGGTACCTCTAATCATTCCGAGTACCTCGAATCATACAGGGCACCCTGATCTATGCGGGTTACCTCGAGTTACTCTAGAGTTATGAGGGGTACCTCTGATCGTGTCGGGTACCTTAAATTATACGACGTACCCCAATCTATGCGGGGTACCTCGAATTATGTTGGAGTTATTCCGGTTGTCGACACGTGGCGCTCTGCTACTTTTTATATTTCTCCCCAAACAACAATTATCCATCATCTCACTTTTTTGCTGATCTTCTTCTTCCTTCTCCGAAGTTGTCCTTATTGTTTAAGGCTTTGAGATCCCTTGCGACTTTAAACAACCTTTTGTTTTGTATAGTTTGACTTGAGCATCGGAGTGAGGTCACTGGCCACTGGTGGCTCCACCCCTAACGCTAGCATCTAGCTTTGTTTTGCAGGAGTCGTTTGGTTCCAACTTGGTCCTCTTCATCAATAATCACCCAACACAATTAACCTCCTCCGTTTGGATGAGAACACCTCAGACATAGTTAGGCAACCTCCAACATCAATTCTCCTTTCCTTTATTTTTATTGTTTGGTTGGTCAGGTTAAAGTTCAGCACAAAATCACTACTTGTTGCAAGCAAAATTTATGCCACCTTTGCAAGCGCCTATCTACTTCTTGGGAGCAGGGCCAAAGCCTTCATCTCTCCGATTCAGAACATATTCCACTGTTGGTGACGAAAACACATGAAATCCTAAGATCTTGTCGTATGGAGTTGGAGTGTTCTACCTGGAAAAACCGATAAAACGTCTTCCATGCCTACATGTCACAGTTAATTAAAAAAATAAAAGCCATAATTCATATATATATATATATATATATATATATATATATATATATATATATATATATATATATATATAAGGACCGGGATCGTGGAAAGTGTGTGAGTGTTCAGGAATTATTAAAAGAAGACTTTAAAACAAGCAAACAGAACTGGAAAATAAATTTACCAAGTTGAGGTACGTGGCGTTGTCCCTCCAGATCGATGCAGGACTTAATCTGCCTTTGGACCCAGATCTGACTTAGAATAGATCAATAGCCCGCACGTTCTGGTTTCCAGCCTATATACCTTGATTTAATTGATTTTATTTATTATTCTTTTAAGCAATCTTGTTTACCCAAGGCTCATACACAGTATTAGTATCTGGATCCCAGATCTAGTGCTCTGAAGGAAAGGAGGGAGAAGAGAATACGACTGAGGGGAGAGATCCGGTCTCTATGTCTCAGAAGAATGTACAGGTTTTAAAAGCAGATCTGATATTAAAGATCAGACTGCAGATCATGTATAGGACTTTAAAATAAATTGCTTTAAATTAAATTACGGAAATTTAAATTGCAGAAAAGTAAATTGCGGAAATTTAAATTACAGAAAAGTAAATTGCGGAAATTTAAACATGAAATTAATTACAAGCTTTAATTGCTTTAAAATAAATTACAAATTTAAATGCTTACATTTAAATTGAAGGCTTTGAAAAGAAATTTAAAAGGAAAATTAGAAAGACAGGATTAAATCCTTGATGTCTTTATCCAGATTTCCTTAGAGAAGAGAAAGAGAAGAAAGGGAAAAATCACAAGACAGGAAATATTTCCTTGAAGTCTTGACCCTTGTTTCCCAGAGAGAGAGAAATAGAGAGAGAGAGAGAGAAGTAGAGAGAGTGGTTCTCCAAAAATCTGAGGAGTCTTAGTCTTCCTTCAAACTTAAATACAAAAATGAATTTTTAATCAGGCGGGTCAGAATAACACCACCATCAGATCAGAAGCGGGTCAGTAGCACTACGTAGATCAGAAGCAGTGTAGCACCACCACTGTAGCTTTATACGTCTTCACTGTGTCTTTATACGGAAGAAATACAAAGGACTATTACAAAATACAAAAATATAAAATATAAAATCGGGTGAACAGACATGTGCGCTCTCACTTGTGTTCAGGGGACCACCCGAAAATAAAAAAGATTACATAAATTTTTTTTTAGTAAATAAACTATTTACAATGCTTTATTGGAGACAATATTCTGAAACAATCATCTTCATTGTCGTCTCCAAGGGAAATGAACGGCTCCTCATCATCATCATTTAACAGGCAATGTGACGCGTCTCAGATCTTGAGGCAAGGAGCTGCTGCATGTCTTGGCGCTGGCCAAAAGAGACTGGGGTTTAGACTTTTGTGTGAGGAATGTACTTTGGACTTTAGTTTCTTCAATTGTAGGGGTTAGGAGGCCTTTTGATTTAAGCCAGGTTTGAACCGTGACTTTAGACAGTTTTGACTTTTCATCAAATTTAGACCACCATTTTACTTTAAAGGTTCTTTGAAGGATTAATTGGGTATCTTGAGTGTGGTACTGAAGGTTCCACATCCAAACCCAAAGAAGGAAGAAATTTGTACAGAAACATAGAAAATGAGGGAATCTTTTCTTAGACTCTGAAGGAGTATAATGGGCTTTGAAAATGTTTAAACAGTTTAAAGCATTTGGGGTTAAGATTTGAAGAGTTGGCCCAAAATAGTTCCACCATTGTTGAAACCAATTTGGAAGGCTTTATATGGTTATCTTCGAATTGAAGAAGAATAACCAAGAGTGGGATTTTTTAGGGTTTTGTATGAAAAATGTATTGAACCACGCTTGTTGATAATCCCAGTATGAGAAAGTCAAACAATGTGGTAGACGCATAAGAAAATTTACTGGAAAGGATTTTTGACTATGGAGTTGATCACCTCATTGTTTTGGGCTCAAGACTTTTAAAATAGTGGCTCAGAATGGGCTTCACTAAGAAAGAAGTGTTTAAACTTAACAGACTCAGTGGCCTCAAGAAAGGCTTGATAATAAGGCTGGGGTTTTGTTAAATCCCAAGGTTTAAAAAACCAGCCTTTGGGAAAAAACTTTGTAATTGCTTGAAATGGATCAGAATGATAAAATCCGTCTTCCATAGACAAAATATTTTGGAAATGGGTTTTATTATACCAATCCGAAGTTTTTTGAGAAAGCTTTGATTGTGAAACTACAACCTGAGAGGAAGAACTTTCACAGGAAACAATTTCTTTAGAGGAAGAGGGTTTTATAATTTCTTTAGAAATAGATTTTTCTTTCTCAGAATCATGAGAAATATGATGCTCAGAAAGAACATTTTGTGTAACATTTTTTAAAGCTAATAAAAGTTCAGGGGACTTTGTAATGGAGTTCATCCATTCTTTTACCTGTTCTTGAGAGGTAAGGGCTTTAGGCTTTGAATCTTCTTTTTCTACCATGTCAATCCAAGATCTGATTAGCATGGCTGATAAAAATAGTTTTTCTTTAGATGGAGATGAGGCTTTAGAGGGTGTCTGAGACACAGGGTCTTTGAGAATCCCTTTCCCTTTATCTTTTGTCTTTTTAGGAGGCATTATCTGTTTTGAAGAAATTCTCTCGTTAGAAAATCAGGAACAGAGTTTTTATCTCCTTTAATAAATTCAATTTCAAAATCAAAAACACTTAAAATAGCCTGCCATCGTGTAAATATTTGTTTAGATGCAATGTTTTGAATATCTTTTTCTAAAACATATTTTGCAGCTTTGCAATCTATCCTAAGTAAAAATTTCTAATTTAATAAATCACTTTGAAATTTGGATATGCATAAAATAATAGATAAAATTTCTTTCTTGATAGTAGAATAGTTTCTTTGACATTCATTCCAATGTGCAGAAGCATATTGTACTATCTGTTCTTTATTATTCTCAACTTGCTTTAATATTCCTCCATAACCTAAATCTGATGCATCAGTTTCGACAATTTTAGGCAATACAGGATTTGCAAGAAATAAACAAGGGATTTCTTTAACAATATCTTTTATTTGTTTAACAACTTTAGTATGGTGTTCTGACCATGCAACGAGGTTCTTTTTCAACCTATCATGAAATGGTTTTGCTATCCTGTTTATGTTTGGACAGAAATCAAGAACATAGTTTAAACTTCCTAGGAATCTTTGTAATTGAGTTTTATCAAGGATTTTATCAGGAAACTTGTCAGTAAAGGCAAGGGATCTTTCAATGAGAGTGATAGTTCCCTTTGAAATATAATGACCAAGAAACTTGACTTTGGTCTGGAATAAAGAAATTTTTGAACTAGAAATGGCTAGACCGGCTTTCCTAGTTGCAAAATAGAAAGTTTTTAAATGTTTGAAATGTTGATCTATTGATTGGGAGAAAATCAATACATCGTCTATGTAAACGATGCAAAATTTAGAAAAAAGGTTATAAATGTCATTCATAATTCTTTGAAATTCCGAAGACGCATTTTTTAAACCAAAGGGCATTACTGTCCATTCATATTGGCCAAATGGAACAGTGAAAATAGTTTTATAACGATCTTTAGGGTGAATTTGAATTTGCCAAAATCCTGACTTCATGTCAAATTTTGAAAATATGAATGCAGAGTGAAGTTTTTGAAGCAAATATTTTTTATTAGGTATGGGATACCTAATCCATTTTAAAGCTTTGTTAAGAGGTTTATAATTTATTACAAGTCTAGGTGTACCTCTTTCTATTTCAGAATTCTTATTGACATAGAAGGCAACACAAGACCATGGGGATCTAGATTTGGTAATGAGTCCTTTAGACTCCAAATCTTCAATTTCTTCTTTATAGTGTTTTTCTAAATCCATGTTCATTTGAATAGGACGGGCTTTAGTGGGTATTTATTTTTCATCAAAAAAATTTTCATATGGCAAATCAACTAGATGTTGTTTTCTGTTCCAAAACGCAGTTGGTAAATCAACACATATTTCTTTTTCAATTAAAGTTTTGAATCCGGAAATTTTTCTTTGTATGAAGTCACTTTTCAATTGATTTTCTATTCTTTGTAGGTTTAAATCCTTTTGCAAACAAGCTAAATTGACTTGTTTTGATTTTAGCAGAACGTTTATTTGATTCTGGTGAACAGAATTGGCTTTTATAATATTTAAATTCCTGATTTTAGGTTTTTCTATAAAACGAAATTTTAATCTTATTTTTCTGCTTTAAAGGATATACTGTCATAATTAACATATAGAGGGTAATGAGATTTATGAAAGGTGTTCCTAAAATAACAATATGATGAATATCATTTGTTAAAAAGAAAGTGGTTTTAAATTCAAAACTATTGCTTTGTACAGATGCCTCAACTTTAGAATGGATTTGTAATTTTGAATTATTGGCGGCAGAAATCCTTTCTTTGGTTCTTTCTTTGAATTTATCTGGGACAATAATTTCTTTGATACAATTTAAATCGGCACCAGTATCAAATAGAGCAATGGTGTCAATTTTAAATTCTTTGGAAAAAACTAAAGTAACTTTTATTAAATATTTTCTTGTGGTGATTTGATTTAAAACAAAAAGAAAATCATTGGGTATTGACTGAATGTTTTCAAGGCTTTGATCATTATTATCTTCATCAGATTCTCATTTAGATTCTTTTTTGGTATTATCTTCTAATTGTTTTTGCAATAGAAGTTGGATAGTATCTAAGTCATTTCTTTTATTTTTCTTTCAATTCTTTAATCTCAAGTTTAATATCTTTGATTTCTTTTTGGGGAACTTGAATACTCGGAGTGATTTTCTTTGTTTTCTTTTTCTCCAAAATTTCTGTGAGGTCATATGTATTCTTTTTAATGATTGGGGTTTTAGAGGTTTCTGTTTTATCTAAGGTCTTTAGAAGTTTATCAAGATATTCTTTTTGAAGGGTTGAATCAGAGATGTGTTTAACAAGTTCAAGAAAAGTTTCTTGTTCTTTTGTTAAAACATTGATTTTATGTATTTCTGAATCAGAGTCATCATTGCTTGTAGCAGATGTCTCAGAGTCAATTAGTTCATCAATTTGTAATGGATCTTTGTCTCGAAGGAGAAATCGAACGAGTCAAAAGTCTTAATGAGTAGAGGAGAGATCTTTGAAAGGGTTTCTTCATCAAGATTAAGCTCTTGAAGTTTTTTGTTCATTCTGCAATATTTTGCAGTATGACCTTTCTTTCCATAGTTATGAAATATGGCTTCTTTGTAATTGAAAGGGGTTTTCTGTTTGGATTTAAAATCTTTTCTTTTAGAGAATTTGGGCTTTTTATAGAACCTTGAGGGTTTCTTATAAAAATGTTCTCTAAAATTAGATATGGGCTTTTTGTGGCTTTTTGATTTGTAATGTTTCTTGTAAGGTCTCGAAGAGCATTTACCATCACAATCTTTGGAGGTACAAGTTTTAAAGGGGTCATAGTTGAATTGTTTATAGAAACTGCCTAATTCTTGCTTAGACTTTCTAAGCTCCCATTTTAGACGCTTCTGTAATTTCAAATCTTGACATATTTTTAAACCTTCTTTATTGATAAAACTGACTAATTCACCATAGGTGAGTTCATCATAAGGGATGCGATTGTCATAAAGAGATTTAATAGAATTTCTAACTTTTTCTCCTAAGAGAGTAGGTAAACCAGCAAGAAATTTTTCTTTCCAAGTTATGGGTTTGCATTATCTCTTAAGAATAGCCTAGTGAAGAAGGTGGTTTTGTAACTTTGGAATTCACTAAGTTTTCTACATCTTAAATTGTGGAGTAACTCAGCATTTTTGTCTCTAAGGTGAGACGGATCACCTATGAAATGAAGGGATATGGTCATAATCAGGGTAGCAACTGCATCCTGAATTGGGCTATTAAATTCATCAAGGATTGGTGTTTGGTCTTTGTCTGTTTGGATTGAATTTAAGATTTTTAATTGTTGCTATTTAGTGAGAAGATGATCCCACCAACCTTTCAGTTGACCAGTAAAACCTGCAATCAGAATTTCTACAATGGCTTTGTCAGAAGTTCCTGATTGAGTTTTATAAGCATTAGCTGCCATGGTCATCTGTTGTAACAATCCTAAGATATTATACTCAGACATTCCATCTAAATTCCACTCATAGACGGAAGATGCATTAAAACGGGATTGATTTAATGCACTCGGATCTATAGCTAGATCTGGTGGACTTTTAGTGGTTGGGAGTGCTAATTCCCAATGAATTTTATTGACTTTTGAAATAGGTTCTTCTTTGAAGGCTTCTATATCCGAAGAGGCTATAGAGGATTGATCTTGTTCTAGTACTGCAATCTTGCTAGATTGAGCACTATCTGGGGTAATTTGGACTTTAGAAGTAGAAGCAGAGGATGATGCTTCTATTCTATCAAGTTGTTCTCTAATGGCTTTAGGAAAATCTGATTTTGACTCTTGAACAAGCTTTTGACTATGTTTCGAAACCTAAAAAGGTTTGAAAATAGGTTCTTTAAGCTTTTTATCAGAATCCGATTTTGATGTAACAGGCTTAGAAGTAACAGGAGAAATATTTATGGTAGATTTTTGGAATTGATCTTCTATTCTAGTTAATTGTTTTCCTATTGTATTTAGATTAGCATTACAGAAATTATTCTGTTGAATAATGCTATCTAAATTTTTCTTAGTATCATTAGGTCTTTGAATTTTGTAAGGAGAGGCTTTGATTTGAACAGGTGGTTCACCATGGGTAATAGTGACATTCCTAAGAGGAGGGTGCTCAGATTCAATAGTTCTATCAGTATCTGATAGATTCCATTCAGTGAATTTTTTACGAATTGTGATTGGATTTCATTCTTTAAAAGGGTAAGAAATGTTATTTTCGGAAACATAAATTTCAAACCAATCAAAAAACATGATATGGACTTTATGAGAATTTACAAATTCATAATAAACTTCTTGGATTTCTTTTCTTTGGTTTAAAAAATGTTTAAAGAACTAAAGTCTTTTTTCTTTGTTATTCTCAGAATAAAAATCTTTATGCAAAAGGGTTTTATTGAGCTCAAAGTCTTTTTCAAGAACATTTATTACATTTTCTGTAACAGCAGAAAATGTAGGAGAAGTCGGAGGAGAAGGTTCCTTTTCATTCTGACTTTGTTCTTGTGGTTTACTAGTGTAAATTGAATGGGGAACACTAGTTGTATAATCCACAGAATGTATGGACGAACTAGGTACATCCGAAGTGGAGAACCTAGGTTGGCTTTAGAAAGGTAGATTTATGACTGAATGGACTTTTGAAAATTTTCTTTCCATTATTGGAATACTGGAATTCAAGTCCCTATCAGAAAATCTAGAGGATGTGGAGAGTCTTTGTGATGTTGACCTTTTAAAAGAAAGTTTGACTCTACCATCAGAATACTGAGTTACATTTTGTAACTCTGTATTGGGCTCAAGTTGTTTTAGAATCACTGGTTCAGTGGCTCCTTCAAGAATCCACTCCTCTGGAAGATTGACATCTTTCCATTGGATAGGTTTAGGAATAACAGTGTTTGTTTTGGATAGATCAGTCTGCAAGAGAAGAGTTTCATCTCTTTTTGACTGGAATTTATGTTGCGTATTGAACGCTGAGATCATGGCTTTGTATGATATTTTGAAAATTAATGCAACTGGAACAGATCCTTATAACATGTGATAGTTATGAGTTTTGATCTGTAAAATCATGCTTTTCAAAATATTTTTATCTTTTAATGAAACCGTTATGTTTGGATAACAGTCAAAAGAAATTGGTCCTTTACATAGACTAGATTCAATACTACTGAGTAAGGAATCATCAAAGGAGATGAACTTCCCATCCCTGAGGACAGCAAGAATTGAAGTGTATGTATATATATATAAGAAAGTACTATACAATACTTACTGGCCGGCTTTTGCCTCTAATGATCAGTGACCTTGTCTGTAAATCCACTGAAACTCCTTTTGTAACTTCTTGTTAGAATAAAATAAAATTGGTTAGTTATCTATTAGAAACAAAACCAATAAACACAAATAAATTGAAACTGAAACTGAAATTGAAATTCAGCAAAACAGCAACTTGTATCAAACAACAGCAGCAACAGCAACCAGAAACAGCAAGAAATAAACCTGAGGCCTGTTAATACAATGTCCTTAAAATAGATTAACCACCTACTGCAGTGCTTTAGGTGTACTGGTTTCTGTTTCCCAGGATACAACGGGCACGAACAAATCTGTTAAGCACGAATAGTTTATTCCGGTAAACCACAATAGCTTTGAAACTAGACTAGAAAACATAAAGAAGAAGGAAGAGAAGGAAGGAAGAATTTACGTGCAGTTTGCTTGTGATTGCAGTGTGCAAAAAACAGAAGAGAATGTGCCTTTTTATAGTCATGTGAGTGTGTAACAACAGCTCCAAAATTGAATTTGGAATTCAATTCATTCTCATTTTTAATTAGTGTAACCATTTTGAATTTGGAATTCAATTCATCTTCATTTTAATTCAGTATAATGACCATTTGATTTAAACAAAAATTGAATTCTCGGTTTTAATTACATAACAGCCAGCATAATGAGGAAGCTGTTACAAGTTCTTTGAATTCAAAACTGCAAAATGTTATGAAAAAATTAAAAAAGGAATTAAAAACGTGCCATGCAAGCTTAGACGATTTTGGGCTGACATTCGCGTACGCAGGACGCGTGGGCGCACACGAGTTTAACCAATTCGGTCTTGGATTCGCACCCCCTGCGCACGCGCGTGTGGAGAGAGCATTTATCCTTAATATTCTTGCTTATGCATGGTTAAGTGTTTACATATAAACACAACCTCTTTGGCTTATTTTTCCCATGTGGGATAAGCTCATTCCCTTTTAAATTTCCAACATCAAGGGTGCACTTTGTGAGACAATTTCTCATTCACCCATGCACCATTTTTAGTAAATAAATATACATTTTTTAAGTATTGAAGGAGTAGAATCCGTACCTCTCAAAATTTCTCACTTTTGATAAGTGAGACCCACTCAAAATGTGCCCTTAAAATAACTTATTAACATGTTATTTTTCAACAATCCCCTACATGAATGAAAATTAGCAGTAAAATAGAAAACCGCTAAATTTTGACATCAAAACCATTTTTGACCTTAATGATCGAGTTTAATAGATTGATACATAGCATATGATAGGTAGGTCTTATCCTTTGAACCTTCCCTTGTGATAGCATATTTAATTTACTGGCTGATAAGTAGACGTGATGTCTTTAAACTATTATGCCATTAGTGTAAATAATCATATACCACACACAAATATCTCTCCTATTACTGTTGAGTTCTCATGATTATATTCGTTTTGGCCTTGAACATCTACCTGGTTCTACAAGAGTTTCTAAGAGCTGAACCCTATCAACTCCCTTTGAAGCGGCCCTACTTCTCTCTAACATAGGTGATATCGTAATTAAGAGTAACCCGCATTACTCCGCTCGGATTTCCGACGCATAAGAATCATTAAGAGCCTAGCTCAACCTTATCTCTCACGGGCATCACTGTTTCATCATAGGAATGGTCAACGAGGTAATCCTCTTAAGAGAACGACCCCCCCACAGTGATCCAACTTTAGTCTTTAACAATTAGGTTGTCTCATTGAACCTAGATCTTGGGATCTCCAGTCAATTAGGTTGGGTTTTCCTTTGTTATTAACTAATTATTCTAAGGGTTTCAATCCCATTCCCCTCGATGATTTCTCTACTAGCTCTCTATTTAACCCTTTGGTTAGCGGATCCACAATGTTATCCTTTGACCTCACATAGTCAATAGAAATAATTCCAGTAGAAATAAGTTGTCTAATGGTATTATGCCTACGACGTATGTGTCTAGACTTACCATTATACATATTGCTTTGTGCCCTACCGATAGCTGATTCACTATTGCAATGTATACAAATTGTAGGCACAGGCTTTGGCCACTTCAGAATACTTTCTAAAAAGTTGCGTAGCCATTCTGCTTCTTCACCACATTTATCTAAAGCAATGAATTCAGATTCCATTGTAGACCTGGCAACTACTGTTTGTTTAGAAGACCTCCATGATACAGCTGCGCCTGCTAATGTAAACACGTACCCACTAGTGGATTTTGAGTCTTTTACATCAGAAATCCAGTTAGCATCACTATATCCTTCTAAAACTTCTAGATAGCTAGTATAATACAGCCCATAGCTACGAGTGTATCGAAGATACCTAAGTACTCTTACGATAGCTTTCCAGTGATCAGTTCCTGGATTACTCGTATTCCTACTCAGTTTACTCACTGTAATGCTAGATCTGGTCTAGTACAGTTTGTTAAGTACATCAGACTGTCTATTATTCTAGCATATTCCACTTGAAAAATACCCTTTCCTCTATTTTTTGATAGATGTGCACTCGTATCTAATGGAGTTTTAGACACGGTATTATCATCTTTATTAATTTCCAGAGAATTTTATCTACATAATGAGATTGACTTAGAATAAGTCCATTAGAAGCCCTTGAGATTTTAATCCCCAAAATGACATCTGCAAGACCCATGTCTTTCATGTCAAACTTAGACTTCAATATATTCTTGGTAGATTTAATTATGTCATCATCACTCCCAACAATGAGCATGTCATCAACATATAAACATAAAATGACATAGTCATTTTCTGTTTCTTTGACATAAACACATTTGTCACACTCGTTGATCTTAAAGCCACTTGTGATCATTGTATGATCAAATTTTTCATGCCACTATTTTGGTGCTTGTTTCAAGCCATATAGTGACTTTACCAATTTACAGACTTTCTTTTCTTGTCCTGGAGCTACAAAACCTTCAGGTTGCTTCTGTAGATTTCTTCATCTAAATCTCCATTTAAGAAAGTCGTCTTTACATCCATTTGATGTATCTCGAGATTGTGCAAAACTGCAATCGCTATTATCATGTTGATGGAATTTATTCTCGTAACAGGAGAATAGGTATCAAAGTAATCAAGACCTTCTCGTTGCCTATAACCTTTAATTACAAGCCTAGCCTTGTACCTATCGATTGATCCATCGACTTTTAATTTCCTTTTGAAAATCCATTTATACCCTAAAGGTTTACATCTTGGAGTAAGATCTACTAGCTCCCAGGTATGATTTTATAAAATGGATTCAACTTCACTGTTAATGGCTTCTTTCCATAAAGCGCCTTCCGGTGAAGTTATAGCTTTCTTGAAGTTTTGAGGCTCATTTTCTAGCAAAAATGTCAGAAAGTCTGGACCAAAAGACTTTTCTATTCTAACTCTTTTGCTACGTCTAACCTCAACTTCTTGTTCTTCCTCTTCAACTTCTGGAGCTTCATCATTCTCTTCACTTTCAACTATTGTTTCATGAAATTGTTCTAGTTCTTTCGATTCTACTCTAGAATTACAGGGAAACACATGTTCGAAAAACGATGCATTTCTTGATTCCATTATCGTATTTTTATGGACATTTGGAACTTTCGACTCATGCACCAGAAATCGATAAGTACTACTGTTTTGTGCATAACCAATGAAAATGCAGTCAACAATTTTCGGTCCTATTTTCACCTTTTTATTTAAAGGAACCACTACTTTAGCAAGGCACCCTCACACTCGTAAGTATTTATAGGAAGGTGCTCTTCCTTTCCACAACTCATACAGGGTTTTATCTTCTTACTTTCGGGGTATTTTATTTAATAAATAATTAGCTGACAATAGCTTGACTTCTCCTACATATTCTGAGGTAATCCAGAACTTATCAACATTGCATTCATCATTTCTTTTAAAGTTCGATTTTTCCGTTCTGCAATCCCATTAGATTGAGGTGAATATAGAGCCGTGACTTGATGTATGATTCCACTTTGTTCATATAGTGTTTCAAATGGAACAACATACTCACCACCACGGTCACTTCTTAATTCTTTGATTTTCCTATTAAGTTGATTCTCAACTTCATTTTTATAAAGAATAAACTTTTCTAAAACTTCATCTTTACTTTTCAACAAATATACATAGCAATATTTTGTAGAATCATCTGTAAAGGTAATAAAATATTTATTACCACCTCTTGTTTGAATAGATTGAAAATCACAAATATCACTATATATTAAATCAAGTGGTTCGGTGTTTCTTATAATTGTTTGAAAAGATGTCCTAGTTAGTTTTGCTTCAACACAAGTTTCACACTAATGTTTCAAATCAATTTAGAAATTGGGAATATGCTTCATGTTAATTAATTTACGCAATGAATTAAAATTAACATGTCCTAATCTACCATGCCAAAGATTAGAAGACTCAAGCAAATAAGTAGAAGTACTAGCTTCATTATTAATTTTTGGTTTCACAACCATTACATTGAGCTTAAAGAGCCCATTATTAACATAACCCTTTCCTACATACATCCCATTCTTTGACAAAACTACCCTATCTGACTCAAACACCATTTGGAAGCCATGTTTGTTCAACAGCGATCCAGACACCAAGTTCTTCTGAATTTCAGGCACATAAAGCACATTGTTCAGAGTCAGCTCTTTTCCAGAAGTCATCTTCAAAATCACCTTCCCTTGACCCTCAATCTCAGATGTAGCAGAATTCCCCATGAATAGCTTCTCTCCATTACTAATCGCTTCGAATAAAGTGAACAATCCTTTGTCTAAGCAAACATGTCTGGCTGCTCCCGTATCAATCCACCATTCTCTTGGATTAGAGCCAACTAGATTCACTTCTGAAACCACTGCAGAGAGGTTTATGTCTGAAACATGTTGAGTAATGTTTTCCACCACATTTGCCTCTCGCTTCTTTTTAGGCAACCTGCAATCCGAAGCCCTGTGACCCATCTTATCACAATTAAAGCTTTTTCCTTGAAACTTTGTTTGTTTCTTGGAAATATCTCCTTTCGGACCTAATTTTTTATTCTTGGTATTTTTAAGTCTATGTTCAACAACATTTTCCTTTGCCATAGAAATAGCCCCTCTTCTTTCTGCATTCCTGTTATCTTACTCAATTCAGAGCTTAACAACCAGCCCTTCAATATTCATTTCCTTGCGTTTATGCTTCAAGTAGCTCTTGAAATCTTTCCAAACAGGAGGTAATTTTTCAATAATTGCAGCCACTTGAAATGTTTCACTTAGAATCATCCCTTCTGTAAGGATTTCAGATAATATGATCTAAAGTTCTTGTACTTGACTTATCATTGTTTTTTAATCCACCATTTTATAGTCTAGGAAGCGGCCAACAACAAATTTTTTAGTACCCGCATCCTCAGTTTTATATTTTCGGTCTAAGGATTCCCAAAGCTCCTTGGCTGTTCTTTTTTCTATGTATACGTTATACAAGGAATCATTAAGGCCATTCATTACATAATTTTTACACAAAAAATCAGAACGATGCCATGCATCAATTCCACTTGCAATCTGAACATCCGTTTCCCCCTCATTAGGTTTAAGAGCCTCCTCCGTCAAGAACCTCGCAAGGTTCAATGTGGTCAAGTAAAAGAACATCTTTTGCAGCCACTGTTTGAAATTCTAGCCATTGAATTTTTCAGGCCTTTCTGCATGGTTAACAGGAATCGGCACAAAAGCTGGTTCCTTCACAACAGTTTGTCCAGCACCAGGAACTGAAACAGGGACATACTAAACTTTATCATTGGTCTCGGTTGCCATCTCAACGAACTTAATCTGTTTTAAGATTGTTGAACAAAATAAAATTGGTTAGTTATCTATTAGAAACAAAACCAATAAACACAAATAAGTTGAAACTAAAACTAAAATTAAAATTCAGCAAAACAGCAATTTGTATCAAACAACAGCAGTAACAGCAACCAAAAACAGCAAGAAATAAACCCGAGGCCTATTAACACAGTGTCCTTAAAACAAATTAACCACCTACTGCAGTGCTTTAAGTGTACTGGTTTCTGTTTCCCAAGATACAACGGGCACGAAAAAATCTGTTAAGCACGAACAGCTTGTTCCGGCGAACCACAACAGCTTTGAGACTCGATTAGAAAACAGAAAGAAGAAGAAGGAAGAGGAAGGAAGAATTTGCGTGCAGTTTGCTTGTGATTTCAGTGTGCAAAAAAAGAAGAGAATGTGCCTTTTTATAGTCATGTGGGTGTGTAACAGCAGCTCCAAAATTGAACACAGTGTCCTTAAAATAGATTAACCACCTACTCCAGTGCTTTAGGTGTACTGGTTTCTGTTTCCCAGGATACAACGGGCACGAACAAATCTGTTAAGCATGAACAGTTTGTTCCGGTGAACCACAACAACTTTAAGACTCGACCAAAAAATAGAAAGAAGGAGGAGGAGGAAGGAAGAATTTGCGTGCAGTTTGCTTGTGATTGCAGTGTGCAAAAAACAGAAGAGAATGTGCCTTTTTATAGTCATGTGGGTGTGTAACAGCAGCTCCAAAATTGAATTTGGAATTCAATTCATGCTGTTTAATTCGTATAACAGCCATTTTGATTTAAGCAAAAATTGAATTCTCGGTTTTAATTACATAACAGCCAGCATAATGAGGAAGTTGTTACAAGTTCTTTGAATTCAAAACTGCAAACTGTTATTAAAAAATTAAAAAAGGAATTAAAAATGTGCCATGCAAGCTTAGACGATTTTAGGCTGACATTCGCGTACGCAGGACGCGCAGGCGCACACGAGTTCAACCGATTCGATCTTGAATTTGCACCCCCCCTGCGCATGCGTGTGTGGAGAGAGCATTTATCCCTAATATTCTTGCTTATGCATGGTTAAGTGTTTACATATAAACACAACCTCTTTGGCTTATTTTTCCCATGTGGGATAAGTTCATTCCCTTTTAAATTTCCAACATCAAGGATGCACTTTGTGAGACAATTTCTCATTCACCCATGCACCATTTTGAGTAAATAAATATGCATTTTTGAAATATTGAAGGAGTAGAATCCGTACCTCTCAAAATT
The DNA here is from genome assembly GCA_030444775.1 of Atalantia buxifolia. Taxonomy (NCBI): domain Eukaryota; kingdom Viridiplantae; phylum Streptophyta; class Magnoliopsida; order Sapindales; family Rutaceae; genus Atalantia; species Atalantia buxifolia. The sequence continues at coordinate 11,061,933 of CM059833.1, forward strand.
TCTCACTTTCGATAAGTGGGACCCACTCAAAATGTGCCCTTAAAATAGCTTATTAACATGCTATTTTTCAACACTTCTAATCAATACATTTTCTACTGAGCTGCTCTCACATATTGAGAGAGAATGAGAGAGAATGAGAGAGAGAGAGAGAGAGTTTAGAACAGAATTTGAGCAAATATTTCGACTTAAATTTTGAGGCATACTACCTGCCCTGAATAACTTATTGCAAAGTACTCTGCTTCTATAATGATGTTTCATATTCCCCTCTAGAAAGTGACCGCAGGTAGACAATATAGACCAGCATCATTTATAATTGTTGTTCAGACGAAAAAGAAAATGGCAAGTATATGATAAATATAGACGAAAAAGAAATTGAAATTAAATTAATTTTCGGCAGAAAAATTAAGAATGGCAGAAATTTTGAATAATTTTGAATTTCTCTCAAAAATTAAATATGCATACATATTACTATTAAAAACTATCATAAAATCATGATAGGAAAAATTTAGTCATTAATAAATGCATTGACATAAACGATGGATAAATTATTAGTGATGTACTTACTTTCATTATAATTATTTCCTATCATCTTTTGTCTTTTTTTTTTTTTAGTAACATGTCGTGATTCCAATATGAAATGTGGCGCAATTATCAAGAACCAAACCCTTCTCGATCCGTGTGTTTATAAAATGTGAGATCAGCTCAGTATTTAACATTTGTGCTGGTATTCTTGCATAAGTTGAGAATATTAAATGCCTGCTAAGTGAACCCGTAACAAACTTATTTCTTAGGTTATCATTTTTAAAAATTTAACTGAAAACCTTAAATGAGGAGTGTCTCTACGAGTACACTCCCACGCTCTGGAACAACGAGCATAAAAAAGAAAGTTTACTACTTTTGTAGAGGCAAAGAAAAATACAACTTCAATATTGATGGGATATCAATATGATTAGGTAAGGGCAAAGGTATGGGCCAACATGGTCCTTGGCCCAGGTAGGCCAACTTTTTTTTTGCCCTCTATGTTGGATATTAACTAGGGGTGTTCGCGGATTGAATTTTAAAGATTAGATTTCAATTCATACCTGATTCACGTTTTTACGGATTATAAATTTTTAATTCAATCCAATTCACGGATTGATGAAATTCAATCCATACATTTGCGGATCGAATGCGGATTTGATCCAATCCATTATTTTGCAAATTGATTTGTAGACTAAAAATTTTTAATTATGTCCAATACACGAACTAAGTAAATAAAAAAATTAATATAAAAATAATTTTACTATTGATCAAATTTAAAATTAAATAAGATTTAAATAAATTAATTATTTAGATAAAGCTAGAAAAGACATTAAAAGTTTTAAAATATAACACACCAAAACGAAAAAAAATCATTCATTTAGACCAGTACATGAAAATTAACTATTTACAAAAGTTATATTTGTTTATTTAATTATTTTTTATTTTATATTATTATCGAATAAGATATAATATAGTATTAATGTGACTATATTTTAACTTATTTACTAGTAAGTACTAATGCAATATTTACAAGTTTAATTAAATAAAATTTTCTTATTTTTTTGCGGATTCGAGGATTTTTCTTTGATTTTAAGTAGATACATATCCAATTCACTGATTGCAGATTATTAAATTTTCAATCCAATCCACCAATTCACGGATCGAATTTTTATGGATCGGATTGGATTGAACACCCCTAAGATTATTAACATTTGTTGTTACTTATCAAATAAATTTAAGAAAGAGGTTTGAAACAGTCTCTTCTTTATAACTAAAATATAATGCGAATTATTTATTTAAAGTAACTTAACACAATCAGTAGCTCAACACAATCGTAATTCTAATCTGACAGTAATCTAAATCTTTTTTTTAAATAAAAACATTTATAATACCAGTCTTGAACAAAATTGAAATAAGCTACAACCACTAAGCTAGAATCCTAACACTTCATTATCACCAGAAAAGACTAGTAAGACTTTATATGGTCATGGGCAGCAGCCCACTATGTTCGCGTTGATAAGAAACCAATTCTATCTATATTTTCAGTTGTGAATCAGAATAATCAATAATGAACTCATTTTTATTATTATTATTTTTAATTTCTTTAAAAAGTAGGGGAGTAAACAAAGCCCGAATTAATCTTTAATCCTTACCTCCCTTATGACTTAAACTCGGTAGCCAACTAAATATAGTTATTTGAAAATCAGTCAGGCAAATTCCATGGGGGTAATGAACTCTTGCTTAATAAGCTTCGATATTCATTTTCCTTGATATAGAATGCATCTTGCGATTACGGCTAATCACTTGTTGGAAGTAATCACCAATTTTTATATCTTTATTGGATAACGTAGCTAAGTTTTATAATAGAGATTAATCAGAATCAAGCGTAACAAAGTGTAATTAGAAACTCATGAAAAGGTTTACTTGAAATATAAAATTTGGGACTTTTAACATTGCAGGATTGGGCATAACCTTGACAATTAATATTTCCAGGATCAAGAAAAATTTGTTAACTAGCATGCAATTGTGCATATTTTATGGAATTTCTTTTCTCCAATACTAGATGCACTTATCATGTTGAATTTCAGCTTTTGTCATCCTAGTGAATGTACAACAATTGGACTTCTGACTCTGTGATTGCCATCAGACCACATCAAGGAAGCAGAAACAATTGCTCCATTTGGCAAACCTTTTCCAGTGACAGTCACACTGAAAGACTTCTTCTCATTCAAGGATTTAAAGGAGATAGTTTCAGGCACAACTTTGATACTGACTATTTTCGAATTTTGCAAGATTTTTGCCTTGTAATTGGAGTTTCCAAGGCCAACGTTAGTAACAGTCCTTGGAAAGTTGATTGCGAAAGACTTTCCTGGGGAAACGTGAGCTACCATTGAAGGGTAATTGAGATCTCTTGGTGTTGCTTTATCTGAGCCTTTAGGACAAGTGCTGATATTTCCAGAAATTTTGCCAATATTGCCCTCATCATAACCCATGCTGCAGAGCATTATTATGTAATCTTGTTCAAAAGTTTCATACACAAGTCCTGGATTTACAGCTTCAACAGGATTGATATGCCCCGAACCAAATGAAAATTCAGCATCTTTATTCTTGGAAGAATTCATGGGCCATGCTACAGAATAAAAAAAAAATTGGTGATTAAAGAACGCTAACTTGCAAATTAAGTTATCCGATCACTATATGTTTTGATGATATAGATGATTAGATTACCAGTAGTCATTATAGCTGATTTGATTGCAGAAGGAGACCAGTCGGGATGGAATGATTTAACATATGCAGCTACTCCAGCAGCATGAGGACAAGACATGGACGTTCCAGATAGTATAGTGAAATTACGTATCCTATTGTATAGCGGATCGACAATAACTATTCCAGGACGTGCATATGCAGCCAATATATCTACTCCAGGGGCGCTTATATCCGGCTGAATGATGATAAATAACCATCAAAATCAACATAAGTGATATAAATATTTCTTTATGAGACAACACTATGTTTTAAAAGGATGTATATACCTTCAAGATGTCTGGTGCAATTTCATTCGGCCCGCGTGAAGAAAAGCCAGCGACAACAGGAGCATCAGAATCCTTAATTGTTTCAGTAGTTAATATTTCTGCTTCGGGCTTTCTGTAACCCAGATGCAAAGGTTGGATATTTTTCTTGAATGAAATTAAAATCAAAAGAAATGGTCAATGTATAACAGTTAATACAATACTTTGTAGATTTCAAGTAGGAGTAAATGCTGGTGAAGTTATCCTTGCTCACAGCCACTGATGGGAATGAAACAACAAAAGAAACTTTTCCGATTTTGTCATCATTTAATGTGACTGATCCTTCAGCACCAGATCTGAGAACCTCAGAAAACTCATCACTTGCTTGACATATCAGAATCTTTCCCTTTACTAAGGTATTATCAAGACACCCTTGGCCGCCGGTACACACCCTGCAATGCAAGATGAATTCTAAAGTTCTGTTTTCTTGTTCTATGAGGAATTAATTAAGGAGTTGAACTGAACCAGGGTTAGGGAACCTACTGAAATGCCGGTGGCTGTTTGCATGGTCTTGAAACATTTCTCCCATCTACCAGGGGAAACTTCTTCCCTTTCATAGAGAAAGTATTAATCGAATAACCCTGTTCGTATACTGATTGTCAGAATACTTACTAATGTAGTATTTGTGAATACGAGAGACTGTGATCCATATCATACCACTAATGTCTGTCCGCTCCCAAGAACAACTTTATCAATAAATAGACGATCTGTGGTGCTGGCCGCTACAGACATCAACCACGGCGCTAAGCTAACTGTGGAGCCCAGATTAGGACCACTATTGCCAGCTGACTGTAAGGTCAGTATTCCTTTTGCCATAGCGTGAAAGGAACCAATTGCAACGGCATCCTCAGTAAAGTTTACGGGATCCGATCCTCCAATTGATACTGTTATAATGTCAACCCCATCTGCAATAGCATCGTCAAATGCAGCCAATATGGCTTCTTCCATGCACCCCGCAGGAGAACAGACTTTATAAGCAGCAACTCTTGCCGATGGAACTCCCCCTCTGGCAGTGCCTTGTCCCAGCTGTCCGAGAAAACTAGCATCCTTTACTTCATTTCCAGAAGCTATAGAGGCCGTATGGGTTCCATGACCCTCGTAATCCCAAGTACTAAAATCAGGTACAACAAGTGTTGGGTAATATCGAGCTCCAATTATTTTGCTGCAATTCATCAATCAGTGTTAAAATGTTGATTGCTCAAATTTGTTAAGCTTCAAAAGGCTGGCTATACCACAAAGTATAGAAACACATTACTTGTTGCATGGGAAATTTATGCCACCTTTGCAAGCGCCTTTCCACTTCTTGGGAACAGGACCAAAGCCTTTATCGCTGAAACTATTGCTTCGAGGCATGATTCCAGTGTCTATGACGCCTACTATAATATCACTCTCGACACTACGTTTTCTAGTAATAGATTGATTAAAACCCATGAAATCCCAAGATCTTGTCGTATGGAGTTGGAGTGTTCTACTTGGAAAAACCGATACAACTTCTTCCATGCCTGCACATCACAGTTTCAAAAATAAAAGCCATAATTCATATATATATATATATATATATAAAAGAAAGTACTGTGCAATACTTACTGGCCAGCTTTTGTCTCTCATGATCAGTGAGATTGGCTGCAAATCCACTGAAACTCCTTTTGTAACTTCTAACCAATACATTTTCTACTGGGCTGCTCTCACAAATTGAGATAGAGAGAAGAGAGTTTAGAAGAGAATTTAAGCCAATAATTCGACTTAAACTTTACGAAATACTACCTGCCCTCAACAACTTCTTGCAAAATACTCTGATGCTGTGATGATGTTTCATATTCCCCTCTAGAGAGTGACCCCAAGTAGACAATATAGACCTGCATCATTTATAATTGTTTTTAAGACGAAAAAGAAAATGGCAAGTATATATGGTTTGTAGATTTAAAATTATTCGCAGCTGTAGACGTCTGCACTCGCTCGATTGCACGCCTTTACACCATTGTAAAGGTTATATTGGCACTTTATAAAGTGCGATTTCCGCTCCAAAGAATAGTTTGGAGGAAAATGTATATATGTTCATTAATCATCAAGAAATTCAGAGCAACTAAGGCTGAAGAACGAAGATCCATACTTGCCTTTCTATCGTCATGAGTAGTAGTGGCACCACCCAATATGGTCATTTGGAGGAAAAGAATGAAGGACAAGAAACTGATTAGAAAGAGTCCATTCTTAGCCATTTCTCTACTCTTCGTGTTTAATTAAGTGAAACTCACTCTATTAATCTTGTGAATTGTGACATAGGGGACTGGACATGTTTAAAAAGCTTCCATATTCATTTCCCTTGATATGGAAGGCACCTTGAAATTCCAGCTAATCACTTGTTGGAATCAGCAATTTCTGTACCATTATAGGATGATGTTACATAAGGTTTAGATAAATAAAGATCAGGTTTAATACTGTGTAATTACAAACTAATTAAATATTTTGCCTGTGCATTGCAAATAAGGCAGCACACATACAAGATTTTGTACCAATGCAATGAACTGTGATATTTTGAAACAAATGCTGGAGTTTTCAAAATGCATTACCAGGTGTAATTTCCATGTCAAGGAAAATGGATTTCCTTGTAAATTTCTATGTCTATACCATTATTGGATGAACTAAGATAAGTTTTCTAATAAAGATTAATAGGAATCTGGTGTAATTAGAAACTAATTAAAATTTTCACCTGTCTATTGCAAATAAGGAAGCACACGTACAAGATTTTGTACCAATGCCATAAACTTTGATATAAAATACTAGAGTTTCCATTCAAATTGCATGCGCTTATGTAAAATGCATTATGAGTTGTTCAGTCTATTTTCAAAAATCTTAATGCTAATTAAATTTACTGCAATTTTTTTTTAAGACTGTTGCAAAATGAATTGAGATGTTCTGCGTGCTGGAGAGCATTTTTAAGTAGTCTTCTTTCGAAACATCATATAGAGGTCCCGGATTTATAGCTTTAACGGGATTGGTATACAAATTCAGCTTCTGGCTGCTCGTGAAAAAAAAAAGGCAATGAAAAAAAAAATATTTTTTTTTTATCTTGTCACTTGATCATTAGACTTCATACAATGAAACAACCGCAAAAACATTTAGATAGATTCAAGTTGTCATGATTGATCCTGCAGCAGCCGCTTTATGAACCTCAAAATCTTGGTGTATCGTATCCATGGCATAATATTTCTGTTTATTAAGCTACTAACTACATTGAGACAGTGAATAAAATAGTCCCTGCAATGCAAAAAGTTTCAGACCTTTCATTATTTTAGATTTTCAAACAACTCAGTAGCCGAATTGATTCATGGTAGTGTTGTTAGGATGCACCAAATTTAAAACCTTACTACTAGTATAAATATTTAGTACAAAACAAGTAAGGATCGATCCCACAGATACTATACTAGTTGTATTTTTTAACAACTTGAAAGCAGGACTTAAAATAAAATAATAATAGGAATAATAATTTAAATTAATCTAACTAAAAAAAATGCCAACTAAAAATAGACAAATGGTGGTTTTTGAATTTTTAACTAAATAGCAAGAAATAAAGAAATTAAAACTACGAAAAAAATAATTTAATAAAACTCTAATTAAAGGATAAAGAAATAACAATGAGAAAAATTTTGGTTAAAGGATCATTCGCCACCACTAAGCATGCACATAATATTTCAATTATATCATCAATTTTTATTGAAACTATCAACCGTAGACAACAATAATACTAACAGACAACAATAAGCTCTATTAGTCTCAATCTTTCCTTTTGTCTTTTTAGGCAAAACAAACTCTTCATTTAATCTCTAACCATTAAATAATTTAAAACAAACTTTTTAAATTTAAGATAATGGAATCATTAAGTAGAGAAAATTATTAGGTTAAACTAGGCAATAAACACACAAGCTCAGATTATTTAACCTAGGTTATGTTCTCCAATTGAAATCATTGATTCCAACCTACTACTAATGATTAAAATATCTTGACAATTATGAATCAAGAATTTTAATCTAGCAATAGAATTTATTCAAGTCCTATCTAATTGGCCACTCAAAAAAACAAGAATAAAATCATAAACATTAATTATAGAAGAACATAAACAGTCTCAATTAAATAAATTGAATGATAAAAATTGAACAATAATCATATGACATGTTTGGGGTTTTGAATTCACCCTCAACTAAATAAAAAAAAATCTAGCCTAACATAATTAAATTGGGAATAAGAGATTTGATAAAACCAATCATGTAGATTAATTCAAGCAGCTAACTCTGCTTCAATTCCTTTCAGTTTTTCCCTTGCTTTTCCTTCTTGCGGCTGCTACCTCTTCGAACCCTCTTGGCTGTAGATTTTTTAGTATGTGTGGCTACCGAAAATGCTGAAATAAATACGAGTTTTATGTCCTTAAATCTTGTATTTCCAAATAAACACATACATTATCAAAATTTGAGATTCACCTTGTTTGCCACAAATCAAAGCTTGTAAGCTTGTTATGGAGCTTCTACTGAGTTGTTACAACCTTGATCTAGCTCCTGAATTCTTCCTTCAGCTCAAGATTCGGAATTCTCATAAATTCATTGTGCACACACGGGAAAGCAGAGAGAGAGAGAGGTGCAGTGCACTCATGCCACAGATTCGTGAACAGTTAACTTCCAATGGGCTGAAATTACTTAAATACAGTGGTTGAACTCAGAGACCCCTCATGTATTAGTACAAAATTGCCCATCCCATTATGAGCTAAAATAACACAATTAAGGATTATACTTGTCCATAATATACTACTGTATAAGGTATACCAAAATCAGACTCATTAACACAATATTTGATCACTTAATAAATGAGTCTGTTAAAATTACTCCATAATATTTGACATTAGTCACGTATTAATTCGGTAAAATATTGAAAATAATTAGAATGATTTATTCCAGTCCACATAATGTGAGAAATAAATCTAACCGAAAATCCCGTGTGTTGCTTCCGCTTGATCCTTTTATAATGCTTCAATTGTGGCTTTTAAATCCTTGCATGGAAAGAATTAAATCCAAAGCCAAACCGCCCATGCCATAACGTGCTTGCCATTTAAACCCATGCAAAATATTTGCTTCCTTTAATTGCCATGCACGTGCCGCCCATTTTGCCAATTTCCTTTTTATTCAATTTGCTTTCATAATTTAAGCCAATGCACGCAATCTTTTAAAATTAGTCAAGTAAATCCATGCACATTAAACAAGTTTCCATTTTATGCATGCTTGTTCCCAAAGTCTTTATTAATCTCCATGAAATTTTATATGCTTTCAAATGTGCATCAATTAATTAATTAGCTTCCAAAAAATCTTCAGTTATTTCCTTTCCTAATTCCTTCAACAAATTTCTTCTTAAATGCTATGATTTAATTTCTCTTTAATCCCAGAATATACCTAAAATAATAAAATAAAAAAACTAAGATAAAAATTAACACAATAAAAATATAATTTACTAAATTAAAAATTAACTAAAATAACTAGAATATTTAAGACCAAAACAAGAAACAGATGGATAAATTAATAGCAAAATATACGAAAAATATGCACTTATCAATTCATTAATTGGAACCTACTTGTTAGGAAATATGTCTTCATTTTTCAATAAAGATTTGTATCCTAATTGTTAAGAAATTTTCTATGATATTTTGTTATTTAAGAGGAATCCTATTTAAAGAATAAGTAATTTCCTCTTAGGACTTAATTTATTTAAAGAGGAATTCAATTTATATAAGGAAATGAATAATTCTCCAACAAGAAACTATATATATGGAGATTAGGTTCACTTGCTACCAAAGAGTTCTGTTTCTCTTTAAGCAAACAATTTCTAGTGTGAGAGAAACGATAAGTCCATTGAGAGATTGTGTGTTATTGGAATTTCAGGTGGAAGGAAAATAATAAAATGATTGCAATACTTTTTCTTAAAATGGTTTTCCTCCTATCATCCTTGGCGGCTATAGTTTTCTCCGATATTAGAGTGTAACACCCCAAATTCACCCAAGAATCTCAAGAGCAGTTTGAAATAAAACCTCATAACATTAATCTTATTGCCATTTCTAAAAGAAAATTAATAGTAACCATAGTCAAAACATAGTCTCTAAAATAATAAATATAACAATAATTCTCCAAACCAAAAATTTAGCTCTAAACAATAACCAAAATAGCAAAATTTATTTATTTAAAAAAAAAGCCAAGGTTTTTCAGCTAACAAAACCTTTTCTCTAGACCAAAAGCCTACATCTCTAAAATCAATTTGCGAAATGTTAAAGACAAGGGGTGACCCGTCAACTCGGTAAACTAACTCATGCATAAGGTTACTAATAATAATAAAATATATAATAATCATTATGATGTACCATAGATCAGAAAACAATAATCATTTCATAATCTAATACATATACATGGTAAAATATAATGAGCTAAGTCATAACGCAATGACCATTTGCAATAAATAATCATTTAAGAAAACATTTGCAATAAATAGTTTATCAATAAAACATTTTATTTGTTCAATTAACTCATGCCATATAGTGTCATCTGTATTTCCGTTGACCTAACCAATAGTTCACTTAGGGTATTTTATCCTGCAACAATCGTCAGTAGGAGCGCACAAAATAGCTAGATGTTCACTTATATCAGTAACTATGAACTATGAGCCAAAATATTAACTACAGTTTTCGGTCTTTCAATTTCAATCTTTCAACAACAAAAAGCTCTTATAAGACATTGAATTGACCAAGCTTTGCATATATATATATATATAAGAAAACCATTTATTCAAAAACAAGTATTTTAACTTTATTTTAAAAAATTGAAGAAAACATTTTAAATAACTTCAAAATCTTAAATTGCCAATCCATTTGGACAACATTATTTATTCATAAATATTCACATATATACTTATAATTAACATTATGCATGAATTTACTTACCTTGATCTAAGGCAATTGATAATAACTCCAATCACATAAGCTCACTCTTGGTCTATGACTATCAAGACAAGATTCTTATCAATATCATATTCAATTTTGACTTATGATAGGACAACCCAAAAAAAAAAATTCCTTAAACCATGAACTCCTACTTAAGCACATCAATTCACTAAACTACACTAGACCATTGTATAGGAACTGATTTCTAACAAGTTATAACTATGTCAAAAAATTCACAAATATTGCAAAAAGCTACTTGAATATGTTGGCACTCAATATAAAAGTTAATAAGATTAATTAGAGTTCTTATGCATCTCTGAAAACTGATTTTCACAAAAACATCAAAACTATCCAGTGACGATATAAATAGAGAATTGCTGATTCAAAAATTCATAACTTTAGTTATACATATTCAAAAATAGTGATTCAAGTTTTGACAATCAGAGAGACAACAAAGAATCAGAATTAAAATTTATAAGGCATTTATTAATGAAAAAGTAAGCCTAACTGGCCTCAATATCAGCCCTCGTAATTCTATAAAACAATTTCCAAGATTGTGGCAGCGCAACTCTATGATTTTTAATGATTTTTATAAAAAGCCAAAAATTACGAACTTAAATAGACAGCAACTATACATATGTATGTACTACAATAAAATTTCCCAGAATTTTTAGAGGCCGTTTGGGTTTCAGAATTAATTATACAAGTGAGAATTACTGCTAAAAATCAGAATTTTCTAGCACCAGTGTTCCAAATTCGAAAAATCAAAATAATTAATATACAGTGAGTTTTAAAATGATAACCATGTGGTAAAAAGATAAAGCTGTCTAGTTTAATGACCTATAGTTTTATGCATGAAACTAAATGACAACAGTAGTCGCATAATATCGAATCTGTACTGTTTATAGTTTTTTAGATAACAATAGCACTACTTTTGCTCAATAACAACATAAATCAATACATGATCATGCTTTCATAATTCTATCAATATAACACACACAAAATCATTCAATCAATCACATAAAATCACATATAAAACTAGAAGTTCAAAGGATTATAAATTTTTATCTACCTTCAAAACAAATTCAAAACTCAAGATCTTCTTTAATGGAAAACAAGAACACAATCAAAATCTTCCGCTCTTCTTATTAGAAAACGTGAGTTTTATTCTTGTGTTTGCTGCTATAAAAGCCAAGCCTTTTAATATTCTTACTCATTAGCGATTTCATTTCCTTTTTTAATAAGGTATTTAATAAATTGTGAAAAAAATTAAGTCATTTTAAAATTTAAAACACACATCATTAACGTAGAATACTATATTCTATAATATATATATATATATATATATATATATATATATCAAATAAATAGTAATAAAATAAGAACAATACAAAATACGAGTGTTACATGGAGTTTTGCACGTAAATTTTTGTGTTATGTTATTTGAATTTATACGTGAGACATGTCACCCTATCCTATAGGCTACTTTTTTGGGTTGAATATCCAGAAATCCTAGAGGAAGCCTCTACCACTACTCGACCTCAAATCTAGAGCAATTACTTGGAACACTATGTGAAAGGGCTAGAGGATACTTTTTTCCCTTCCACAGTGAAGTATTAGCTGAATAACCCTATTTTATAAAACCGATAGTAACTGAGTATATTTCATAAAACCCATAATTAGTGAGCATTGTAATTTCATTGTGTATAAATGTTAATAAAAGAGTCCGTGGACCAAGGTCGACTCTAAAGTATTAGAGGCCTTAGGTGATAATTTTTTATAAGGTCTTCTTATATTAAGTAATTTGAACACTCAAAGAAACATAAAAGAGCTCACAATTCAATTAATTTTAACTATATCTTAAATAACAACAATCAACAAGATAATAAGAAATTTCAAAAAACAAAAGTACTCATGAAGTTATCCTTTTTTATTTCCTTTAGAACTATTATTTTAAGAAACCATTTTTTGTTTTTACTTCAAAAGTAAGCCAATAAATATAAAAATTTTCGTTATAGAGAAGAGCGCAAGAAATTTCATAATGTTAAATAATTAATTTTTTTAAAGAATCAGATAGATAAAGAATTTAGTTTTTTTCTTGAAAAAACTATTAATGAATTAGCGGTTAGACAAAATTATTAATTATGCTTTCAATATTAAGTTTATCAAATATAGAATTTGCATAAAATTTCTTAAATGTAACATAGTTATTAATTAAAGATTGAACTTAAAAATAGACTTTCAAACTATATATAACTTAAAAATCTATTAATTTGAGTATATGAAGGAAATTAAAAACAAAGGGTCTTCTTAATATATGAAGTCTAGGTGTCACAATAGAGCCTTCCTAACAAATGAAGCTTACGACTACCTGATTCACCTATTCTTAAAGTCGCCCCTGCCATGGACAATGTTACATACAATTGATATGTGCCGCAATTCTTGCCAAAGGAAGACCACCTCTTACAGTACCTTGCCCTAAGCTCCGTTTGGTACAGTTTTTCAAATAGAGTTTATTTAAGTAGAGCTTTTATTAGTAGCACTCTTATCCAAAAAATTTTAGTTGTTTGGTTATCAATAAGAGCTTTTACTAAAAATTTAAGAAATTATTTTAATAGGCAAACTTTTTAAAGTTATGTTATGAAAAGAATAAAATAAGATTATTAAATAAGTAGAGGATATTTTAGATATTTTAATATTTAAAAATAATTTTTCAACCTCCACTCTCAAAAGCCCAAAATTTGATTTTTTGCTAGTAGAGGCAAAATAGCTTATTTAAACTTCAAAAGCTCTATTAGAAAAACAACCAAACAAGAATAAAAAAAATTTATGATAAGAGAGCTTAGGGGATTGAATAAGCACTTATAGTCATTAGATAAGTCATACCAAACAGGCACCTAGTCCGGAAAAAACAAGCATCCTTTACTTTGTTCCCTTCAACTGTAGAGGAAGTATGGGTTCCATCGTCCCCAATATCTATATCAGTATAATTTCTAGCTTCTAATGAAGGGTAACACCAAGCTCTAATTATCTAACTGTTAGGGGAAAAAAGGAAATTTACCACCGTCCACCCGGTTTGTTTCCTCCTTTTCAAAAATACACAAACACTTTTTTTTTTCAGCGCCATCTGAAGTTTACTTTTTGTTGCTGACTTCCACTTCCGTCTAACTACTGTTAGTGGATTTAACGGAATGTTAATGAAATGACCTTTTTACCCCTCAAAATTACAATTTAACCCAAAATAAATGGAAATTAGAGATAAATTGGCTAGATTTAAGTTTTTTTTTAAGCAATAGAGTTAAATAACTTCGTGTTAAATGGCTTTATTTTACTCTTTTAAAAAAAATTAGCATGATATAGTATAATTTTAGATATTCGAATGAAATGCCCATTTTACCCCTATGATATCAGCAATTTTCTAACAGTGGTTTGACGGAAGTGGATGTCAGCAACAAAAGGCAAACTTCAGGTGGCGCAATGAAAAAAAAAAGTGTTTGTATATTTTTTAAAAAGAGGAAACAAACAGGTTGACGGTGGTAAAAAAAAAAAAAATTCAGTCAATGTCAATAATAAAGTCAGCCTTCTATCGGACAAAAGACATAGTAACAGGTCGTACCAGCTAAAAAATCACAACCATTGAGATTATCTTTTATAAGTTTAGTATATTGACGGTATCACATTGCTTGTTGTGAGAGAAATTTTTGCTACAGTTACGAGTGATGAGTATATAATATATACATATTTTAACCCTAATCATATAACTGTTAACTATTTTTATTTGTTATTTTTAATTAATTAAATTATTTTATTGAATAGGGAATTAATTGGAGATTATGGATAAAAAGACATGAAAAAACTCAATTTAGGAAACAATGGAGGTTAAATTGAGAATCAATTAAAGGACAAAGAATTAAAAAAATTAATTTATTGAGATTTAATTCAAGAAGAGAAGGGATGCATCACGTGAGAAGCAGTCGCCATTATTTTTAGCATGTGCATGGCATTAAAAAGGAATCCTAATGCAATTTTAAATGGTGGGCACGTGTGAGAGCAAAACAAATTATGCAATTTTAAATGGTGGGCACGTGTGAGAGCAAAACAAATTAAAAGGCCAAGCCTTTCGGCTTTAGAATTGAAAAGGTCGGTGGCCCATTTTAAAGACTATAAAAGCTAACTTTAGCTTTTGGGAGGGCAGCCGCCAGAGGAAAAAGAGAGCAACGTTAGGCATTAGGCAAAGAAGAAAACCGGCAGCATCATTTCAATAATTTTCATGGCTGGTTTTATTTATTTTGTTGCTCCCAATTCAAGTATTTTTAGCTAATTTTCTTATACTGAGGCTAAGGATGAAACCCTATTCAATGAAATAATTATCCTTTTAATTAATTCCCTATATATGTTTTTTAATGTTTATGGTTCTTGTTCACTTTATTAGTTGGATGTTATTAAATCTTTTCATTAATTCTGTCATGTATTATTGATTGTTAGGATTAATATTTCACTAAATCTATGCTTGGGTCTATAAAATATATTTTTGATTATTTTTGATTCTGTGTCTCTCATTAAATTATTTACTCAGAGTGCTTAGGAAAATTTTAACTATTTGTGATTCAATATGTTTACATGGGATGTTTAGATATCATACTATTAAACATAAAAAGAACCCGCACAAGATTAATTTTATTTGGGCTTAATTATTATATCCATAAGATGACATAGATTGATTTCGAGTTGTCACTCTAAAATTGAGGATTAATTAATAATTAGATAATTACCAGTTGAATAGTCGTGGATTATGAAACCTTGGTAATTTTTGTCTTATTAAATTCTCCTTTGTTTTAATCGTTTTTTTAGTTTAATTGGTTCAATTTTCTTAGACACTCAATTTGCTAGGTTAGGATTAATATTAATTTTAGATTTAAATTAAACTTTTCAATTTATAACAATCCCTATGAGTTTGACCTTGTTACCACTATTTTATTTCTAGATTCATGCGCTTATGAGTATATTAAAATTTTTTACAACAACGAGCACCTTTCCACTTCTGATTTAGGGCAAATCCCAGAGTCAATAAGGGCCACTATAATATCACTCCCTGCATTGCAGTTTTTGATAAGTGGATCCACTGAAACGCACAAAATCCCAAGATTTTGTTGTGTGAAGCTGGAGTGTTTTCCATGAAAAAATAGATACAACTCCGTTCATGCCTGTATATATAGTTTGAAAATGCATGTTTCAATTTTAAAAAATCTTCAAAATGTATCATTTATTCAAGTGACGTCTAGTAGTAGTACTCTGAAGAACTCACTAGCCATATTTTGCATTGAGACTCCTATAACTTGTAACCAATGTATATTTTACCGACTTCTGCGGACACTAAACTAAAAATCTTACTTGAACGGTGTCTTTGCAAGTACACTCCCAAGCTCTGGAACAATGAGCATAAAAGAGAAAGTACACTATTTTTGTGAAGGCCAAGAAAAACTCACCTTCAATATTGATGGGGTATCATATTATAATCTTTGGTGAATCAAAATAATCCAGAATGAACTCATGTTCAATAAGCTTCCATATTTTTTTCCCTTGACATAGAATGCATCTTGCTATTAAAGCCAATTGCTGGTTGGAACTAATCAGTAATTCAGCCAATTTTTATATCTTTATTGGATTCATGTAGTGAAGTTTCATAATAGAGAGATTAATTGGAATCAAGTCTAATAATATGTAAATTAGATACTGCCACATCTACAGATACATTATAATTGAAATATGCAAGATTGGGATATTACTTCTAAATTTAATACCCACTGTCCACAAAAATTAATTAAATGGATATTATTATTAAAGGAAAGAATTAGGCTGTACAAAAAAAAAAAATCAATGAGTTAAGAATCAAGGAAAAGAATCGAGAAAATTAGCCAAAAGATCGGCCTTGAAAGCAAGCTAATAAAGCCAAGATTTCCTCTGTCAATAGCAATCACAATTTCCCCAATTGTGGTCAATTCCATTATATTTTAAGAATGCTCTTTAATACTATATAAAGACCTCAATCTGTCCCATTGTAAATTCATTCCAATACATAATACAATTTCAATTTCTTCCAAGCACCTACATTTTCCTCACATGGTATTAGACCATTAGCTCCTGGCAACATAGTTAAACATTATTAGTCAACCATGGCTCTTGTGTCTTCAAAAACTACATCCATCGTATCATATTCATATCCTTCCAAATTGAATATAAGCAACTTCGTCTCTTTAAAACTCACCCAAAACAACTACATGTTATGGAAAACACAAATAAATGGGCTTATTGAAAGCCAAGATATGGGTGGTTTCCTAGATAGAACATATCCCGAACCTGAAGAATTTGTCTTAAAATCAACCGTAGAAGCTGAAGCATCTACAAAAAAACAAGAATATGTGATGAATTCTGATTACATATTATGGAGGAGATCGGATCGACTTCTTCGCGAATGGATCGTAGGGACCCTATCAGAGGAAGCCCTTGGACTTGCTGTGAGATTAGAAACATCAGTAGCAGTATGGAAAGCTTTATCAGAATACTTTGCTTGAAACATCAAAGATAGGGAGTTCTTTCTCCTGCAAAAGATGCATCTGCACAGCATCCAAAATTACAAAACTATGAATGACTATATTAGAGGCTTCAAAGAGATATGTGATGAACTTGATGCCATTGGCAAACCGATGGAAGATCAACAAAAGGTTTTTGGTCTTCTTAAAGGATTAGGTAAGGGTTATAGATCTTTTGTTACTTTTATGATGAAACCTCCAATACCTTCATATAATGATGTCATTCAATTACTTCAAAGTCATGAGAACATGAAATCTTTTTATTGTTCTGCAAGTGCTATTGATGAACACTCTGCCTTTTTTGCTCAAAATAAAAACAATGCAAAACAATTTAGAAACAATAGGCAGGGACAAGTTCCTTTTAGCATGTAGGGACAAAATTCTCTTAACAAACAAGGGCAAAATTCCTTCAACTCAAAAGGAAGAGGCTTCCTTCAAGCAATACAAAAACCTTCGGAAGCACCACAAAGGAATAATCATAATCCTTCTCAAAATGAGCAAGACAAAGATGATTTAATTTGTCAGATTTTTCTTAAGCCTAGACACTCTGCCTTTGAATATTGGCACAGATTCAAACAAGGCCATCAGCCTAATAATGCAACACAAGCTCTTGCTGCTATGGTAATATCAGAAAATGAGACTGATGCATGGTTTCCTGATACAAGAGCAACTCAACATATGGCTTCAAACAATGGTAAGTTAATTCACTGTCAACCAAATCATGGATCAGATAAGATAATGGTAGGTAATGGGCATAAATTGAATATTACTCACATTGGAGATATTGTTTTGCACACAAATAAAAACTCTGTCAAATTAAAAAATATTTTAGTTGTTCCTGAGATTAAAAAGAACCTTCTCTCTGTAAATCAATTAACCATTGATTTTTCTTACATGTTTGAATTCACTGCAAATGATTTAGTGATTAAGAACAGGGAAACAAGGAAGGTGATCACAATAGGAACTAGGAATTGTGGCCTCTATAGCTTGGAACCAAATCAAAACATGACATTCTACTCATCAACGTTTTAAGCAACTAGCGATACCACATGGCATCAACGGCTTGGGCATCTACATATGAAAATAATTAGTTATTTAAAGCATAATAAGCTCATTTCTGTTAATAAGCATGACAGGGAAAATTTTTTATGTGAAAGTTGTCAATTAGGCAAATCTTGTAGACTCCATTTTCTTAATGTTAATGAACATTGTTCGGAACCTTTTGGTAAAATTCATTGTGACTTATGGGATCCTGCTCCAATTAAAATTATTTCAGAATTTTAAATTTTATGTTATATTTGTTGATGAATTCACTCGGTTTACTTGGTTTTTTCCTTTACGAAAAAAATCTGATTTCTTTCATTGTTTTATTTCTTTTTCATAAATTTTTTAAAAACCAGTTTGAGAAAAACATCAAATTTTTTCAATCGAATGGACGATGTGAGTTTGGAAGCAAATAATTTCAAGAATACCTTATAAATCATGGAATCAAGTCACAAAAATCATGCCTAGGAACACCTCAACAAAACGGTGTTGTCGAGAGAAAGCATAAGAATATCACTGAGCTTGGACTTACTATGTTGTTTCATGCTGGAGTTCTTAAACACTTCTAGATGGAAGCATTTTCTACTGCAACATGGATAATCAATAGGTTACCTTCAACCATACTTGCCATGAAAAGTCCTATTGAGAAGTTAACCGGTAAGAAACCTAACTACTTTTCCTTAAGAGTGTTTGGCTCTAGATGTTTTCCATGTCTTAGAAGAATAACTCAAAATAAATTTGATCCAAAATCTCTTCCTTGTGTGTTTCTTAGATACAGTGAATTTTATAAAGGTTATAGATGTTTTCACCCACCTACTGGAAAAGTATATTTGTCAAGAGATGTGGTCTTTGATGAAAAGACTTTTCCCCACATGAAGCCAGGTATACTTTATAGTAGTTGTAGTGAACACAAAAATTTAACAAGTTTCAATGAGTGGATTGCAGGAACATTTACTACTGCAGGAATTAGAAACAATTATAACCAACCATCTCCTTGAACAAACATGGAAGTACCTACAATAGAAAATAGCCATAGGGTAGCGGATATCAACCAAAATGAACATATTGACCTTGATATCTCTACCGCAAACAATGAAGGAAATTGAGGCCAAGAATATAGAAATATAAACATGTTAGAGACCCCTCACGAACTTGATCCAACAAGCAAAGATTTTGAGGCTACAGACATTTTAGCACCTCAACATGACTCTGATCAAGACACAATGGCTCCTCAACAAGAGACTGAAGTTTCCCATGAGTTTGATCTAACTAGCATTCAGCCTAACAAAGATTCAGAAGTTGTAAACATTTTAGCATCTCAACACAAATAGATTAAGACACGAGACAAAAACCTACTCTCAATTCCACTATAAGTATACAACCCTCTCACAACATGACAACATGTGGAAAAGTAGTTATATATAAATGCAGCACCAGATATAGCCCTACTGAATTTGCATTACTTAGTTATAATGTGCCAATAGAGCCTAAAGGCATTAAAGATGCTTTGTACCATCCGAGATGGTTGTATGTTATGAAAGAAGAAATTTTTGTCCTGCATCAAAATAAGACATGGACATTAATTCCAAGATCCAATGACATGAATGTCATAGGCTGTAAGTGGGTATACAAAACAAAACTTAAAGCTGATGGCACTCTAGAAAGACTAAAAGCTAGGCTAGTGGCTAAAGAATTCAATCAAATTCCAGGAATTGACTTCCTAGAAACATTTTCACCCGTTGTAAAACCTGCAACCATCAGGATAGTGTTATCAATTGCACTATCCCACAATTAGGACATTCGACAATTAGATGTAAAAAAATGCATTCCTACATGGCAAGCTTGATAAATCAGTTTTCATGGAGCAACCCCCTGGATTTATTGATGAAAAATATCCACACCATGTTTGTAAACTTGGCAAAGCCTTATATGGGCTAAAACAAGCACCGAGAGCATGGTTTGATAGATTCAGTATGTTCCTTTTAGCTTATGGATTTGTCTATAGCACTGCTAACTCTTCATTGTTTATTTTTCAAAAAAATCATAGCATTCTACTTTTACTTGTTTATATTGATGATTTAATTTTAACAGGAAGCAACCCTATTCTTATAAATCAATTTCTCTGCTCACTTGGGAAAGAGTTTTCTATGAAAGATCTTGGGTACCGTTATTACTTTTTATGTGTAGAAATAGCTAAATTTTCTCGTGATCTTATCTTACATCAAAGAAAATATGTTGCTGATTTGCTTAAAAGAGCAAAAATGCATGCTAGTAAGCCATTATCTACTCCTATAGTGCCTCACAATCACCCTACTAATACAAGTTTATTTTCTAATCCTACCTTCTATAGAAGCATTATAGGTGGATTATAATACTTGACATTTACTGGACCAGACATTGCTTATAGTGTTAATTTTGTTTGCCAGCATATGCATCAACCAAGCAATTTTCATTTTCAATTGGTCAAAAGAATTCTCCTATAGAAAAAGCAATCAATGAGTCAGGAATCAAGGAAAAGAATTAAGAAAATCAGCCAAAAGATCAGCCTAGACAACAATCTAATAAAGCCGAGATTTAGTCTATCAATAGCAATCACAATTTCCTCAATTGTGGTCAATTCCATTATATTTTAAGAATGGTCTTTAATTGTCAAACGACTATATTTTGAACTATATGAAGACCTTAATCTGTCTCATTGCAAATTCATTCCAATACATAATACAATTCCAATTTCTTCCAAGCACCTGCATTTTTCTCACAATTATAACACGACTCGCCCCAACCTACATGTTAAATCCATGGCGAATCGTGCGGACTAATAACTAAAACTCATGGCACAAATTTAATTCATGAAAAAATATATATATAAAACATGGTCTCTAATATAAGCACATTACAACCTTTGTATATTATGAACTTGCACAGTTCATGTCTCACTATACAAACTCACACTAAGACTCTGTATATAAGCAACATAAACGTGCTCAAAATGCAAGTTATTCAGCAATGCGTCTTGTGGCCCAATCTCAACTGACTAGAAATTGGTCTACACGAAATCCTGCAGAAACCTGGGAGGAAGTGGATAAATAAGAAAATAGTGAGCTTGTGGCTCAGTGAGTGGCTGAATTATATATTAAAAATATTAACAATAATAATTATACCAAAGTATGTGTACTAGTGCTTATACATAATCATGCAACATAACTCCACACAGAATAGCATACATTAGAAAATATGGGATTCATACATACATCCATCACAAACTGCACCAAATAGTACCCAAGAGAAATAACTCTCAATACTTGTCGGGAACATCATCGCACGAGTAGAGCGGGGAAAAGCCTCTCAAAACCCGGCGTAATTACACTATCTTGCACGGGTAGAGTAACCTAACTCTCAATAGGCATGCGCAGAGTCTACGAGGAAGGGTACATATATGGCGATTGGCAATCACATCTCATGATTCAATCAAACATATCATATGCATACATGTAATCATAGCATGATATTAAATCATATTATCAAACATAAATACTTCACGAAATACATAATAGTAATAATATTATCCACTCCCAGATCTTGTTTCACTCCAAAATTCGTTGGGACTGTTGTGGGTCTCTAGCCTCGTGGATTTCTCTTAGAATACGGGATTCAAAAATTAATAGTTAGAACTAATATAAAAACTTGTACGTATAACGTAAATTAAATCGTAACTACTTACATTTCATAAATCTATTACTCACTAACTCAGTTAATGTAAATCTAACTGTCCAGTTCTAATTTCCATAATATTTCCTTTTAATTCCACTTCATCTCCCGCCCTCGGCTTCTTTCTATTTCTTTTCTTCTTTTCTTTTCTTTTTCCTTTCTCTTTTCTCTTCTCTTTTCTCTCGGTTTTTCTTCTTTTCTTCTCTTCTTCTCTCGGTTTTGCTCTCACTTCGAAAATGGAAGCACAAATGAGAGTTGCTTTCAATTATTTCAAATTATATATGCATGGCCACCGACTCAAAGCATGCAGGTGAAATATGCATGTGGCAAGCAAGGAATTGAAGTAAGCATGTGAAGAAATGGTGAAGCAGGCAGCTGGCCACTTTACCTTACTAAGGCACGCGTGGCTTCCTTTTTCTTTTTCTGTTTTTTTTTTTTTTTTCTCCAAGCGGTGCATGGCAAGCGGTGCATGACATATTAACTATTTGAATCAATAATTGTACATACTTTTATGACATATTTTTTCCAATACTAGTTGTCCAATCATGTTGAATTTCCGTTTGGTCACTCTTGTGAGTGTACTACAATTGGACTTCTGACACGGTGATTGCCATCAGACCACATCAAGGAAGTAGAAACAATTCCTCCATTTGGCAAACCTTTTCCAGTGACAGTAACACTGAAAGACTTCTTCTCATTCAAGGACTTAAAGGAGAGAGACTCAGGCACAACTCTGATACTGACTATTTTCGAATTTTGCAAGATTTTTGCCTTGTAAGTGGAGTTTGCAAGGCCCACATTAGTAACTGTCCTTGGAAAGTTGATTGTGAAAGACTTTCCAGGCGAAACTTGAGCTGCCATTGAAGGGTAATTGAGATCTTTTGGTGTTGCTTTATCTGTGCTTTTAGGACAAGTGCTGATATTTCCTGAAATTTTACTGATGTTGCCCTCATTATAACCTATGCTGCTGAGCATTGTTAGGTAATCTTGTTTGGAAGTTTCATACACAAGTCCTGGATTTACGGCTTCTACAGGATTGATATGGCCCAAACCAAATGCAAATTCAGCATCTTTATTTTTGGAAGAACTCATGGGCCACGCTACAGGCAGAGAAAAAAATTCGGTGATTTAGGAATGATAACTTGCAATTAAGTTACCCAAACATTTGTATTTTAATGACAGAACATTACCAGTAGTCATTATAGCTGATTTGATGGCAGAAGGAGACCAGCCGGGATGGAACGATTTAACGTATGCAGCTACTCCAGCAGCATGAGGACAAGACATGGGTGTTCCAGATACTACATTGAATTTAACTTGCCTCTTATCTTCTGGGTCGGTAGAAACTGCACCAAGAGATGAAAATGCAGCCAATATATCTACTCCAGGGGCATTTATATCTGGCTGAATAATGTTAAACAACCATCAAATCAAGATAAATCATATATATATTTCTGGATGAGACAACAAGTTTTAAACAATATATATACCTTCATGATGTCTGGTACAATTTCATTTGGTCCACGTGAAGAAAAGTCTGCGACAAGAATCCTTAACTGCTTCAGTACTCAATATCTTTGCTTCGGGCTTTCTGTAACCCAGATGCAAAGATTGGATTAGTTTTCTAGAATAAAGTTAAAAATAAAAGAAATGTCCAAACTTAATGTGGTTAATATATAATTATATATATTACTTTGTAGATTTCAAGTAGGAGTAGATGCTGTTGAAGTTGTCCTCGCTTAGAGCCACTGCCGGCAATGAAACACAGAGGAAACTTTGTTGAATTTGACATCATTTAACGAGGCTGATCCTTCAGCACCAGCTTTGTGAACCTCATTAAACCCGTCGAAGGATTGACATATCACAATCTTTCCCTTTGCTAACCTACTATCAACACAACCTTGGCCATTGGTACACAACCTGCAATGCAAGACGAATTCTAAATTTCTGTTTGTTTGTTTTATGAGGAATTATAAGGAGTTGAAATGAATCATTGAAGAGTTAGTAAACCTACTGAGGGTCGAAATCACTTTCGCATGGTCTTGAAACATCCATCCCATCTACCAGGGGAAATGTTTTCCCTTTCGTAGAGAAAGAATTAATCGAGTCACCCTGTTGGTGTACACAGATTGTCAGAATGCTTACATATAGAGTATTTGCAAATACAAAATTATGTGATTCATATTACCACTGACGTCTGTCCGCTCCCAAGGACAACTTTATCGACAAATAGGCGATCTGTGGTGCTGGCTGCTACAGACATCAACCACGGAGCTACACTAACTGTGGAGCCTATGATAGGACCACTATTGCCCGCTGAATGTAAGGTCAGTACTCCTTTTGCCGTAGCGTGAAAAGAACCAATTGCAATGACATCCTCGGTAAAGTTTAGGGTATTTTGTCCTTCTAATGATATTGTTATAATGTCAACCCCATCAGCAGTAGCATCGTCAAATGCACCCAATATGGCTGTTTCTGCACACCCTAATTCAGGAGAACAGACTTTATAAGCAGCAATTCTTGCGGATGGAACTCCCCTTCTGGCAGTGCCTTGTCCCACGCCAAAAAAACTAGCATCCTTAACTTCATTTCCAGAAGCTGTAGAGGCCGTATGGGTTCCATGACCCTGTATATCCCTAGCAGTATTACCAGATATATCATCTGTTGTGTACTATCGAGCTCCAATTATATCATCAATAAGTGTTAGAATGTTTTTTCTAAAATTTCTTAAGCCTCTGAAAAGGCTGGGTACACCGCTAAATAGAGAAATACGTTACTTGTTGCAAGTGAAATTTTTGCCACCTTTGCAAGCACCTTTCCACTTTTTTGGACCAGGACCAAAACCTTCATCGCTGAAACTCTCCGATTCAGGCCAAATTCCACAGTCTATGACGCCTATTATGATATCACTCTCTACGCTACGTTTTCTAGTAATAGATTGATTTAAACCCATGAAATCCCAAGATCTTGTCGTATGGAGTTGGAGAGTTCTGCTTGGAAAAACAGACACAGCTCCTTCCTTGCCTGCATTTCACGGTTACAAAATAAAGCCATAATTCATATATATATACACACACACACACACGTAGTGCAATACTTACTGGCCAGCTTTTGTCTCTCACGATCAGTGAGCTTGGCAGCAAATCCATTGAAACTCCTTTTGTAACTTCTAACCAATACATTTTCTACTGAGCTGCACTCACATATTGAGAACGAGAGAGAGAAAGAGAGTTTAGAAGAGAATTTACGCAAATATTAGACTTAACTTTTAGGAATACTACCTGTCCTCAATAACTTCTTGCAAAATACTCTGATGCTGTGATGATGTTTCATATTCCCCTCCAGAAAGTGACCCCAAGTAGACAATATGGACCTACATCATTTGATACTTATTTTCAGATAAACCAAAAAAAAAAAAAAGGAGAAGAAGAAGTAGAAGAAGCAAGAGTATAGTCTATTACACGCCTTTCCAAAAGCTATAAAGTGTGGATATCTGTGCACTAGAGAATGACTTGATAGATTTAAATATGTAAACTGGCCAGTTTCATTAGTTATCAATTAATATATAGGTGTCATTAACCACCAGGAAATCAGGAAGAATGCTGTTCATATAAGTATATATGATTCATCAACCATTAGGAAATTCAAAACAACTAATGCTGAAAAGTAAATATCCATACTTGCCTTTCTATCATCCTGAGAAGTAATGGCACCACCCAATATGCTCCACGGGCAAGAAATTGAAGAGAAGGAACCCATTCTTAGCCATTGTTATGTGCCTCATATTTAATTAGGTGAAGCTAATACACACTATTTATTTTGTGAACTGTGACTTAAGAGAATTGGCTCGTTTGATAAGCTTCCATATTCATTTTCCTTGATATGGCAAAACAGCTAATCACTTGTTGGAATCACTAATTTCTATATCATTATTGGATAAGCTTGGATAGGTTTTCTAATGGAGATTAATCAGGATCAGGTGTAATAATGTGTGTTCAGAAACGAATTAAATTGTGCACCCATTTATTGCAAATAAGGAAGCAACATATGAGATTTTGTACCAATGCAATGAATTGAGAAATTCTGAATTATATGCTAGATTTTTCTTTCTGATTGCATGCACTTATGGAAAATGCATTGTCAGTTGTTCTAATTATTCCACTCCTTGTAAATTTCCGAAAGTCGTAATGCTAATTATACTTCAAAGGGTTTTTTTTTATATGTCAGGCAGTGTTGCAACATGAACCGAGATGTTAAGGTTTATTAATCAATAACAAATTCTAATTTTAGTTTCTAGACAAAATCATATGAATGCTGCAGAGCAATTTTAGGTAGTCTTCTTTGGAAGCATCATATACAAGTCCCAGATTTACAGCTTGAGAGGATTGATAAATAAATCCAGCTTCTGGCTGCTTATCATGCAGGTAAATCGGGACATAAAAACTTATAATGACAAAAGATTACCAGTACTCATTATAGCAGATTTGATGGCAAAAAGAGAGCAACCGAGGTGGAATGATTTAAAACATGCAGCTACACCAGCAGCATGATATTTAGCATGCCTCTTGACTACTATATATGCTGTCGGTAATGGAAGCAATTGATGTATTTGCAGCCAAGAAATTTGAGCGTCAAGTGAAAAAAAATGTACATTATACCATGTATGAGGGAAAACTTAAGATTTTGGACATCATTCACATTCATAATATCTGGATTCTGGTGCGTATATATTTTGCCCACGTGAAGAAAAGTCAACGGCAACAGGAAAATTTATGTTTGAAGGTCTCTTATGAACCTCGAAATCTTGGTCTATAGTATTACATAGCATAATCTCTCTGTCTACTAAGCTACTATTGAGAGAGAGAATAGAACAATCCCTGCAATGCGAAGGTTCAGACCTTTCATTGTTTTACATTTTAAACAAGTTAGAAGCTAAAATGATTCACAGAACCGATAATTAGTGAGCATTGTAATTTCATTGTTTATAAATGCTTACAAAAGTTTCCTTAAACCATGCTTGGAATTGCTTGACGTGATGTCTATAAGGGGATATGAACGCCAGCTGAGAACTTGACACGAGCTCTGGATACATGCTAACCAATTTATGAAACAGGACAAATTCAACTTCCAGTGGGCTAAGGAAAATGGTCCAAAGCAGCG
Organism: Atalantia buxifolia; assembly: GCA_030444775.1. Classification (NCBI taxonomy): domain Eukaryota; kingdom Viridiplantae; phylum Streptophyta; class Magnoliopsida; order Sapindales; family Rutaceae; genus Atalantia; species Atalantia buxifolia. The sequence continues at coordinate 11,088,992 of CM059833.1, forward strand.
GTATTTGTACCAGTCAGAAGTAGTAAAATCTTTGACATCTTATCCAGCTTCCAGTGCCTCATCATAGAACTCCCTTGAAGGTAAGATAGTTATCTGTTTCAGATGAAGGAATATTCGAATAATGATTTGGAGGAAGGCATCCTATGTTTTGCAAAAAGAGTAATGATATGCTAATAATGAGTGAAAGATAAAGAAAACAAGAATTATTGTTGAAAATATACCAAAAATACTTAATTACATCCGGTTCCCAAAGGAACAAGAGTTGCTGGTCCCACCTGACAATGCAAGACGATCATAAAACTGGGAAACTGAACCAATTTGAGGGTCTGAACACAAAAGAAAATAAATCCATGCTTTATTCATTACACCTCATGAAAATATATAAAATGACCAGATGGAAAAATATATGTTGTTAGAATGTAGAGAGTTAGACAAGCAAAAGCCACACTAAACCAGACCTATATCATAATAAATTTCTAAGCATTGCAATTTAAAAGCCTAGAAGAAGTTTACTAAAGGAGTGCTGATAACATTAGCCAGCAGCCCACAAATGTATTTCTATATTATACCACTAGCCATTTAACCTAACCAAGAACATCATGATTATAAGGATTGTGTTATAAACGTTCAAAACAACTTTTTCTTAAGCTTATTTAAGGCCAAATACAATTTTGTAGACCTACCCCATGACAGCTGAAATAATATGTGCAATAATCTCTGTTCTATAGGCACCGTTTTTCAGATGCCACATCAAATGAATTGTGAAGCCAAGCATTAGATAAAAGCTTCCTCATGTAGCACACAATTTTCATAACTTTATTACTCTCTATTCCATTGAGATGTGTGATTCTTAAATATATTGTTCCATTAATTTTGAACAAAACTGATCACATACAATATATAGTTGTAACTGAAGACAAGGGATATGCTGCCTTCAAATTGTTGGCTATGTATTGGGGATTAAAGAAGATATAAACTGCCATTATTAAAGAAAATTAGTTAAGAATATTCTCTTTCTTCTGAAAAGCTAAGAAAGAAGGAAGGATTTATTGCATAAAACAAGATAGCAGATACAGAAGAGTTTTATCATACCACACAGAGAAACAGAAAGAATCAAATAGGAGAGGGAAATCAGTAAACTGAATAATGCAATTCATTAATTCAAAAATCAGTAAATCTCTTCATAATTCATTTCATTTATCATAATAATTTTGGTCAATTTGTAGCATTCAGTAAATTTCCACCAAGGTTAAAACTTTTAGTCCAGCAATTGTTTCTAGTCAACTCTTTATGGTAAGAACATCAATTGTCTAGTCACATTACCGCACTACCACCACCCATTGCGAAGTCTTTAACAAGTAAATTACAGATTCGATGCACATTCTTTTATAAAACACTGTCAAGTAAACAAAGATCACAATGGATGGCTCTTCCAGAAGCTAATATTGTCACACCTAAAACAAAATAGCTGGCTTGATCACTGAATGTTAGTGACGTGTCAAAGGATAAAATAACTAATCTTACCATTCCCAATTGATAAGTAAACAGTTTCTTGGTTGCCATACCCACTTAACCTTTCCACTTAAAATTTACTTCAAACCTGGCCCCCTTCTAAGCATGTCAGTGTATACAAACAGCAATTGCCAATGGTGTAAATTGTAAAGCCATGCAATAAAGATTAGTGCCCTACAGAAAACTTGGATAACCAATTAACAGTTTTTCTCACCACTTTTGTCATTTCCCTCCTTTGCCAAAAAACAAAAATAGAAAAATGAAAGCACTATTTACAATAACTATAAGTGAATGTAATATGTAGACAAATCTGTTTCATACACAGGATAGGCGAAAGTAATCCCAACTGAGAGTGATTTCGCAGAAACGCAACGTGGAAGCTTCATCTTGAGGCTTGTCTCTGTCAACAGCCATGTTTCTAAACAGTAAAATCTGCCAAAATTATAAGCAGCATTCAATGAAGAACCAAGAAAATTTTTAAAAAAATCCAAATAAACAAAAATAATAATAAAAATGCAACATTTATTAAACATTTCTATTATACTAGAATTTAAACAATTATTGAACATTTCTGTCATCTAGAATTTAATCATTGTTAAACATTTCTATTATACTAGAATTTAATGGACCAACAGTTTTAGATTCAGCAGCACAAACTAGAAAAGTAGATTCAATAACGCGATTTTGAAAAAAAAAAGGATTAGTGTTTGGGAAGGAAACAAGAGGCCAATGATGAAGCGCCACGTGTCGATATTTAAGAAATTAGTTTATTTCAATTACCTTTAGTACCCCAAGTACCCTAGGTACCTCGGCTACCTTAGGTACTCCGAGGATACCTCGGGTACACCATGTAAGGATACAAAAAGTCTTCGTAAATATGTGAAGGGGTATGTGGGCCCTGAATCTCAAAAGATCGGTTTAATACGTGTCAAAAAATAAGGAATCGGTGAGAAAATCTCGTGTCACAAAAGAGGAGACAGCCGTCTCTCACACCAGTGAATCCTCCAAAAGTTTGATATTATGACAGTTAGGACCACCAGATATTCCTGCTATCCTTGCAAAATTACAACAGAATTACAGAGGTGCGCGGGACCACTCCACTACACCCAGCACGTGAATACACCACAAACTTGCTCTCCATGCATATTTTTGAAACGCCTAAGCCGTCATAGGCATGAAAATAAGAATATTCCTGACATGATAGCAGGAAACACTGCTAAAATAGCGCCAGGTGGCACGGAGACCGGAGTGCACCACATAAAAACTCAGGTTTAATTTTTATCAAGTAAGTTAACACAGACACTACAAAAATCTAAGGTTTCTTCAACCTCAAAACCTCAATTACCGAAAGCTTGCAACCTCTCTAACCCGAGATAACCCAACTCTGACTTGAGCGTCGGAGTGTGGTCGCCAGCCACCCCTGGCTCCACTTCTGACCTCTTTTTTGGTTGTTTCGCAGGTTTAAGGTGAGTTTCACTAGCCCACCGCACCTGAAGTCAGACCCCCTCCATATCCACCGCCACCTCAATCCTCATCTACTCCATAAAAAGCCTAAATAGCCTGCACGTGCCGAATAAGCGAGGCACCCCGCTCCCCAACAAAATATAAATTTATTGTTCTTGCTTTGATTTTGTGGTTTTTTAGTTATTGACCCAAAATCAGCCGCAAACAATTGGCGCCGCCTGTGGGGAACGCGCAAAAAGCTTCCACACGGTGCTAAGCTTGTCGGTACGTGAGCTTACGCAACCATGGTACTCGATGTACCCGCCGATAACCTAATGTTAAGTCATGATGGAGTGGAGGACCACGGCAGTGATGAGAGGGGCAACTCAACAAGGAGAGCATCCCGCCTAAACAAAGGCGAATCTGTTAAACAATCAACTAGTATCCATCTCGATGAAGAGCCCGTCACTCATAAACACTTTGAGGATTTAGCTCATGCAATTCTTATAACAATAGGATTTCGGGTACTCGAGGCAGCCACTTCCCCGGTAACTTAAGATGTCCCGCCTCGACGAGGTGAGAAACAGATCATTCCAAGATCTAAAATACCAAAGGGAAGTAGACCAAAGCACCGAACTTCAGGCACCCGTTCGAAGTTTCAAACCGGTGGCTCTCGAGAGGAACGCTCCATTGCCTCTTGCTATTCCCGTAGTAGCCAGGGTACCAAACGAAAAAAAAAACCCAAGAAGACCTCCGGTACAAGTTGAACGCCAAAAGAGCTTCCCAAACAACTGAGGCATCCTCTGTTGCACCTGGGGTACCCCACAAGTTCTTGAAAAAAATGGAGTATCTCGAAGCTGAAGTGAAGCTCCTTTCTGAAAAACAAAACCCCACCAATGCTCTAGCGCCAGCAGCGTATAACTCGCCATTTACCATGGAGATTCGGACAGCGGTTCTCCCGGAAGCGTTCACCATGCCTCAAATACAACAATACTCGGGTAACTCAGATCCCGTAGAACATGCTGAGTTGTATCATGACCAGATGATGATTAAAGGAGTGGGCAATAATGCTATGTGCCGGATGTTCCCACATACGCTCACCAGACCAGCCAAATCATGGTTCCGATCATTAAAGGCAGGTAGTATATCCTCCTTAGACCAGCTCCTAAAAGTTTTGGTTCATGAGTTTGGTTATGCATCCGCCCAAGATATAACATCTTCCAAGCTTGCTTTCATCAAGCAAAGGGATTCGAAGTCTTTAGCCGAGTACGGAACCCACTTCAAGAGGTGTTGCATACCGGTACGTTTGGTTATCAACATACTCTCACTCATTTTGAAAAGAATTTACGCTTGGGGAAGTTATAACGGTCATTTTAAAAGCACCGCCTTCTTTCATATGGAGAAGCTCGTTCTCGAGCTCTGCAACAAATAGAAATGGATGAGAAGTGTAACCTAAAGCGGGAGGAAGACAGAGTCGAAGTCGTGAAAAACAAGGAGAAGCCCAAGAGAGCCGAGGTACCTCAGGTACCCTCTTGAGCACCCCGGGTACACAGCTCACCTCGTCCAACCCCACGTGGGAGATGGCCAAATATTCCTGGTGTACCCCGAGTACTCCAGCATGTTAAGCCACCACCGCCAGAACAACTGGAAGCGCCATAAAAATCCCGATATGATTCTTTTCATCGTTTGAATCAATCTCCAGAACATATTTTTTACCATATTAGGGATACAGAGATGCTTCGCCCACCTAAGCCAATTCGAAAATACTCCAATATGAAGCGTAGCTTGAAATATTGTGAGTTTCATGAAGATTTTGGCCATAGTACCGCCGAATGCTTTCATTTGCGAGAAAAAATTGAGTCATTAATTCTGAATGGGTACCTTAAGTAATTTGTGGCTGATATGTGCATTCGGGGTGACTTCGAGTAAATTCCTTTGATTTATGGTGCAACAACGGGGAATTGAGGCTAACCCCGATAAAATTCGGGCAGTTCTTGGGATGAAGTCACTAAGTACCATCAAAGAAGTTCAAAGCTTAGCTGGCTGGATAGTTGCCTTTAGTAGTTTCATCTCCAAGGCCACCGACCAGTGCAAGCCATTTTTTAAAGCTTTGAAAGTGGGAAAGAAGCTCCAATAGACTGTTGAGTGCGAAGAGGCTTTTCAGAAACTAAAGGAGTACCTAGTTAATTCGTCGTTGCTCGCCAAGCCTAAACATGGAGAAGTGCTTCTATTGTACCTTGTTGTTTCCAAGCACGCCACTAGCTCGGTGTTGCTTAGAGAGGATGAAGACGGGGCGCAACGACCTATTTACTACACTAGTATGGCAATGGTGGATGTGAAAAAGAGGTACCCCGACATAGAGAAGCTAGTTTTGGCTTTAATAATCTCTACAAGGAAACTCCGACCGTATTTTCAGGCTAACACCATTGCCGTTGTAACAAACCTTCCCCTTCGACAAATCCTCCAGAAGTTGGACATGTCTGGAAGACTTCTTCGCTGGTCTCTTGAATTGAGTGAGTTCGACATCATCTTCAAGCCACGTTCAGCTATTAAAGCCCAAGCCATTGTCGATTTCATTGCATAATTCGCCAATAACTCCAGGGGTGAGGAGATCCCGGGGTACCCGAGCAAAACTACACCAGTTGTTGAAGAAGAGCATGTTTCGAAAATTTATGTGGATGGTTCCTCCAACTCGCACGGAAGTGGTGCGGGAGTAATAATTATCGATCCGGATAAAGTGAAACTATGTTATGCCTTGCAATTCGGGTTCAAGGCCTCAAACAACGAGGCCGAGTACGAAGCAATAATAGCGGGATTGAGGATGTCAAAGGCCTTGGGTGCAAAAAGAGTCCACATCAAGAGTGACTCCTAATTAGTGATCGGTCAGATCAATTCAGAATATCAAGCTAAGGAAGAAAATATAAAGGGGTACCTAGGGAAAACCAGAGAATTAATGTCCCAATTTGCTGAGGTCAAGGTAGAAAGAGTTCCACGATTAGAAAATTGTGAAGCTGATAACCTCGCTAAAATGGCTTCCTTCGGTGCAACTCAGTCAGTTAGTCCGATCACTACTGAGTATATACCTACACCCAGTGTTAATCTACTTGAGCCAGAAGAAGTAGGATTGATAATTGCCGGGGTACCCTGGATGCAACCAATCATAAGGTACCTTAGGAGTGGGGATCTGCCCTCAAATAAGAGTGAAGCAAGGAGGCTAAAGTATAAAGCTGCACGATACTATCTCATCGAGGATACCTTATACAGAAGAGGGTTTACCCTCCTTTACTTAAAGTGCTTAAGAGATGAACATGCCGAATATGTTATGAGAGAGATAAACGAAGGAATTTGCGGTAACCATTATAAAACACAATCATTGGCGCAAAAGGCCCTTCGTCAAGGATTTTATTGGCCTACGATGCGGGAGGATGCTAAAAACATGATCAAGAGTTGTACAAGTACCAGAGATTTGCCAAGGTACCCCACCTTCTACCAGAAAAATTAACTGTCATGTCTTCCTCGTGGCCATTTACAGTTTGGGGTATAGATCTTATTGGCTCACTATCAACTAAGAGAGGGCAAGGTAAATACGCAATTGTAGCCGTTGACTATTTCACAAAGTGGGCTAAAGCAAAGCCGTTGGCAAGCATTACCGAGAGAAAAACCACTGATTTCATTTGGAGGAACCTCATATGCAGATATGGTATTCCTAATGCAATTGTTAGCGACAACGGGAAGCAATTTGATAACGAGAAATTTCGGAGTTTCTGCTCGGAGCTTAGGATAGTTAACCGATTTGCTTCTCCGACTCACCTGCAATCTAATAGATAGGTAAAAGCTATCAACAAAATCATCAAGGGTATCCTAAAGAAGAGGCTGGAGGAAAGGAAGGGAGTTTGGGTAGACAAGCTACTCGGCGTTCTTTGGGCCTATCGAACAACTCAGAATACTTCAACTGGGGAAACCCCTTTTTCTCTGGCATTTGGGACTAATGCAGTCATTCCAGCTGAAATCAGGATATTATCTCACAGAACTGCATACTTCTATGAAGCCGAGAATGCTTCTTTGATTGCTTTCAATCTTGATCTTATTAAAGAAAAAAGGGCCAAAGCAGAATTGAAGGTTGCAATACACCAGCACCGTGTTTCAGATTTATATGACAAGAGGGTACGCCCCAGATCATTCAAGAAAGGGGATTTAGTCCTACGAAGGGTAACTCAGAACACTCGGGTACCCTCGGAGGGCTCTTTCGGAACAAATTGGGAAGGCCCATATCTCATAGACAAGCTGGTAGGATCGGGGGCATACAGGCTACTTCACATAGATGGAACAATCGTCAAGCATCCTTGGAATGCCACAATGCTAAGGAAGTACTACTAACATGAGGACAGTGTCTTAAACCCTACTGTTCACTTTATCTATCTCATATTTTCTTTACTATGTGTGTAATGTGGTAAAGTCATGAAAGTTACTTAAGGTACCCCACATGTGCAAGTGAAATTTTTATTTCCCTAAGTCCCAAAGAGTGGGTATCTACACAGTTTTCTATTCTCATTGAGACAATGAGCCAGTCTTATGTAATGTTCTCCTTTTGATTAACGAATGTGATTATGGTTAAATTTTTGCCATTAATGTGACTCTATCTTATTACGCCATGTTTTGTTCAGCTATAATTGCTCCATTTCAAGATAATCAGGGGAACCTGAGGTATCTGACCTGACTTGATCGTGAAGATCTGTTCGAGGTCAACGCCAATAAGAAAGAATACAACAAATTTAAAGAGAGAAGGTCAGAGAAGACCTGAGAGTAAGGTAAACCAGCATACCCTAGCGCCATGAGGCTCCGTTAAGGTATGCACACACCCACACCTCTATTCTTTTACTTAGCAAAGTAAAGAATAGACAAATGACAATCACAAGAGTTGAATGCCTAAAACAAATAATAAATAAAAAAAGAGGTAGGCAAGCATGCACCTCTATTTATTAAATATTGACTAGAAACATATGGCAAAACAAGCATGTTTTTGACCATTTCTGCAAGAAAGTAGGCCAAGAAGGTCCCCGAACAAAAGACAAAAAGAGGGTACCTGGGGTACTTCGGAAAACTTTACAAGTCTATTTCAAATATGTCATAATCTTTATTTATATCCTAATTGCGCCAATTATGAATTTCATTTTGTGTTATAATGATGCTCGAATTATTAAATTATTTGAGATGCGCCATAATCTTTATTAAGATGAGCAACAAGTACATCTACGGAAATCACCACACAAGCGCCAAAAACACATCGGGGGGTACCTAGGGTACCCGAGGAACCCTACGAGGCTACACAAATCTATCAAAAGTAAGGAATTCAATGGTATGTCAAATCAAGTATATTGCAGAAGTTTATTGCGAACAAGTAGTGAGGTTGCCGAGGCAACCTTCTAAAAGACAAGTATCCTAACACATCAAAAGGATGATACCATACTACAAAAGGTACAAAAGCGAAGAAAGAAAGCTGTTAAGACATCTCGAGATGAAACTCTAAATAGCAAGTGAGATCACGCAGAAGGGGGGACATCCTCTCCACCGCTCCCCTCAACGGAAGCATCAACAAGAACACTCGCGGTCAAAGAGCTGCTACCCTCATGTATAGCGCTAACAGACGGGAGATCCACCTGGGGTACCTGGGGTACCCCCGAAGATTGCCGTGGACGGTGAGATGGTGAAGCCTGGGTTACCCTCTTGTCCTCTATCGCCTTCAGGATGGCCGACTTGTCCACCAACTTCTCCACTCGGGGTACCACCAGCTCTGGGTCGACGCTCCAGACCTCAGTCATGATAAGAGTAAAAGCCTTGTCCATCATCTCCGGTTGGCGAGATAGTAGCTCGCCGTGCTTCGACTCCACCTCTTCTAACTTCTTGGACATTTGGCTATTCTCCCGAGCGTGGTCGTCCAAGCAGCTCTACAAAGCCCTGACCTCCTCTCGAACCTTTTCTTCCCGAGACTGGCCGAGTCTGACCTCACCTCGCAGCTTCTCTACCTTGGTTTGTGCAGCCGAGAGGCCACTAAAGTCGCGGAAACTGTGGCTGAGGTAGAAGGCCGCCTACAAAATAATAATAATAATAATAATAATAAGGAAGAGATGGAGTGACATAAAAAAAAATGAGCGGAGAAAATGAGGCACTCATATCATGGCAAGCCTTAAGCGCTCGGCTATATCGCTCATTTAAATCCAATGTACCCGCCTCCATGGCCATGTCTGCAGAAATGCATTCGGAGGAATGAATGAAGCAATCTGCCAAGTGAGATATCCACTTGTTCGCCACTGGGTCCAACTCACCCTCCATAAACATCCTCTTATGGGTAGCCGAGGTACCCCGAGAACCTCCAGAGGAAGAGACATGCAATTTGCCCTTGCCGCTTGGAACGATAGGAGGTCGATCGCCCTTTGCTGAGGTACCTAAGGTACCAGAGGAGCTGCCACTCATGCACTGAAAAAGGGGTCGAAATCTTCGGCAAATGGATCCATACCTGTCCAACAAACAAAAAAAAATGGGTGAGAAAGAGAGATGAATCAGAAAAATAAACATCAGAATCATCACAGGTAAAAAGGCACATTAAGAAAAATAAGAGATGGGCGTCGAAACAAAAAAAAAAGTTTGTTCAAATGATTGAGGCACCCCACAGAACCAGTGAAGGCGGGGTACCCCAGCAACACTATATAGCCATACGTAAATCACCCCCATAAGAAGTCGGAAGACTCTTCTCAATCTAGCCAGCTCTCGCCAATCGGGTAGTGCTCAGAATATCACCCTCACTCTACAGAAGCTGAAACTTCTCTATAACACCACTCACTTTCCTCCCCACTTCATGAACTAGGCATGTTCCCTTACACCAAGTGATGTCTACAAAAATCCCAAGAAACAATGAATAAGAAAAAAATTCATGCGAGAAATGTATATATACATAAAAAGAGAGAGAGGAGGAAAGAAACACATACTATCTTCATTGAAGAAGTTTTGAACTTGCACAACTTCATTCCCCACGGGAATACTCTTCCCCCAGTCGCCCTCAGCCATAAAATACCCATATCTGTAGCCCTTTTTCAGTAATGGATCCGGTCTCACCAAATTACCATGAACCCCCCCGGTGGCAAAATAAGCTACGGATAAACCAACCGGCTTCTTCAACTGATAAAGCCCCATCAGATCTCCATAAGAAATGTCCTCCCCAAATGTATCCAGCCACAAAACCTCCAAACCCATGAGCAATCTCCAACCGGGTAAAGATAACTGTATGAGAGCTATCTTCATCTCAGTGAACATTTTTCTAAAAAATGGCTAAAGAGGCAAACGGAGACTTAAGTCAAAAAGGTCAATATGAAGGGCTACACCATCAGAACGGGGGTGCTCAGGGCGCTCACCCTTGCGAGGTACCCTAAGCTGGATAGAAGGATGTATGTTATATTTAGCTCTAACCCTTTCTAAATCTCTCGGAGTAGCTGGCCTACCCCCTAGTGCGTAGAGCCTACGAGCTACGGAGACAGAATGGGAGATCAGGGGAGGTTCAAGAATGCTAACAGGGGTAGGAGATTTGAGTCTGGAATTCTTTGCACGATTTTTTCTATGGGTTGGTTTGGTTGGCTGTTTGCCTTTAATCTTTGATTTTCTACTAGGGTTGGTTCGAGATAACTTGGGGCTAGCTGAAGGAGACTCATCGTCGTCACTAAGGAATATATAAGGGATTGAATAAAAAAGGAAGCCTCCTCACTCGACTCCCCCGGCTCCCTGACCACATTACTACCTTTTTTCCCGACAGTTTTTCTCCCCATCTTGTTCCCCTAAAAAACACAAGACACAAGTTGAAAAAGAAAGCCTCCACATCAAAACATGCCCCCACAACTTCAGACCTCATCCATCACCAGCCAAACACCAACATCCACCAATAAAAGCATAAACAAAAAAGAAAAATACCAACACTTCGCATGAAAACCAGAAACAAAACCAGAATAATATTTTTCAAAATAAAGAAGCCAAAAATGGGTATAAAAATTCATACTGAGACTTCACCGAGAGCAGCAAATTTTATTGCAAGAAAAACAAAGTTTAGAGATGAATTGACTGCAAACTGCCAAGAGAAGTTGTCGATTGCCAAGAATTGATTACAAAAGGAAGATGTGCAAAAGTTGTCCTGTACACAAGGAAATCCGTTAGAGATGATATATAAAAAAAAAGTGAGCAAAAAAAAAAAGGTGAGCATGGATTAAAAAAAAAAATCCCCACTATGTGCCATAGGGGTATAAGGTATATGTATATATATATACATAATAATATTAGTTATAATTATATTAGTAATATATATGTGAAAAAAAAAGCACTGGAAGAAACGAAGAAAAAAAAATGGAGGGGAAGATGGCTTACCACGAGGAGATCACTGCGCCACCAGCCGAACGTCGTCGTCACACCACCAGGACTGTGATGGTAGACTATCACCGTTGAGAAAGAAAAAAGAAAAGAAGAATAAACAAAAGAGTTGAGAAAAGAGAAAAATGAGAGTTGACTGAAAGAAGAAGAAAGCCAAGGAGAAGGAGACGTGAAAGGGCACAAAAAAAAAATCAAATCAAAAGCAAGCACGAAAAAGAAAAAGAGAAGAAACAGAAGATTTTTACCTGTTATGGAATGATAATAAAGCCCACGAGAAGACGAAAAGCCATAGAGAAGATGAAAAGCCAAGGAAAAAGACGAAAAGCCTAAAAGGAATAAGAAATAAAGCTAAGGGAAAGATGAAAGGCCAAGGAGCAAGAAGAAGCCACTGGAAGCAATTAAGCTTGATAGAAGAGAAAAAGTTTTTTTTTTTTTGGGATTACAAAATGAAAGAGAGTAAAATAAAATGGAAATAAAAACGTGAAGAAGACAGTTTGTCAGAAGATATGACACGAAGCCTGCAGTTGAAAAGATTGAACTGGGTTAGAAATTCAAAAAGCCAAAGCAAGAGGTAAGCATTGATGACAGACAAGTTTTCTCCCGCTTAAATTTTTATTTTAATTAAGTTATCGGAATCCCAAGAAAAAAAAAGGTTAAAATATCGCCACGTGTCATCCACAGTTCCACTAAGAGTTTCTTTTGCCTCTATTATATTCGCCAAAAAGAAACTAGGGGGATGTTATTTGGGAAGAAAACAGAAGGCCAATGATGAAGCGCCACGTGTCGATATTTAAGAAATTAGCTTACTTTAGGTACCTCAGGTACCCCAGGTACCCTGGCTACCCTAGGTACTCCGGGGGTACTTGGGTACACCATGTAAGGATACAAAAAGTCTTCGTAAATATGTGAAGGGGTATGTGGGCCCCGAATCTCGAAAAGATCAGTTTAATAAGTGTCAAAAAATAAGGAATCGGTGAGAAAATCTCGTGTTACAAAAGAGGAGACAAACTCCGGTCATGCCAACGAATCCTCCAAAAGTTTGATATTATGACAGTTAGGACAATTAGATGTTCCTGCTACGCCTGTAAAATTACAACGGAATTAAAGAGGTACGCGGGACCACTCCACTACGCCCAACACGTGAAGACGCCACAAACTTGCTCTCCACGCATATTTTTGAAACACCTAAGCCGTCATACATATGAAAATAAGAATATTCCTGACATGGCAGCAGGGAACGTCACTAAAATAGCGCCCGGTGGCACGGCGACGAAGGTACACCACATAAAAACTCAGGTTTAATTTTTATCAAGTAAGTTAACACAGACACCACAAAAAACTAAGGTTTCTTAAACCTCAAAACCTCCATTACCAAGAGCTTGTAAGCTCTCTAACCTGAGATAACCCAACTCTGACTTAAGCATCAGAGTGTGGTCGCCGGCCACCCCCGGCTCTACCTCTGACCTCTTTTTTGGTTGTTTCGCAGGTTTATGGCGAGTTTCACCAGCCCACTGCACCTGAAGTCAGACCCCCTCCGTATCAACTGCCACCTCAATCCTCATCTACTCCATAAAAAGCCTAAATAGCCCTCACGTGCCGAACGAGCGAGGCACCCCGCTCCCCAACAAAATATAAATTTATTATTCTTGGTTTGATTTTGTGGTTTTTTATTTATTAACCCAAAATCAGCCGCAAACAATTAGAGTCTTGGATTATTTTATTTTAATCCTTAATGTAATAATGTCATTGTTTATTTTTAAAAAAATATTAATTAACAAAAGAAAATGTAAGAAGAAGAAATAAATTCACCAAAGTATTGTTAAAAGCCAAACCAGGAAACCACTGCCTACTTGGCTGTGATGGTAGACTGTCACCGTCGAGACCCAGACGGTGGCAGGAAAGCGAGTGATGGCAAAGTCGGAGAGGGGGCTTCGGATCCCTTCCTCCAGTCTTTGGAGTCAATGAGGAGTTTTTGGGAATTGACGGTTATACCCTTATTCTGGTCAAATGACAGACAGTAACAAAGCGAATTTCTTAAAAAATAAATTTAAAATTGAGAAAACTAGACATATGCATCTCTCGTATCTCCCTACTGAGATTTACAAAGAAATAAATTCATCTAGTATGAGCTTACGACATCTAATTCCCAAGAAAATAGATTGTCGAACAATTTTTTCATTGCACTAAACTTCCTTTCGATGTATGGCGTGCGAAATTTTAAATAAATTCTATAACATTAATTAATGTGATCGCAGTGGATTACTGACTCAAAATTTATACTCAGCTAACCTCTGCTGTAATGACCTTTATTCTGGCTATATGATTTGGATTATTTAAATTGAATTTATGAAACACATTCATGATTAATTTAAATAAAATAAAATAAAGTGGGTGATTAGTTGAAATTGAAATAGGAAAAAGTTTTCAGGGGATTTCTCTGTACAAGAGAGACATACAAAATCTCTAAGGATGCCTACCATGGCAGTAAAAAGAGAAGAGAATAATCTGATTGTTCTAATGTCGCTTCTACTTCTGTCTGATGTTTTTTCATCAATTTACTTTTGCTATTCTATATTGTTGTGAGATAACATTACCGAGAACAACAGTGTCATTGTATCATAGAAATGAAACCATTTTCTTATCCTTCTTGAATTAGGAAATCTTCCTTTAAGGTGCAGAAATTAATCTTAAGGATAGTGCTTCGCACACACCTTGACGAATTTGGATTTATTGATTGATATCTCTGTTATAGTTGATTTTGAAGTTCAAAGAAGCAATATTAACTCATATTCTACAGAATAATAATGTATGTAAATTATATATGTGTGTATGTGTGCGCACGCTACTAATTCCCAGCTTTAAAACTAATAATTTGAATATATACAACTAGAATGGTGAAATTGGGATTGAAGAAGCTAACGACAATAGGCAGAGCAATGTGCTCACTTGTATAAGTTAAAAAGAGCATAAATTAAGAAATTTCCATAGCCATGCATCCCATCAAATCCATGTATCATCCATAAAGCAACATTGACACATACAATGGAAGCAGCATCAAATTTTGACAACACACAAAAAGACTTGCTGCATTTTCAAAAATAAAATAAGCTTCCAGTATCCCCACATATCATCCAACATCTAATTATAACATTAAAAAAAATTGAATTTTATTTGGTCTATACTATGAAAGTATGAATGTCCCGGAATTTAATTTATTTGGAGAGATAGCTCCGTCATAGCTGCTCAAAATTCGGTGATCAAACATGTTTTGAATTTAGCTACTTTGTGTCAAAGAAGGTGTGGTGTGTGTACTCAGGCTGCCTTTCATGCACTAGTGGATACTACAGGAACTCTAAGCAAGGACTTGTAAAATCATTATTTATCCAAACTAGCCTGTGATTTTCCTTTCAAACTTAGTTGTAATCTTTGAGTTGGTTTAATGAAACTTTATGTCTTTCTTCCTAATTTAGGTACTCCATATCTGTTTGTTAATTATAACATATTAGTAGTGTGTGCGTGCATGTGCGTGTGTGTGTAAGCCATCTCTTGGTTGATGCAAACACGCTCTTAAGACATATGGTTTAATAAAATTAGTATTCAATTAACTATAAAATCATATAGCTTAATAGCAAATTTGCATAAAAAAAAATAAGTAAATGATAAGGGCACCCATACTTGTGAATACATACATACATACATATACATATACATACATACATATACATATACATACATACATACATACATACATATACATATACATACATACATACATACATACATATATATATATATATAGGGGTCGGATCAAGAGCCCACTAAAATTACATTTAATTTTACACTAATTTTAAGTCTTTAAATTTAAAATATATCAACGGTAAGGATTTAATAGATTAAATGACATTAATATTTTTACTTTTTATCATTAATGCACGCTTTCTCTCTCCTCTCATCCATCTTCTCTCCCAACGCTTTCTCTCCTCTCATCCATCTTCTTGATCAACCCCCTATATTAGTGTAAAATCTTTTATTGAAGAAAAAAAAATCATTCAAGGATTTGAAGCTATAGTACTTTGCACAGTGTAGTCTCAACTGCAAAATTATTCCTTGAACAAACTATGAATGGTGCTTTCTTCATTCAAAAGCACGAAAAGCAATAAATTTATGAGTTCCTATTATGTGCATTACAATTGAAAAAATTTTGTTCTTGATATTACTTGGGCAATAGTGCGGTGAAAAAACCTCATAGCTCTCAATCTTCTTTAACCCACAACACAAAAATTAAAGGTTTAGCGACTAACGAATTCTCCAGGAATTTTTAAGTTGAAATCGAAGTTTGACAGATTGAACATTTAGTAGTTTTCATGAGTTTAATCGAAAGTTCAAATGACCTGAGAGAGACTCATTAATTTGAGAATAGATTTGGACGAGAGGAGAGAAAGCGTTGGGAAAGAAGATAGATGGATGAGAGGAGACAGAAAGCGTGCATTAATCATAAAAAGTAAAAATATTAATGTCATTTAATCTATTACATCTTCACCGTTGATATGTTTTAAATCTAAAGACTTAAAATTAGTGTAAAATTAAGTGTAATTTTAAAGGGCTCTTGATCCGCCCCATATATATATATATATATATATATATATATATATATATATATATATATATATATATATATATATATATATATATATATATATGTAAAAACAATCCATGCTTCCTTAGATTAAATCTAACCCTGAGGTCGATGAAGAACTCCCAAGACAAGATCATTGTATGATCATTTATACTAAATTACAACACAGAAGTATGAATGAACGAAGAAGAAATTATATCAAACAGAGCAATCGACTAGAACAGAAAATATAGTAGTATGAAGCAGACACAGAAGAGTAAAATTTTGAACCAATAATGGAGCCTCATACCACTTTATAAGAGAGTAGCTTATTTGGTCTATACCTTTTTCATATATACTAAATGATAAATACAGTGAAGAAAAGAAATAAGAGTATAAAACATAGAAACTAGAAAGTTAATTAGTGAATTTTTAAATGAACGGAACATACCAAACTTCTTTTTGAAGAACTTTATAATTAGCAACTTCCTCGATTTTTCATATTTCTTTGCGTGCAACCCCTTAATTTTAAACTTTCCATTCATCTGAACTTTACTTCCATCTCACACTTACCACAAACATTATGCTCAAACATAAGAGATGGCGAACAAAGCTCTTAAGATCAACTTCATTCCCTTCTACTTCTTTTCTTGTGTCATCTATGTTCTCCTTAAATTGTTGCTCCTCGCAGTCTTTAATACAGCCTAAAAAAAACTTAAAGCAACATTAAAAAAGCAAAAACTATAGAAAAATATTTCATATATCTGTTATCTACTTGTATCAGAAATGACAATAATAAAATCCACATTGACTAGCAAGGCTTATAGTTTTACAAAATCCCTTACATTCAGACTAAATACAAAGAAAAGAGTGATTTTTAATTGCAACACACAAGTGTCCAATCCAAACTTATCTAAGACATTCTCCTACACAACCTTATTAGAAGGTTCTTAATAAAGAGTCATGCAACTACTATTAAAGAACCATAAAATCACTAATCCAATAAAGAATCATGTCTTTAAATTAATTTACTAGTATGAAATCAAATTAAAGATATATTATCTAATAAGCTACTAGTATAAAATATAAATTAGATTTTCCCGTCAATCTTGACATCGTAGTCTTAATGACCATTTGAATCATCTTCCCCTCCATGTCAATTGCACCTGGAAGAAAACAAACACAATAAAGAAAAGAAATGAGAGTATAAAACATAAAAGATCAATTAATGAATTTCTAAATTAAAAAAATACCAAAATTTTTTTTTTAAGAATTTCATTATTAGCAACTTCTGCATTTTTTTTTTTTTTTGGAGGTTTGGACATTAGAACCTGAGATATTGGGGCTGCTATTTGGTTACTACACCAAGGGAAATTATCTACTCTTTGTTCTCTTGAGCTTAAGAAAATAAAGAAAGATTGCCTTTATTTGGAAGTTAAGGAATATAAATGAAGGAAAAAGTTGAATCAGCTTCTTGATGCATCAATGGAGGGCAACTACTTTGTCTTTGAGCATTTACACTAGTTAAAGGAAAAAATCACCACTCTGGGTTGAACGTTGGGTGGCCAGTTGAAAAGAATGGAAAACAGTTCTCACAAGACCTTATTATATGATTTCTAAAACAAATGAATAAACATCCTTTGTTCAAAGAAGTCTATTTTTGTCTCGTGAATGAATAAAATCTAAAAACACGTGCATGAAAACTATTGAGGGAAGAACTGAAGATGTTGATGTTGATTAACCAAGCAAAGTAACAAGCAGTAATACAAGATCCACATTTTAAAATCAAGTTCTATGAGCATGAACCTATGCATTTGAAATGGCATAATTGTATGATTTCATGGTGCTGATCTTTTGAATAAAAAGCACCATACAATTCTTTTGAACCTTTCATATAGGACTTTAACCATTAGATGGTCAAATATTTTGCACTAATACGGGCTTAGTCATTATATCTGCCACTTGATTTTGAGTTCGAACATATTACAACTGTATTTCCTTTCCTCCTGCCTCGTTTATATATAACATATACATAATTTTAATATATTTAGTTATACCTTTATATAAGCAGGTTCTTTGCTAGAGATATTGCCCTCTTGATTGTCATATAGAACCACTGATATTTTTATTTAGAGGTGTAATGAACATAACAATCTATAAACAATTCCTTTTGTCTCAAGTTGAGTTTTCAATGATTTACAAAAAACTTCTGAATCACTTTGAGCATATTTTATCTTTTTATCTAAAGTTCTATCTATATGTTGCACATCTAGTAAAGGAATTTTGTGAGTTTGAGAAGATTTTATTGCTCAACTACTTGTGATCTAAATGTCAAATCAATAATATCCAATCTCAAACAACCTTTTGCTCAAGTGTATTTAGTGTAAAGATATAGAGCTTCTTTATTTATTTTTTTTTATTCATTTCTCATGTTTTCTATTTATTTTATATGTTGAGGTCTAAATTCTTGCAAAGTATGGTGCAGCAAGACTTTGTGTCTTAAATAAAGTGGCTAAAAAAGCACCTCCTCACCAAGCAATACCCAATCCCACACACCCCTAGCTCATGTCTATTTATGGTAAAAAAATATAGTTGCTTGTTTTTTTTTTTATTTTGTTATTCATTTTTCCTATCCTTTTTATTTATTTTAATAGGATGAGGTTTAAATTCTTTTCAAAGTATGGTGCTGCTCAACAAAACTTCGTAGAAACGAAGTGATGTATAAAGCATCTCTCCAACAAACGTCCATTTTGGTTCTATTTTAGTTAATAAAGTTGTATTTAATTATTAAATTAAAAATATTAAGAAAATTACACGTTTTTTCATTTATATTAAATGAGAAACACAGTGAAGAAAATAAAAGAGAGTATAAAAGTTTCATTAATAAATTTTTAAATAAGCAAACATACCAAGTTTCTTTTTAAAAAACTTCATAATTAGCAACTTGCTTGATTTTTCAAGTTTATTACTATAATTGTGAACTCTACGTTTATTATCACCCTTAAGCTATCTTTTATGGTAAAGAGATAGAGATGCTTGTTTTTGTTACTATTTATTTATTTATTCATTTCTCATTTTTTTATTTTTTTTTAGGCTGATGTAACACCCTAGGCGTGTCCCACATCAGCAAAACACGAGAGAAATGCTGGGTTTATAAGGAGTGATATATATCGTAATTAGCAAGATGCGTTTTTGGGTGTATGGGCAACCCAAAAACAAAACTGTGTAGGTCTTAAGGTCCAAAGCGGACAATATCTTGTTAGATTTGGCTTGGGTCATGACAATTGAGGTTTAAATTGTTCAATAGTATGGTGCAACTCACCAAAGTTTCGTTGGTAAATAAAGTGGTGTATGACGCCTCTCCCACATAAAGTCACTTTCAGTTATGCTTTCATTGATAAAGTTTTGTTTCCTTATTAAACTAAAGAGGTTAAGAAAATTACACTTTTTTCATGTATACTAAATAAAATCAAATTGAAGAAAAGAAATAAGTGGAGAAAATATATGTTAAGAAATTGTTATTAGCATACAAGACAATAATTGTGAACCCTATGTTTATTAATACCTTTAGGCTATCTATTTACGGTAAAGAGATAGAGGTGCTTTTTTTGTTATTATTTATTTATTTATTTCTCTTTTTTTAATTTTGTTTTGTAGGTTGAGGTTTAAATTGTTTCATAGGATGATGCAGCTCATCAAAGATTCGTTGGCAAACAAATTGGTGTATGACGCCTCTCCCACCCAAAGTCTATTTTGGTTATGGTTTCATTGATAAAGTTATGTTTCCTTATTAAAATAAAGAGGTTAAGAAAAATATACCTTTTTCATGTATACAAAATAAAAACATATTGACGAAAAGAAATAAGTGGAGAAAATACCATAATTGTGAACTCTATTTTTATTAACACCCTTAGGCTATCTATTTATGGTAAAGAGATAGAGGTGCATTTTTGTTATTATTTATTTATTTATTTATTTATTTCTCATATTTTTCTTAATTTTATTTTATAGGTTGGGGTTTAGATTGTTCCATAGTATGGTGCAGCTCACCAAAGATTCGTTGGTAAACAAAGTGGCGTATGACGCTTCTCCCACCGAAAGTCTATTCTGGTTATGGTTTTATTGATAAAGGTTTGCTTTCTTATTAAATTAAAGAGGTTACGAAAAGTATGCTTTTTTTCATGTATACTAAATGAAAACATTTTGTAAAAAGAAATAAGTAGAGAAAATATATGTTAAGGAATTGTTATTAACATGCAATACCATAAGTTTGAACTCTATGTTTATTAACACTCTTAGACTATCTATTTATGGTAAAGAGATAGAGGTGCTTTTTTTTATTATTTATTTATTTATTTATTTATTTCTCATGTTTTTCTTAATTTTGTTTTATAGGTTGAAGTTTAAATTGTTCTATAGTATGGTGAAGCTCACCAAAGATTTGTTGGTAAACAAAGTGGTGTAGGAAGCATCTCCCACCTAAAGTCTATTTTAGTTATGGTTTTATTGATAAAGTTATCTTTTCTTATTAAATTAAAGAGGTTAAGAAAATTATACTTTTTTCATGTATACTAAATAAAAACGTATTGAAAAAAGAAATAAGTGGAGAAAATATACGTTAAGGAATTGTTATTAACATGTAATACCACAATTGTGAACTCCATGTTTATTAACGCCCTTAGGCTATCTACTTATGGTAAAGCGATAAAGGAGCTTATTTTTTTGTTATTGTTCATTTATTTGTTTATTTATTTATTCATTTCTCATTTTTTTATATGGCTTGTAGGTTGATGTTTAAATTATTCTATAGTATGATGTAGCTCACCAAAGCTTCGTTGTTAAACAAAGTGGGGTATGACGCCTCTCTCAACCATAGTCCATTTTGGTTATAGTTTCATTGATAGAGTTATGTTTCTTTATTAAATTAAAGAGGTTAAGAAAAGTTATGCTTCTATATTGAAGAAAAGAAATAAGTAGATTTAATCTTTTTATCTAAAGTTTTGTCCATCTATTGTATATCTTGCAGAGGAACTTTGAGAGTTGGAGACGACCACACTGTTCAGCTGCTGGTGTTCTGAACGACAAATTAGCAATATCCAATCCCAAACACCCTCGATTCATGTCTACTTATGGTAAAGCGATAGGGTTACTTTTTGATTTTTCATTATTTTTATTTTTTATTAATTTCTCATGGTTATTATTTATTTTGTAAGTTCAGATTTAAATTTTTCCAAAATATAGTGCAACTCACCAAGATTTCATTAATAAATAAAGTCGTGAATGAAGCATCTCCTAACTGAAGCCTATTTTGGTTCTAGTTTTATTAATGAAGTTATGTTTCCCTATTAGATTAAAGAGATTAAGAAAAGTATACGTTTTTTATGTATACTAAATGAGAAACACCATAAAGAAAAGAAATAAGTAGAGAAAGTATACATTAAGGAATATAAGTAGAAGAAGAAGATAAATTAGATCCTCGATTTACAGGACAATTACTTTCTCTTGGAGCATCTACGCTAGTTAACGAAGAAAAATAATTACCTCAAGTTAGGCATTTGCGAGCTAATTAGAAAGTATAGAAGAAGATTCTTACAAGATCTTATCATAAGATTTCTCAAATGAATGGATAGATATCCATTCCTCAAAGAATGAATTTTTTTCTTTTGAGTGAATAACTCAAGGCCACGTGCATGGAAGCTTTTAAGGAAGAATTGAAGAGGTCGATGGTGACAAACCAAGCGAAGTATTTAGTAGTAGTTTAGGACCTACGTTTTAAGATCAAGTTCTATGAGCATGAACTTGTGCACTTGGTATAGCATAATTGTATGATTTCATGGTCCTAACCTTTCATGATTCCACTATAACTTTCTTTTTTACTGTTCATATAAGACTTTTTTATTGTTCGTATAAGACTACTATCTACGATTTCAAAAATTTGTCACAATAAGTATTATTTCATGATCAAATTTAAAATTGTTGTAAAAAAATATCGTCTTAGAAGGTTAAATTTGTTGTGGTGGTGATTTATGAAGCATCTCCCAACTCAATGTCCGTTATAGTTTTGGAATTGTGAGTTCAGATATTGGAGTTGGAATTGGGTTACCACACTAAAGGAAATCATATAGTCTTTGTTATCTTGAGGATAAGAATATAAAGAAAGACCATATTTATTTGGAAGTTAAGGAACCTAAGAGGAGAAAGATGATGAATAAGCTATAATAGTTAAGAAAGAAAAATCACTTTGTTGTTCTAAACTGTTGTTTGGAGTGCAGCCTCACAATAGTGTTAGTGTATCCTGAAGATCTAATTGCTTTGTTTGTCCTTCTTGTACTGAGAAATCTTCCTTTGAGGTGCACAATTGGGTCTTACGGAAAAGTGCTCTTGCATGCCTTGACAAATCCTCTACTTGCTAGTTGGATGCTACTTTGTGGTGAAACAACTATATTGTTATTCTCAAACCATTATTTATTGATGTTATGTTTGCTAATATGACTCACTGTTTGGTTATTTTGGAGTTCAAAGAACCAATATTAACTTATATTTTCAACGAACTATACTGTAACCAGTAAATTAGAATATCTTAACCATACCATCTCCCCAAATTCTTTCTGATTTCATCATACTTATCACTGAAATGTGTCTCAAGGCTCAAGGATCACTATAAACTCCTACTTATCTTCATTCTTAACTTTTGTCAAGCACAAGACAAAAGCTTATCTCCTTATCCTTGTTCCTTTTTCAATGCATCTTCCTGCACAAAGCAGGTTAGCAAACAACCACATTGATTAGGTCCACATCGTGTTCCTTGTTCAGTTCGATGAGGTATATCAAATGGTTCATGCATGAGGCTTAATTCTTAGTTTCCATAGTCTTTCCTTCAGCCTCATTCAGCTTGAGCTCTTCAAATTAAAATATGTTCCTTCTTGGCAGCTTTGTCCTCATGCGTTCAAGTCATAGGTAATTGGTCTCAATTCAATAATAAAAGTTTCATGTTAAATGGTGACGGAGTTCAGGAGAAAATTTCATGCTTGGCTTTTCATTTATGTTGATTTTTATTGAACCGCTAGATAATATATATGATTGACCGTTATTAATCAACTATAAATAACTTACGAAACTATTATTCTTATGATTATTATCCAATTAAATATATTTGTTCTCCTAGTTATATTTAATTTTTTATACATATCATCACTACTATATTAACCAACATGATCAATTAATTGTGATAACTTGTGTGGAAAAGTTATAACATATCTATTTGACACCCTTATTATTGATGTGTTATACAATCTACCACTGGAGTATGTATTTAATTATTTTCCTATCACAAGTTATTGTTTAGTTTTGTGCTCATATGTGCATATCAATTCTTTAAAGGTGTGTTTATTAAATAGTAATAAGAGTCTGCTCAAGTCAGATTGGATTGGAATCAAAATGAAAAATGAGAATTAGAATAAATTATTTATTTTAGTTGTATTAATCGAAATGATTTATATTGCCATTTATGTGTTTGTTTTGTCTTGTAATCAGAATACATTAACATGACCTTAATTGATTATTGTATTTATTTATTATAATAATTGTGATTATTATCATTATTCAAAATGATTATTGTTGATGATGATGATGATGATGATGATGATGATGATGATGAAGACAATAATTATAATTATAACTTTAACAACAACAATAATTATTATGAATTTTACTAACTAATTAGTAGTAATTAACTACTATTATTATTAATGATTACTATTATTGTTAAATTTATTACTATCATTATTAATTTTATTATTAATTTTATTATTAATTATTATTATTATTATTATTATTATTATTATTATTATTATTATTATTATTATTATTATTATTATTATTATTATTATTATTATTATTATTATTATTATTATTTAACAAGAAACAATCAAAAAATAAGAAAAAGAAAAATGCTAAACCAAAAAAAGAAGTGAGAAGGACGACAGAATCGACGACTTGAGCTACTGTTTCACACGTCTAGGGGTGTCAAAAAAGCCCGCTCGGACCGGACCTGGCCCGGACCCAGGCGATCTGGTCCGGACAAAACCCGGACCGCATTCACAAAAAACCCGGATCCGAGTTTGAGGATTTCAAATCCGGACATTTCTGGGTCCGAGTCCGGGTCCAGGCTCAACACCAAAAACCCAGAACCCAGACCCAGACCCGGACCCGGTTTTTTAATAAATTAAAAATATATATATAAATTTATTATACATAAATATATAATTATGAATTTATGATATGTTGGATGTTATTTAGATTTATTGTGTGATTATTGTGTTGTTGAATTTAATTTAATTTATTTTTTTATATATAGATTGAATGAGTTTAGGTTAGAAATTGGATGAATTTAGGTATTAAAAAGTAGATTGAAACAATTTTTATTTATTATTTGTGTAAAATTTTGTTAGTATGTTATATATTTGTATTTGACTATTTTCTTTTTTAAAGATTGATATTGAATGAGTTTATTTGACTTTTTTTTTTTAAAAAAAAAACATTGTTAGAGAAATGAAAGAAAAAAATTAGAAGAAAAAAAATTAAATTTATCACATACGGACTTAGAAGTACGGATCCAAAAACCCGAACCCGGGGGTGCCGGGCTTGAGCCCAGATCAGACCCGAAAAAACTAAATTTTAACCTGAATCCAGTCTTGTGTTTCAAGTATCTGATCCGATCCCGGACAATACCAAAACCCGGACCGAATCCGAATTTTGCCAAGCCTACACTTCCTTCTCACTCTATCATTTAGTGTTTAAAATATTAAAATAATACCTAAAAAGGGGAAATGGTTTTCACACAAAGGAGTGCACAGAACTTTGCGTATAGTAGCCACCTATTCATACGTGCAAACACCACACGCACGCAACAAATCCAGTAGAAATCTCACGCGTCTTCCTCACCAAGCAGCAAGAGTCTCGATCTCCCTCCCAACATTCTCGATCTCTCTCTCCCGTCTCCACGCAAGGTTGGTCTCAGCTTCATTCTCCCTCGCCACGCAGCAACAGTAAGAGGTCTCTCTTGCTCCCTTACTATCGCGGCCTCGCTGCTGTCTCTCTTTCACCCAACATTATCTTCTCCCCTGACCGTATCCTGTCCTCTGACCGCCACCACAAAACCGACCATTTTCAACAATCTCTTATCAAAAAAAAAAAAAATCACAATAAAAGCCCTAGCCTTGCAGTCAACAGTGCTGCCGTTGATGTGGTTCTAATAGTTATATGGGTTCTAATAAATAGTTAAAGAAGATTTTCTGGACATGTCTGGTAGATGCCCTGCTGTTGACATGGATAGTTACAGGACGGTCTTGGATCAGCAAATTTTTATTCATTCATCAAGTCATAGTGCAAGTTGTAGTAATTAGGGAGAGAACTGATGAGGATGGAAACAGATTCGAGTGTCTTATTGTCAGTATTGTAGACAAATTAATTCTGTTAACCCAAAGTTGCAATCTGATTTTTGTTCCCTTAATGTAGTCCAAATGCTGAATTTGACAGTTGCAAAGAAACCCAAACAATTTCCATTCCATGCCTTCTCAATGGTCAATGGCCAATGGCCAATTTGTGCCACTTATGGGTATCAACTGCAAAGCTGCCTCTGTTGGCGTGGTGGTCGTCAGCACCAATCTCAGATCTCGTCGGCACCGAATGGAGATTTCTCGGCTTTCAAATAGCAAGCCGCTGGTTTTTTTTTTTTTTTTTTCCTACTATCGAAATCGGAGTTCTGGCGCTTGGGAAAAGGAAATGGCCGCTTTTCTTTTTTCAGCTTTGGAACAACTGCAGAAGTAGCGCAGAGCTGACAGCTATCGAACAAATGCCCTCCATTTTTAATTATTAGTTTAAACTTCATTGTGGCCCATGGTTAATTTTATTGAAATCAAACATTATTTTGGTGCCATTTTTTTAATTATTATTTTAATTTATTTGTGGGCCATCGGAAAGGGTGAGAAAGACACGGGAAATGGCAGCACATGCTGTCATTTCTGTCGTCTTTCTTTCTTTCTTTGTTATGACTAAATAGCATAACTCTAAGAATAATAATAATATAAAAATATTTTATTTGAGTATAAAAGTGTAATTATAAAATTTAGGCGGGTAAAATAAGAAGTTTAAATAATGAGAACTTTAATCCAAAAAATATGAGGACAAAAGTTCACATTCTTTAGTTCCTAAAAATATATGACTCTCCTATGTTTTACTCTCATTTCCACCTCTATTTTAATAAAAAAAAAAAAACTAATCATTTGCATTCTAAATTCTGATTCTACAATCCGATAAGCCAACACACCATAATAGCTTTCATCTATTCATAATGTAGTTGTAAAATCACTTATAATTTGAAGTTCACTAAGGGCCAGTTTAGAATTGCAGTTGAAATTCGATAAGCTGTTTGTTTCATAATTTTTGATAAAAATAGTGTTTGATAAATTTTATAAAATCAGCTTATTTAATAATTTTCTCTATTTTGTTAATAACTTTTAAAAACATTTAGAGGTTTGCTTTTCATATGCAGCTTATTTAATAATCTACCACAGTTTTTTAAAATTTCTATTATAATCTTATATTTTAATAAAATGATAATTGTATCTTATTTATCGATAAACCCTAATATATAAATCATCAGATATCATATATAATTAAAACTTATGTCTATTTTGATTATTATATAATAAAATAGTACTTTTATAATAAAATTTACTAAACGCATGTAGTCTACTTTTCAAATCACAGCAACCGCAATAATACAGTTTACCAAACATCAAGCTACTTTTTTAATCAACAACTTATTTCATCTGCACAACACAAAACAGTTTATTTTATTAGCCTTCACAATTCTAAACTAGCCCTAAATGGGCCACACTTTAGTACGTAGTGCGCTGAGTGTTTAATTTAGTCTCTGCTTTCATAACATTGTAGCCAACAGTAAAATATATGTATACAATAAAATCTTTATAACTTAATAACATCAAGACTATATAAAATTTATTAATTTAAAGTTGTGTTAATTAATCTACAAGTTAATAATTCATTAATAAATAGAGTGTACATACAATTCAATGAACATACATTTAATCAACTAAAAAATTCATTGAATTTTGTTAGTATAATTACATAAACATAAATCAATCCACAAAATATAGATCAAATTAACAAAAACATTCAAAACTCATGCAATTTGAGAATTCAACCCTAAAATGTCTACAAGTAATAAGTAAAATCAGGGATGAGATCCAACTATACTTAAATTTTTTTAAAAAAAAGTAACAATATAATCATATTTTATTTAATAAATATCATAAAAATTATTGATAATTTTAGTAAATTACTAATTATGATATAAATGGAAACATAGAGTTATATAAAGGTATTTAAAAAAAGTATTATCTTATAATGTAATGAAATTATTAATTTATTCTATTAGATCCAAGTTAATTGGCAGATTAAAAATTATTATGTGATAGAGGTTATGAATTTATCGAGTATTAATTCATAGAGGTTATACTGCAATAGCTCTGCATCCATTACACCCTAATTAGAAAATAAGAGTAATAATTCGTCATTTTTTTTCATATGAAAATAAATAGTGTGGAAAAAAGAGTCTACCAAAAAATTACACACATTTACATAACTGAAAAATCAAAAACAAAAAATCACAAAAAAAATACACTCCCAATTTCTAAGCTGCTTTTTTATTTTTTTGTGATTATTTCTTTGGGGTTTCTATGTAGAGTCTCATTATTATGTCTCTAGTTTTTAAATTCTTCTTGGAAAATAAATGTACAAAAGTGCATGAATGCAGACGCAATTGAGATCAACATCGATCTCCAATCATTACAGAGGAAGATTGCCTCGAGAATAGACTGGTATATAGTGTTATTTTTGGATTGTTCATTGAGTTCTACACAAGTGCCTTTATTTTTATTCATATATTTTTCATGTTGCTTTTGGACCATATGGAACCCAACCTCATATAAAAATCATGTATTGATATACGTTCTGCTCTAAGGTTAGAGGAGCTAGTTACTTGAGCCCTAAATGCTGCAATGAAAGAATTAATTGTAGGCCTTCCATTTTTAGAATTTTGTTTAGCCGTTCTTAATTATTTCATACGTGAATAAGATATAATCTCTATATACAACCTATTTTTAGGTGGCGGTGATGCATTTCTTAATGCCTCGAAAGCATTGGTGGTGCGTTTACTTAATGGAATGGGAATAGAAATGGGCTGAAATGAGAATGAGAAATGGGAATGAAATTCTAATATTTACTTAGTAAAAATAAATGGGAATAAGAATGTGCTGGAATATCATTGGTATGTTTACTTGGCAAAATAATTGAGAACGAGGATTGGAAATAAGAATTAATTTATCAAAATACCCATAATATTAAATAATGCAATTTTCATTCACTAGATACATGTATAAATATTATCATAAAAATGATATTAATTAAAAAAATAAAATTAATAATAATAATTTTATTAACTTTATTATTTTAGTTACTATTAATTATTGTTAATATTATTTTTATTAATATTATTTTATTAACTTTATTATTTTATTTATTATTAATTATTGTTATTACTATTTTTATTAATATTATCATTTATTATTATTATTATTAAAATTAAATTTTATTAACTTTATTATTTTATTTATTATTAATTATTGTTATTACTATTTTTATTAATATTATCATTATTATCATTTATTATTATTATTATTATTAAAATTAAATTTTATTAACTTTATTATTTTATTTATTATTAATTATTGTTATAACTATTTGTATTAATATTATCATTATTAACATTTATTATTATTATTATTAAAATTAAATTGTATTAACTTTATTATTTTATTTATTATTAATTATTGTTATTATTATTTTTATTAATATTATCATTATTAACATTTATTATTATTATTATTAAAATTAAAATTTATTAACTTTATTATTTTATTTATTATTAATTATTGTTATAACTATTTTTATTAATATTATCATTATTAACATTTTTTATTATTATTAAAATTAAAATTTATTAACTTTATTATTTTATTTATTATTAATTATTATTATTAATATTATCATTATTAACATTTATTATTATTATTAAAATTAAATTTTATTAACTTTATTATTTTATTTATTATTAATTATTATTATTAATATTATCATTATTAACATTTATTATTATTATTATTAAAATTAAATTTTATTAACTTTATTATTTTAGTTATTATTAATTATTGTTATTATTATTTTTATTAATGTTATTATTATTTTTAATAATAATAATAATGATAATATTAATAAAATAATAGTAAATAAAATAATAAAGTTAATAAAATTTAATAATAATAATAATAATAACAATAAGGATAATATTGTTAATAATGATAAATTAATTATTTTTATTAATTATTATTTTTATCATTATTTTTATTGTTAATAATGATAATATTAATAATAATAATAATAATAGTAATAATTAATAATAACTAAAATAATAAAGTTGATAAATTTAATTATTATTATTAATGACATTTAAAATAATAGAATTATTTGTGATTTGAACAAGGGTAATTTAGGAAATATGAAAAAATTAGAAGGATAGAAAAATAAATTTATATTTCATTTTCATTCCCAACCCCCATGGAAATGAGATTCTCATTCCTTATTCCCAAATTTTATGGAACCCACACATTTTATTTCCATTCTCAAATTATATTTTGTCAAGTAAACATATGTTTCATTCTCATTCCCCAAACCCACAAATAAATACACTATGGAAATATTGGAAACTATACCCTCGAAAGCTTGTACATGTGACGCCAATTGGCTGCTTTGGTACATAATATCCTTCATTCCTCACCAATTAACCTACACCGCAACTCTGCAAGTGAAAAAAAAAAGGAAGAAAAAAGTTGTTGCAATTATTTTTTTAATTTTATGTTTTAGTAGTGTTTTGATTTCCATATCACTCTTCAGTGCAATTATAGCATTTGTGAATTTGTGTTTGATCATGACTGATGTATTTCTCAGCAACTAATTGTTCATACGGTTATTGAAGGTATGTTGAAATGAAATTGTGATTTTTAAGCCGACATTGTATTACACTTTATCCGAGTACATTAGAGGCCTTAATGTGTACTCAAAATTGGATATGTGCTCAATTAAAAGTATCAAATTTAGCTGACTTCTGTACTTTATTTAATTTTGATAATATTTGTTTTCTTTATATTTTACAATTTTTTTTAAATAAGTTGACTTCCTAGAGATAAGGTGATCAATGGGGAAGAAATGAACGGAGAAGTGATTGATAATTATGATGAAGAGGAGACACAACCATGTTTTGGATAGTGTTTATTTTTCCTTTTTGTATGTGCTCAATGCTTATTATGATGCGCAATTATGAATGATCATGGTCATAAATAATACAAATTATTTATTTTTTTAATGCTTTGTTTTGATTTGCAAATTAATGATAATGGTCAGGTTGGAGATTAATGATGCATTAGAAGAATGAATTTTTTGTATTTAGTTTGAAATTAATTTGTAATTTCATATTATGATTTATTTTTGTAAATTCATAGTTTTGATATCTGTTATTTGATTTAATATTAGAATCTAATACTGATTTTAACTATTTTATATTTTTATTTTTTATTTTTTTTATATATAGTAAAAATTAAATATTTATGGATATCCAGATCTATATGGAAAAATCCATATACATATCTAATATTAAATACTGAATATAAATATGAATTTATTAATAATAAATAATTATGAATTTGTACTAAGATGGATATTTTCTATCCATAATTGGATATTTGACCAGGCGGTCAAAAGATTGCTATGATGTGTTCGACCACTAATTTCAGTTTGTATATATATGAAGATGCCCTTGTCTGCAATTGTATCCGCGATTACTCCGAGTTGATGAAGCTGCTATTTCCCAGCTACTACAGACCTCGAATATGGTGCTACGCAGATTAAAAAAATAATTTGAAATAAAAAAATTGAAAAAGAAAACTCTTAATTCTCTGTTGCAAATTGAGTCGTCTGCAATGCATGTATTAGAAGATCAATACATAGATATGATTAGTTACGAAATTGTGCATCCACTAAAAGTTGTTAGGACAACATTTGTGGGGCAACAAGGTAACTTGCTGAACCTCTTAAAGTCTTCTCTATACGACTACACGAGCATAGTTTTTATTAGTTTACATGGTAATTCCTTACTTAAGCATAACATTATTGTAAAAACATAATATTATAAAAGTATGTTAAAATAAATAAAAAATAACGGCATGAGTGTTAATGGTTTAACAATAAGGTTGTTTTAAGGTATTTTTAAAAATAAAGAGACTAAACAAATACTAATATTAAAATATAAAGACTAAACAAACTTTTGCCGCCAAGGTAATTTGGAGTTGTTAAGCTTCTGTTTGGTATTAAGGTAGTATAACTTTTAAGTAACATATGAGGTGAAAGATTTGTATTTAGAAAATAAAAGTTAATAATATGTAGTAAATACAATTTTTAAATAATAATTTTGACAAAATTAATAAAGATATAATAAATTTTTTATCATACAAATATAAAATCAAATCAATTTAACTTTTAAATTATAATAGTTAATATTTATCAAATACTTTAATATTATTGTTAAAAGCTACAACTATCTATTCCGAATCCCAAACAAGAATTATATTTACAATCCTCTACTTCGCAAATTTATAGTTAAATCTGTTGAAGTTGAAGCAATCCAATCACAATTAAGCGACCCATAGGGAAGTTAAACAATTAATGGTAGTTAAACGATTAATATGCCCCTATGCTGCAAAGTGTTTGGTTTAATGATTGGCGATCCACTCAGAAAGTCATACGACCTTAGGGATGGCAATGGGGAGGGGAGAGGAGGGGACCAATTTCCCCGTACCTATCCCCGATATTTTACGTATGTCCCCGTCCCCTTCCCGTCTCCATCATAATTACTTGAGAGAATCCACATCCCCTCCCTAAATAATAACAGGGGATCCTCGAGAGTCTCCGATCCCCGAATAATTAATACATTTTTTTTCGATTTTGAGTTAATCATATTAAAATAAAAAAATTTAAATAAAAGTAAAGTTCGAAATATATCTTACATTAATATCCATTACAAAAGTCATATTCATTAAATTAGTCAGTAATGCAGCATGCAAGAGATACAAACTTCTTTTACATATTTTGAGTTAATCATATTAAAATAAAAAATTTAAATAAAAGTAAAATTCGAAATATATCTTACATTAATATCCATTACAAAAGTCACATCCATTAAATTAGTCAGTAACGCAGCATGCAAGAGATACAAACTTCTTTTACAAACTATCATGAACAAATTAATAGTTTAATACAAAATTGTTACAAAAAAAATTGAATTTAGATTCAAAATAAACTTTTTCAATGGTGGTGTGGACACTTTATAAATGTAGATTATTCCCTTTGCAGCATAATAGTTAAATCGGAGCAAATTAAGAGCAAATATTAGATTAGATTAGATTAGATATTAAAATTGTGATTCGCTGTGGGCAATTATAACATCTAAAAATAAAAAAAAAGATTTAAATTAAAAATATTTAATGAATATTAAAATTAAAACAAAATTTTTGGACTAATAGAATCTACCAGGTCTTTTTAATGTTTTAAATAAAAATTTAGGACTTTAATTAGTTAATTAGGCCTAAAAGTTTAATAATATAAATATTTTGATATTTTTTATTTTTACCAATATCTATAATTTTATAATTTAAATTTTATTATTTATTTACTAGTAATTTTAAAAAATAAAATTAAAAATTAAAAATAAAATGGGGAAATGGGTAGGGGATGGGGATTCCACCTCATCCCCGTACCCTCCCCGAATAAGAAATTGGTTAAAAAAATTTTCCCGTCCCTTCCCCGAATAAAAAATTGGGTATGAAATTATTCTCATACTCTCCCCAAATGGAAAAAATCTTCAAAAATATCCGTCCCCGTAAAAATTTTTGCCATCCCTGTAGTATCCTGAACCCACCAGATGTTTGGGTCGCTACTTGTAGCTGGAAAAGAAAGGCCATATAGTATTGCGGCGTATATTAATGTTTTAGAAGTGCTATTGATTTGACACGTTGAAATCAGTTTCTTTAGGACTGAGTAGGAGTTTATTGTTTTGGATTTGAGTTTGGGATTATGAAAATAGTTTATTTTATAAATTTTTAGTAGATAAATTGTTTGGTAAAAGTTTTTAAAATTAGTTTGACAGTAAATTTTGGGAGTAGACATGTTTTTTTAATTTAGAATTAAGATTCGCTCTTAATGCAAGTGTTTCTGAACTTTAAAGATCTTATGTGTCTATTTTTATATTTTGACTTATTAACTACCAATTATCATATGAGCATCCTAAATTCGTTTTTCGAAAACAATTTATTAAGTAATTTAATAATTTTTTTCAACATCCCAACCCCACTATCTCTGTTCCAAAAATAAAAGGAAATTAAAAAAAATCAAAATAGCACTTTTCTCTCAATTTTACTGTTACATGTTATGGAAAATGTTTCAAAATATAATCAAAAACCATTTTGTATTAATATAAAGAAGAGTCGGTCCATTTCTTTAATTAATATAAACAAAAGGATTTGGTACTCCTAGAGGATAGAGAAGAGTCGGTCCATTGCGGTGTCAATGTCTCTCGATCAACCTTCCGTATCGAACAAGAAATTAAGTATTGAAAACAAGATAAAGAGGGTTGGATGTCATTCAAGGATTGCATCTAGTAAAGCTAAAAGCGTCTACCTGGATGATACGAGAGAAGAGTTTATTCATCATTCGCGTTTGTATACCAAATGAGATCCAGGAGGAATTGCTTTTGAAAATGATTTTATATACATAAATACACACATATATCTATAATTATTTTTAAATGTGGATATTTACTTTTCTTTTTAATATGGACAAATTTTTAAATCGTGTGATTTAAAAAACTTAATTTTTTAATAAATTATAAAATTGTAAGATTTAAGAAAATTAGTTTTAACTCTTTTAAATCTCCACAGTTTTAAAGTGTGTTCATATAAAAATAAAATAAGAATATTCACACTATAAAATATATATATATAGAGAAAGAGAGAGAGAGAGCATTTCTTTGTTTTTTTTTTTTAATTCTTTCACAGTTAGCGGTGGGGACTGTTTTTGTTTCGTTATTGGTGCTGGCGGGACTGTTTGGTTGAAGCATAACAACAATTTAGGGCAGGAATTTAGAGTATTTCTGTTGCCTCAAAATTAGCCAAGTACTCCATGCTTTTAAGACAAAGACATGGTGCTCAGCCGATTTTTTACTATACACTAAGAGTGAATTTGGGATTGAGGTTGGGCAGCTGTAACTTCTAAGCTGCAACACTAAAGTGTTTGGTAAACACTATTTGTTGCAATTTGGAAGTTATATTAATATAATTTTTCATTTGTATAATAGAAAATATATTATATGTTTAATAATTTTGTCAAAATTATTATTTAAAATTTATATTTACTACATATTGATAATTTTTGTTTCAAAGTCACAACTTTTTTTCTACAGCAGCTGTAGCTTAAAAGTTATAGCACCTCAATCCCAAACACACCATAAATCAATAATTTTCAAATAAAAAAATATAAAAATAAAAAAAGATACATCATAATAGTTAATTCAATACTTAGTATTAAATCATAAATAATTAATTGTACTTCTTGTTGTTTGTTTTAGCTAGCAATAAAAAAGAGATTAGTTTTGAGCTTAGCTTGCTTTATTTCTAAAGTTAAGGTAGATAAATTCCATTTTTCCTCTTTATTCTGTATTTGAAGAAAGCAAGAATTGACGAGGCTCTCTCCAAACTTTTGAAATGAACCTGAAGCAATGTGAAAATGTGAAGACTATAGCTTTCAAGATGAGGCAAGGATTGGTACTGTCTCCAAAATAATGTTCAATTAATCATGGGAAGCAAAGGCAAATTTTTCCTGGGTGCTTAAAATTTTTAAACTCAACTCAGTAGAGCAAAATTCTGGCGTCAACTAGAAAACAAAACAGTAAAACTAATGGGATAAGATAGTATTAAGAATCATGCTTCCTGCCTCTCTAACATTGTTGAAGATTCATGGTTTTCCAAATCTCGAAAGCCTATCTTCTTCAATGTATCATCAAAACCTCAGTTCATTGAAACTAAACTCTAATGCTTCCCAGGCAAGGGCCTACCTTCCTCCCTTTTGGTACCAGATATCTGGGAATATCCGTTGGATGGAAGAAAGGTGCAGAGAGAGTCAAGGACAATATTGGCATTTGTTAACCCATATACCTCACGTCAGTATAAAATAGAAATGGATTTTGACAACTGAAATACTTTTTTTTTTAAAAAAAAATTTATTTGGATGTCAAGAATGTAATGGCAATCTCAGTTGAAACTTCCCTACTGGTAATTGTTTTTATTGGCATTTTTAATTAACTTTTTATTACAATAAATTTGGGATGTGTAGTATTATTGTATGATTAATAAGATAATATAACTAATTCACTTAAATTTTATACGGAATTAATCACCACTCAATTAATGATATGTTATTTGAATCATTAAACAACAATTAAAATAACTGTGGATATCCAATCCTTTCAAAGACAAGAAAATTAGTTATTATAATCGATCTCAATTACCAGAGAAGAACTCCATAATTATAAGATTATAGATTGTTTTTTTTTTTTTTGAGAAGAAAAACTGTGGATATCCAAGGATATCCAATCCTTTCAAAGACAAGAAAATTAGCACTTAATGTTCATAAGATTATAATCGATCTCAATTACCAGAGAAGAACTCCATAATTATAAGATTATAGATTGTTAGTTCGAAAGAAAATGGATCTTATGCTTTGGCAAACTATATTTTGCCAAACATTTGAGGTTGCCGTTACTCTAAAGATACAAGGGGGAAAAAAAACATTTACCTTTTAGCTGAAAAGCATGATTTCTAGTGTTACTGAAGCCCCACCTAGTTGGCACATTATATCAAACAAATGATAGACAAAATTAATAAGCTCACACAATAACAAATGAAAGTAAGAAAGTACGAAACTGATTAGCAGTTACAAAGGCGCGTTCAACATTTTTGCAGTATCGTGATGAATAAAATACATCATGCTTTTGAAAAAAAATAACATCACCCATTCTTAATATCTTAATTTTGGATGATTAAAGCATAAAGTAGCTATGTAAGTAGTATCATTCTTTACATTTAAGTGCTAGCAAAAACATGCTTCTAGCTATATGTTTGGTTATAATGCAAAAATATCTCCATTAATTGTAGTAAGGGGACAGTAAATTGCTCGACTTTAGAAAGAAATTTCCCCTGCTCTATTTTTTCTCACCTTTTCCAGAGATGGAGGGCTTAAGAGATTTATAAGTGATCTTGATTTGACTTGATTCTTAATTATTATTTGGGAAAATATCCACCGTCCACCCCGTTTTTTTCAACTTTTTCAAAATTACAAAATTTCTTTTTTTTTTTTAGCTGGAATCCACCTAAAGTTACATTTTGTTTTACTTTTCCACTTCCGTTTGGAATCCATTAAGAAAACTAACGAAAACTAACGAAAACTTAAAAAAATGACCATTTTACCCCCCCAAAACAAAAATAACAATTCACCCTAAAAATTGCCAAAAATAATCAAATTAAATCTAAATATTTTCCCCATCGGTCAATAAAGAAATTAATTCCACAACCATAAAATGCAGGTTTTTTTTTAAATATGTCTGTAATTAGAATGCTAAATTATAATAGTAGTATTAAAAATAGCCCAATCTCACAAACCATCAATTGAATTTAAAATAAGTAGAGTTTTATTATTCATTGAGTTATAATCTCTTGTAGTTAAGATTTTTTTGTACTTCATTAACGTACCAATAATGATATTTATCATTTTTGACATTTTTTAGGGTGAAATTGTAATTTTCGTTTTGGGGGTAAAATGGTCATTTTTTTAGTTTTTCGTTAGTTTTCTTAACGGATTCCAAACGGAAGTGGAAAAGTGAAACAAAATGCAACTTTAGGTGGATTCCAACAAAAAAAATTGTGTATTTTTGAAAAAATTGAAAAAAACGGGTGAACAGTGAATATTTTCTCTTATTTTAATGACAAGCTTCTCTTTTATCTCTTATCTTTGAGCAACTTAACAATACTTGTCTTTTTGTGTTCATACTTCATATTAAGAGATACTTGGACATGAATCCTTGTCCTTGGGTCGAAGGAGGAGGTGCTCGCAACCTCTTCTTTTAATAGAAGATGCGGCGTCCTAAATTATCAGAATAGAGGAGAAGGCGTTTCCATCCTCCTCTTTTGATGTAAGATGCGGCGTCCTCTTTCATTAGAGTGGACGAGGGGGTGTCCTGTCTCCATTCTTTCATCGGAGTGGCAGAGAAGGTGTCTCTATCCTTCTTTTTTGGTGGAGAATGCAACGTCCTTATTTCTGTCTTGAGAGATTAATTTTATCAATTTCTTCTTAGACTTTGTTGCGTTCATTTATTTAGGTTTTTGTTGAGCCCATTTTAATTTTGGTCCAACAGAACCTATTTTCAGAGCAAATCTCGCCAATATTGAAGAAGAAGAAAACTAGTAAAAGACTAAGAAGAAGCCTTGAGAACAACATTTTAATTTTGAAATAACTTGATTGATTAGTTTTAACCCCAAGCTGAAAAAAAAAAAAATTATAGCAGCAGCTAATTAGCTAATTAATCATCAGTAAAGCTTTTACTACTGGTATGTCTATGTTGTTGAATAACCAAAACGGAACTCTTGATATCAAAATCCATAGAAGCCAAGAGATCTCCAACAACACCAAGCTCAGGACACTCCTCCCAATCACTCATTCCAGTTGTTAAAGGTGAGCAACCTCTCCTTCCTTTTCCTACAATAAACAATGAATACATATCCCCAATGTCCCTTAGAGCTTGCAATGTTTCTGCTCCATTTCTCAAATTCTTTTCTACGTAACCAATTTGACCTGATGACACATAACGCTTGTAAAATTCATCCATATACCCGTCATCCCTCTCGTTTTCTGGATTTCGTCTAGCTATTGACGTGAACACTTCATTGCCTAAGTTAAAATGTGGTGATGCTGTTGATGATGATACATTAACATCCTCCTCTCCAAATTCACTTGGAAGGAACCGAATCACTGTCAAGTTTAGATGATGATGCATTGCTATTCTTTTGCTGCAAGCTATTGCCTCGCGGTCATCAGGCCCCCCAAAAAACAATGTTGCGACACTTTGCAATGAGTCTGGTGCCAGCAGCCTTTGAAATTCTAAGCAACCTCTATCAACAAGGATCCCTACTGAGCATGGTGCATGCCTGATTATCTTCTGGTTTGTGGACCTCATTTCGTCTTTACCTTTCTCCATTTTCCCATCAATGCGTTGGTGTTTGTGAAACGGAAGGAAAATGAGTGAAACTCGCAAATCCTCAGCCTGACTACACACAGCTTCATACATGGTTGGGAAAGAGGAAACAGCTTTGATCTGTCGAACAAAAATCTTTGTTTCGGATGAGAAAATGTCGACAGCCTCATTGATTTCCATCACATCATTTCCACCATATTCATCCTCATCACTGAATTGATCCCCATCTTGTAGCTGGTGGTACATCAAGTTCTTTTTCTTGCGTCTTTTGGGGAGCTCAACAAGATGCATCAAATAAGGAGTAATGGCAACACCTTGCTTGCCACGCAAGGCAGAGCAGAGACCAAGTTGTCCAGAAGCATTTCGAGGCTTATAAACACAGCAAATCATTCGAAGTTCACTCTCTGGATCAAGACATTCAATTGAAGTTCGATTGTGAGTTAATTGTACTTCTTGTTTCCTCATTATGAAGGACACCACTGGCCCTGCCATCAATGTGCTCAGAACTATTACTGACAATAGCAATCTCCGAATATCTTCACCCCACCATTTCTGCGATAACGATTAAAGAAAAATTAAACCTGAAATCAGCATAACAAAAGATTGTGTAAATATATAAAATTTAGTTTTTATTCATTTTTCTTTTAAATGTTTCAAAGTTTTAAGGTTACCTCTGAATTGGGAGATGCATCAACAACAACAAGATCAGCGTGGCCTTTCAAATTGAGAATGAAAGCCAGGATGACTGCTTCAATATTCAATGGAATCTTTAAATAATAGCAAGCAAGTAGTGTCCCCAGAATTTTGCCAGCAATGCTCAAAGAGACCATAACCAAAGCAACAATTACATTATCAATTGTAGATAAAGAACTAATGTTGAATTGGAAGCCCGTGAAGCCAAAGTAACTCGGAAGCACAAAATTGTGAACAGCATAAGTAAGCTTATGCAGTAATGTTCGAGTTGTTTTGCCTTCTCTTGGAAACATCATACCAACAAGAAAACAATGAACTGTAGAGTAAAGGCCGCTGGATTCAATAATCATTGAAACAGAGATAAGCAAGACCAAAATGAGCAAAACCTGAGAGTTGTTGATGAATTTTTGGTTTCGGCTTTTGGTGTTAAACCAAATCACCAGATAACAATTCACCAAGATCAGTGAAGCAGTGAGAAAGATTGACAGTAACAAAGTTTTGAACATTCCATCTTCAGTGAATGCAACAACTAAAGAGAAAAGCAATGAACAAGACATCTCATTGATCAAAGAAGAAGACATAGCCAATCTTCCAACGTCTGAAGTATCTAACTTCAAATCAGCAGCTAATCGAATTACGACCGGAGAGGCAGAGTTAGCAATGAGAATGATGGTAACAATGGCAAAAGCAAACTTGTTATACGAGATTGTTAATTCTCGAATGATAAACCAAGATATAGCTGCTCCGAAAATGCCACATGCCATAAAACCTCCATATGCAACGGTGGTGACTAAATGCAAATTGCGCTTCATATATGGGACATCAAACTCAAGACCAAGCAAGAACATGAAAAATATTCGCGCAAAAAATGCATAGAATCTGTAGTACTCTGCTGAATTAGGCTTAATGAAAAATCTTTCAATGACAGAGATGCGACCTAGCAATGTAGGACCAAGAACCAGCCCCGCCTGTCAAAGGCAAAAAAAAAAAGAAAAAAAAAAAAGAAATTACGTACATAAATTAACAGCTCCAGCAAACTAGCTAACAATACATTAATATGTAAATTATTATTTTTGGTACTTAAGATGCGGGCAATGTACATACCAGCACTTGTGCAACGGGTCCAGGTTGTCCCAAAGGCTTGAAAATGAGATGGAAAAGGTGGGAGACGACAAGGATCCCACATACCTGTAAACATGTGGAGACCACAGGGTTAACTGGGTCTTCTTGGCACATTATATTTGCTGTTGCATCCATACTTTTTTCTTTTTTAATTTTTTTGGGATAAAGACGAAGGATTAAGAGCAACGAAATGGACTCATCAAATAACTTCTCAAATTTTGAAGCAAATTAATGATCATGGAAGTCTCTGGCATTAAAATTAACTGAATGAAATCCAAACCAAAAGGCAAGAGCAAGAGATAGGGAGAGAGAAACACACACACAACCGTTGTCTTCTCCCTTCTGTCCCCTTGAATTTTTCACTTCTTTTTTCTTTTTTGGGTTCTATTTTGTGTGGTTCTCTTCATCTGAAAATCCTATATCTTTTCTTTTCAAAATTTCTTTCTTTCTTTCTTATACAAACTAAATTAACCAACTACCGAACTAACCTGCCATTACTTATTTCCTTCTATTTTTAGGCGCGTAAGAAGTCTATTCGCCCACATTTCATAAAGTAATAATCTATTGGTATTCAGCTTATGGTATGCAATATTTTTATCTTTTAAGGTACGTATATTCTCGATCATATTTATATATAGGGAATTGTTTGGTTAATTCATATTTTTAATACTATTCATAAAAAGACATAGAATTATATCATATGTCTAGATAATTATTATATAATGGGTATATAATGCTCATTAGATCATTTTCATGTCTTGTTAATCTATTTTTCAACATTAAAAGAGTTACAAAATTGTATCATGTGTCCATGTACTCAACCATATGGTAGGTACCAGTGCTTACTAGAATCCAAATTATTTTCATATCCGGTTAACTCATACTTTCAATACCTAAACTATAATGCAAGTATATCAATCCAAAGACAAAAAGCTGCGCAAGCAAGACCGTCGAGGGTAAGTCAATGAGTTACCAAAGGGCTAACGCAATCTAATAAAGAGATGACATTTTTTTGTGCTCTGGTATGTCACTAGATCATTTTCATGACTCGTTAATCCATATTTTTAACACTATTGAAAGAGTCACAAAATTGTATTGTGTTGCTCAATCATATGGTGCGTACTAGTGCTCGGTAAAATATAAATTATTTTCATGTCCGGTTAATTCATCACGCATATTTAACATCCTTTTTAATTTATTATATTAAATTAAAATCAATTTTGGGTAAAGAGCATTTGGAAAAATCTTTGGAGCCTGGCAGTTCTTCACTCCAAACAGAATTAACAACTTGTCTTCTCCAATGGCATTTGCTCTACATCAGTGAAGGCGAAAAGCATCAGCTGGAATACACCTTCAAATTAATTGTTATTCATAATATGACTGACAAATAAAGATAATGTCTCCAAGGTAACACTATGAGTCAAGTTTCCAATTATATAATTCCTGCCGCTAGAGTTACAATTGAGATTTTACAATAAACGAATAACATTAACAGCAATTCCCTATCCTGCAGTGAAAGTATAGGAACCAAATTACAAAGAAAAATGGGGAAAAGCGATGTCGCAATCCACCAGAATTTTGATATCTATCATTTATTGTCCTATTCACAGGCCAGTTTGGTGTCAAAGCTGCTCAAGCAAATAGCAAACGCCTGAAATGCAGAGAGTGGATAACGATAGTCCATAGTAAACATATCTTTCCCCACCTTGCCAAACTGGAGAATGATCTTATCATGTTCAGGTGGCGCTGGTTGAGAGGGAGTGGGTGCACCGGCAGCTGGTTGTGTCGCTGCAATCAACTGAAAATTCTTAACAGAGGCGACAGTCACCCGCCCCCGAAAATTGAGACACCAACACTGTAATTGTTCATGCCATCTTGGGGGCTTGTTTTTGAGGATCAAGGGTCTCACTTTGCCATCCTCGTCATCCTCTCTAAGCGCACCAATGTCAGAAAATCGTGTACTGCTGAACTCGACAGAGTGGTCCAGTGATTTTGAGAAGGAGATGCTCCGGAATGAGTCCTCAAGAGAGCGGGGAAGAAGCTCTGGCTGGCCAGGAACAGAGCCACCTACATCAATTGATGAGGCTGGGATTGAGTGCATGATGCAGTGCATCCTTCTGGGGCCTCGTGTACCAAGCACATTGAGTTCATAGGCTATTTGGGCTATATTATAGCTGCCACTTGGGACTTTTGGGGAGACTTTTTTGGAATAAAATCTACGGCTTGTACATCCCGAAGGGGTAATATTAGCAGAGGTATGCGGTGGCTGTGTGTCATATATTATAAATTTTGTCCCAAGGAAATTTGACCTGCAGCATGAAAACATGAATTCATAAATGTAATACATTTATGGAAACCAGTTTATAGCAATTTATGTATTTGCATTAAGAACTTGCAGATAAAAATTAAAAAAAAAAAATTCTCCCATCACATAGGTT
Organism: Atalantia buxifolia; assembly: GCA_030444775.1. Lineage (NCBI taxonomy): Eukaryota > Viridiplantae > Streptophyta > Magnoliopsida > Sapindales > Rutaceae > Atalantia > Atalantia buxifolia. The sequence goes on from CM059833.1 coordinate 11,131,713, forward strand.
AAAAGAGCCCAAAGAAGAAGCACAATTTAAGTTAAAGGTAAATGGCATTCAATGACAAAATATAATCTATTGAGTCTATTACTAATAAGGATGTCGAGCTTCTCATTCACCCAAAATTCTCTTTTATTTGTAATTTTTAATAGAAAAAACATGAATTGTGAAAGTTACCCCGATGAAGGAGCAGATGGCTTTGTGTCAAGTGAAATTATGTCATAAAGGAGGATATACCAAGTCCACTAAATTAGTTGGACGAACAAAGTACCTCTAAAATAAAGGACATGGCTCTTAGAAGTACAGAATCTTCTTGTAATTAATTTATGAGTGGATATATAATCATATCTTGAAGCCAAAATCCAAATAAACTAAAACAAAATGTGTATTGCCGGCCCATTGCACTGAGCCTCCCAGTGAGAGAAGAAAGAAAACAGGTTCCAAAGTTTCATTTTATATTCTTACCTCAACTTTCCGATATAAGTGCTGCTTGATCTTGAAATGTTGTCAGCATCCATGGAGATTACATACTCTGTACAAGTAGTTCGACGGGTCCTTTTAGCGGACAGAAGGAATTTTCCATTTTCAACTAGTAAAGCTGCAAAAAGAAAACAAAAAATGATAAACACAGCGACATAGTAGGCAAGGACTTCAAATCGTGTCTGATAAATGTGCACGGACTGTTCCAAACCAGGAGAACAATAATGTTTACTAGCATGAAGTTTCAAAAAGTATATTAGGACTTGAGTTAAAGTACACGTCAAATAAGAATGCATCAGTATTAATGCACTAAGAGCAAGAGTACTTTAAAAAGAGAAATCAAGAAATGGTACGGAAAATAAAATTTTTGCTAACAAACAGACGTCCTGGCCATGTAGGTAACTTCTTTTAACGGTTGACCCACAATGGCCCTAACATCTCTAGAAACAAGATTCATAAACTAACTTGAGAGGAACTCATCCACTGCCAGATCAACATCATCCGTAAGAAGTGGTACAGCAAAATTTTATTCCATAGCTGTGATGCAAAAATCAACCACAAGGGAAACCAATAAAAGGCATTTGAAATTATATATATCCAGCATACAACAGAATAATGTTCAGTAATTTGCATCCAGCACCTCAGAAAACGGGCATTTGAAATTAAATCGTGATCTGCGCACACATAAGTTCCAAGTATAGGAAAAAAAAAAAAAAAGCATTACAGAAAGAACCATATGAAACATGGTTTAACTAAGCTTATTTTGATTCTTCACTTTTTCTCAACTTCTAAATGTATTTTAACCGAAGCAAATCACCACGGACTAGGCTCACTAGCCGAACCCTATCCATCTTACAGAAGACAGTCTGACATTTGCATAAGTTTGAATGGCCAAAAAACAGAAAGCCATAAAATGCAACTATTCTTCTTGCTAAATACATGCATAACAAAATCGTAGAAAATTAATCAACAACCTTATCCAGATGACAAACAAGAAGAAAGTGAAATCAACATTATTTTAACAAACTAGAAGGAATCTGCTCACCAGGGCTAAGACACAAAAAAAGGTGATATGTTAAATTAGATTTATCCCTCTTAATGAAACATTGAATGGTTCCATCACGTGCCCCAGGCTGAAAAATAAAAGCCAAAAGGAATTAGTAATAATTCTCTTCAAGATCATAAGAGTTGAAAAGTACATTTAAGTACTACCTGCTTCAAGGACACTGGGAAAGTAAGCTTCCCACAGAACTCTGGACTTCTAACAATTTCTTTGCACATAGCCCTCCAAGAACGGCAAACAGCAGCACACGCAACAACATGTTTTCGAGCGGGCCAAGAACTCTCACTCTCCTCCAACCTCTTGATTACATCACAAAGTAGCTCTGGTGGGAGACTAGCCCAACAACTATTTTGAATTACAATATTCTGGTCATGCAAATCATTTAACGAACCATGGGATTTCCCTCTATGATGGCCAGTCAATCTAAAATCGAAACTTCTTCTAGATAAACTCCCGAAACTATCTCTTACATCACGTAATATGCTACGGAATGACATCTTATAAATTATTCAGAAGCAGCAGTACAAGTATATCTCCCTTTTGAAGACTTCCTATAAATTATTCAGAAGCAGCAGTACAAGTATATCTCCCTTTTGAAGACTTCCGATAAATTATATTCTACGAGTCATGTATTTATGGCTGAACACAACAAGAAAAGCAAGCAACTCAGTCCCCACCACAAATCCGACTAACAAAGAACTAAAGGTAGAATAAAAAACCAAAAAGGCATCAAAAGATAGAACTTAAAAATGAAAAGAAAAAAAAAGCAGTATAAAGCAGGCTCACATGGACTTCTAAGTCCAAAGGTTTTCTGAATAGGCAAATTTTAATAACAACAAACCTTTTCTCTGATAGACTCAATAAATCATCCTTTTTAGGTCCTCAACCCTGCTTTAACCGAAAAGCACTCTCAGTTCTACTTCTAATAAACTAAACAATTACCATAACAGCCTCATTAGTCTAATATGATGGTATATTTCATTATATAGCTTTGAGAAAACAGTAACTTTAAACTTTTGAAAAAAATTAAAGTAACCCACAAAAAAAAAAATTCAAGAACAAGCATTTTTCTAAGCAGAAATTAGTCATCGATTTTGAAAAAAAAATTCACACCAGTATTGTTCATATATTTCAATGAATTTCTATTTAAACCAGATTAAATACATGACCATGAAGGAAAAAAAATTAAAAATTTAAACATGAGAATACCAAGCATGAGATCACTAACCTGTTAAATAAAGCTGGTCAAAGACTCCAAGCACCACCAAAAGATCTGCAACCCAGGAAATGAAAATGCAAAAATATTTAGAACAATAGTAAATAAGAGCAGAAAATAAAGCAGAAAATAAATCAAAGAAGAGATCTGCTTCTGCTTCACCTCAATATCTGCAAAGTCAAGTCAGAAACAGAACATAGCTGGTAACATAACATAAACTAACACCCTCTTCTTTCTAGTTCTTGTTGGTCTTTGGCTAAGGGTTTTAACTTTTTGGCTTTTGTCTCTTTTTCCGTTTTTTTTTTTTTGGTTTACTTTATAATACGGACTCCAAACAACATTTAAATTCGGTCCAATTTGATTATACCAAAAGGTTTTTTCATTTAAAAAATTAAAATTAAAATTTAAGAAAAGGAAAAAAAAAGTGACGTGGTGGAATTTTTATAATGTTTTGTATGGTTGTTTGCTTGTCCCCACTGCTACAGCCATATGGCAATCAGTTTCTCGGTTTTGACTTTTTCCTATTGTTATATCCCCCCCTTTCTCTTTTTGAGGCTTCTCTCTTCTTTAATTTCTTTTTCTTTTCCTTTTCCTTTTTCTTCTCTCTTTCCTTTTTGTTTATGACAGAGCTCAAACTAGGTATTTTTAGCTCTTACCAACTCTCTTCTTTTAATAATCAAAACTTGCTCAATGATTTATTGTTATTTAAAAAGAAATAATAAAACATAATCTTACTAAAGAAGGAGCCATTTTCATTGTCATAAACCCAACTGTTAAAATTATGTCTGCCCATCTATGATTCAATGGATCTTGTTACTATCTATTACGGTCAAAATTAATGAAGCAAATTTAATGAAACAATAACTAGTACTATAGAGAAGTTTTATTTAATGAAATTACATTGCATTTCAATTATAATATAAACGATTGAATGTAAACTAATGAATACATAGCAACAAAATTATATTATAATTCTTAAAGAGAATAGTGTGACTGAAATTTAAAACTATTTATAAGTATTAATTGATTAACAACTATTTATAATTATTAATTGATTAGCCATCTATTATGTTTTTTCATGTTTTATTTTTTTTAAAGGTAGAGGGTTGAGTAAAAATCTAAATTAATATTTTAACTCCTTAACTCTCACATGATTCAAACTGAGATGACTAGTTAAATAAAACTATTTGAAAACTACTCGATTGGGTTTCGAGACAATTATATAGTCAAATTCTTGCTAATGCATTTGAAGTTTCTATGATAAAATCCAAGTAGTATATGTAATTATAATCTAAAATAAAGGTAGAAAATGCAAAAATTAATTTTAAAAAAATAGTAACCTATTGTATAATTTTAGATATTTGCTAATAAAAACTTTTATTATATAAATTATATAAAATATAAGCGAGAATATATAATTATGTGCCCATCCAAACTCATCAAAATCTTGTTAAAGGAGGGGAAAAAAAAACACGCACATTTTAATAACACATTATTGACTTCGTTTTTTTTTTTTAAACATTATTGACTTTTCAAAAGGGAAAGGCCAAGATTCAAGTTCTAGAGTTGGCGAAAAATTGGAATAAATAACAAAGCAAGCAAATAGTATTAATAATGTTAATCTTTATTTCCTAACTCCATCTTTTCTTCTTGGCTGCACTCACATTTTATAGTCTTGCTCTTGTTTTGACCATCCTTCACGTGCCAAGTTTTTTTCATGCTTCTTACAACGAAACTTCCTACAAAGTAAAAATAGGTTACTTGCATCTAGAACCATCTTATATTTCAAAAATTGTAATTAATTTTCTTTTTATATTATAATTAGTCATTGATTCTATGATTATCATTAAGTTTTAAAAGGATAAATTTTGAATTATTCTCTCATAAACTGGTTATTTTCAAATTGTTTCCTTACTTTTAAAAATCTCAAATTACTCTTATATTTAGTCAAAATACAAGAAAAAATGGTGACAGGTTGATTTTTTTTCCTTAACAAAAATAGAGGGTAAATTAAAATTTTCAAAAAGAAGGGGGAGATTTAAAGATAGTCAATCATGAGGGGATAATCCAAGATAAACTTGTTTTAAAGTCATCCTTGGGTAATCATATGAATATTGAGAGGAACATTGCAAAGGTATAGTTAATTGTAACATTTTTATTTTTAAAGTTTTAATGGAAAATATTCTCCAAAACATAACTCAACTAATTTGACCTCTTTAGGGAAAGGGAAGGTTAAGAATTCAAGGAAATAAATTAATTTGAGGTGAGAAATTGAGAATGAAAAGGGTACAAATTTAACCATAAAAAACTATGAAAGGCTATTATTATTTAAATTCAGGAAGTTAATTGATATTTTCATAAATAAGAATGTCTACGGGCCAATTTGGGAATATTGTAATTTCTAAAATAATTGTTGTTAGTTATACTGTAAAAATAATCAGCTGTGGATAGAATCAGTTAAGTGTTTGATAAATTTTGTTTTCAAAATTACTGTAAGTTTTGAAAGCAGTTGTGAACGTTTAGTAAATTTTATTATTAAACTACTTAAAGAAAATAAATGACTAAAATATACATAATGTAGGATAAAATTTATAATATATTAATTTTATTTTTTATCTTAAAAAATTGATAATTAAATTTATAATATAGTGAAAAAAATTTAATAATAATTCAACCAACAAATTGATATTAATAAATTGATATTGATGAATTATAATAAAAAATTATTAAAATATTAATTTTTTTCCAATTTGAATAAGGATAATTTTGGGTTTAGAAAATAATTTTAAGGATATTTATGAAATTATATTAAATGATAAAATTGATTCTCAAAATCAGAATCTAAAAGATATCCATTTCTTAGTTTTTAAATTCAAAAAATTGATTCTCAAAATCAGAATCTAAAAGATATTCATTTCTTGGTTTTTAAATTCAGTTGTAGGAGAGGCTAATTTTGACAAAAGTGATTTTGATTTTTTTTTTTTACCAAACACTAAAATTAGCTTTTAGATTTTTAAAATCATTTTTGAACCTCACATAAACAATCTAAAATGGGCCTAAATGACATTAACTTTAAAATTGTGGGAATAATTAATTTTAGGAAATGGACAAGTCATGAGTTTTAACTAAAATGTAGGTAAGCCTATTAGTTGTAATAACTTATTTAAAATATCCATTAAAATTCAGAAATTTTTTTTATAAATGAAAATTATGACGTTAATATAAGTAAATAAGAACGTCTAAATGATATTAATTTGAAATTGTGGGAATAATTAATTTTAGGAAATGGACAAGTCATGGGTATTAACTAAAATATAGGCAAGCCTATTAGTTCTATTAACCTATTTAAAATCTCCATTAAAACTCAGATTTTCTTTTTTTATAAATGAAAATTATGGCGTTAATATAAGTAAATCTACATAAGATTGTTGATTAATTTTTTGCACATTACCTAAGATTGTTGATTAAAAGACATACTGATGATAATGAATTTTATATGCACTACCTAAGATTTGACTTTGTTTGTTTGGGAAGGAGAATGGTCCCTTTCACACTTTTTCAACGCTCTTCTTTTATTATGGAGATAGTATTGATCCATGGAGCATCCTAAGGGACGTGGTTTCTTTTTTGACATTGAAAGTGTGGCTCCGGATTCTCTCTCATGCATTATTAGTGAGGTATATAATTTCTCAATTAAGTAACCACTCATTAATCAAATGTGGAAATGTTCAAGTCGAATTCTAACAAAGTGAAAAAGAAGACTTTATTTGATGATTTTGATTGAAACTAGAGTCGACGCATTGTGTTTAGAAATTTGAGCTGCGTCATTATTGTACTATCTACAACTTTTTCTTGCTCTAGATACCATAGGTTGGATCGGTAAATAAATAAAATTTTGCTGAATTTTGACAAAAGAATGACTATTTTTAAACCGCTCTCCTATTTTAAAATTTTTTATTTATCTGTATTTTTATTAAAAATAAAAAAAATTCATCAACTCCGCTCTCATATTTCCTTTTCATTTGAATAAAAATAAGATAAACTTGAAGTTTTAAAAAATAAAAGAAGTGATTTAAATATAGATAGTCAAAATTCACGAATAAGATATTCTAAATTAATTTTTATGGTAACATATTCGATTTATTTTGTGTGTGTGTATGTTCTGTTAGGCATTGGCCCCTTTCATGCTAAGTTTCATATATTAAATAAAAGAGTTGGAAAATCTCCCTCGGCCATTTCTGACTTGGGTGAATCCATTTGTCGCAGGCCATAATCGGTTCAGAGTTCTATTTATCCAAAATTCAATCAAGAATGTCAAAAAAACATCAATGAAGAACCCTAATATTTGGGGAGACCCTTTATACCTAAGATAAAGAGAATAATAGATTAACTTTGACAGCGTCATTTCATAAGTTCATAACCACTGCCTACATCATAAGATCAATAAAACTTGACAAAAAATAAAATAGCAATGCTGCAAATTGAATGGCACCATTGGACATTTCAAATATATAAGTTGATTGCAAAATATGGGTGCAATAAAAAAGTCTTCCTGACTCCTGCATAAGATTTTCTTCCAACTACAGGCATTAGCACTTGAAAAATACACTATAATTCAGATTAACCAAAAATGCTACAGTTGAAACCGGAAAAAACTAAAAGGAGGAGGTGAGCAAAAACAAATTTTACATACAGAAGCACCGAGTCGTTGACTAGATCATCCAAAATTGTCGGGTTGCCGGTAACCGCAACTACCCTGAAACCTATCAATCATCATTTTTCTTCTTCTTCTTCTTCTTCTTCTCCTTCTTACTTGGCACTTCTGACTCTTCATTAACTTCAGAATGTTTTCTCTTCTTTTTCTTCTTCTCCCCTGCCTCAACATTCTCAGCACCAGCCTCAGCTACTTGTTTTTTCCTTTTCTTCTTTTCCTTTTTAACTGATTCTTCATTTTCTGCCTCAACATTGCCATTTGTACGCTCATCGTCAGCTTTCTTGCTCTTCTTCTTTTTCTTTTCCTTCTCTTGACCGACAGCAACCTCCTCCATTGGTTTTTCTTCATCATCTTTACCAGCAGCATTTTCCATTAGACCAAGAATGGAATCCGCTGTAGGATTATAGGTCTGCAAAAAGCAGGAAAACAAACACACCCTTCATTAAGATAACCAAAATGAATAAAAACAAAAAAAGAAAAAAGAAAGAGAAAAATACAGACCTTGGCAGCAGTTATCATTGCACCAGGCCCTTTCTTTCGGTCCTTGTCATAAACTTCAATCTTAGGTTTTCCTTTAGCTGACCCAGCAGCACGACCCAATTCTTTGCCTTCAAGGTTCCTTAGCCGTGCTTCAAGCTGCCAATAATTGTGTATAAGAAGCTCCTTTCCATAAAAAAATATAAAGGCAAGAATGAAATAAATCTTTGTAGAATACCTTGGCACGATTCTCCAGTCCCATAGAGTTATCTTGGCCATCTCCAAGAGCATCATATCGAATTGCTAAAGCAGTTTTGGAGGCAAGTGACCGGGAAATTTTTCCCTTGTGCTTTGGAGCCGCCTGACCAACTAGAGACGCATGGTAGATGAGCCCATACTTAGGAGTAGCATGCTTAGTCTTCAGTGCTCTGAAGAGAGCCTTTTCTGCACCAAGAATCTGAACAGTACTCCCAGGCTGCTTTGCAAGATTCAACAAGCTGCCTCCATGGGCAATGAGGCGAGCTCCAACAAGCTCTCCAACAAGAGCAGTTAAATTTGGTGCAACCGTATTCATTCTACTTTTTAGATAGTCATACAGTTGAGCTCTGTACTCAGCAAGAGACAGAACCTGGTCACAGAGTTCTTTAATATTCAACAAATCAAGATCACTAACTTCTGTTCCCATGGAAATCATAGCTGCCTCTTTCAGTTGTGCCTCAACTTCTTCAGGTAAAATCTGTAAATATAGGACATAAAAATAGTCAGCAGAGTGACCAATATTAGTCATCTGTCTTCTAAAAAAAAAATAAAAAGAAGGGGGGGAGGGGGGGTTGGTTAACATGGGTCTCATTGGTAGCAATTTAAAGTTTAATCAGCACAAGATTAACTTCAGTACGATAATAATGCATCATAAAAAATTCTAAAATGAAGATGGTTTGCGTAGGAGTGGCCACAGGCCAAAATGTTGCATAGACCTAAACTTAGGACAAGGTCCATGCGAATAAATAAGGTTTAAAAATTTTACAAGTATGCAAATGAAATAGGCACCATCAACACAATCGCCATGTAAAAAACAATAAAGTAAATCCATCTAAACTCTACCTCAGAAAAGTCAAGCTTTGCACCATTACTGCGGTTTCCCATCAACTTCACTGCTTTGGCATATAGGATATTGTCCTGGATAATCTTTGCAAGCTCTGGAAAATGCCACCCATACCACTCGCGGACACGCATGGCATATGTGTTGAGCTCTTTATCAAGATCGTCAAGCAAACCAATTGCCTGAATGATCATAGTATCCACCTGAAAACAAGAACCAAAAATACTATAATTAATGTTGACACAATAGTGATGATTTCACTTGCAAGATCAGTGATTGAGTTTACTCCATCTACAACCAATCTATCCTCAAGAGAGAATTGTTTTCAGAAACGAAACAGCTGGGAAATATAAAAGTACTGAAACAAAAGCAAGACGTACATTTTTAAACTTAAAGTGAGCCAGCCCTCACGACACTCAATAATCAAGCTGCAAAACACAAGATAGGAATCTCTTACAATAGCCTAACCCACCCACAGGTGAAACCAAATAAGAACAGAAACAACTTCATAAACTTGAATAGTTTTATGGTATTCGATATTCAAAAGTCATCCAATTTTTTCCTTTCGCTCTTTATTTATTTATTCTAGAAAAACTGGGTTTCTTTGCTAGTTTTCTATATACAGACTCCCTGGACACTCATAATGACCAGTTTGCACAGCCAATAAATTCAAAATCCACAGTATGTATCATGATAAAATTAGAATAGGCCAATTTGTGCAGATAATGATCAAATAAATAAATGGGAGTACCTTGTCTGCACTGAACTTGAGCTTGTATCGAGACAAGCTATGAGATAAACCTAAGCTCATTGGTTGAAGATCTTGACCAGCCAGACCCGATATGAGTTCTGTCAACTGACTCCTCACACCTCTCATCAACTCCATCACAGCATTGTTGTGAACACATTCTATTTTCTGCAAAACAAAAATCACTCCAACTGTAATACAAATGAAAAAGCAAGCAGCATAAGAGTTTCTATCACAAAAAGAGTTTCACTCTAATGAGAAAAGAAACTGACCAGTTTGTCCTTGATTGCATTTCCAAGTTTGGAATCAGCAACAGCTAATGTTTCACCATCACAGTGCGTGCGCAAAAACTTCCGTAGATCTTTGCTGGGTTTGCTTTCCAGCAAACATGTTGCTGCTTTCAGAGCTTCTGATGTATTCTCAAACTTCGAAAAAGCCTTCAGCTTCACTATCTATTGTAAGTACCAAGTAAGAGTTAGACTTCAATCGTGAATATAGTGATTTGCAAGTTAATACACAAAGGTGGAAATTAGAGGTATTACCTGTCTTGCAGACTCCGCACTATTAAACTCTTGCCACAAACCCTGCGGCAGCAGCACAAGTTAATATCGAATAAGAACTGAAAACGGGATACGATAAACAATTGAGAGTTGAATAAATAAACGTTAAATAATTGCAAGCTTAATATTCAGATTTTATTTTTAGAACTATTTACATTTTGAAATCGTAACACTAAACAAAAGTCCCAAGACAAAAATCTATTTCCTAAGCATTTGAAAGCACATGTCAAGCGAGTGGTTAATTTAATGAAAACACAAGGTGGGTTTCACTAATTCAACTAAGAATGAGGTGGGTACAGAAATAAATGCAAAAAGATAAGGGTTGTATGAAATGCGGTAAGATGAATGATTGATTACCTCGACTTTAGAGAGCTTCCCTTCGTCTAATACTTTAAAAAGGGCGAAACCCGCCGGAGTTTCGAATAAGACTAACATTATTTTTCTTTTGTTTTTGCTAGCAGCTAAATCTTTACTGGCCTTGCAATTCAACTTGATTCTGCTGCGTTTTAGAGACGAAGAGATGAAGTAGAAGCGTGATAAGGGGTTTCTAGGGTTTTAAGAGAGACGGAAGGGTTTTATTAGCGAGCGTTGTGTTGTGTGGGGTGCGAAAGAGTTCTGGAATGGGCCGGGCTGGACCTCTAAATTTGAATTCGCTCTCATTGAAGCCCATGTCTGCCTGCCAAAAAATCATTTTACAAACAAATAATCAAAATCCAATTGTATCCTCTCTAAATAGGGGGAATCTTCATTCGAGGCGCAAAAAATAGATGACACTTGAACTATGCACGGATGCAACCACTTTCCATTTTCCAATTTAAAAAACACCACATTTCTAATTTTCTTACAAAATTAACTAATTAAATCCCTTTCGGAATAAAATACCCCTAAAAACTTATAGAATGGAAGCATCTAGATGGATGGAATGCCATCGTCTCGCTCGCTACCATCGCCCATCTGCCAGGTAAAATATAAAACAGGGATAAAATCAATTTTTCAAAATATAAAATAAGAATAAAATTAAATAGAAGATAATTAAATTTATATAATTAAAAATAGAGTTTGATTAAATCATATTTTTTACTTAAAGTTTCACTTTATCCTAATTATTATTATTTAGCTAAGTATAATTAAAATTAAAATAACTGTTAAAATTAAATTACACATAATTAAAATTAAAAATAAAACTAAATTTATTTATGGATTAAAATTTAAAATTCTAAAATAAATTACAAGAAAATTAAATACAAAAGAAAAGAAAAAATTTTAGAAACTAAGAAGAAATTTTTTTTGGAAACTAAACCTTTTGTTTCTCACCCCTCCTCTGCACTTCTTCATTGTCTCTTTGATTCTGCTATTTCTTTTCTTCTCCTCTTACTCCTCTCCTGCCTCCTTTTTATCAGCAACTCCTGCCTCTTCCTCCTCTTTTTTAAAATTATTATTATTATTATTTAATTTTTTTATAACAATAATAAAAAGAAAGGGACAACTGAGTAGTGCCACTTGACTATCAACTGGCTCCACCTTTTTTAATTTTTTTTATTATTATATGGCTCCACATCAGCCACATCAAGTATTTTTTTGGTTCTTTTTACAATTAATATATTACAATTTAATTTAACAAAAAGGTATATTAGAGGAATATTAAGATAATTTATAAGTTATAAGCGCATTTATCAATACTATAAGTGAAAAAATAATAATTTTAATATTTATTAAATATACATTTTCTATTGTTGTCACTAATAGTTGTTGGACCCAATTTTATTTAGTTGACTCCTTAACGGGTCAAATCATTATAACCCATTCGGAAACTGTTTCACCCATTTTAGCCATTACACAGTAAATATTAGTTATTTATAATACTTTTGTAACTCAAAATTTTTGCTTGACAAGATAAGAGCACAAGACAAAACCACTAAAGCTACAATACACCTTTCTTTTTCTTCACAATAAACATTCAATTGTAACCTAAGCGGAGATTGACTAAAATAGATACCTAAGTAGCTAATCAATATGTTGAAGAAGTTAGCCAAGTGATGTTTTGCCAAACTCAGGGAGTTGAGGGAAATGTCTTTGTTTTTGTTTTGTTTTGTCTTTTTCCCCCCTTTTTGGGTTTTTTTTTTTTTTTGATATAGCGAAATGTCTTTGTTAATAGCATTTATTAGCAAATTGTAGGCTGACAACTGATGCATTTTGGAAGTTATAGTTCAATAATTTTTGAAATATAGCAACCACATGCTATTAACATAAAGATCTGAAGAAGTTAGTTTACTATTACCATATTATTCATTTTCAGGTAAAAAAATTATTTAGTTATTAGATTTTGAGGTTAGTATGCATTTAGTCTTTGTATATTTTAAAAATACTTCAAAACATCTTAAATTATTGATATCCTCTTACTGCTCAGGTTGGTTATCCTATGCTTGAGGTGGAGCTGGATTCGGCTACGGTTGTTTCTTGGATCCATTTTCGTGGTCGTGTTTGTTGGGACTATGCTTACTTACTGCATTGGGTATGCTCTTTCACATCCTCTTCACTTATTTTGGTCAGGTATGTGTTTCGTGAGGCTACCTCTACTGCTATTTTTTTGGCAAATTACGCATGTTCTCATCGTGTCAGTAGGTGTTTCTCTTGTTCCTAGGATCTTCCCACTAGCTTATTTGGTATTCTCCATTTGGATGCTTAGGTTGTTCCTCATGTCAGGCGCTAACGTTGATGGTTTTCTGTTACCTTTATTATTTCTTAGCTATTCGTGTGTATTTGCATTTACTCTTGGAGGTTTTGGTCCATGTGTTCCCTCCTTATGTATTCATTTCATTCTTTTTTATTTATTTTACAGGTAGGGGTCCTACTCAACCCCCCACCTTTTGGTTTTTTTTTTAATTACTGACATCTCTACTGTTACTTTATGTCTCTTTTCATTTACTTTTATAATATTACTCTTGACATTAATTTTTTTGGACATTAATAAAAAGAAGCAAATTAAGATACCAATTTAAGCCCAAAAATAAAATAAAAATAAACAGAATATATATTAATTTTTGTGGAAGCTAAGATATATCCAAAAAAAAAGTAAGATTGTAAAAAAATTAACTTAACAATTTTTTGGACATTAATAAAAAATTAATATATGAAATTCTTAGTAGGATGCTCAGAAAAAAATTAACATATATTCTTTTTGTTTCTATCTTATTTTTTGGGATTAAATTAGTAATTTAAGTTCTTTCTTTTTATTAATTTCTAAAAAAAATTATTTTAAGAGGGTAATATTATAGAAGTAAGGCAAAAGGAACAAAAAGTAACAGCAAGGGTGTCAATAACTTAATAACAAAGATGTTTTGAGATACTTTTGAAAAATATAGGGACTAAACAAGAATCAAACTCAAAATATGGGACTAAACGAACTTTTACCCTTTACTTTCTATTCTAATATTCCTTTATTTTTCACATTTTGTCAGGTTTTAAGGTTATAGAGATGAGTTTTGATGGATCAATCTATTAAAATCTATGGTGCGTTTACTAAACGAGAATTGCAATGGAAAATGATGAAAATAGGCTAGAATGGAAATGGGGAATAAGAATTAAAAATTTAAAATAAGTTATTTACTTCAACTGTATGATTTGGAATCCGAATGAGTTGGATGCCATTAATGTGTTTATTTTATCTTAGAATCAGAATTGAAATCAGAATGAGTTAGACATCATCATCATCATCATCATTATTAAAAATATTGTTAATATATTAATTAATTATAATTTACCATTAATAATAATAATAATAAATCATACTACCTTTATCAATAATAATAATAATAATAATAATAATAATCATCATCATCATCAAAATAAAAGATCATCATTAAGAAAATAATAACCCATTTAAAAAATAATAATATCATAATTGGATTCATCATCATCAACAAAATAATCAATTTCCAAAATAATAATTATTACAAGAAAACTGTCAATAGATGACAGAAATAAACTATCATAAAGGGAGGTGGACGACAGTGAATTTTTCCATCATCTATGTACCTATCACTCTTTTATGATAAAAAAAAAAATCATTAACTTATGATAGTATTTAAAAGTCATTTGTCTATCATACTAATAAATGAATATTTTAATTTATTTTTTGGCAGAAAAATTCAATTTCATTTTAAATTTGAAATTTTGGCTGGAAAAATAATTTTTGCACGTAAATTATTAATTGGTTAATTTTAACGGGTAAATTATTTTGTTTGTGACGGAACTTATGATTGAAATTTCTTGTCATAAATTATTTTATTTGTGACATAACTTATGATTAATAATTTCTGTCACATGATCTGAATTTATATTAAAAGAAATTATGAATTATTTCATTTAAATTTATGCATATATATATATAATATATATATATATATATATATATAATATATGTATGTATGTATGTATGTACATGTATATGTGTATACACACACACACACATGTATCTAAAATTTAATCACAAATTCAATATGAACAAAAAATTAAATTATACATTCTATTAAGTCCAACAACAATTTATATAATAACATCATTCCAAAACACTTGTATCCAAAAGTTAACACATCCAAAGTAATTAAAAAGTTAATTCTTGCAAATGTTTCAAATTTTACAAGCTAACAAGTTGTCAAATCTTGTAGCGTAGAACTCCTCTCATATTCTCAGTAAAATTCTAGTAGATAAACTCCCATTCTCAATAAATACCCAGCAAAACTCCCAAGTCCAACAGTTTCTCTCAACCTGCATGCGCAACACCAATTGCATATACCCAACACTATCATTATAAAGAATTAACTACTACAATGAAAATCATAAGTTTTAGATGCAATAAAATCATTACAAATACAAACTCAATCTGCATGTACAATACCAATGACTATAGCCAACACTATCATTATAAAAAGTTATCTATTAAAGTAAAACTCCAAATTTCTTATGCAACTTATATTAATTCCTTACTGCAATAAAATAAGGACACTCATATTTCTGATGGAATTAATGGTGTGTTTAC
Source organism: Atalantia buxifolia (assembly GCA_030444775.1). Taxonomy (NCBI): domain Eukaryota; kingdom Viridiplantae; phylum Streptophyta; class Magnoliopsida; order Sapindales; family Rutaceae; genus Atalantia; species Atalantia buxifolia. Next base: position 11,147,099 of record CM059833.1, read on the forward strand.
TTGCTAGTAATCGGAATGGACTGGAATCGGAATGGGTTGGAATCAGAATGAACTAGAATGAGAATGATGAATGGGAATCGGAATAAGTTGTTTACTTGAACTATAGGAATCGGAATCAGAATGAGTTAGAACTCCATTAATGTGTTTACTTTATCTAAGAATCGAATTCGGAATAAGTTAAGTTGTTTTAAGTTACTAAAATACCCTTAGTTGTTAATAATAATAATAATAATAATAATAATAATAATAATCCCAAATAATAATAATCCCAAATAATAATAATAAGAATAATTATTCTTTAGTATTAATAATAATAATAAATTTAATAATAACATTATAAATAAATAAATAATAGTAATAATTAATGATAATAATGAAATTAAATAACAACTACAACAACAACAACAACAATAATAATAATAAAAAAGTAATAATAATAATAATAATAATAATAATAATAATAATTATTATTATTATTATTATTATTATTATTATTATTATTTCCTCTTTAATTATTATTATTATTATTTTATCTCTCTTCTTTTTTTTTCCTTTCTTCTTCTTTTTCTTCTCTTTCTTTCTTTCTCTCTCTTCTGCAATTTCTTCGTTACTCCTCCATGGTTAATTCCATCTCCTTCATCAACATCATCATCATAACAAATATCTTCTTCTTCCTCCTATCAATTTCGTTTTCTCTTCTTCGCCAACATCAAAATTCCGTTTCATCATCATCATCATCATCATCGTCATCACAAGTACATCATCTTCATCATTACACCACAATTACATCATCAATCATCATCATCAGCAGCAGCAGCAGATCGTGACGAACAGAGATCAATCAGAATCGGAGCTACGTGACTAAGGCAGTTGACGACGCAAGGGAGCAGAACACGATGTGGGGTAGCTGACGATGATGCGACGCAGACAACGGCAACGACGGTGGGCTGCAGCGTGACGAGAGACGGAGAAGAGCTGCTAAAACCGGCCGTCATTTTTGGTTTGGGTGCTGCTGGATCGATTTTGGATGCTGCCCAATTCCATTTTCAGAGTAAAGTAAGATTTTATGAATTAGAACGGGGGTATATTTGTCAGTCACGGGAATGTGATTCTGATTCCCAACCCCCCATTGGGAATCAGAAACCTGGTAATGAATCCCAAAATTATGGGGCCCGGGCGGATTTCATTCTGATTCCAAGCTTTTAATTTGTAAGTAAACATGTTAATGATTCCGATTCCAGCATTCCCATTCCGATTCACGATAAGTAAACACGCCATAAAAGGATACCCATAAAAGGTAGTTAACTTTCCTGCAAGTATGAAATAAAGAGGAAGCTGTGCTTTGATTAGAAAGTATACAAAGTTACTGCCAAACACACACACCACCCACATATTCACATGATAGATCAAATTGCTTTGCTGTGGCTTAATATATGATTCCTATTTTGTGATTTCTTTGACAAATACCTAGATCCAATTTCATTAATTATGGTAACAGCTTGTCCTGTACACATTAAATGTATATCTAAAAACAAGAACTTAAGTAAAGCTAAGGCTTAGGCACATGTGAATACAACTAATTAAGTTCTAAATTTATACTAACCATTTTTTTTAGGCTGTGCTAATGATTTCAGAACAATGGTTAGTCCACTCCAAACAAACTTCATCTATCTCAGTCTGAAAACAATGTCATAGTGCTATACGATAAAGTACAATATTTAAGTATCTAAAATCTATTAAAATAAGAGAGAATATGAGGATTATGAAATGAAAAGGAATACATACGTTTTAATCAGCTATTTTATATTAGGATCAGGAGCATGTACCCCTTAGGATCCAAATAGAACACTTCTTTTTTCACCACCATCAAACACAACTAAAACCCAATGGAAGATAAAATAGAAAAAGCCAAATTAAAAAAAAAAAACAGTGGTTGTGAAAGAAAAGCTAAAATAAATAAATAATGATAAGAGCACTTGATTATAGTTTGAAATTTCCAAACCTGGGATTGTATGGCATAAATAAGAATTGTCCTTTACGGGCCCTTTTTAAGTGCTTGCGTACACCTTCTGCTCTATTGGGTTAGACTGAACATGCACCTGATTATTTAGAAAATAGGGTATGAAATAATAGAGCTAAAGAGAACAAAATATGCATCAAAAGCAAGGAGAATATGATCATCCTGATAAATCTTCTTGTAACTACACAAACCATTACACATTGCATATCAGACCCATTTACCTAAAATATCCACATATTCAAGAGTCAAAACTAAAGATTTTGCAAAACCTTGACAACCTTTTCAAGCAAAATTCTAACAAAAGAACAAGCATCAAGAATGTAAATGTAAGAACTGAAATGTGCATTTGCATCTCAATTTCAAATAGTTGAGCCAGACAAAGACCTCTTAGGCCACTTGGATGAAGGTGGGAATGCATAATTTAGGGGCAAGATATTTAATACTATGTTTGGTTTGTTTTATTTTGGGCTACCAATCCTACACTACACATAGTTTTGGGTAGGACAAAACTTAATGAAAAGCTACTGTCCTTATATCAAACTCCTCCTTATCATTTCTGACAAAATCCTAACTTGACTCAAATTCTCAGGCATGTCTCTTATCTATCTCTCTCAGACTCTCACTAGCAACTACCAAACATAAACAATTTTAGTCAAGTTATTTTTTATTTTGTTTTTCATCTTCTAATCAAATTGGGCTTTCTATGGATCTTAAAATTGATTTTTGTTTTTACTTTATGTGTTATTTTGGTAGCAAGAACTGGATTAAATTTTTTGATGTGATTTTACTTTTGTAAGTTTATTTTGTATAAATAATATTTTATGATAGTGACTCAGTTATTGGGATTTAAAATATTAATGAAAAAAGAGATGCTGGCTTTCTTTTTCTTCATAAATTTAATGTGTCAATAATTATTAGAATAAAATTGTGTGAGACAAATTTCTTTCAAAAGTTTTTGTTAAAATTTTGGGATAATTCATTTCATGTTCCATACTAATTATTATTATTTTTATTATCTGGCATAATGTCAAGCACAGGACAACACTATTGTAATCCTGCCCGACATTGCACTAAACAAAAGAAACTATTATATATAATTAATTCAGACTAGTCCAGTCTAATCCTGAAAAGTTAATCCACTCCAATCCCACCCCGCCTTTGAAATACAACCTTAATGATTGACTAGTCCACTGGCCAAAATTACAAACTAAAATCTAAGGGACCTTATGCTCCAATTCCATGCTCGGAAAATAAGGCAAAAAGAGATTGAATACTCATTTCAGAAATTTTACCTTCTCTCACAGAAGCCTAGGCACTAAAGCATATACTTCAAAGCATTCAATCTGAGTACGACCATTTTATACCAAAAAAAAAAGGGGCATACCTCTATTATGAAAATTTTTAAAAGCAAAATACTATATTTTCATATGAGTAAACAAGAGAAAACTTACAGTTATTTGCACATTAATCTTTACCCCCTCAATATCAATTAGCATGGTAAGAAACTTTCATTAGCCAGGATACAAATTGGTATACAATGCAAGCTTAGATGAGACCAAAAGGCAACCAGAGATCCTAACTATGGATTTGTAGCTTTCACATTGGCAACTTGAATACCATGCTCAACAATAGATGGTTTCTTATGCTTCAGCAAACCTAAATCAATAAACCAAGTTTTAGAGAAGGACAATAACTGACCATCAAAGAACAAAGGTTTTAAGGAAAATAAAGAACTACATTCCAAAAGGTTGGATAAGATTCCAACAGTTGAATATGTACCTATATTCCTATCACTCTTTGGTATACAACTTGAGTTTTTTTTTTCCTGATAAAGAAAAGAAATGCCTTGTTATGGAAACAATGATCAGATAAACATCAAAGGAAAAGGTTCCCCCCCTTCACCTTAATAAAAATAAAGAAAAAGAAGTGTTTCTATTAATAGTAAACAGAAGTTCTCCATAGACCTTGATGATTGGTTGACAAACCTCACCACTACCAAAAAGACATTAAGAATGCCAACCCTGCATGGCACAAGCTGCAGCATCCCTCTGTGCCCTACCTAAACGAAAAGCTTGACTTCCAGTCGCCTGCATAAGGAGTCAAAGGAATCTTGAGAAAAGTTTTGTTGCTTTGCTGTTTATAAACTTCCAGAATTCTTTTAGTTAGAAATCACTCCTCAACTACCCTAAATTTCCACTCTTAAATCCTTCTTAATATGTTATCTCCATATAGGATATCACCAAGACCATTTCCTTACAGTCCAAATTTCCAAGCAGAATAACACCTTCTGCTCTGGGGTTGTATAGTATAAATAAGTTTCAGTCTTCCTTTAATTGTATATCCATAACATTTCATATTTGCTTGCACTATATGCTTGCCACATAACATCTCCACGACATTTCCCAAATCAGTGAAGTCACACCACTTAACCAAAATTAACAATATAACATCTTCTCCAAATTCAAACAATGAGCTATGTGGCCAAAAAAAAAAAAAAATTCAAACAATTTCTTAATTTTGATGACCAATTACTAACCGAAAATGGCAATATAATGAAAATCGAAGCTCACGAGGAAAACCCAATCAATTTCTAAGGCAGATCGAATCACGCTCTTCTTACAAACAAACAAATTTCTTCCCTAAAGCATGCATGCTAGAATTAAATACAACAACTAAGCATTTACCTTGCAGATGCTTCGCTGAAAGGACCAAAATCTTCAATAGCGAGAGACTAGACACAATAGCAATAAATCTTGGTTTCTCGGATTTAGTTCACAGCTCAAATAATAGCTCCAATGGCAATTTGAATGCTGGCAGTTTGAACAAGGGTAGAAAAAGGTCCGCCGTAAAAGGCCTGAGAGTAACGATGAGTATTTAGGCTAGGGTTGAGTGTTGTAAACGAGGGAGAGTGAGGATGTTGATGAGTAGTGAATATCGAAAGATATAGAAAATTTTTATTTTTGTTTGCACAATTCCCTAAACGCAGCATTTTGTTTTATTTTTTTTAAAATCATTTCAATAATCTAAACGCTGCGTTTTGAATTATAAAGAATAAAATATTCCTTTTAAATTTGGTCAAATACGGTCAATATCAAAATTCTATCACAATATTTGTAAGTTTATTTCTATCATATGCATACCATAAACTACTGATAGATAAATATTTTATTGCAAGTACATCATTAATAGTTTGATAGACCAAAATTCTATCATGACTCTATCATAATTACATGATAAAATAATTTTTATCATAAAGTGGCTGCCATCTATTGACATTTTTCTTGCAGTAAATAATTATAATAATTATAATAATAACCAAAATCCTAAATAACCATCATCAACAAAATAGTCCATTTCCTAAAAAAAAAAATTAATAGCAATAATCAAAATCAAAATCATCATCGTCATCATCATCAGATCAAAACCGTAGCTATCAGAGACGAAATCGGAGATGAAATGAGATGGGAACGAAAGGGAGATGGAGACGAAATCGAGGTGGCCCAACGGAGACAAAACTGGCAACCAACTATTGTTCACATCCGACAGACTAGTGACGATGAGGATGGTGGATGAGTTTGGCAGCGATGTTGATGGAAGTAGCTACGATGGCGTTCAGTTGGGTGGCTTGTGTGAGAGAGTTTAGGTTTTAGGGATTGTTTTAAAAATTTTTCACTATTTATAGTTTTTTATTTAAGGTGAGGGCATTTTCAGAATAATAAAAAATTAATGTGGGCAAAATGAAAAATCTTGAGAATGAGAGTTTGATTCCCAAGACTCCTGGGAATAAGATTCCTATTATTGATTCCTAAATTGCAGTGGAACCCACCAAAATAAATCCCATACCTTTTTTTATTTCACCAACTAAATGCGCGTTTCATTCTGAATTTGGATTACCATTCCTAAATTCGGCAAATAAACATCCCACTACTTGATTAAGGGGTGAGTTTTCGGTATATGCTCTATGTAAATCATATTTCGCTTGTTTAAACCTATTAATATTTATTTAGGGGGAACTTATTTTTTTAACTTAATAATTTAATTGACTTAATTTTAAGTTGTTAAGTCATTAAGTTTATTTTTTTCAATTTAATGAAAATTTTCAGTCATTAAGTTTTTAAGTTATTAAGTCATTTTTTATTTAGCTTTTTACTTAATTTAAAAACTCTGAATGGCATTGGGAAAAATATTCTCCAAAACTAACCCTATCTAATTAATTATTTACATCATTATCTAAATAAAACTGACTAATTATCATTATTATTTATCTCCGCAACTTGTGATAATTGAAAATATAGTAGTAGAATATTATTATTATTATTATTATTATTTTATATTATTCAAATTAATGTTATTTATCTTTACAAATTTTTTTTTTGGATATCTTTCATATAAGAGTATTGGTTTTCAAATTTCTTAAGTTAAAAAAACAAATAACTTAATACTTATTATCGGAGATTTAGACAAAAAAAAAAAACATGCCATTCACATTTAGATATTTAACTTTATTAAGAATTCAGACTAATTCAAATTTATTGAGATTAAAAAAAAAAAACTAATGCCACCTTAGTTTAATAATGAAAAAGTGAGTGTAAATTGGCTCTTTTGTAATGTAATTACAGACACTAAGAACTGTAAATTATTATGTTGTGTAACTTAAGGGATAATTTTGACTATCATATGAAGTTAACATAAAAACTTATTTTATTTTTCATTCTTTTCTTTGTTTGTTTTATTTTAAAATTATTGTAACGATTATTTGATTAAATAAATATTTATATTTCTAAAAAGAGCATATGAAATTAGGTTGTGCGATCAAAATAATAAAATAACGAGTGAGTTTCTGTATTTTTTTGACTAATGAAATAAACATTATTCATATAAACCTCTACAATCATTCTTTTGTTGAAATATTTTTTTAGTTTAGCCCGGAATATAGAAATCGTGAAAAACATAAATTATCAATAGAATTACTAGCTTTGTACGTATCATACATCTATGAAATATATCAAATACACAAACAAGTGGAATTTTCAAATTTCAGCCATAAAGCTTAAATGTAAGATTTAAGAACATAACATGAAGACTTTCATTAAAATATTTTTTCCCTCATTACATAATATTAATTTGTTCAGCGCAAGAGTTGGTTTGGTGATGGTTTGGTGAGCTTGGAGAATATTAACTACACTGGATTCTCTTGGACTTGAGAAGCATCACCTACACAAAGCGCAATTAAAATATATAGTCATAAATCGTGTCATTATGATGAGTAAGAAAATAAGTTTAATATTTAATACTTATGTAGTAAGGGATCATTTGAAATTATATTCAAGAGGTTTGAAAAAAATTTTAAAAAATTAAAAATTAATTTCAATATTTTATAAATTTTTTTAAAAATTATTTTTAATAAAACTATCTCATTCTACAATAAATTAAAAAAAAGTAATTTTTTAAAATATAATTTTAAAAATCAATTTTATACTCAATATAATTATATATATATCCTTATATATTTTATAAAAATATAAAATTATTCTTATTAATTAACAACAAAATTATTAATTTTTAAAAAAATATTTTTATTATTAATAATTATATTGAGATAAAAAATAAAAATTAATAATATAAAATATTTATCTAAATTATCAATTATCATATAAAAAATATTAACAAATACAATAAAAAATATTTTATATACATATTTAGTATATTTAATTTAATTATTTATATTCCTATATTAAGAAAATAATAAGATGTATCAAATATACATAATTATTTTAAATACTCATAATATTATTAAAAATAAAATTTATATAAATGTTTAATTAATTTTATATATAATTAATTATTTTTAAAAATATAATTAATAATAATTATTTTAAAAACTACCACGTTACGTAACTGTCCTAAAAAAGAGGATCTTTAGGTGATTAATTTAAAAAAATAAAAAAAGAGGGCCGTTGTAAAAATTTCGCCAAACGCACCGGGATTGCATTTTATGGAGCACTTGCCCTCGCATCGCTGCCTAAGTCTATCTGCACATTAAATTAATAAAACTGAAGTTGTGAATTTATTGTTATACAAATAAACCAAAAGGCTGAAAAATCGAAGGAATAGATAGGTTTTATTAGGGAGAATTAACAAAAAATTTATTAACCACTTAGCACATAACATAATTAACCTACCATTATTGATATATTGAGCAGCACAGCCAGTGATGCAAGCGTCCAAGCAATCAAAAGCAGAAGATTCAACAACAATTACCATATGATGAGCTGAAATTACGAAAATAACCACCAGAACTACAGCTATATTCTTCTTCATCATCTTGCTTCTCTGTGTATCAGTATTCTCTGCTTGAGATTGGGCATAAGATGAGATGAGACGAGATGACTGAAGGGCTTTTATATTTAATTATTTATAGAGATCTTATAATAGAAACGCCATTCGCCTTGAGCCGAATTACGAAAGTGCCAGACTTGAAAGCCACCAGACACGTGACATGCACGTGCAATCGGGTTCTGAGGAGGGCGGCCCATTCAGACCCAATTGATTGATTACGATAGTGAACGTGGAGGAGTGTTTTTAATTGACTTTGACTGTAAGTTCGTGTCCACCTAATTAATGTTTGATCAGGGGACTTTGCTAGCTGTCCTTGATTAGGGGACAAGTTTGACTCTCTCGGTCCGCGGAATCAAAAAGCAAAAATAAAATGAAATAAAATTTCAAGTTCATTTCACCCCGAAAGGATGAGCGAAGTATACAAAGTTTAGAATTTAATTTATGGGTTAATAATAGAAAAGATGAACGTTATTATCATATTACAAAGTGTTGGTCATTTTAGAAGTAATCTTGATTGAATTATTGTGAAACTAAAAAATTATCCATTATCCATAATTAAGTGTCATTGAGACAAAAGAGTTTTAAAGAAATCTTAATATCTTTAAATCATAATTTTGGATGATCTTAAATATGTATAGTAGAGTCTGTTTGTAGACAATTGATAATTGTTTTTCAAACTCTTTATATGTATGCGACTCTTTAGTTATAAGAAAAGTTATGTCCTTGGAAGATTAGTCACATCTTTTAGTAAAATAGTAGTTATAATTTGATTTAAAATGTATTAACTTAGTTTAAGAAATACATCCCTTATGAATAAGTATGTCCACAATACATGTATGTATATCTATATATATGTATATGTATAACGTTTATCATCTCCCATTTAGACATTCTTATTAATTAGATATATATACAATTGCTTATGAATAAGTATGTCCCCAAGAACTTTTAAACTAGGATATTCTTGCATGTATGAAACACCTAGGTGAATTTAATCCCACTGCATCTACATACTTTCCGAAACTTTTCAGATTTAATCCCTTAGTCATAGATTCAACCGCCATTTCTTGTGAAGAATTATGGTCAACTTTTATTTCTCCTCGATCCACTATATCTTGTATATAGTGATAACTGACATCTATGTATTCTTTTTGGAACTATTCACTCCACCTTTTATTAGAGAGGTTGTAGAATTATTATCATAAAACACATTAATTTGTTTATTTAGTAAATCAAGTTTCAACTCTTCAATGAAACATCCATCCATATGGCACATGTCGTTGCCATATTGCATGCTATATATTCGGCCTAATCTAGCAACACATGATTGGTTTTTACTTAACTACGAAATTGCCACATCACCAAAAAGGAAAACATTACTACTTGTTGATTTGCGATCATCTTGATCTTCTACTAAATCTGCATAAAGAAAAAAAAAAATCCTTTACTACAAGATCACCTTACTAAAACATAATTTCATTATGTTTATGCCTTGCATACATTTAAACATCATTTTAACAACTTTCAAATGTTCTTTACCTAGATTAGATCGAAATCGACTGACCAATTCTACTGTATAAAAATATAAATTTTACCTGATGTCATTGCATACATCAAGCTACCTACTACTTGTTTATATAGAATTGTATTCATATCCTCCTCTTCTTTTTATTTTTAAGACATATAGTTTTACACAAATGTTATCCATTACATATGGGTGTGCACATCTAGATATAATAATCTAGAGGTTTGGTCTCTTGTAATTTTAATTCTCAAGACATAAGATACTTCTTGGTGTAGGATGTTATTTTAGGATTCAAAAAAGTTTTTATTTTAGGATTTTTTTTTATTTTAATTAGAGTCAATTATGATATGTGTCTTTTATTTTTATTTAGGAAAGTAAGTACCCTCTATTATAAATGGAGAGGTTTTGTTATTATTTTCATAACTTCAGCTTCAATTATTAAATAAAACCCCTTTTATAATTCCCATTGGAATTGTCTATAAAAAATATCTCTTGTAGAGTCGTTTGGATTAGAGCATCATCTAATCTCACTAAGTGTTATTAAAAATCTTATTGAGTCGTTTAGATTAGAACGAGATCTAATAATCCATCGATTAGAGCGTAATCTAGTAGCATTGGCTTGGTCCAGTATTAGAACGATATCTAGTGTTATCTAATCCGATCAATTGGTATCAGAGAAGTTCTGTGCAATTGCACAACTTTCCTAGCTACCCATATACATTGTTAAAAAAAAAAACCAAAAAAGAAAAAACACAAATTTGGAACCCTAGCCGCCATTGCCCATCATCATTAGCAGCTGCAGCCATCAAACTCACCAGCCATTGTTGACCAAATCCGGACTAACCTCAGTCCTTAAATAGCAATGCAGCCATCACGGTAACAACTCAAATCCTTGAAGCTCTGCTACCCAACCTTTGCTGTTTAACCATTTTACAATTGTTGACCACCACTACTATAAGAATCCCCAGCCTTCACTGAACAATACCTAACCATCCCCATCACCAAACATCGCCATAAATCGCCACGAATCACAGCCAAACCACCATAAGCCACTGCTACTTCAAGTTGGTTTTCTGACCAAACCATTGAGAATCCAGCTAGCCCATGGCCACAGTCGTGTACCAAATCCAACCATCACTATATCAAATCACATCCAATAGTCACTGACCACTCCAAACCTGAGAGTTGAGCTTTTTTATAATTTTGCTATTGTATAAAAATTTGACCATAAATAGCAAACTACCAACTTCACCTCGTTATTTGTCATGTGCCAAACTTATTTGCAGATACTTGCCCTAAGAAATTTCTTGATTGGTTGGGCAAGGTTGAGCATTGGTTTGTGGTTTTGCGCACTCCTAAAGAAAAGCAAGTATCATTTTCTGCTTGTAAATTTTGAGATTCAGTATTTTAGAATGGTGGAAACAGTTGCAATTGTTAACATTTATGTTAACATAATGTTGATTTTGATGATAACAAACAAAATTAAGAATGATTAAGTTTTTGAAAGCTTAAATTATTTTTCATACATTTTAAATAAATCATTATTTTCACATTATAAAGGTTTTATATTTAATGAAAAAATAATTTTATGAAATTAGTTGTTTTTCAAGTTTACGGTTTAATTAAAAGAGTTTTGAAAACTTTGAAATCAATAAGTATTGCTTGAAATTTTCGAGAAGGATATATTTGAAACGTTTTATAGCATTTTGGGTCATATCATAATTGCAGAATGTTTTGGGATTCACAAAGTAATTTTTACAAATTCTGAAATTGGACTTAATTGTAAATTTTTATAACGTTTTGGGCCATACTACAGTTTCATAAAGTTTTGGGGTCAAAATATAATTTTGGCAAACAGTGCACTGTACCGTTACTGTAGCAAGCGGCATTCCGGATATGCTAAACGGAATTCCGGTTACGGGCAGAATTCATCCGGATGAAAAGCGGCAATCCGGATTTCGTAAGCGGTAATCCGGTTATGGGGCAGAAAGCTTCTGGAGCATAAACGGCAATCCGGTTGTGCTAAGCGGAAATCCGGTTACAGGGCAGAAAGCTTCTGGAGCATAAACGGCAATCCGGATATCACAAGCGGCATTCCGGATACTCAAAAATTCAAATTTTTGCCTTAACGGTAACATGCAAGCGGAATTCCGGATACCATAAACGGTAATCCGGTTATGAGTAAAAAGTGAATAACGGCTAGTTTTTTAGCTCCAACTATAAAAACTCAAAGCCAATTCATTTTCAATAACTCAAGCAAGCAAAATCAAAGGGCACACAACATATATCAAGCTCTCAAATAGCAAATAAAAAACATTGAATCATCCTTTGTTCTTCAATTTGTTCATCTACTCTTAAAGAGAGTTTTTGTTGTAATTTTCATTTCCTCATCAAATTTGTGAGTGTTGAAGTGTGTGAGACACTTGAGTGAAGAGATTAGGAGATAATCTCTTTGTTGTAAAGGTTCATTGACACCTTGAAGTCAATTGTAAGCATTTGAAGCCTTGGAAAGGCTTGGATAGTGAAATCCTCAAGCTTGGGTTGCTTGGAGGCGTGGACGTAGGCGGGGATAGCCGAACCACGTAAAAATCCTTGAGTTTGCTTTCTCCTCCCTTACTCATTTATTATTGTGCCTTTATTGAATTTATTATTTTCGAATTTATTAAGGCATTAGATTGGATTGTTGTGTGTTTTGCTAGGATAATTTTTAAAATACCAATTCACCCCCCCTCTTGGGTTGCACACTTGCATTTCAATTGGTATCAGAGCAAGGTGCTCTTGTTTAGACTTAACCGTCTAGAGTTAAAGATCAATAGCAACTCAAATTAGCTCAACCTTCATGGAAGGCCAATCTACTACTAGACCACCATTTTTTGATGGAAATGATTATCCTTATTGGAAAACTAGGATGAAAGTATTTTTACAAGCCTTAGACTATGAAATATGGGAAATAGTTTGTGATGGCTCATTCATTTCTAGGAAGAATGCTTTAAGTGAATTGGATAGGAAAAATATGTCTTTAAATTCTAAGGCTATGAATGCTTTATTTTGTGCCTTAGATAAAAAGGAATTTCATAGAGTTTCAAATTGTTCTAATGCTTATGAAATTTGGAGAAAACTTGAAGTTATGTATGAGGAGACTACAAATGAAGAGGAATTTCATGAAGTGTCGAATTTGGCACTTATGGCAATTGGAGATGAATCGGATGATGAACTTGATGAGGTAAGTGATCTTCCTACTTATGATGAATTGCATGATGATTTTAAAGAATTGCATGATGAGTGGATAAAAATTGGTAAAAAGAATGCATGTCTTAAAAAGAAAATGGTAGAGCTCACAAATGAAAATGAATCTCTAAATGCAAAAATTGTATGCCTAGAAGTAGAGAATAAAACATTGCATGATGAAGTTGCATTATCAAATGAGAAATCTAGCACTTTATACAAGCATCTAGAATCACATGTAGATAACTTGAAAAATGAAAAGGATGCTTTACAAAAATGTAATGATTCATTAAATGAAAAGATTAAAGGACTAGAGTTAGAAAATAAAATGTTGCATGATAGGATTGCATCATTTACATGTAAACAAAGTACTTTATATGAGCATGATAAATCACATGTTGTTGAATTAATGAAAGAAAATGAAGTGCTTAAGAAGAGGAGCAATGAGCTAAATCAAATTGTGTTAAAATTCACAAATGGTCAAAAGAACTTAGAAAAATTACTAAGCACTCAAAAATGTATATTTGATAAAGGAGGACTTGGGTATAAACCTAAGTTGAAACAAAAATATTTTAAGAATTATTTTGTTAAAGCTACCTCCACAAGTGATCATAAAATTGTATGTCATTATTGCAATCAAAATGGTCATATGAAGAATAGATGTCCAATTAAAAGAAATGCATATTATGGAGTAAAATGTGTTTGGGTTCCAAAAGGAACCATTCCTAACACTCAAGGACCCAAGAATATTTGGGTACCAAAGTACACAACTTGAATATTATTTTGTAGGTACCACAAACAAGGAATGGTGGAGAGTTCCTTGATAAAGCTTGTGAGGATAATCACTTGATCATGGTCTAAGCAAAAATAATGAGGCAAGATGATTTAATTGTTTTGGTAACAATTCTTGCCATATTGATTTTGTTGAATGGATCATGATAAATAGATAATACCTTGAATTTGTGAAAGTATACTTGTATGTTTACATGATGGAATTATCATTGTGCATAACATTGAGTGATTTAACATGATGTCTTTGTTTGATTTTGATGATTGTATGATCTTTGATTTCATCTTCTTAATTGTCTATCATCATTGTCCATCTCTTATGTATGTGTGAATTCATATGCCATTAATTGCGTTATATCGTCATTCATTTATAAAATTCACATACATAACTTATTGCATTTATGAATTTGATCACTTATTCTTTTAGCTCATAATGATGGCTTTTCTTAATAGCTATGTTGATTTTGATGATCTATATATTGCCATTATATACGTATGCTTTGCTTAAGATTTGAATAAAGAATATGCTTTGATGAGTACATGTATTTGATGAAGTTTGATCTTATGGGATCTATGATTGGTCTTGTGTGCATTTATGTTTCATGTATTAAATGATTTAAAATAAATCAATTTTTAAGCCAAAAATAAATTGGTGTGTATAATACAAGTCTAAGAGCTTACCAAATTTCAAAAATGTTTTCCAAAGCCTAACCGGTATACCGCTTCCTATCACCCGGAAAACCGTTTCTCTTATTGATTATTCTGTGGATTAAATCCGGATAACCGGATTCAGAAAACGGAAAGCCGAATTAGCTTTGGTTGCTCTCGGGTTGAATTTCGGATAACCGGATTGGCAAAACCGGTAAGCCGCTTGAGAAGAGTTTCAATTCTGGACAACAATCGGTCATCCGGTTATAAAAATCCGGAAAGCCGAATTTGCAAAGCTTCTTTTCTGCCTCAAAATCGGACAGCTGGTTCCTCTATCCAGAAATCCGGATTCGCGTAACTAACTCACTGTCCAAAATCGGATAACCGGTTAGTGCTATTCGGATAGCCGGATTCGTGAGTTTATAAGCTGTTCTTCTTCCTCATTCTTTTGGCAAACTAGATTCTATTCCATTTCCGTGAGCAAAACCGTGAGCAAACTCTCTTCCATTTCCATTCAATTCTTCTTCATTTCTCACCCATTTTCGTGCCAAAATCAATCATCCAACTTATTACTCATACATTACTCATTCAATTTTCACTTACAAAACTTCATTTAATCAACTCTCCACATCAAACCCAAAATCAAAAACCTAACTCTACCCGTTTCTCTCTCTTCAAATCTAAGCTTTCTTTCACCAATTTTTGATTCAATCATATTATATCTTACCTTAAATCATTTCTTGGATCAATACAATCAGTTTAAAATTATCCATTTCACTCATTATTTTACAAAACCGAATTTGTGTATTTCGAGTATTTTAAAGTACCTCTTCCATGTGTGCTCACCTTATAGATTTTACCTTGGTTCTTTATTAAATTATGCACCTACATTTTCATATGCATTATTGTTTTAAATTATGGATTGAGGATGAAAATTGTTATGTTATAACTCTTTAGTTAATTGCATGCTAAATTTTTTTTTTTTGATTAATCCTTGAGATGTTCTTTTTTGGTATAAGCATGGACTTATAGTAATTTTGATGATTGATGATTATATGTGTGTTGCTTGATGAATTGATGAAGGTGTTGGTTTGTAATAATTGTTTAAGCTTATATGGAAGTCTTTTTAACCATGTTGTGTATTTGAGGATTTATTCATTTTTAAGGGGAGATTCTGCCGAAATTTTTGCTCGCACAAAATGGGTAATATCTTCATCGAATTATTTTTAATGATTTTGTTTCGATTACATTTATTTATTTTTTATGATAAAGGAGGAGATAAATATGATTTTTTTTTTGGATAAAATCATTTTGGTTAAAATTTTAAATTGGCCATATATTTAGGGGGAGCATACAATATGATTTTTGTTAATATGCATTTTGAACTTTTTTGTTGTCCAAAGGGGGAGACAAAATAATATATCATTTTTGATGTTTTCAAAAGGAGGAGAATAATATGCATTTTGAGTATTGTTTTGAGATGTGATTATGATGTTGATTTTGATGAATTTGAAGATATAATGATGATTTGATTATATGGTTGTTTAATATGATGATTTCATGTTATAAGTTGCTAATTGATAGAATGATGGTTCATGA
This sequence comes from Atalantia buxifolia, assembly GCA_030444775.1. Lineage (NCBI taxonomy): Eukaryota > Viridiplantae > Streptophyta > Magnoliopsida > Sapindales > Rutaceae > Atalantia > Atalantia buxifolia. The sequence continues at coordinate 11,163,244 of CM059833.1, forward strand.
TATTTTGGTGTGATGATTTGTGTATAGAATTGGCTTGTATCATGATTTATGATAATTTGGGAGTAATATTGCTAAACTTGTATTTGAGGTGATGCTTGTTGTTAGGGGGAGATTCTATCAAAATTTCTACTCGGACAACATGGGTAAAAAATTTGCTACTCTTATTCTTTTCCTTTAAGTTTTCTTTTCGATGATGAAGGGGGAGAAGAATATATGTTTTTTAAATTTATAAAAATTTTCTACTATTTTTCTTTGCCAATTAAGTTTTTCTTTTTGATGATGAGGGGGAGAAGAATACATGTATTTAAATTTATTAATTGGCAAATTGTAAAAGAAGCTTACATTTAAGGAGAGCAATTTATGGAATCATTCTTTAAATACATGAAAAGTTTGTCATCATAAAAAAGGGGGAGATTGTTAACATTTATGTTAACATAATGTTGATTTTGATGCTAACAAACAAAATTAAGAATGATTAAGTTTTTGAAAGCTTAAATTATTTTTCATACATTTTAAATAAATCATTATTTTCACATTATAAAGGTTTTATATTTAATGGAAAAATAATTTTATGAAATTAGTTGTTTTTCAAGTTTACGGTTTAATTAAAAGAGTTTTGAAAACTTTGAAATCAATAAGTATTGCTTGAAATTTTCGAGAAGGATATATTTGAAACGCTTTATAGCATTTTGGGTCATATCATAATTGCAGAATGTTTTGGGATTCACAAAGTAATTTTTACAAATTCTGAAATTGGACTTAATTGTAAATTTTTATAACGTTTTGGGCCATACTACAGTTTCATAAAGTTTTGGGGTCAAAATATAATTTTGGCAAACAGTGCACTGTACCGTTACTGTAGCAAGCGGCATTCCGGATATGCTAAACGGAATTCCGGTTACGGGCAGAATTCATCCGGATGAAAAGCGGCAATCCGGATTTCGTAAGCGGTAATCCGGTTATGGGGCAGAAAGCTTCTGGAGCATAAACGGCAATCCGGTTGTGCTAAGCGGAAATCCGGTTACAAGGCAGAAATCTTCTGGAGCATAAACGGCAATCCGGATATCACAAGCGGCATTCCGGATACTCAAAAATTCAAATTTTTGCCTTAACGGTAACATGCAAGCGGAATTAGGATACCATAAACAGTAATCCCAGGTTATGAGTAAAAAGTGAATAACGGCTAGTTTTTTAGCTCCAACTATAAAAACTCAAAGCCAATTCATTTTCAATAACTCAAGCAAGCAAAATCAAAGGGCACACAACATATATCAAGCTCTCAAATAGCAAATAAAAAACATTGAATCATCCTTTGTTCTTCAATTTGTTCATCTACTCTTAAAGAGAGTTTTTGTTGTAATTTTCATTTCCTCATCAAATTTGTGAGTGTTGAAGTGTGTGAGACACTTGAGTGAAGAGATTAGGAGATAATCTCTTTGTTGTAAAGGTTCATTGACACCTTGAAGTCAATTGTAAGCATTTGAAGCCTTGGAAAGGCTTGGATAGTGAAATCCTCAAGCTTGGGTTGCTTGGAGGCGTGGACGTAGGCGGGGATAGCCGAACCACGTAAAAATCCTTGAGTTTGCTTTCTCCTCCCTTACTCATTTATTATTGTGCCTTTATTGAATTTATTATTTTCGAATTTATTAAGGCATTAGATTGGATTGTTGTGTGTTTTGCTAGGATAATTTTTAAAATACCAATTCACCCCCCTCTTGGGTTGCACACTTGCATTTCAGCAATATCCTTGACTTAACCAAGACAAATGCAAAATTCGATCATGGAATCGTATGAAGTATATTTTGTTATAGGAGTTTATCTATCCTAATTATTGTTTGGTACAACCAGGTACAAGATTAGTTTCTGATTATGCTTATGAGTTTAAACAATTTTATAGATGCAAATATTATTATAAACCTAAAGAGGATAAAGTTACAAGGTTTTTGGAAGGGGCTAAGCTTTCAAATTCAAAAAAAGGTGTCTATATGCACCATCTACACTTTATAACATGTAATTCTTTTAGCAACATAAATTGAATAGCAAATCAAAAGAGGAAGAAGCCAAGCATTGAAGTAATTAAGTTGACCTCATTTACAACAGCAATTTAAGATCTTTAGTCCTTTCACAAGTTAGCAGCATGAAGTGAAAGTGTTCATAAGTCAAAAAGTTCTTTTGATACCGTTTCAATCTTTTATTGTTTTCTTTTCAGTTTGGTTGTTATATCATCTATAATTGTATAATAAATGTAGTCAAGAACTTTTTCTTTTCAGTTTCAATGTACTTTTACATTTTTCTTTTATTATGTTTGCTTCGAAATCTAAAACTTTCATCATGTCTTAGGTCAAGACGTCCTACTTATGCAGGGTCATGGATAGATAGATCAAGTTACTTGGATATTAGGCATGTACCATTCTTTATCCCTTTGATTACAGCATTAGTTTTTTTTTTTTTGGTAATAGTTAGCAAGTCAGTAACAAGTTTCTATTTTTAGAAATCATCATGCGTATATGTAGTTGTGAAATTCACCTAAATTTTTATACGATTACTGGTTGAATAAAAAAAATAGAGATATCAAAGAGGAACTCTGTTATTTTAATATATAGAATCATGGATGAGGTAGAACATGAAAAAAAGCATCAACTAACATATAAGCTTCAAAATTTGGTTAGCATATCTTTCTCTATATGCTGCACATCTGTTACTTTAAGATTGATGACTTATCAATCTTGTCTTTTTTCATTGTATGTAATCAGTGGACAATGTACAATCATTTGATAGATGCAAACTTTTCAATTATATTCATATTGTGTAGGAGATGTTTTCTATGTAAACTAGGACGAAGTACTTATTGAAGCAACTTTAGTAGTTTATACCCTTTAAGATTTTGGTAGTGAGGAACAAATACTACAGATCAGTGGTGGATAATGTTGTGGCTGTGAATGCTGCAAAGGAATATGATAGAAGACTATCAACAAACATATTACTATAATTTTAATGTCAAGTTCTATACTTTTTCTTATTTTATCATACTTGGTTATAATATTTCGATTCACTAAATTTTTTGAAAAACCCTATTTGGGGACATAAATAATTAACTTGGCTAAAAAAACCTTAGTTACTGGTCTTCCATGAATTTATCATTCAATCTAAGATGTAAAGAAATTCATTTCAACCATAAGGAGAGGACTTACTTGAAAATGAGCATGCTGCACAGCTAAAATGTTGGTTTGCTAATTCTAAATATAAATCACCTAGTATACTTCATCAACCTTGAAATGCTGACATAGGATAGGTGAGTTTAAGAGATTAAGAGAGCTGTAGATTTCCACTTAACTGAGTAAATTTTGACCTTATCACTTTGTTTCCATTAGAAAAGGCTATGATTTATGTGTGTCTGACCTCATATAACTCAAATTTTGTCTACTTAGTAGCGCTGACTTAATGAATCTAACATTTTGACTTAAGCCTTATAACATACTTTTTTGGCATTTAGCTACCAAATGATTCCATAGGTGGCTTCATAAAGAAGAAACAACCAACTGCTTGCTTCCTCAAGATTAAATGTATGTTTCACCAATTTGCCTCTCCTACTTTACTTGGTATTGCATGCTTGCAGCCTCTTTTTTTGCTTTATCGTATGAATGTATTTAAGGTTTAAATAAAATGGATGCTACTTCATTTTTCATATTTTTGGAGAAGCCGAAATCAAAGCAACACAAAGAGAAGAAAAAGAAACTAGGAGAAAGAAAGAAAATAAAAGGAAAAGAGAAAGAAAATAAAAGAAGAAAGAAAAAAAGAAAAAAAAAGCCGAGAGTAAAGGAAAATAAAAAAGGACACAAAAGTAGAAATGAGATTGAGAGCCGAGAGTGAAAAAGAAGTTAAAAAGAGAAATTAAGAAGAAACTTTACAAGAAATAGAATGACAGTTAGATCAAAATCCAGTGAATTAGTAGGTAATAAATCTATGAGGTTTGTGTTACAGTTTCCATGATATATATTAGTTTTTATATCAATTCTAATAGTTAATTTTTTAATCTTATTTTAGAAGAAACCCAAGAACCTAAAAGCCCATAGGAGCCGCAATGAACTTTAGAGTAAAATAGGATTTGTTAGTAGATTGCTATTATTGTTGTTATTTATTCCGTGAAACATTTATTTTTGATAGTATGATTTAGTATTATGTTATGATTATATATACGCACATTATAAGATTTATTGAGTCATGAGATATGATTGCTAGTCATTATATGTGTGCCATTCTGATACGAACCCCGTCAAGAACTGACGCGACCCTAACCAAATTAGTTCCCAAGATCGAATCTAAACCGAGGAATGGAATGGAACCTTGACCCAATGCTTATTAGAAGCACGAATCTTGGTATGTGGAAGACGCCACAATCAGCTATGGCAGGTCTGATTGATCAGTCAAGATATTGAATGCCACGGAAATCCGATAAGTTCAAAGAGTTCGTAAAGAACCAAAGAGAATTAACTCTCACAATTGCATAAAAAAAAGCTTCCTCTCGTTTATTAGATACGAGTATATTATATAGGGTTGGTTACAAGAATTTAAACCAAATCAGAATCCTAATCTAAGTAAATAGGAAAGAATTTAAACCAAATTAGAATCCTAATCTAACTAAATAGGAAAGAATTTAAACCAAATCAGAATCCTAATCTAAGTAAATAGAAAAGAATTTAAATCAAATCAAAATCCTATTTGGCTTTAAATGCCTTACATCAATTAAATAGAAACTAGGCAATTAAAATAGAACTAACTGATTTGTTTTTCCGCCATAATGTGCAAACCAACTCCCTATTTCATGGAAGTGAATATTTGGAAACTTCAAAAGCCTAAATCATGCATTTATCATGAGCGATTCCTTCAAAGGGTCTCCATGAATTTGATTGAGCCCAAGTTGCTTGAATCAATCCATTAAGCGCTTCTTTGAATTTCTTTGCTCGAGCTCTCGTAACGGGTCCGACGAGAACTTGAATAGGATATGAATATACCTCATCCCATGTGCTTGTGATAGTCTTATCCTTAATCTCATCATTCCCCTTCTCTTGAAGAGGATTTGTCCTCAAATCGTCACCTACATCAAAAGGACTTAAATCAGAAATATTAAAAGTAGCACTTACATTGTACTCACCAGGCAAATCCAGTTTGTATGCATTGTCATTGATCCATTCCAAAACTTGGAATGGACCATCCCCTCGAGGTAATAGCTTAGATTTCCTTCGTTCTGGAAATCGTTCCTTGCGCATGTGTAACCACACCTAATCGCCAGGTTCAAAGACTAGCTTATGTTGCCCTTTGTTGGCTTGTTTAGCATATTGCTCAGTTTTCCACTCAATGTTGAACTTCGCCCTCTCGTGTATCTGTTTAACAATTTCAGCCTTTTTCTTGCCATCTAAGTTAACACGCTCAGAAACAGGTAATGGAATTAAATCTAATGGGGTTAAAGGATTAAAACCATAAATAATTTCAAATGTTTTATTAAAGTTAGGCAAAGACAATAAAGGAGCATTGGTAAGCTTTTGCTTGATTATTTGAAATGCCTTCTCTTGCGCTTTTCCCCATTTGAATCCAACATCTTTTTTTTTTACTTCAGTAAGCAGTGCGGCTAATGTGCTAAAGTCTTTCACAAATCGTCGATAGAAACTAGTAAGCCCATGAAAGCTTCTCACATTACTTACACTTGTGGGACTCGGCCACTCTTGGATTGCACGTACCTTTTCCTCATCTACCTGTATACCCTGTGCACTCACAACAAATCCTAGAAACACAAGTTTGTTTGTGCAAAAAGTACACTTCTTCAGATTAGCAAACAACTTTTCTTTTCTAAGCACATCTAAAACAGATTTCAAATGTACTACATGATCATTTATGTTTTTGCTATAAATGAGGATATCATCAAAATAAACAACAACAAACTTGCCAATAAAAGCTCGCAAGACATGATTCATTAGTCTCATAAAAGTGCTCGGGGCATTAGTTAGGCCAAAATGCATGACTAACCATTCATACAAACCATATTTTGTTTTAAAGGCAGTTTTTCATTCATCTCCTTCTTTCATTCTAATCTGATGATATTCACTTTTCAAATCGATTTTGGAAAATACACTAGACCCATGTAATTTATCAAGCATGTCATCTAGTCTAGGAATGGGATGTCGATACTTTACCGTTATGTTATTGATGGCTCGACAGTCAACACACATCCTCTACATCCCATCCTTTTTAGGAACTAATAAAACGGGAACTGCACATGGACTCATGCTTTCTCTCACGTAACCTTTTTCCATCAATTCATTAACTTGCCTTTGAAGTTCCTTGGTCTCCTCTGGATTGCTCCTATAGGCTGGTCTATTTGGAATGGTTGAACCGGATACAAAATCAATCTGATGCTCAATCCCTAAGATTGGAAGTAAATCATATAGTGTTTCCTCAGGAAAAACATCCTCATACTCCTGCAAAAGAAAAGTAATAGAACTAGGTAAAGTAAGGTCAAATTCGTTAGTGTTCAAAATGCCTCTTTGTACAAAAGTACAATCATCGGCTGATGTGAAAATAATGCTTTTTTTATCTCACTTACTCTCACATAGAAATTATTTTGTTTTGCATCTGATTTTCGCTCAATGACCGTATTTTTCTTCGGTTTTTCTCTCATATTTTCCTCGGCCTCTTTTTGAAATTCATTCTCTTTTTCTCTCTTTTTCTTTTCCTCACTCTCTCTCTGTAGGCTCACTTAGTCTTCGTAAACCTGCTTTGGTGTCAATGGAACAAGAGTGATGTTGTGTTGATTAAATACAAATGAATATTTGTTGGTGAAGCCATCATGTTTCACACGTCTGTCGAATTGCCAAGGCCGCCCAAGTAACAAGTGTCCAGCCTGCATTGGCACTACATCACAAAGTACCTTATCTTCATACTTGCCAATCCGAAAAATCACTAGTACCTGCTTGTTCACTTTCACCTCACCACTGTCATTTAACCATTGTAGTTTGTTTGGCCGTGGGTGTTTAAGTGTCGAAAGCCCTAACTTTTCTACCATTATAGTACTAGCAATATTAGTACAACTTCCTCTATCAATAATCATACTACATACTTTGTCTTGAATATAGCACCTAGTATGGAAAATATTTTCCCGTTGCACTGCTTCGTCTTCTTTTACTTGAACACTCAAAGCTCTCCTCCCTACTAAAGTCAATTCCCCAGGGGTTGCATATTCTTCATCTTCGACTTCCTCTAACGGTGGCATCTCATTCTCTTCCGTCTCATCTTCAGTTACAACCTCACCATTGTCCCGCAACACCATAACTTTTTTATTCACACATTCACTTGCAATATGCCCCCTGCCTTGACATTTAAAACACTTAATGTCACGATTCCTACTAGTATGAGTCACGGTGTTACCTTGTGAATTGTGCTTGGAGTGCTCGGTTACTTGCTTAGGTGCAGTAGATGCTTGTGGCCTCTCATCTCATTTCGCATAGCTCGGCTTCCAACGAGTGGAACTCGAGCTTGAGGCTGCACGAGTGTTACCCCTCCTCTTGAGTTGCTGCTCAATCTTGATAGCCTTGTGGACCATCTCCTCAATCTCCACGTAATGCTGCAACTTAACCTTATCTGCAATCTCCCGATTAAGACCACTTAAGAATCTTGCCATGGTTGCTTCTCTATTCTCCTCCACATTTGCTCTAATCACGGCAATCTCCATTTCTTTATAATAATCCTCAACACTTCGGCTACCTTGTTGAAGACGTTGTAATTTTTAGTACAAATCTCGATAATAGTGGTTAGGTACAAAACGCCTTCTCATCAATGATTTCATTTCATCCCATGTCTAAATTGGACGTTCTCTATTTCGCCTTCTGCTTATAACAAGTTGATCCCACCAAGTAATGGCATAGTCAAAAAACTCAATCACAGCCAATTTAACCTTTTTTGCCTCTGAATAATTGTGGCAGCCAAGTATGAACTCTATTTTCTTCTCCCATTCAAGGTATGCTTCCGGGTCGGATTTACCTTGAAAAGATGGAATCTTCATCTTTATGCCACTCAATCCATCATCTCTATTCCTAGCTCTCCTGCTTTGTCCGTCTCTCCTATAGCTGCCCGCTGAGTCCTTACCCTCATCATACTCATCCCTATAATAATCATCAATCTCTCCTCTAACTGGAGCTCTTTCTCTTCTACGTGCTTGGGGAACGGGTTGTGGCTGCCCTGCACGTGTGTTCTCCACTTGATCCAAACGCTCGTGTATAAGCTCTAATTCAGCCCCCATCATCCTTCTCATCTCTCCCATCAATGCTTGAATTTGTAAATTCTGAGTAGTTGTAGATTGATCCTCTTCATTTGTGTTTCGTTCTAGGTTGTGAGACATAGATATTATTTGCAAAAGAAAGTTAAAAATAATGTGGAAGGACCTCACTTCACTCCCTTACGTGTTTCACTCAAGAAAAATGAATCACTCAATTCCACTCGTGTTTCACTCAAATTAATTGGGTTTTATCCTCTAATATGCTCACACTCTCTTGCCTTTTTCCACTCTTAGTAATCCTCACTCGGTTCTTATCAAACTAATCAAACTAATATCAGGATTTCCGCAGTAATTCACAAAGATGACATTAAAGAGAATTTAATTTCAAGAATAAGAAGGCAATGTGTACGAAAGTTGAGTTTTGATTTTGGACAAAAATTTCACCTATTAGGTAAAACTTATTTTTTTGACTTTCAAGACACAAATAATGGAGAGAAAAAAAAAATGAAAGATTTTAAGAAAGGGGTTTTTTTTTTGGGAATAAGTAAAACTTGTGGATTTAAGGAGAATTAACCACAATGATACAAAATTGATTTAAAAAGGAAACCCAAAAAAAATACTGTTCACGCAGCACTGTTCACGCGGTACTAATCACGATATATATATATTTTTTTATACTAGAACAAGGATGAAAAATTCAAACAAGAATGAAAAGCAGCAAAGATAGATGGATCTGACCTTGGAGCCTAAGCTCTGATACCAAATGATACGAACCCCGTCAAGAACTGACGCGACCCTAACCAAATTAGTTCCCAAGATCGAATCTAAACCTAGAAATAGAATGGAACCTTGACCCAATTCTTATTAAAATCACGAACCTTGGTATGTGGAAGACGCCACAATCAGCTATGGCAGGTCTGATTGATAAGTCAAGATATTGAACGCCACGGAAATCCGATAAGTTCAAAGAGTTCGTAAAGAACCAAAAAGAATTAACTCTCACAATTGCATAAAAAAAAAAAAAGCTTACTCTCGTTTATTAGATACGAGTACATTATATAGGGTTGGTTACAAGAATTTAAACCAAATCAGAATCCTAATCTAAGTAAATAGGAAAGAATTTAAACCAAATTAAAATCATAATCTAACTAAATAGGAAAGAATTTAAACCAAATCAGAATCATAATCTAAGTAAATAGGAAAGAATTTAAACCAAATCAGAATCCTATTTGGCTTTAAATGCCTTACATCAATTAAATGGAAACTAGGCAATTAAAATAGAACTAACTGATTTGTTTTCCTAATAGCCTCCTTAAGAAATGGGAAAGTATATGAAAAAGGAAAATAATATATTTTTCCGCCATAATGTGCAAACCAACTCCCTATTTCATGGAAACGAATATTTGGAAACTTCAAAAGCCTAAATCATGCATTTATCATGAGCGATTCCTTCAAAGGGCCTCCATGAATTTGATTGAGCCCAAGTTGCTTGAATCAATCCATTAAGCGCTTCTTTGAATTTCTTTGCTCGAGCTCTCGTAACGGGTCCGACAGGAACTTGAATAGGATCTGAATATACCTCATCCCATGTGCTTGTGATAGTCTTATCTTTAATCTCATCACATTCTCCATAGGCTTTGTGCATGCACATTGAGAGTTGATTGCTCTGCCCATGCGATATGGCTAAATTCTGCAGTATTAAGTTATTTTTACCATGCTTTGCTCATGCAATGATGATCCCGACAATTATTAGGAGTTACTTCCCCTGGGTACTATTTGGTGAAGTTTTATCCTATATGTATGTATAATTTCATATTTGCTAATGTAATATGTTTAGTGTGGATTTATGTCATACGATTATGTATAAGCACTAATTCACTACACTATGTGTGTGTGTGTGTGTGTGTGTGTGTGTGTGTGTGTGTGTGTGTGTGTGTGTGTGTGTGTGTGTGAATGTATGTATATAATTATATCCATTCAATGAGTCACAAGCTTACTATTTTCTTATTTGCCAATTTCTCTTAGGTTTCCACAGGATTTTGTGCAATTGAGTTTCTGATCAATTGATGTTGGGCCATCAGATATATCTTGCATTTTGAGCATGTTTATGTTTATATGCATATATTTGAAGTGTATATTTGTGCAGCGAGATGAAATGATGCAAGTTTTGAATATATTTTTGGATAGAGTGAAGGAAAATAAGAAAATGAAGGAAAAAGTAGAAAGAAGATTAGGAAGCCGAGATTGAAAAAGAAGCTGAAAGAGAAATTGAGAAAAAATTTCACAAGAAATAGAATTGGGTAGTTAGGTGTTGTTTGTTTTTTATCTGAAATCTGAATTTAACTTTTTTTCAGACATTTGGTTATTTTTCATTGTTTGTTTTTTTAACTTATCATTTATTTTCAAACAATTTTATCTGAATAGAAAAAGTAGAAAAAGTCCACTTTTATCTGAAGTCTGAAGTCTAAATGGAAAATTTTAATTTCAAATCTCAAAAATATCCTTAACAATTCATGTATTTCCAATATTATGTATAAACCTAATATTTTTGTATTATTCTTGAAGTTATTTTTTTTAATTGCTTTAAATTTTTATTCACATGATTACATTAACTAAACTAAAATACTGAACAAATCAAATATGAATAAAAAACAAAATATCAATGTTGACTTTATAATAAAATTTGATGTTATAATTACATCTTTAATTAAAAAATGAAATTAAGATAAACAATGATAGTATTTTTTTTTATGCCACCAAACTAATCAACTTATGAAAATTATAAATTGTGAAAAACAAATATATGCACCACTTAAAAAGATATTTATGTCAAACTACTAGCTTTTAAGTTGTTCTCTTCAGATGTTGAAAAAGAAAAAACAAACATATCATTTAGACATTTTCATTCAGACCTATTCAGATTTCAGATAAATTCAGACCTATTTAGATTTCAGATAAAAAAATAAACGCAACCTTAGATTAAGATCTAGTGAATTAGTGGGTAATAAATCTATGAAGTTTGAGTAGTTGTATTATAGTTTTCATGACACGTATATAAGATTTTGTATTAGTTCTAATTGTTAATTTTTGAACCTTGTATTTTAAGACAAATCCAAGAATCTATGAACCCACAGGAGCCTCAACGAACCCAGATTGAAACAAGATCAGTAAGTGAATTCTTATTATTACTGTTATGTATTCCATGAAGCGTTTGTATTTGATAATATGATTTAGTATCATGTTATGATTATATATACGTACATTATATGATTGATTGAGTGATGATATATGGTTGCTAGCCATCGTATACGTGCCCTTCTCTAGGGACTCTGCGTATGTGTATGATAGGTAGATTGCTCTACCCATGCGATATAGCTAAATTCTACTGGGTACTTAGAGATTTTTCCCTTGCTTTGGTTGTTAGTTCCCTGGGTACTATTTGGTATAGTTTTGTCATATATGTATGTATGATTTCATATTTACTTATGTAATGTGTTTCATGTGGAGTTACATCATATAATTATGTAAAAGCACTAATGCACTACTCTCTCTCTCTCTCTCTCTCTCTCTCTCTCTCTATATATATATATATATATATATATATATATATATATATATATATATATATATATATATATATATATATATATATATCAACGCACTGAGCTGTAAGATCACTATTATCTTATTTGTGCTATTTCTCCTAGGTTTCCATAGGATTTCGTGTAATGTAGTTTCTAATTAGCTAAGGCTGGGCCATGAGATGCATTGCTACATGATTTGCATTTTGAGCATATTTATGTTTAGGTTATTATCATTTTACTACTTCAGAAATTATCAAATATCAAATGACTACAAGAAGTATTTTCTTCTATCATTTTACTACTATATCTTTATAAAAATATCATTTTACTATTTTTCCGTTACAACTGTTAGTTGACCGTTAGTTGACCGCTAGTTGACCGTTAGTTGACCAGTTAGTTGACTAACAAAATACCAATTTCACCCTTCATGATTAAAAAAAATTTAAAGGTTATTTATAAAATAAATTTATAATATATTTATTAAAACAGATATAAAATACCAATATAATTTTTTTTTTGCTAGAATTATGATATATGAATTACAAATTTATCTTATTATTTTTTTAATCATGAAGGGTAAAATTGGTATTGTGTTAGTCAACTAACGGTCAACTAATGGTCAACTAACAATTGTAACAGAAAAGTAGTAAAATGATATTTTTATAAAGATATAGTAGTAAAATGATAGGAGACAATACTTCTTGTAGTCATTTGATATTTGACAATTTCAAAAGTAGTAAAATGATAATAACCCTTATGTTTATATGCATATATTTCAAGTGTATGTGTGTACAGTGAGGTGTCAACTATGTAAGTTTTAAAATATATTTTTAGATGAGGCACATATGTTATTATATGATTATGGTATAGGCCTCATACCATTTTTATATATTCATGAATTAAGTTTATGTCATGAGCTTTCGATATAAGATTCATGATTTGCCTCGAATCCAACAAATAGCTTGGAGTGGGTCATCACAATTTGGTATCAGAGCATGGCTATAGATTTTGTAGACTATAACATGATACATGCATGTTTCCTACATCATTTAGTGACATCAAGACAACATAGCATGCGTATATGTGGCCAACCTCGCATGCAATCGATAATAGAACTAGGTTTAATTCTATATAAAAGGATAAAGAGAAACCTTAATAAGTGAGATATATGAGTCATTTCCACATGCATTTATACATAAGATCACATAGCTTTAGCTCTAGTTAAATTCAAATGTTACTTTTGGTTCTCAGAATAAGGCTGAAGTTCATATAGAGATAGAAATTATGATATAGTGTGCAATAGTTTAAAGTTTAAAACTATTCAGAGCGTTTTAGATTTTATGATTTTAGAGTTTTAACTAATTCATCTGAGAAGGATTTTTCATATGATGAAATGTACCAATGAGGATGTTGACATAATTTACTCACAATATTGATTTTAATGATTTTCATATATCCCTTCTAAATGCCATGGCTCTTCCTCTCCAGTGTGACGTGGAACACCTAGGCCAATGATGGTGATGTCGGTGGTGGCAGTGGTTGTCGCCGGCCTAAATCCACAATTTTAAAAACAAAACTTATATATATATATATATATATATATATATATATTGAATTTTCAAATGTATTTTGCTAAATTTCTTGATTTATTTTTCTGAATACTAGAAGACAAACATAAATTTTTCTCAATAATTCAACATAATAAGGCTCTGGTACCACTTATTAGAAAATAATTTTTTGGTGGAAATCATAACCTATATTTCAGGACTATTAATGTTTTATTACCAAGAATTAATAAACGAATATGTGGAAGTGTACTGGAATCCATAATATTTAATTACTCTCTAGGGTTGCGTAGTTTGTTTTATAGATCAACACATTTTCCTAGATAATTCTTTAACTTTCTCTATCCACTCTCTCTAATAATGGGATGTCAAAAAAGAGTAGAATGTTACGTGTGATTTGGAGACTATAATCACTTGTATAGATAACTTTTATGTTATCATTAGATATTCTTATTTTAGCCCATCGTAAAAATAAAATTTACCCTTAAATCTCTATGCATTAAAGTCTTACGCCCTATGAGATACATCAAAGTCTAAATTACTAAAAATCCACAATGAAAACAACAAACAACTGCCCAAAGAAAAGAATCACCCATGAGGGCCTGGACAAGGGCCCAAGAAAAAAAGCGCGGACAAAGTCCAGGCCCATTATTTTTTTTAAAAAATAATTTTATAAATTAGAATAATATAATTAAAATTGAAAAGTAATTTAAAAATTAAAAAAAAAATTTAAATTCTTAACTTATAAGTGGAGGTTTAATTAATATTTAGTGGATACTGTGTTACCTTATAAATAAAACATGCATTTGTTCCCTTGAATTTTAGCCGCTTTTGGCTACCACAACACAAGAATTATGGCACGTGTTTGGTACTACCTTTGGACTTTTTAGTTTTAGAGGGTGATGCAAGCCCTAGATGCGACTGCTTTAGAATTCTGGTAAAGTCCCACTTAATTACTTAAATTTACGTTATAAGACTTCCGGTAAATAATGTTGAAAGACACAGAAGAACCCTAATAGATTAATATTCAATTGATTGAAAATTTCCATTAAATAATCTTTTTACCGACCTGGACTTGAGAACAACGTGATAATTTGATAATTCAATAAAATTATAATAATAAAATTTAAAAAATTCATATTTCTAGTGACCCACCTTTTTCATAAATTAATAATTAGTTAGTTCGAATCTGAATTCATATGATTTGTCTATATGACTTTCCATAAAATATTTTTCCAACATTAAATGCTTTGCTTCTTCTTGAAACTGATTTTGCTTGGAAATCATATTTATCCAAATTTCTACAATGCGAAAAGAACTTTCAGTTGGTTTTATTGTTAATATTATTATTAGTTGGACACTAGTAATTAATTAAGTGAAGATTAGTACTATCCACGTTAACAAGGATAGATTAAGGGCCTGTCTGAGATTGTTTTTAAGAGGTTCAGAAGTGATTTTGATTAACTAAACGTTTTTATTAGAAATTAATTTTGATAAAATTAACACATTCTATGGTAGATTTTCAAAAGTAGGAAAGGAGTAGCTTTTCCAAATCTAATTTTAAAAGTCAGTTTTATATTTAATATACAAGTCAATATATATCCTCATATATTTTATAAAAATCCAAAATTATCCTTATTAATTAAGAAATAAAATCATTAACTTTAAAAAGATTATTATTACAATTATATTGAGATAACAAAATAAAAAATAAAATTCATAATATAAAACATTTATTTTGGTTATCAATTTCATACATACGTAATAAGAAATATTATATATAAATGTTTAAATAAATTTTATTCAATATTATGTCCAATTCAGTCATTTATATTATACTAATTTAACAATAAGATTTACATTGCACTAATTTAACAATAAGATTTACCAAACACATATATATGCTTTTAAAGCTCACAACACTTTAAAAAATAAATTTTACCAAATGTTGAACTGATTCTGTTTACAGCCATTATTTTTATAGTACAGCTAATAACAATTAATTTAAAAGTTACAGCGTTACCAAACTGACCCAAATTTTTGACTCAATTCAAAAGTTTTACAAAATGAACTAGCTGACATCCACAATGTAAATTGCATTATACAACAACATTTTATCTAAGGATAAAAAGTTAAAAATTAATCAAAAACCAATTACATGTAATTGCTACATATATCTTTATAAATCAAATACATCGAATACACAATTAATTGTTCTGTCTTATTACCATATTGGAAAATAATCATCTGGCTATATTATTTATTTAAACGAGGATATAAAATCTAAATATAATATTGGATTATTCTTAAGTATTATCTATTCTAAGCAATATTTGAAGTTCTTCCCCCTATACTTTTCCAACTTTGGTAGCATTTTCATAGTCTTTTTCAAATAAATCTCCATTGCCTGAGGTGCTATTACTGATATTATTGTTGTTGGTGTTGGAATTGGCTTGAATAGAAGATGAGATGTGTTGGGCACCGACTTTTTAAGTCTTGTTGCCCCCTTTGCCTTTTTTCCAGAAGGATTTTCTTATACCCTTCGTAGTCCTTTGGATGGTACGAGTCATTCTTTTCAGGTTCCCTGGGTTGAAAAGCAATCCATTTTTGGAGAGGGTGAAAAGATAAAAAGTTACTCTATGATACCCCATTCCACGGAGGACACACCTTTTAAAGCGAATAGCTGGAGCAAAGGTGTTCTCAAAGTTTGACATGAAGTCAGGCTTTTGGCAGATTGGAATCAAAGAAGGAGACAGACACAAGACAGCATTTGTGGTCCCCCATGGGCATTATGAGTGGAACGTGATGCCTTTTGTGTAATAGTGCTTCCCTTATGCCTGCCAACTCAGCATCCGTCCGGAACAACTCAATTTACTGCACCAGAATTTACTGGACAGCATGAACCACAACCAGCAGCATCGGGAGTAGAATCTTCTCGTCCAGAACAGGCACCACACATTGACGAGGTGTCTCAAGGAGAAGAATGGGAAACCAGGGTGCAATTAGGACACTCAACAACTGGCAAAATGTTCTGGAACATTGACGGAATGAAGCCTAAGGAAAGACTGGCTGCCACTGGCCGAACCAAAAGAAACTTTGGTAGGGACATAAAATTTCTTTGGGACGCATGCTTGCTTGATGAATGAGCACAGCTGGTGATGGCAGAGTCTTTCAACCCAGGACTTATAGGCAAAACCAACTGATGAATCCCTGTTTGATGTGTAATCCCAAAAAATCAGCGGGGCTGGCCCAATGAGACTTAGAGGGCCTGATAAGCTTTCTTCCCCACCATCGTCGGAGTGATCCAACGAATCCTGCTATAAGTCTGAGAGCAGCCGCACTCGTACCATCCAAAGGACTACGAAGGGTATAAGAAAATCCTTCTGGAAAAAAGGCAAAGGGGGCAACAAGACTTAAAAAGTCGGTGCCCAACATGATATCTTCGCCAGAATGGTTATACTATACCTTTGATAAATCATCAGACACCATCCACAGGACATTCGTGCAAACTACCAACAGAAGGTTGGTTAATTCATTAATAGCAATGAGAGATTTGCAATACAATAAGAGGCTCCAGTCGAGGCATCGAGTCTTGGAGCCTCTTATTGTATTGCAAATCTCTCACTCTGATTGGAGAAAGCATAGAAGCAAATGGGTGATAAGGTGGACTTATGGTAGGTATGGGTGGTGATGTGGTAAACAAGGTAGGTCTTTGTTTTTCAGACAGTGAAGAAGAACTTCGGCAACCACAGAGCAAAGATTCTGGTGGATCTGCTCCATTTGAGCTGTAATTGAGTCACCCTGCAAATGAAGTTCTAAAGAAAAGAAAAGAATAAAGATTTTATCTGTTCATTTTGAAATCTCAAGGAAGTATGCTCTGCACTTGCCTTTCAGCAAGGATCCTGTGCATCAGAAAACTTGATAAATTTTATCTGGTTTGGTACCCTGTTTTAGACTAAAAGGAAAGTCTGTTTTGGGTTGTAAAACCTACAAAATTGTTTAACTATGTACATTATTGATCCTTATCACTAAGGAATCTACTTTATATAAAGTAAAGCAATCTACTTTACTTTATATCACACTCACTCTTTATGTCACACTCACTCTTTACTTATCCTTATCTCTAAGGAGAGTACATAATACATACTAATACAATATATTAGACAGACACAAGACAGCATTTGTGGTCCCCCATGGGCATTATGGGTATCAGTTTCTTTTCCTACAGAAACTAAAGCCCTTTATCCATGTGAAAAATGCCAACTTGATGGAAGGCATCCGTCCTTGTGCACACACATGCCAAGGAGAACAACCTCCTGTAGAATCATGGGTCCAGTCAATATGATTACTACCCCAGACCTTGACAATGAATTCGTCAGGGATGTTCCGGGTGGTATCTATGTCGCCAAATGGGTAGTACAGAAGAGCAATCCAACCACACACGGCAATCCTAGCCTTAACAAAGGGGCGCCACACCTTTCAGAATTACTCTGCAGTGTTTTAGTATGGAAAAGTTTTCAGCTAGATCAGTATCCAACAACTTTCTGATGTGGAGGATCCGAAGAACTTCGGCAACCACAGAGCATAATATTGTTGCACACCCAGGGGTTTTCTTTTGGGAAATAAGGCTCAACTTGGAGAACAATATGACCCTGATTGAGTCCTGCTTCAACAGCAGTGATCAAGGCCTTTTCAAAAGTTTGCCATCTGGTATCTAGGATGGCAATAAAGCATGTAAACAATATTATGTTGGATTTGTACACCTCATCCATTCTGTTTTGGGGAGGAGGAGCATAGCTTCTCCAAAATAAGCAGGACCTCCTTAGAGATAAGGATAAGTAAAGAGTGAGTGTGACATAAAGTCGCAATCCTAGCCTTAACAAAGGGGCGCCACACCTTTGGAGGGTTCTCAGGCTCTGAAGTATCTGTTGATAGATTTTTCTCGTTTGTTGGGACAATCCTTGGCATAGTGACCGGGTAGGAGGATTCACTGATTTGGGCAGATTCAGGGATATAGGAGTATTCAACAAGATTTTCTATTTTATTGGTAGTGTGAGAAGTACAAGATTTGGGTAGAGAAAGGGTTGAAGAAAGAGTAATAGGAGTCGAAGGAGTTGAAGATGAAGATGATGTTCTCTTCTACCTCCTCTGACTATTCTTCATCTTTTCCTCCTCTTGACACTCTACTGATTCACAACGCAATATTGTGTCTAAACCTTTCATTCCTTCAGCTATTACCTCAACCGGTCATCTTGAACCTCCAAAACCTTTTGAATCAGTCCTCAATTGGCAAACCCAAAATGCCAGAGCACAAAATGATACCTTGTTGAATATCCATTCCAAGGTTGAAAAAATCAGTTTACGAACTGACCAGATTGAGACGAAAGTTGACTCAATTACAGCTCAAATGGAGCAGATCCACCAGAATCTTAAATCCAGAATTGTTCAATTGGATTCAGAGCTCCGAACCATGCTTGCTCAACGATACAATGGCCCAGAGTTTGACCAAAAAGAAAGAGAGATCAGACGCTTACAAACTGAGCTTGCCCAGATTGAATCTGAAAAACAAGAGAGTGAGTAATCGGAGGTTCCGGCCCAATTTCCGCACATTCGAGTCTCTCTTAGTGCAAAGGGCAAACATAGTGGCTTGTATTGAGCCCTTGCCAAACATTAATGCTGTGCTCGAATAAACACATGGACATCTCTTGTTCATTTTTGCCTTTATAAATATGCATGGATCCACAATTAATTAATACTACTAAAATTATTTTCTGCAGACAAATGTAGCATTTGTACACTGCCGGTTCAAGACAATGTTAGGTCTTTTGGCAAAAATTTCAAATAAATATTGTGATTAAAATTTATTTTTTTTAAAAGTCAGCACCGAATTCAATGCTTAAATTTGATAATGGCGGCATCGAATTTGGTGCTGCGTAATTTGAAAAAATAGGGGCAGAAACAGTACGCAATTTTTGGCCATAAAAAGGAGGGTGCGGCTCATTTCAACATCCCTTTTTTTTTTTTTTAATTCTCAATTTCATTTGAAAAGTGAAAAGAGTCTAAAAAGTGAGAGATTTAATACACTCTTAAGTTATTAGTGATTTGAGATAGAGATTTTGGGTTATGAGACAAAATATTACAATACTTGTAACTCATTTTCACTAGTAAAAATATTTCGCTCTATCTTCACCTGTGGACGTAGGCTTTTTTAGCCAAACCACGTAATTTTTAGTGTCCTCTTTGAGTGCTTGTTCTTTATTTCTCTCCAATTTCATTTTAGTTGTGGTCCTTCTTCACCAATCAATTTCTTAATAGTGGTATCAAAGCTAGTGGTTGTATTTTTGAAATTGGGGTACTATTCACGTAAACAGCACTATTCACAAATATGGTACTATTCACATATTGATTACTGTTCACGTGAAACAGTGAAAGACGATCCTAACAAATGCAGTTTGTGGTGAAAAACAATGACGGTAAAATACAAAATTGAGAATGTCAGTGGAAACAATTTCTCATTGTGAAAGTGAAAAATGAATATGAAGGTTATTTTATGGAAGAACAATTGCTTAGGAGCAATTGGAGAAACGCCCATCGCGATAACTGATGTGCCAAGTGGAACGAGATGGACAGTAATGCATTTGGCATTTGACAGCAAAACAACTATGAGATATTTTCACAAAACTGTATGAGGCTAAATCGTTACACAATAAGGTCTTCTTGAAGAGGAGACTTTACACTCTTCGAATGGCGGAAACTGTAACAGTGACTGACCATATCAACACTCTCAAAACTCTATTCTCACAAATTACAACGTTGGCTCATAAAATAAAGGAAAATGAACATGTGGAGCTTTTACTTTATAAGTCTACCAGATTTATATGATCAACTTATCATCAATTTGATAAACAACAACTAAGTGGATAGTATAGTCTTCGATTATGTTGATATCTCTATATTAAATAAGGAGAGTAAGTGAAAAAACAAGGAAGATAGACAGACGAATTCGTAGAAAGCGAAAGTGCTATTGATAATAGCGTGATCCAGAGTGCTCAGAGCATTAATTATGAGAGCACAAGCTCAGAAGATCAAGGAAGCAATGCAAGGATTTGTTCAACATGCTTTGGATGAATTCAATTCAAATTCAAATTCATTTTGGAAGAGACCAATGTTCAAGAAGGGATGGAAAGAGGGGAACTAGCCTTGGTATACTTGATTAGAGCTAATGATGTGGTGAGCATCAGAGAGGATTATTTTTGAAGTAGAAGAAGAGTTGGAAAAATAATTTTAAAGTTGTAGCTGCATTCCTTACGTCGAGAGCTTTAAAATGATATATTAGGGGCCCAAAGCCGACATCATATGCCCAAGTTGCGGTCCATCTAAAATCATTGGAGAGGATTTTTTCAACTTGTTCTTGGAAGAAATTTTAACCTATCGAAAGAGTTGCTAACCTTTGTGGTGTCTTATTTAGCAATCTGGGTTCTTGAGACTTAGCTTCTTAAGGGTTTGGATTTTTTATTTGAATTCTAATCATATTGGCTTTCTTAGATTCTTATCAATCTAGTTGTGGGTTTTTCTAACTAGATCTAGAGGGACTCTCATCAATTGATATCAGAGCTTAGGCACCAAGCTTAGATTCATCTATCTTTATTGTTTCTCATTCTTGTTTGAGATTTTTCATTCTTGTTCTAGTATTCTAAAAAAAATCATGAACAGTGCCGCATGAACAATTTTTTAGGGTTTTCTTTTTATCAATTTTGTATCCTTGTGGTTTATTTTCCTTAAATCCACAAATTTTACCAATTCCTTTCCTTGAATTCATTCAAATTTTATTTATTTAGGGTTTGCAAAAAAAAAAAAAATCATATTTAGTAATCTCATTTTTTTCTTTGTTTTCTTATTCTTGTTCCTTTGTTTCTTGTTTTTTTTTTCCATTCTTATTTCTTGGACTATGATTGTTAGAGGGATTATACTTTGGTGTTTTCCCTTAATTGAATCATTAGTTCCTAAAGAACTTGACTGAGAAAATATAAAAGTGGTAAAAGGCAAGAGTGTGTGAGCACAGCTTCGTGTAAAAACCTATTTGAGTGTAAACATCAGCGGAGTGACATCTTGAGTGTAAACCCGTGAGGATTGTGAGGTTTATTATTTTTTCTCTATATTTTTAACATATCTTTACAGTTTACTTCAAATAACTAAAGTAGATGATAAAAGTGAGGTGCAACCTTCCATCGTAGACCTTACTTTAACTTTGAAAGCAATGCACCAGATATTTGAGAAGATGAATAAGAGGTTTGAAGAGATAGGAAGCCAGTTGAGGCAACATGGTGCTGCATTGAGAGCATTTAGAAGAAGCAAACTAGTAAGGAGCGTAACGAGGCTATAGATGATAAAGCAAGATATAACAGGAAAAATAATAGGCGTGGATATGGGCCTATAGATGAGTATGAGGTAAAGAATAAATTTTGGGAAGATGAAGATGATGATCGAACATCTAAAGTAAATAAGGATAGAGTGACGTATAAAAAAAATAGGTAAGAAAGGTATAAAAGAGATGATGAGGATAGGGATTTAGGTAAAATCAAAACAACAATTCCTTCATTTCAAGTAAAGATTGACCCTAAGGCTTACTTGAAGTGGGAAAAGAAGGTTAAGTTGATATTTGATTGTCACAATTATTCAGAGGAGAAAGAGATAAAGCTAGCAGTTATTGAATTCACTAATTATATTATTATTTGTTGGGATCAATTGGTGGATAATAGGTGGAGGAATCATGAGAGGCCTATAGCTACGTGGGGAGAGTTAAGAGCACTTTTGAGGAAGCTGTTTGTTCCTAGTCATTACCATAAGGATCTTTATCTTAAGCTACAGAGCCTTACCTACAGGTCAAAGAATGTAGGGGATTGATTACTATAAGGAGATGGAGATTGCTATGATTAGGGCTAATGTAGAGAAAGATAAAGAAGCTACAATGGCATGATTTTTGACCGAGTTGAATGAAAAGATTGCCAATGTAGTGGAGCTACAATATTACATAGAGTTGGAGGATATGGTCCACATAGCTATGAAGGTGGAGAGGTAATTGAAAAGGAAAGGTATAGCTAGATATACTTCGGCATCTTCAAACCCATCGAAAACAAAGTGGAATAGTAATGAGAGACGAAATAAAGCTATTAAGACTGAACCACCAAAGGCAAGAGAAGATTTCAGTAGCAAAAACAAATCTAGGCTAAATCTCAACCACAAAAGAATCATGATATCAAGTGCTTCAAGCATTTGGGTTCCAGACACATTGTTTCTTAGTGCCCAAATAAGAGAGTTATGGCGATACAAGTTAGTGGAGAAGTAGTAAGTGAGAGTGAGAGTGATGGCGGAGAGATGCGAGAGTTGATTGATGTAAGTGATGATGACGACGTCAAATACCTTGCGAAAGGTGAATATGTAGTTGTTAGGCATGCTTTGAGTACACAAATGAGTGTTGATGACATGGAGCAGCAAAAAGAGAACATCTTCCATACTAAACTCATTGTGAATAACAAAGGTTGTAATATGATAATAAATGGTGAGAGTTGCACCAATGTAGCTAGTACTGCTTTTACAGAGAAGTTAAGGTTGCCTTTGCTAAGACATCCCAGGCCTTATAAATTGCAGTGGTTAAATGATTGTAGAGAGGTCAAGGTTAAGAAGCAAGTATCGGTAACGTTTAGTATTAGGAAGTATAGTGATGAGGTGCTTTATGACATAGTTTCTATGCATGCTGGACATTTATTATTAGGAAGGCCATGGCAGTATGATAGGAAGGCCACACATGATGAGTTTATGAATAGATATAGCTTTGACAAGGATGGGAAAATTGTGATGCTTACTTTTATAACACCAAAAGAAGTCTATGATGACCAAATTAAGATGAGAGAAAAAAAAGACAACACAAAAAAGTTGAGACCGAGAGTTTTGAGAAGAAAAGAAAGAGAATGAAGCTAAAAGTGAGAGAAAAGAAAAAAGTAAGAAAAAGGAAAAGTAAAAAAGAGCTTTTCTGTAGTAGTGGATGAGATTAGGAAAACATATAAAGCAAGCCATTTCATAGTCTTGCTCGTGTTCAAAGAATCATATCTAACCTTTGATGACACTAACCCTCCTCTCCCTAATATTATTACTTCTTTGTTACAGAAATTTGAAGATTTGTTTCCCGAGAAAATGCCTATTGGCTTACCACCTATTAGAGGCATTGAGCATCAGATTGATTTCGTACTGGGAGCTGTCATACACAATAGACCAGCCTATAAAAGTAATCTCAAAGAGATCAAAGAGCTCGAAATGAAGATTATGGAGCTGATGAGCAAAGGTTACATAAGAGAGAGTATGAGCCCATATGCAGTACTGATGCTATTAGTACCAAAAAAGGATGGAAATTGGAGAATATGTGTTAATTATTGAGCCGTCAATAATATTACAGTAAAGTATCATCATTTTATTCCTAGGTTATATGATATGCTAGATGAATTACATGAAGCTTGTTTATTTTCTAAAATTAATTTAAAAGGTGGCTATCACCAAATTCACATGAAAGAAGGTGCACAGATTGAGTCAGAAAGGCAAAGGCCAACATTATTTACCATATCACCACCTTTACCTACCATCAGCCCAACTTTCCATCCTTTTGCAATGGCTTGTGATGGGAGTGAAGTCGTCATGAAGATGATAGGAAAATGATTTTGGCTCGTAACTCTGAATCCAGTTGAGAGATTCTGGATTGGAGATTCTGATAGATCTGCTGCATCTGTGAAGTAATTGAATCAACTTTGGATTCAATATGGTCAGTTCGTAATTTAAAGAAGGTGAACAGATTGAGTTAGAAAGGCAAAGGCCAACATTAATTTAAAAGGTGGCTATCACCAAATTCACATGAAAGAAGGTGAACAGATTGAGTCAGAAAGGCAAAGGCCAACATTATTTACCATATCCCCACCTTTACCTACCATCAGCCCAACTTTCCATCTTTTTGCAATGGCTTGTGATGGGAGTGAAGTAGTCATGAAGATGATGAGAAAATGATTTTGGCTTGTAACTCTGAATCCAGTTGAGAGATTCTGGATTGGAGATTCTGATAGATCTGCTGCATCTGTGAAGTAATTGAATCAACTTTGGATTCAATATGGTCAGTTCGTAAAGTGATATGATTCACCTTTTTATGAATATCGACCAGGGTATCATTTTGGGCTCTAGCATTTTATGTTTGCCAGTTGAGGACAGTTCCAAAAGGTTTGGGGTCTTCTAAGTGACCTGTAGGAGTGATGGCTGAAGAAATAAAGGGCTTGGTTACAACTTTTCTTTGTGGGTCGGCATGTGTTTCTAGAACAGGGAAGTTGGAGGAATAATCTTGTGATGTTGATGAAAACATCATGCAAGCCATAGGTTGTATGGTAGGTATGGTATTTTGATCTGGTGGAAGAACTTCAGTTTTGCAATTCTTTTCTATCCATTTAAGTCCTTTTTTGTAAATAAGTAAAGGAGCTGGTGGAGGTGGAGGATTATGTGGTGGTTTGGGTTAATTGTGTGAACACGGAGATTTGGGTATTTTCTTTTTGGGCTTCTTTCTCCGTTTAGAATCATAATCGTCCTCTTCTTCCCAATCATCCCAACATGGACAATCTGGGTCACAGTTTCCTGATCCTGGTATATCCCAAAGAAAGTGGCCATTAAGTTTAGCTGGGTAGTCAGGATATCCTTATGAATTGAATCCTGTTATTGGCAGCATTTCTTGTGCTGTCTGAACAGCTGTGATCATTGCTGAATAGGTGAATGAGAGCCTTGGAGGCTCTTCCAGTGCTGTTGGTGGAGGTCTGAAAGTCATTATGACCGTTCCATCTGGTCTCCTTTCGAACATACTTTCTGATGTCTGAATAGGAGTAGTGTTGGTATGAAACTTTTCATAATTTGAAATCCATTCCAAGGGCATGAGTTTTATGAGTTCATGTCGAGGGATCTGTCTTGGAATTTGGATGATAGTGGGTATCTGATCTGATTCTGCTAATACCATAAGGGCGTCAGAGTGGTGCTCAGGTGTGGGTAAGTTTAAGGCATGATTTTGATGCCTATAGACAAGCTGATGGTGAAGGGTTGCCATTTTTGCAGAAGAAATTTGTTCTGCACCTTGAATTTGCATTAGGACTTTCAAGGTCGTGGAAAGATTGGTGTCTTGAAGAGAAATGTTGAAATTTGGGTAGAAAGTGAGGAGAACACTTCCTGCATGAAGAGTGGTTAGAACAGTACCAATAACAGCATCTTGATACTGTTTAAACCTGGTATCCAACATAGCAATTCTGGCTGTGACTGGTAATCCTTTCCTTCCATGTAAGGTCAGGATTAATCTTACTCCTCCGAGATGGAGATGAGTATAACCTTCTCTTTTCCAATTCGAAATTAATTGTGAAGGAATTTCCAGAGTAACATATTGTTCAGCTGTAGTAGCCTGAAGTGTGCACTGATCCAATCTAGAAGATTGGATATATTCTTTTGGCTGTGGTCGTCTGGTAGTGATGAGGGTGCGGATGCTGCGAGTAAGGAAGTGTGGGCATTTGTAAAGTTGGTAAGGACTAATGAGAGGGAAGGATAACTCATGGATTTGTGCGGATTCAGAGATGTAGGAATATTCAACAAGGTTTTCTATTTTGTTGGCTGTTTGTTTAGTGCACGATTTTGGGAGTGAGAGAGTAGAAGAAAGAGAGACTGGAGTGATGACAGAAGAAGTAGAAAAGTCATTTGATGAAGATGATGCCATATTTAGAAATTTCTCTCTGTCTTTGAAGTCTTTAGCTTAAAAAATCATAAGAAAACTGCTATCATACCATTTTGTGATTTGAAGACCATAATTTTGAAAATAACCATATTTTCAAGGAAAGTAAAACTCCGATATGGCTCTGATACCATACTTCTTTGAAATTTTCTTCATAATGTTGCCAAAACTGGGGTGGAAGAATGTCTGGGTTTAACATATTTCTTTGGGCACCTGTATCAAGAAGTCCAATAGCAGGAATTGGTCTTTGAAATTTTGAAGGTAAAATTTGGAGTTTTGTGGAGGGAATGGGAATAGTAGTGTCTAAGGATAGAAGTTGTTGGTGAAAAACAGTTTGAAACTCATCGTTTTCAGAATCATCAGATGAGTTTTCCAGTGCGAACACTGTTTCATCAGTAGGTTCTTCTTGTTCTAAGAAGTAGAACTCAATTTCATCTTTGTGAGGAGAGTAACCAGTGGTGGCCTGTAGATGTTCAAGTAAATGGATTGCCTTATTTTTTTTGTTAGGGCAATCTTTAGCATAGTGGCCTTTCTTTTTGCAGATGAAACATCGGCTTGATTTTCTCCTTTACTGTTCTGTGAAAGAACTGGATCTTTTTCTGAAGAACCTGTACGATTTTCTCCGGAACTTTGATCTAGGAAAAGAATCTGGATTTCTGAATTTTTTGAAATGCTTTTTCTTTTTGGTGCTCCACTCACAATCTTTCTTTTTCTTGCATTTGATTTGCAAGTAAGGCTTTTTGCAAGCACTTCGGAAAGGCTCTTTATCTTTCAACAGTCCTTTGAAAAACTGTTTCTATTCACATAGTTTCTCCAAGCATCCTTTGGCGATTTGAAAGATTTTCTCCAAAGAAATATGGTCAATTTGGAGATTAAGAGATGTGAGCTGCCTTTGTATATCTGACTGTAATTCTTCAGGTAATAACGCCAGAAAAACATGTTTAAGAGTAGGATCATTGAATCCATTAAGCTTGTAAAACAGAATTGACATCCATTTGTAATGGAAATCAAGATCTTTAGCCTTGAGTGAACAGCATTTCATGTTGAGATAGTCACGTCTTGCAGCTTCAAATACTGCTGCAGATTCTCCAATGAATTGTTCATGGATAACAGCAAGAGCACTTGAGACATTAAGAAGTTGCACAAACTGTAATTGTCTGTACTCTCCTAAAGTATCAAACCAATCTCTTAGAGATCTAGTAAAACGGGTAGTAAGTTCTCTAAGAACAGAGGTTGTTGTAGCATTTGCCCTTAACATTTGAAGATCTGTCCAGGTGGCCATTTCTGATAGCCGTTCTCTCCATTTGGTTGCAGGTATATCATTACAAGTAAACCATGGGCCATTTGATGATTTATGATCATTTTGAGACTGAGCAGGCCGGTTTGTGGCTGAGGTTTCTTCAGGTGGATCTTGCTCAATATCTGAGGGTATTTCAAAGAATGGGTCTGTTCTTGATGATTGGGTAGGTTCAGGTTCCTCTGGTTGGGCCATGAGAATTTTGGTGATATCAGCATAGGACTTTTAAGAGTCACTTGTTGATATTGAAGATTCGGGGGAAGATTCTGTCTCAGATTCTGATAGGCTTTCTGAAACAGCTAGGTTTGAATCAGAAATTGGATTATCTATATCAGAGGGATCTACGACCATTTGGGACTGAACTGTTGCATGGGTGCTTTATCTTTGGCTTGAGCTGGTGATGCTTGTATAGGTAGAGATGCGTAAGGAAGTGATTGGTATTTTGGAATTGACAAAGATGGTTGAGTTGTTTTTTCTGGTCGTGGTCGAGGTTGAGGTTTAGATCGAGATGGTTTTGGCAATGGATTATTTCTGAATAAAGTGTGTGTCATGCCAAATAGTTTAGATGGATCTTGTGGTTTAATAGGAGATAGCATTGGTGCAAAACGATGGAAAGTTGGGCTGATGGTAGGTAAAGGTGGTGATGTGGTGAATAATGTTGGCCTTTGCCTTTCTGACTCAATCTGTTCAAGCTCCGCTTTTAATTTCCTGATTTCTCTTTCCTTTTGATCAAATTCTGGGCCATAGTACAGTTTTAACTGTTGTAGATTTTGTGTAAACAACGCCACGTACTAATTTGTGATACCATATTAGTACGTGCCGTTGTTTACACCAGATCTACAACAGTTAAAACTGTACTTTGGGCCAGTAGCCCGTAAGTTCTGGTTTCTAGCCGATATACCTCTATGAGCATAAAAAAACTTAAAACATTTTTCTAGGTTTTACAACCCAAACAAACTTTCCTCTTAGTCTAAAACAGGGTACCAAACAAGATAAAACTTATCAAGTTTTCTGATGCACAGGATCCTTGCATAGGGCAAGTGCAGAGCATACTTCCTTGAGATTTCAAAATGAACAGATTTAAGCTTTCTTAATTTTCTTTAAAGCCTTAGAGCTTCATTGACAGAGAGAGAGAGAATTTTAGAAAGCCATGGATAATGAGAATAGAAATTTTATTTTTCCAAAAGCCGATCCATTACAACTGGAGGAGACTTCCTTTTATAAGGAAGAAACTTGACTAGTTCTTGATAAGACATGTCCTTATCAAGATGTCTTCTATAGGTAAAGCAATTATTATTACAAGCGACAAAAGCTTAATAGCTATCATGACTTTTGACATAACTTTTAACAAAACTTACATGACTTTTGACAAAGCTTACATGACTTTTGACAAAGCTAACAGGACTTTTGACAAAGCTTTAAAGAAAAACAACACGCTTAATAATTATTCAAGGGAAAAGTAAAACATTTATTGCAACAAGACAAACTACTTTATGGGGAGTTGAGATTCATGTAGTCGTCTTCGGATGAACTGTCTGTTTCATCTGGATCACGATCATTATCTTTTGGGAAAAATATCTTCGAGAGCCTTGGATGCTTGCAACGGGGACCACGGCAAGGTGGATAAGGGCAATCTCTTCTGTAGCCTGGTGGTAATTGCTTTGGTGACGTCTGGGTTGCTTTGTCCTTTTTTTGAGGCTGAGATGATGATCCTGGTTCATGCATGGTTGGTTGTGGAAATTGTTGGAGATGTTGACTGAGTGGAAGAAATTCTTCTCATGGGTCTTGTGAGTCTTGGTTAAGGAAATCGGTGAAATCTGGTTTTTCTTCTTTGATTATGATGTCTGTGAATTTTCGTTTGGATATGGCAGATGGAGTTGTGGTAAAGTCAACCAAAAATTTAATTCTGTATTCCGCTATCTTGTCCAAGGAGGGCTGGATGTGGTAAAGTCAACCAATCATATACTTGGTTTTGAGTCCAGAATGAGCTGGTGTCTGGATGTTGGAAGTATGGCCTACGAATAATGAACACGGATGTGAACATTTTTGCTTCGGGTGGTGGCATACGTTCCATATTATAAATTTCTGACAACTGTTGGAGCTTTTTTCTCCACCAAGGAATTGGAGAAAACCATTCAAGGAGTGTCTTGGTTAATGAAGTGGACTTGTTTGGATTAAGCAGGTATTCCAAAGTGAGAGTGACAGGGACAATCAGTTTTGTGGCATAAAGGACAGTTAGGCACCAGATGTACCATAACTCATCTTCTGAGATATCCTTAGAAGGGTCTAAAGTCAAGCCTGTAAGGAACAGGTTTTTTGGATGGAAGGTTGAAAATGGAAATGAGTCTGATAAGAGATAGGCTTTCATGAAAAACCTAAAAACAGCTTTCTTAGCAAACTCTTGTATAGAAAAGACGGTGGTGAAGGTTTTTCCAAGAGGAAAATATTTTTTGGTTATGGCTTGTGATGGGAGTGAAGTAGCCATGAAGATGATAGGAAAATGATTTTGAGAGGTTATGAAAAACAAGGATTTTTCTGGTTTTGCAAGTCTTGAGAGCATATCAGGGATGAGATTATGTTCTCCTTTTATATGCTTCACAGAGAGTCATATTTCGAAAACCAGTCTTTTAACCTTAGTAACATCTTTTCGGGAACATTTTTACCGTTGAAATTCATGATGTTATGAAAGGCTGAGTTGTCCATTCTGACAAGAAAGTGGTAGTCGATAAGATGGTACTCAAATTTCTGAATAACATTCTTGACTACTAAAATTTCTTTAAACACACTATGATAATGGATTTGTGTGTCAGAGAAGTGTCCACTAGCATAGGCAATAAAGTGTTCTTTTCCCGCTGCTTCTTCAAGGAGGATGGCCCCCCAAGATTCATCACTTGCATCAGTCTGCAGTATTCGTCTACCATCTGTGATAAACTTTAAAGGTGGCGGATTTTGCACAATTTGCTTTAAAGTTGTGACAGTGTTGTGCAAATTTTGTTGAACTCGCAAGCGCACAAATCTATTGTAGAATAGATTAACGGTGACGAGTGTCGATCCCACGAGGAGGTGGATTTTAATTATATGTAGAATTAATTAAGTAAATGGGTAGTTGGATTTATGGGGAAATTGATTTAAAGGATGCTAGAATTTAAATTGGAATAGCGGAATTAAATTGAATTGGGAATTATTGAAATAAAGCACTTGGGTATCTGGATCCGTATCAACATGCACCATGGGCTAAATAATCCTTATTAATACCAATTAAATCATGAGGGGGGAATCCACACCTCATGAACCACGCTCTAATCAATATGGTGCTAAGGGCTTATCGTGCCAAATAATAACAACCTTATACTAGGGTCTAGAGGTAAAACCGGGTGTAACTAGACAAGATTATTATTATTTGTCGACGAAAAATCAAAACCTCCACAGAAATTAGAGGGGAAGAGAAAATAAATTTACCAAATAAAGCCCATGACACATGTTGAGACTTCACCTTCAACCCAAGCTTGAAAGAAAATTAGCCACTCATAATTGAACTAAGGGTAAAATGGGAATTTATTAAAATACGTAGAAAAATACAAGATGGAGAAAGAATTACAGAAAACTAAGCTCAAAAATGGATTCAGAGGTATGAAATTAGGGGGGGGAGGCCCCCTTTTTATAGATACATTGAGTGAATCATGGCCATCGGATTAAAAATAGTTTGGATGCACAGGATTGCGCCACGTCATCAGTGAACAATAACACGGTTTGACCACGGGTTTGACCACGCGGTTTGAACAGTAACACGGTTTGCACACGGTTTGAAAAGAACGATGCGAGCGAAAGTGTCGTGAAGCGATATCCATGAACGATGACCGTACATGTGAATAGTAAAATGCGTGTGAGCAGTGCCATTTTTCCTTTTATGCTCCTCTTAAGGTTTTTATTTATCCGAGTTCAAAAGTGACGTCCGTTTTGCTATCCGAAATCTCGTTCATTGTGAAATGACCATAATACCCCTAAAATACACAAAATACTTAATTAAAACAGAACACACATAATCAAATAACAAGAGACTTAAATTAAGAAAATTAAAGATGTTAGTAAAACTTGAAGTACAAAATGACGATTTTCTCCTTTATAAATATACACTTTCTAACACTCAACAGACAGCAAGTGTGTGGTCATTGTTTCATGGTGGTGGATTCTTTTTCAACAGGGCTGACAGCTGGCGGGTGTGATTATCAACATGAGGAATAAAGTCTTTGATGTAGTTGATAATACCTAGAAATTGCTGAATTTGTCTTTTGGAAAAGTCCTGATTTGGAAAGTCGATAAGTTCTTGGGCAATGTGCTTTCCTGGCTGGTAGTGTCCGTCTTTGATAGTCATTCCAAGGAATTCAATGTTATTGGTGGCAATTGTGCTTTTCTTAGCTGATAACATGATTCCATGAGTTTGGATTATATTAAAGAATCGATCTAATAATTGGCGATGTTCATCATGTGTACCTGAAAACAACAAAATATCGTCAATGTAAATCAATGCACTATGCAGGATAGGTTGGAAAATTTGGACCATGGAGTTTTGGAAAATGGATGGTGCTGTTTTAAGACCAAAGGGTAAAGCCGTCCATTGGTAATGGACATTTGGAATGCAAAAGGCGGTTTTGTATCTTTCTGAGGGTTTGATGCCAAGTTGCCAAAATCCGGATTTAAGATCAAATTTTGAAAAGATTTAGGCATTTTTTAGGAAAGTGAACATGGTTAGAGGCTGATAGTCAATGACTTATCGTTTTTTTCCTCTAACAATTTCGGAATGTTTTTAAACATAAAAGGCTTGGCAAGCCCATTGAGAATTGGTAGGCTCTATGAGACCCTGGGCTAGCAACTGAGAACATTCTTTTTGGGCTAGAACTAAGTCTGAGGGACTCATTCCTGGATGGGTGGCTTTGGTTGGGTTGACACTTCATTCAGTTTAAATGGTAACTGAACAAAGATATGTGGATTTTTCCACAGAGGATTTGGATGGCGAAAATCAGCATGAGACTTAGTACAATATTTCAAAAATCTTGTGGAAATGTCTTGGAAGGACTGAGGGGTTTCAGTTAGACCATAAAGTTTAAGAATATTGGTGAAAGGTTTGAACATGGACTTGACTCGAATTCCAGTAGGAATGATTTGGAGGTGTTTTATCTGGTGAATTATATCAAATCCTAACAAGATATCCTTATTAGGAAGATGAGAGCCGATGACTTTTGTCCGGATAACACAGTTTGGAAAGATTTAAATACCAATAGGTTTTTTGCTAATCAATTTGGTGATGAAGAATTTTCCATTGATTGCTTTGAAATTTTCTTCATAATGTTGCCAAAACTGGGGTGGAAGAATGTCTGGGTTTAACATACTTCTTTGGGTACCTGTATCAAGAAGTCCAATAGAAGGAATTGGTCTTTGGAATTTTGAAGGTAAAATTTGGAGTTTTATGGAGGGAATGGGAATAGTAGTGTCTAAGGACAGAAGTTGTTGGTGAAAAACAATTTGAAACTCATTGTTTTCAGAATCATCAAATGAGTTTTCCAGTGCGAACACTGTTTCATCAGTAGGTTCTTCTTGTTCTGAGAAGTAGAACTCAATTTCATCTTTGTGAGGAGAGTAATCAGTGGTGGCCTGTAGATGTTCAAGTAAACGGATTGCCTTATCTCTTTTGTTAGGGCAATCTTTAGCATAGTGGCCTTTCTTTTTGCAGATGAAACATCGGCTTGATTTTCTCCTTTGCTGTTCTCTGAAAGAATTGGATCTTTTCTCAAGAAGACATCACGATTTTCTCCGGGACTTTGATCTAGGAAAAGAATCTGGATTTCTGAATTTTTTGAAATGCTTTTTCTTTTTGGTGCTCCACTCACAATCTTTCTTTTCCTTGCATTTGATTTGCAAGTAAGGCTTTTTGCAAGCACTTCGGAAAGGCTCTTTATCTTTCAGCAGTTCTTTGAAAAATCAATTTACATTCACATAGTTTCTCCAAGCATCCTTTGGCGATTTGAAAGATTTTCCCCAAAGAAATATGGTCAATTTGGAGATTAAAAGAGGTGAGCTGCCTTTGTATGTCTGGTTGTAATTCCTCAGGTAATGACTCCAGAAATACATGTTTAAGAGTAGGATCATTGAATCCATTAAGCTTATAAAACAGAATTGACATCCGTTTGTAATGGAAATCAAGATCTTTAGCCTTGAGTGAACAGCATTTCATGTTGAGATAGTCACGTCTTGCAGCTTCAAATACTGCTGCAGATTCTCCAATGAATTGTTCATGGATAACAGCAAGAGCACTTGAGACATTAGGAAGTTGCACAAACTGTAGTTGTCTGTACTCTCCTAAAGTATCAAATCAATCTCTTAGAGATCCAGTAAAACAGGTAGTAAGTTCTCTAAGAACAGAGGCTGTTGTAGTATTTGCCCTTAACATTTGGAGATCTATCCACGCGTCTATTTCTGATAGTCGTTCTCTCCATTTGGTTGCAGGTATATCATCAAAAGTAAACCATGGGCCATTCGATGGTTTATGATCATTTTGAGACTGAGCAGGCCAGTTTGAGGCTAAGGTTTCTTCAGGTGGATCTTTATCAATATCCGAGGGTATTTCAAAGAATGGATCCGTTCTTGAGGATTGGGCTGGTTCAGTTTCTTCAGGTTGGGCCATGAGAATTTTGGTGATATCAGCATAGGACTTTTCAGAGTCACTAGTTGATATTGAAGATTCAGAGGAAGATTCTGTCTCAGATTCTGATGGGCTTTCTAAAACAGTTAGGTTTGAATCAGAAATTGGGTTATCTGTATCAGATGAATCTGGGACCATTTGAGCACTGAACTGTTGCATGGGTGCTTTATCTTTGGCTTGAGCTGGTGATGCTTGTATAGGTAGAGATGCGTAAGGAAGTGATTGGTATTCTGGAATTGACAAAGATGGTTGAGTTATTTTTTCTGGTCGTGGTCGAGGTTGAGGTTTAGATCGAGATGGTTTTGGCAATGGATTATTTCTGAATAAAGTGTGTGTCATGCCAAATAATTTGGATGGATCTTGTGGTTTAATGGGGGATAGCATAGGTGCAAAAGGATGAAAAGTTAAGCTGATGGTAGCTTAGGGTGGTGATGTGGTGAATAATGTTGGCCTTTGCCTTTCTGACTCAATCTGTTCAAGCTCCGCTTTTAATTTCCTGATTTCTCTTTACTTTTAATCAAATTCTGGGCCATAGTACCTTTGACTAAGCATGGCTCGTAACTCTGAATCCAGTTGAGAGATCCTGGATTGGAGATTCTGATAGATCTGATGCATCTGTGAAGTAATTGAATCAACTTTAGATTCAATATGATCAGTTCGTAAACTGATATGATTCACCTTTTTATGAGTATCGACCAGGGTATCATTTTGGGCTCTGGCTTTTTGTGTTTGCCAGTTGAGGAGAACTTCAAAAGGTTTGGGGTCTTCTAAGTGACCTGTAAGAGTGATGGCTGAAGGAATAAAGGGCTTGGTTACAACTTTTCCTTGTGGGTCGTCATGTGTTTCTAGAACAGGAAAATTGGAGGAATAATCTTGTGATGTTGATGAAAATATCATGCAAGCCATGGGTTGTATGGTAGGTATGATATTTTGAACTGGTGGAAGAACTTCAGTTTTGCAATTCTTTTTAATCCATTTAAGTTCTTTTTTGTAAATGGGTAAAGGAGCTGGTGGAGGTGGAGGATTATGCGGTGGTTTGGGTTGGTTGTGTGAACATGGAGATTTGGGTATTTTTTTTTGGGCTTCTTTCTCCATTTTGAATCATAACCGTCCTCTTCTTCCCAATCATCCCAACAGGGACAATCTGGGTCACAGTTTCCTAATTCTGGTATAGGTGAATGAGAGCCTTGGAGACTCTTTCGGTGCTGTTGGTGGAGGTCTGAAAGTCATTCTGACCGTTCCATTTGGTCTTCTTTCGAACATGCTTTCTGATGTCTGAATAGGAGCAGTGTTGGTATGAAACTTTTCATAATTTGAAATCCATTCCAAGGGCATGAGCTTTATGAGTTCATGTCGAGGGATCTGTCTTGGGATTTGGATGATGGTGGGAATCTGATCTGATTCTGCTAACACCATAAGGGCGTCAGAGTGGTGCTCAGCTGTGGGTAAATCTAAGGCGTGATTTTGAAGCCTGTAGACAAGCTGGTGGTGAAGGGTTGCAATCTTTGCAGAAGAGATTTGTTCTGCACCTTGAATTTGTACTTGGACTTTCAAAGCCGTGGAAAGATTAGTGTCTTGAAGAGAAAGGTTGAAATTTGGATAGAAAGTGAGGAGAACACTTCCTGCATGAAGGGTGGTTAGAACAGTACCAATAACAGCATCTTGATCTTTGTTTGAAACGATGTCAAAGCCATAACAATTACATTTTGTGACTGATAATCCTTTCCTTCCATGTAAGGTCAGGATTAATCTTACTCCTCCGAGATGGAGATGAGTATAACCTTCTCTTTTCCAGTTGGAATTTAACTCTGAAGGAATTTCCAGAGTAACATATTGTTCAGCTGTAGTAACCTGAAGTGTGCACTGATCCAATCTAGAAGACTGGATATATTCTTTTGGTTGTGGTCGTCTAGTAGTGATGAGGGTGCGGATGCTACGAGTAAAGGAGTGTTAGCGTTTGTAAAGTTGGTAAGGACTAATAAGAGGGTAAGATGACTCATTGATTTGTGTGGATTTAGGGATGTAGGAATATTCAACAAGGTTTTCTATTTTGTTGGCTGTTTGTTTAGTGCAGGATTTTGGGAGTGAGAGAGTAGAAGAAAGAGAGACTGGAGTGATTACAGAAGAAGTAGAAAAGTCATTTGATGAAGATGATGCCATATTTAGAAATTTCTCTTTGTCTTTGAAGTCTTTAGCTTAAAAATCATAAGAAAACTTCGATCATACCATTTTGTGATTTGAAGAACATAATTTTGAAAATAATGTTATTTTCAAGGAAAGTAAAACTCCGATATGGCTCTGATACCACCATATTAGTACGTGGCGCTGTTTACACCAGGTCTGCAACAGTTAGAACTGTACTTTGGGGCAGTAGCCCGCAAGTCCTGGTTTCCAGCCGATATATTTCTATGAGCATCAAAAACTTAAAACAATTTTCTAGGTTTTACAACCCAAAACAGACTTTCCTCTTAGTCTAAAGTAGGGTACCAAACCAGAGAAAAACTTATCAAGTTTTTTGATGCACAGGATCCTTGCATAAGGCAAGTGCAGAGCATACTTTCTTGAGATTTCGAAATGAACTGATTTAAGCTTTCTTAATTTTCTTTGAAGCCTTAGAGCTTTATTGACACAGAGAGAGAGAGAATTTTAGAAAGCCATGGATAATGAGAATAGAAATTTTATTTTTCCAAAAGCCGATCCCTTACAACTGGAGAAAACTTCCTTATATAAGGAAGAAACTTAACTAGTCCTTATCAAGATGTCATCTAAAAGTAAAGCAAGCATTATTACAAGCGACAAAAGCCTTAATAGCTAACATGACTTTTGACAAAAGCTAAAGCTTTAAAGAAAAACAATACGGTTAATAATTATACAAAGAAAAAGTAAAACATTTATTACAATAAGACAAACTACTTATGGGGAGTTGAGATTCATGTAGTCGTCTTCGGTTGAGTTGTCTGTTTCATCTGGATCACGATCATTATCTTTTGGGAAAAATGTCTTGGAGAGCCTTGGATGCTTGCAACGGGGACCACGGCAAGGTGGTTAAGAGCAATCTCTTCTATAGCCTGGTGGTAATGGCTTTGGTGACGTCTGGGTTGTTTTGTCCTTTTTCTGAGGTTGAGGCTGAGGCTGAGGCTGAGATGATGATCCTGGTTCATGCATGGTTGGTTGTGGAAATTGTTGGAGATGTTGACTGAGTGGAAGAAATTCTTCCCATGGGTCTTGTGAGTCTTGGTAGAGAAAATCGGTGAAATCTGATTTTTCTTCTTTGATTATGATGCCTGTGGATTTTGGTTTGGATATAGCAAATGGAGTTGGAATCATAATGAGGTCATGTTGTGGCAAAGAGGTGTGAGCAATGTCCTTGTGCGAAGCAGATTGATGATTTAATTCACAAAGATAATTGTGGAGATTTTTTTGTATTCCGCTATCTTGTTCAAGGAGGGCTAGATGTGGTAAAGTCAACCAATCATATACCTGGTTTTGAGTCCAGAATGAGCTGGTGTCTGGATGTTGGAAGTATGGCCTATGAATAATGAACACGGATGTGAACATTTTTGCTTCGGGTGGTGGCATACGTTCTAAATTATAAATTTCTGACAACTGCTGGAGCTTTTTTCTCCATCAAGGAATTGGAGAAAACCATTAAAGGAGTGTCCAGGTTAATGAAGTGGATTTGTCTGGATTAAGTAGGTATTCCAAAGTGAGAGTGACAGGGACAATCAGTTTAGTGGCATAGAGGATTGTTAGGCACCAGATGTACCATAACTCATCTTCTAAGATATCCCTGGAAGGGTCTAAAGTCAAGCCTGTAAGGAACAGATTTTCTGGATGGAAGGTTGAAAATGGAAATGAGTCTGATAAGAGATAGGCTTTCATGAAAAACCTAAAAACAGCTTTCATAGCAAACTCTTGTATAGCAAAGACGGTGGTGAAGGTTTTTCCAAGAGGAAAATATTTTTTGGTTATGGCTTGTGATGGGAGTGAAGTAGCCATGAAGATGATAGGAAAATGATTTTGAGAGGATATGAAAAACAAGGATTTTTCTGGTTTTGCAAGTCTTGAGAGCATATCGGGGATGAGGTTATGTTCTCCTTTTATATGCTTCACAGAGAAGTTATATTTCGAAAACCAGTCTTTTAACCTTAGTAATATCTTTTCGGGAACATTTTTACCTCAAGAAAGTGGTAGCCGATAAGATGGTACTCAAATATCTGAATACCATTCTTAACTGCTAAAATTTCTTTGAACACACTGTGGTAGTGGATTTGTATGTTAGAGAAGTGTCCACTAGCATAGGCACTAGAGTGTTCTTTGCCATCTGCTTCTTCAAGGAGCATGGCCCCCCAAGATTCGTCACTTGCATCAGTCTGCAATATCCGTCTACCATCTGTGATAAGCTTTAAAGGTGGCGGATTTTGCGCAATTTACTTTAAAAGTTGTGACAGCAAGTGTGTGGTCATTGTTCCATGGTGGTGGATTCTTTTTCAACAGGGCTGACAGCTGGCGGGTGTGATTATCAACATGAGGAGTAAAGTCTCTGATGTAGTTGATAATACCTAGAAATTGCTGAATTTGTCTTTTGGAAAGGTCCTGATCTGGAAAGTGGATAAATTCTTAGGCAATGTGCTTTCCTGGCTGGTAGTGTCCGTCTTTGATAGTCATTCCAAGGAATTCAATGTTATTGGTGGCAATTGTGCTTTTCTTAACTGATAACATGATTCAATGAGTTTGGATTATATCAAAGAATCGATCTAATAATTGGCGATGTTCATCATGTGTACCTGAAAACAACAAAATATCGTCAATGTAAATCAATGCACTATGCAGGATAGGTTGGAAATTTTGGACTATGGATTTTTAGAAAATGGATGGTGTTGTTTTAAGACCAAAGGGTAAAATTGTCCATTGATAATGAGCATTTGGAATGTAAAAGGCGGTTTTGTATCTTTCTGAGGGTTTGATGCGAAGTTGCCAAAATCCGGATTTAAGATCAAATTTTGAAAAGATTTGGGCATTTTTGAGGAAAGTGAACATGCTCTGTCTTTTTGGCAAAGGAAATTTGTCATCTTGCAAAAATATGTTGAGAGGATAACAGTCAATGACTAATCGTTTTTTTCCTCTAACAATTTCGGAATGTTTTTCAACATAAAAGGCTTGGCAAGCCCATTGAGAATTGGTAGGCTCTATGAGACCCTGGGCTAGCAACTGAGAACATTCCTTTTGGACAAGAACTAAGTCTGAGGGACTCATTCCTGGATGGGTGGATGGCTTTGGTTGGGTTGACATCTTCATTCAGTTTAAATGGTAACTGAACAAAGAAATATGGATTTTTCCACAGAGGATTTGGATGGTGGAAATCAGCATGAGACTGAGGACAATATTTCAAAAACTTTGTGGAAATGTCTTGGAAGGACTGAGGGGTTTCAGTTAGACCATAAAGTTTAAGAATATTGGTGAAAGGTTTGAACATGGACTTGACTCGAATTCCAGTAGGAATGATTTGGAGGTGTTTTATCTGGTGGATGATATCAAATCCTAACAAGATATTCTTATTAAGAAGCTGAGAACTGATGACTTTTGTCCAGATAACACAGTTTGGAAAGATTTGAATACCAATAGGTTTTTTGGTAATCAATTTAGTGGTGAAGAATTTTCCATTGACTGCTTTGAAATTTTCTTCATAATGTTGCCAAAACTAGGGTGGAAGAATATCTGGGTTTAATATACTTCTTTGGGCACCTGTATTAAGAAGTCCAATGGCAAGAATTGGTTTTTGGAATTTTGAAGGTAGGATTTGGAGTTTTATAGATGGAATGGGAATAGTGGTGTCTAAGGACAGAAGTTGTTGGTGAAAAACAGTTCAAAAATTAATCTTAAATTCGGATTTTGGCAACTTGGCATCAAACCCTTAGAAAGATACAAAACCGCCTTTTGCATTCCAAATGCTCATTATCAATGGACGGTTTTACCCTTTGGTCTTAAAACACTTCACAGATGAAACAAATCTATCAAAATCTCCAATCCAAGATCTCTCAACTGGATTCAGAGTTACGAGCCATGCTTAGTCAAAGGTACTATGGCCCAGAATTTGATCAAAAGGAAAGGGAAATCAGGAAATTAAAAGCAGAGCTTGAACAGATTGAGTCAGAAAGGCAAAGGCCAATATTATTCACCACATCACCACCCTTACCTACCATCAACCCAACTTTTCATCCTTTTGCACCTATGCTATCCCCCATTAAACCACAAGATCCGTCCAAATTATTTGGCATGACACATACTTTATTCAGAAATAATCCATTGCCAAAACCATCTCGATCTAAACCTCAACCTCGACCTCGACCAGAAAAATTACCTCAACCATCTTTGTTAATTCCAGAATACCATTCACTTCCTTACGCATCTCTACCTATACAAGCATCACCAGCTCAAGCCAAAGATAAAGCTCCCATGCAACAGTTCAGTGCCCAAATGGTCCCAGATCCATCTGATACAGATAACCCAATTTCTGATTCAAACCTAGCTGTTTTAGAAAGCCCATCAGAATCTGAGACAGAATCTTCCTCTGAATCTTCAATATCAACTAGTGACTCTGAAAAGTCCTATGCTGATATCACCAAAATTCTCATGGCCCAACCTGAAGAAACTGAACTAGCCCAATCCTCAAGAACATATCCATTCTTTGAAATACCCTCAGATATTGAGGAAGATCCACCTGAAGAAACCTCAGCCAGAAACCGGCCTGCTCAGTCTCAAAATGATCATAAACCATCGAATGGCCCATGGTTTACTTTTGATGATGTACCTGCAACCAAATGGAGAGAACGACTTTCAGAAATGGCCGCTTGGACAGATCTCCACATGTTAAGGGCAAATGCTACAACAGCCTATGTTCTTAGAGAACTTGCTACCCATTTTACTGGATCTCTAAGAGATTGGTTTGATACTTTAGGAGAGTACATCAAATGTACTCTAATATGGTGGTATCAAAGCCATATCGGAGTTTTACTTTCCTTGAAAATAACATTATTTTCAAAATTATGTTCTTCAAATCACAAAATGGTATGAACGAAGTTTTCTTATGATTTTTAAGCTAAAGACTTCAAAGACAGAGAGAAATTTCCAAATATGGCATCAACTTCATCAAATGATTTTTCTACTTCTTCTGTAATAACTCCAGTCTCTCTTTCTTCTACTCTCTCACTCCCAAAATCCTACGCTAAACAAACAACCAACAAAATAGAAAACCTTGTTGAATATTCCTACATCCTTGAATCCGCACAAATCAATGAGTTATCTTACCCTCTTATTAGTCCTTACCAACTTTACAAATGCCCACACTCCTTTACTCGTAGCATCCGCACCCTCATCACTACCAGACGACCATAACCAAAAGAATATATCCAGTCTTCTAGATTGGATCAGTGCACACTTCAGGCTACTACAGCTGAACAATATGTTACTCTGCAAATTCCTTCAGAGTTAATTTCCAACTGGAAAAGAGAAGGTTATATTCATCTCTATCTAGGAGGAGTAAGATTAATCCTGACCTTACATGGAAGGAAAGGATTATCAGTCACAGCCAGAATTGCTACGCTGGACACCAGGTTCAAACAGTATCAAGATGTTGTTATTGGTACTGTTCTAACCACCCTTCATGCAGGAAGTGTTCTCCTCACTTTCTACCTAAATTTCAACCTTTCTCTTCAAGACACTAATCTTTCCACGGCCTGGAAAGTCCAAGTACAAATTCAAGGTGCAGAATAAATCTCTTCTGCAATGATTGCAACCCTTCACCACCAGCTTGTTTACAGGCTTCAAAATCACGCCTTAGACTTACCCACACCTGAGCATCACTCTGACGCCCTTATGGTGTTAGCAGAATCAGATCAGATACTCACCATCATCCAAATCCCAAGACAGATCCCTCGACATGAACTCATAAAACTCATGCCCTTGGAATGGATTTCAAATTATGAAAAGTTTCATACCAACACTGCTCCTATTCAGACATCAGAAAGCATGTTCGAAAGAAGACCAAATGGAACGGTCAGAATGACTTTCAGACCTCCACCAACAGCACCGGAAAAGCCTCCAAGGCTCTCATTCACCTATTCAGCAATGATCACAGCTGTTCAGATAGCACAAGAAAAGTTGCCAATTACAGGATTCAATTCGGAAGGATATCCTGTTTACCCAGCTAAACTCAATGGCCACTTACTTTGGGATATACCAGGATTAGGAAACTGTGACCCAGATCGTCCCTTTTGGGATGATTGGGAAGAAGAGGACGATTATGATTTAAAATGGAGAAAGAAGCCCAAAAAGAAAATACTCAAACCTTCACGTTCACACAACCAACCCAAACCACCACATAATCTTCCACCTCCACCAGCTCCTTTACCCATTTACAAAAAAGAACTCAAATGGATTAAAAACAATTGCAAAACTGAAGTTCTTCCACCAGTTCAAAATACCATACCTACCATACAACCCATGGCTTGCATGATGTTTTCATCAACATCACAAGATTATTCCTCCAATTTCCCTACTCTAGAAACACATGCCAACCCACAAAGAAAAGTTGTAACCAAGCCCTTTATTCCTTCGGCCACCACTCCTACAGGTCACTTAGAAGACCCTAAACCTTTTGAAGCTGTCCTCAACAGGCAAACACAAAATGCCTGAGCCCAAAATGATACCCTGGTCGATTTTCATAAAAAGGGGAATCATATCAGTTTACGAATTGATCAAATTGAATCCAAAGTTGATTTAATTACTTCACATATGCAGCAGATCTATCAGAATCTCCAATCCAGGATCTCTCAACTGGATTCAAAGTTACGAGCCATGCTTAGTCAAAGGTACTATGACCCAGAATTTGATCAAAAGGAAAGAGAAATCAGGAAATTAAAAGCAGAGCTTGAACAGATTGAGTCAGAAAGGCAAAGGCCAACATTATTCACCACATCACCATCCTCACCTACCATCAGCCCAACTTTTCATCATTTTGCACTTATGCTATCCCCCATTAAACCACAAGATCCATCCAAATTATTTAGCATGACACATACTTTATTCAGAAATAATCTATTACCAAAACCATCTCGATCTAAACCTCAACCTCGACCTCGACCAGAAAAATTACCTCAACCATCTTTATCAATTCCAGAATACCAATCACTTCCTTACGCATCTCTACCTATACAACATCATCAGCTCAAGCCAAAGATAAAGCACCCATGCAACAGTTCAGTGCCCAAATGGTCCTAGATCCATCTGATACAGATAACCCAATTTCTGATTCAAACCTAGTCATTTGTTTGTAAAGCCCATCGAACCGAGACAGAATCTTCTTCTGAATCTTCAATATCAACTAGTGACTCTGAAAAGTCCTATACTGATATCACCAAAATTCTCATGGCCCAACCTGAAGAAACTGAACCAGCCCAATCCTCAAGAACAAATCCATTCTTTGAAATACCCTCAGATATTGAGGAAGATCCACCTGAAGAAACCTCAGCCACAAACTAGCCTGCTCAGTCTCAAAATGATTATAAACCATCAAATGGCCCATGGTTTACTTTTGATGATATACCTGCAACCAAATGGAGAGAACGGCTATCAAAAATGGCCGCTTGGCAAGATCTCCAAATGTTAAGGGTAAATGCTACAACAGCCTCTGTTCTTAGAGAACTTGCTACCCGTTTTACTGGATCTCTAAGAGATTGGTTTGATACTTTAGGAGAGTACAGACAACTACAGTTTGTGCAACTTCCTAATGTCTCAGGTGCTCTTGCTGTTATCCCTGACTAATTCATTGGAGAATCTGCAGCAGTATTTGAAGCTGCACGATGTGACTATCTCAACATGAAATGTTGTTCACTCAAGGCTAAAGATCTTGATTTCCATTACAAACGGATATCAATTCTGTTTTATAAGCTTAATGGATTCAATGATCCTACTCTTAAACATGTTTTTCTGGCGTCATTACCTGAGGAATTAATCTCCAAATTGACCATATTTCTTTGGGGAAAATCTTTCAAATCGCCAAAGGATGCTTGGAGAAACTATGTGATGTAAAGCTTGAGTTTTTCAAAGAACTGCTGAAAGATAAAGAGCCTTTCCGAAGTGCTTGCAAAAAGCCTTACTTGCAAATCAAATGCAAGAAAAAGAAAGATTGTGAGTGTAGCACCAAAAAGAAAAAGCATTTCAAAAAATTCAGAAATCCAGATTCTTTTCCTAGATCAAAGTCCCTGAGAAATCGTACAGGTTCTTCAGAAAAAGATCCAGTTCTTTC
Organism: Atalantia buxifolia; assembly: GCA_030444775.1. NCBI lineage: Eukaryota > Viridiplantae > Streptophyta > Magnoliopsida > Sapindales > Rutaceae > Atalantia > Atalantia buxifolia. Next base: position 11,207,749 of record CM059833.1, read on the forward strand.
AGAGAACAGCAAAGGAGAAAATCAAGCTGATGTTTCATCTGCAAAAAGAAAGGCCACTATGCTAAATATTGCCCCAACAAAAAAGATAAGGCAATCCGTTTACTTGAACATCTACAGGCCACCACTGATTACTCTCCTCACAAAGATGAAATTGAGTTATACTTCTCAGAACAATAAGAACCTACTGATAAAACAGTGTTCGCACTAGAAAACTCATCTGATGATTCTGAAAATGATGAGCTTCAAACTGTTTTTCACCAACAACTTCTGTCTAAGTGGTGAATAATGTTGGCCTTTGCCTTTCTGACTCAATCTGTTCAAGTTCCGCTTTTAATTTCCTGATTTCTCTTTCCTTTTGATCAAATTCTACAAAGTGAGAGTGACAGGGACAATCAGTTTAGTGGCATAAAGGACAGTTAGGCACCAGATGCATCATAACTCATCTTCTAAGATATCCATGGAAGGGTCTAAAGTCAAGCCTGTAAGTAACAGGTTTTCTGGATGGAAGGTTGAAAATGGAAATGAGTCTGATAAGATATAGGCTTTCATGAAAAACCTAAAAACAACTTTCTTAGCAAACTCTTGTATAGCAAAGACGGTGGTGAAGGTTTTTCCAAGAGGAAAATATTTTTTGGTTATGGCTTGTGATGGGAGTGAAGTAGCCATGAAGATGATAGGAAAATGATTTTGAGAGGTTATGAAAAACAATGATTTTTCTGGTTTTACAAGTCTTGAGAGCATATCAGGGATGAGATTATGTTCTCCTTTTATATGCTTCACAGAGAAGTCATATTTCGAAAACCAGTCTTTTAACCTTAGTAACATCTTTTCGGGAACATTTTTACCTTTGAAATTCATGATGTTAGGAAAAATTTGAGTTGTCCATTCTGACAAGAAAGTGGTAGCCGATAAGATGGTACTCAAATTTCTGAATACCATTCTTGACTGCTAAAATTTCGTTGAACACACTGTGGTAATGGATTTGTGTGTCAGAGAAGTGTCCACTAGCATAGGCAATAAAGTGTTCTTTTCCCGCTGCTTTTTCAAGGAGGATGGCCCCCCAAGATTCGTCACTTGCATCAGTCTGCAGTATCCGTCTACCATCTGTGATAAGCTTTAAAGGTGGCAGATTTTGCGCAATTTGCTTTAAAGTTATGACGGCAAGTGTGTGGTCATTGTTCCATGGTGGTGGTCATTTTTCAACAGGGCTGATAGCTGCCGGGTGTGATTATCAACATGAGCAATAAAGTCTCTGATGTAGTTGATAATACCTAGAAATTGCTGAATTTGTCTTTTAGAAAAGTCCTGATTTGGAAAGTGGATAAGTTCTTGGGCAATGTCCTTTCCTGGCTGGTAGTGTCCGTCTTTGATAGTCATTCCAAAGAATTCAATGTTATTGGTGGCAATTGTGCTTTTCTTAGCTGAATGTAAATCAATGCACTATATAGGATAGGTTGGAAAATTTGGACCATGGATTTTTGGAAAATGGATGGTGCTGTTTTAAGACCAAAGGGTAAAACCGTCCATTGATAATGGACATTTGGAATGCAAAAGGCGGTTTTGTATCTTTCTGAGGGTTTGATACCAAGTTGCCAAATTCCGGATTTAAGATCAAATTTTAAAAAGATTTGGGCATTTTTTAGGAAAGTGAACATGCTCTGTCTTTTTGGCAAAGGAAATTTGTCATCTTGCAAAAACATGTTGAGAGGATAATAGTCAATAACTAATCGTTTTTTTCCTCTAACAATTTCGGAATGTTTTTCAACATAAAAGGCTTGGCAAGCCCATTGAGAATTGGTAGGCTCTATGAGACCCTAGGCTAGCAACTGAGAACATTCTTTTTGGGCTAGAACTAAGTCTGAGGGACTCATTCCTGGATGGGTGGCTTTGGTTGGGTTGACATATTCATTCAGTTTAAAGGTAACTGAACAAAGAAATGTGGATTTTTCCACAGAGGATTTGGATGGTGGAAATCAGCATGAGACTCAGGACAATATTTCAAAAACTTTGTGGAAATGTCTTGGAAGGACTGAGGGGTTTCAGTTAGACTATAACGTTTAAGAATATTGGTGAAAAGTTTTAACATGGACTTGACTCAAATTCCAATAGGAATGATTTGGAGGTGTTTTATCTGGTGAATTATATCAAATCCTAACAAGATATCCTTATTAGGAAGATGAGAGCCGATGACTTTTGTCCCGGTAACACAGTTTGGAAAGATTTGAATACCAATAGGTTTTTTGCTAATCAATTTGGTGGTGAAGAATTTTCCATTGACTGCTTTGAAATTTTCTTCATAATATTGCCAAAACTGGGGTAGAAGATTGTCTGGGTTTAACATACTTCTTTGGGCACCTGTATCAAGAAGTCCAGTAGCAGGAATTGGTCTTTGGAATTTTGAAAGTAAAATTTGGAGTTTTATGGAGGGAATGGGAATAGTAGAGTCTAAGGACAGAAGTTGTTGGTGAAAAACAGTTTGAAACTCATCGTTTTCAGAATCATCAGATGAGTTTTCCAGTGCGAACACTATTTCATCAGTAGGTTCTTCTTGTTCTGAGAAGTAGAACTCAATTTCATCTTTGTAAGGAGAGTAATCAGTGGTGGCCTGTAGATGTTCAAGTAAACGGATTACCTTATCTTTTTTGTTGGGGCAAGTAAGGCTTACTTGCATTTGATTTGCAAGTAAGGCTTTTTGCAAGCACTTCGGAAAGGCTCTTTATCTTTCAAGTGATTCTTTGAAAATCAATTCTGTTCACATAGTTTCTCCAAGCATCCTTTGGCGATTTGAAAGATTTTCCCCAAAGAAATATAGTCAATTTGAAGATTAAGAGATGTGAGCTGCCTTTGTATATCTAGTTGTAATTCTTCAGGTAATGACGCCAGAAAAACATGTTTAAGAGTAGGATCATTGAATCTATTAAGCTTGTAAAACAGAATTGACATCCGTTTGTAATGGAAATCAAGATCTTTAGCCTTGAGTGAACAGCATTTCATGTTGAGATAGTCACGTCTTGCAGCTTCAAATACTGCTGCAGATTCTCCAATGGATTGTTCATGGATAACAGAAAGAGCACTTGAGACATTAGGAAGTTAAACAAATTGTAGTTGTCTGTACTCTCCTAAAGTATCAAACCAATCTCTTAAAGATCCAGTAAAACGGGTAGCAAGTTCTCTAAGAACAGAGGCTGTTGTAGTATTTGCCCTTAACATTTGGAGATCTGTCCAGACGGCCATTTCTGATAGCCGGTCTCTTCATTTAGTTGCAGGTATATCATCAAAAGTAAACCATGGGCCATTTGATGGTTTATGATCATTTTGAGACTGAGCAGGCCAGTTTGTGGCTGAGGTTTCTTCAGGTGGATCTTGCTCAATATCTGAGGGTATTTCAAAGAATGGGTATGTTCTTGATGATTGGGCAGGTTCAGGTTCCTCTGGTTGAGCCATGAGAATTTCGGTGATATCAGCATAGAACTTTTCAGAGTCGCTTGTTGATATTAAAGATTCAGGGGAAGATTCTGTCTCAGATTCTGATGGGCTTTCTGAAACAGCTGGGTTTGAATCAGAAATTGGATTATCTGTATCAGAGGGATCTGGGACCATTTGGGCACTGAACTGTTGCATGGGTGCTTTATCTTTGGCTTAAGCTGGTGATGCTTGTATAGGTAGAGATGCGTAAGGAAGTGATTGGTATTCTGGAATTGACAAAGATGGTTGAGTTATTTTTTCTGGTCGAGGTCGAGGTCGAGGTTGAGGTTTAGATCGAGATGGTTTTGGCAATGGATTATTTCTGAATAAAGTCTGTGTCATGCCAAATAGTTTAGATGGATCTTGTGGTTTAATGGGAGATAGCATTGGTGCAAAAGAATGGAAAGTTGGGCTGATGGTAGGTAAAGGTGGTGATGGGGTGAATAATGTTGGCCTTTGCCTTTCTGACTCAATCTGTTCAAGCTCCGCTTTTAATTTCCTGATTTCTCTTTCCTTTTGATCAAATTCTGGGCCATAGCACTTTTGACTAAGCATGGCTCGTAACTCTGATTCCAGTTGAGAGATTCTGGATTGGAGATTCTGATAGATCTGCTGCATCTGTGAAGTAATTGAACCAACTTTGGATTCAATATGGTCAGTTCGTAAACTGATATGATTCACCTTTTATGAATATCGACCAGGGTATCATTTTAGGCTCTCGCATTTTGTGTTTGCCAATTGAGGACAGCTTCAAAAGGTTTGGGGTCTTCTAAGTGACCTGTAGGAGTGATGGCTGAAGGAATAAAAGGCTTGGTTACAACTTTTCTTTGTGGGTCGGCATGTGTTTCTAGAACAGGGAAGTTGGAGGAATAATCTTGTGATGTTGATGAAAACATCATGCAAGCGATAGGTTGTATGGTAGTATGGTATTTTGATGTGGTGGAAGAACTTCAGTTTTGCAATTCTTTTATATCCATTTAAGTTCTTTTTTGTAAATGGGTAAAGGAGCTGGTGGAGGTGGAGGATTATGTGGTGGTTTGGGTTGATTGTGTGAACACGGAGATTTGGGTATTTTCTTTTTGGGCTTCTTTCTCCGTTTAGAATCATAATCATCCTCTTCTTCCCAATTATCCCAACAGAGACAATCTGGGTCACAGTTTCTTGATCCTACTATATCCCAAAGAAAGTGGCCATTAAGTTTAGCTGGGTAGACAGGATATCCTTCTCAATTGAATCCTGTTATTGGCAGTTTTTCTTGTGTTGTCTGAACAGCTGTGATCATTGCTGAATAGGTGAATGAGAGCCTTGGAGGCTCTTCCGGTGCTGTTGGTGGAGGTCTGTAAGTCATTCTGACCGTTCCATCTGGTCTCCTTTCGAACATGCTTTCTGATGTCTGAATAGGAGCAGTGTTGATATGAAACTTTTCATAATTTGAAATCCATTCCAAGGGCATGAGTTTTATGAGTTCATGTCGAGGGATCTGTCTTGGAATTTGGATGATAGTGGGTATCTGATCTGATTCTGCTAACACCATAAGGGCGTCAGAGTGGTGCTCAGGTGTGGGTAAGTCTAAGGCATGATTTTGAAGCCTATAGACAAGCTGATGGTGAAGGGTTGCAATTTTTGCAGAAAAAATTTGTTCTGCACCTTGAATTTTCACTTGGACTTTCAAGGTCGTGGAAAGATTGGTGTCTTGAAGAGAAAGGTTGAAATTTGGGTAGAAAGTGAGGAGAACACTTCCTGCATGAAGGGTGGTTAGAACAGTACCAATAACAGCATCTTGATCTTTGTTTGAACACAGTGTCCGACCTAGCAATTGGCCAGGATGGTAATCCTTTCCTTCCATGTAAGGTCAGGATTAATGTTACTGCTCCGAGATGAAGATGAGTATAACCTTCTCTTTTCGAATTGGAAATTAATTATGAAGGTTTTAACAAAACTTACATGACTTTTGACAAAGCTTACATGACTTTTGACAAAACTAACAGTTAAGTATGGATTGTATGAATAGTTAGTTATGCCTGTTGGTCTTACTAATGCACCTATTATTTTTATAAAATTGATGAATCATGTGCTGTGTGAATTTATATGTCAATTTTTTGTTGTTTACTTTGATGAAATTCTAGTGCATAGCAAGACTTTAGATGAGTACATTGAGCATTTGCGAAGTGTGCTAGATATTTTAAGGAAAGAAAAGTTACACGCTAATTATAAGAAAAAGTTGTTTTTTTTTTGCATGGAAAAAGTTGTTTTTTTTTTTTTTTTGCTTTGATGTTGGTGCAAATAGTTTTAATACTATTAGCACACCTCTTACTGATGTTGTTAAAAAGATCTTGCATTTACTTGGAGTGTTGAATAGGATAAAGCATTCATTGATCTTATAGAAAGGTTATGTTCAGCACCTCTTCTAGCATTACGTGATTTTAACCGCACTTTTGAGATTACGTGTGATGCCTCAAGAATAGGTATTGGAGTTGTTTTGATACAAGATTGAAAGGGCATTACTTATTTTAGTGAGAAGTTGATTGGAGTAGCCTTGCGGTATCCTACCTATGATAAGGAGCTCTACATGCTTGTGAGGGCCTTAGAAACTTGGTAGCATTACTTATGGCTTATGGAGTTTGTCACACACACTTATCAAAAATCCTTAGACCATCTAAAGAGCCAAGGTAAGTTGAATCAAAGGCATGCTACTTGGATGGAGTAAATTGAGACATTTCCCTATGTCATTCGATATAAACAAGGTAAGAGAACATAGTTGCCAATACATTATCTCAGAGGTATGTGCTTCTTAATTCTTTGAGTGCCAAAATGTAAGGTTCAATTCTCTCACCTAAATATAGTAGAATTTATTTTAAGCTAACAAGTCCTTTAAGTATTAAAATAATATTAATAATATATAATATTTAATTTTAAGAGAAGTAATGACATAAGTAATGATGCAATGACTAAGTAATAATGATATAAGCAATGATATAAGTGATGATGTAAGAGAAGTTTGTAGAGATGAATAAGAATTCTAGAAATTAATAAGGTATTTATGAAGGATAATCTTAACCATTAGAGATGGTAAAACCCCGGGCCGGGTCCGGGTATTGCAGTGATCGGACCCTACTCTGATGCAACCAGTCTGGATCTAGGTCCGGGCCGGGTTTTAATCTGGGTACCTAAATTTTATATTTTTTAATATTATATGTGTATATATTTTTTTATTTTTTGATAAATTTATAAATTTTAAATTTATTTTAATAAAATTTGACATGAAAATATAAACTTTAAGTGTTTAAAACTTTATATATGTATAATAAATGAGTCAAATAAATATAAATATTTAAAATAATACATATTTTATAATATTTTTTTAATAAAATTTGGGTTCTGGGTTTATTAAGTGATGCCCAAGATCGACCCGGCTTCATACCCGGCCCGGGTAGTACCCGGCCCACAATGCCTGGGTACGATCAGGGTCCGGATCGAGCGGGTATTTTTGCTACCTCTATCAACCATTGATCAAGAGTTATGATGGCAAAATTCTAGCCATCCATTAACTTTAAGAAATCCTATAAATACCCTCTAACCCCTTTCATTTTCAATCCAACCTAGGAATTAAAACATTGAACTTTCAAGGTTGTGGGTAAATTTGGATCTTGTAATGAAAGGTTAAAGTTTGGGTAAAAGGTGAGCAACACACTTCCAGCATGGAGTGTAGTGAGCAGAGTACCTATCACTGTGTGTTGGTACTCTTTGAACCGAGTATCAAGCAACGCAAGCCTGGCTGTGACAGGCAAACCTTTTCTCCCGTGTAGGGTAAGGATAAGGCGTACTCCTCCTAGATCGAGATGCGTGTAGCCTTCCCTTTTCCACTGTGCTGTAAGATCTGTAGGGATTTCCCGGGTGACATATTGTTTACTTTGAGTAGCCTGGAGGGCACATTGATCCAATCTAGATGACTGGATATATTCTTTGGGAGCTGGCCTTTTAGTTGAGATTAGAGTTTTGATGCTACGGGTAAAAGAGTTTCCTCTTTTATATAGCTGATATGGGCTGATAAGGGGCATTGATGACTCACTGATTTGGGCTGAATCTGGTACATAAGAATATTCTACAAGGTTCTCTATTTTTTAGGCTGAATGCTTGGCCAAGACTTTGGAAGAGATAGAGTAGAGGAAAGAGTAACAGGAGATATTTCAGAGTTTGAAGTTGATGATGAAGCCATAGTTGGAGATTTTCCCTAGTTTCCAAAAGAAAAAAAAAAGTTCTCGTAAGTACCACTCCTACTAATATAGATTACTCAGGGAATGCTCATGAAGAAACACTTGTAAGTGGCTTGTTATACCAGTAGTACAGACTGATCTAGTCTCCATTCGAGATAACCATAAGAATATATATCATTGGTTTCCCGCCAATATATAGTTATTTCCCTCAGAGTTTTACCCAAATGGGTCGGATATGGCTCTAAAAACAATAACCCTTAAGCTCATTCCATCATTCGCTACAAATTTGAGAAAAATATTCAGCCCAGCAAGTACAACCTGAATCCCTAGCACTAATATCACCTCTTTCATTATATATATGAAATATAAAATTCACTATCATCAAATATAAATCTACCAAAGCAAATGATCTCTAGTAAATTAAATGAGAAAAAAATAAAGTGAAAATTTAAAGTAACACAAAGATGCAAATGTATATTAAGTGTTTTAAGTTTACGAGGCTCTTTCAATCTTTACTCTCTCGATCAAGTAGATTCCAGAAAACTTTTATATATTATTGTTTACTTTGGTTGGTTGTGAAGTGGGAGACAAATATTACCACTATTTAATTTATAATGCAATATCAATGTTCTAATTCCTTGCATGCATTATTAAGGTCAAAATAATGAAAAATGGAGTAGGATCAATGGTGTCTCTTTTTTAGCATAAATTTTGACGCAAAATCTCAGCCTTCAAATTATAATCAATTTAATGCCTGGAGTTTTTGTGTAAAATATTGTATTATTGAGTACTAATTTTTGAAATTTTATATAAAAGAACAACCTAGATTTTTGCATAATAAAAAAATACAAGGACTAAGTGTGTAATTCCCCAAACAATTAATAGACAATAGAGAGGAATTTATCCTAAAACCTTATAGTAATAACTCCTTTGGATATATAAAGAAAAATGATCCTTTGGTAAAGGGTGGGTCTTTTTGTACCTATCACAATACTCTCAACACCCAGTGGTTTATAAAAGTTTTTATTACTAAAACATCCATTAACACATTTATGTTTAAGGACAAAAAAAGTCAAATAAAAAAAACTAATAATTATAGATTTTTAGATACTGCTCTTGAGTCATGAGAGTTGCTAAAACAAAAAAGGACTAAAATCAAGTTAAAAAATGAATTTTATTTGATCATTTAAGATCTATTAAATAGATTCGAAGTCCTTATTTGTGTTGTTCTTTTGGATGAAAACTGATTTTGTATTATTGGCTTGATGAATTTAATGTGAATTTCTTCTTTCACTTTTGTAGTGATGTGAGCAATAAACATTTTGCCAAATGTAATTCCTTGTATGGTTATATTTGAAGCCTTGCTTGATTGGTAAGTAGTGCTCTATTCTTAACAAGTCTTTGTATTGTTGCAAACAAATACTTTCAATGCCATTATAGTTGCAAATAACAAATAGATGGTGGCTGATCTCATTACTCTCTCTTTAAGTCATTCATGACTGTAAACAAAGAATACCAAATATAGAATAAAGAAGTAAAAAGATGAAAAAGAGAGACCAAAATGGTGGGTTTACTTAAATTCAATTTAATTATAATTTTGTTTAGTAAGGCAAAATTAGGTAGGCATAGAGTAAAAATTGAAAACTTTAAATTTTAGTAGTGAGTTTATTTAGTAAATAGGTTTAATGAGTGGCTTAATAGGTTTAAGTAACTATACTCTTGGGTAAAGTCTCTCGCACATGATAGCATAATTATGATGAAATTGCTTCATATGGAAAATAAAATTAACAAGATACAACATAATCTGCCACAATTTTTGGGTATCAAACTATCGATTACAAATCACATTAATATTAACAAATACACTTTTTCCATATTAGTTGGCATACTATATTGCATTGCACAGTATTAATTATGTTACATTATGGGCATTGCATTAGGGTGTATTACATTAAGGTTGTGTTTATATTTTTATCTGAAATCTAAATGCCTAAACAAAGATAAACTCTTCACCTGCATTAAAATTTGTTCCGGAGGAGTTTAAGCTTTGTAAAGCTAATGAATTGGGAAGCTAAATGAGGATGAATTCCCAAACTTCAGAGCATTCCTAGGATGAAATTGGCCTCTCTTTTGAAACTAATTGCTTCTACCAACCATTCCTTCTTATCGATTATGTTTCTTCTTCTTTCTTTTACTCGATTTTTCTTTCTCTTGATTTCTGTTCTAAAATCTTTCTTCAGTATTGGCATACTTAGCTTTTACAAGAATCTTACAGTAAGAAGTGGGTGGTTTCTTTGAAACAGACTTTTAACTCTTTTTTTTATAATAATGATTTTGATGATAACAAACATGTTTTCAATTGATAAGTTTTAAAAATTTGTTAATTGGATCAATTTTTTAAGTCGTATAATATTCAAAGAAAAGAAAAATCTTTTGGAAATAAATGGCAAACCGTTTATAGAAAAGAGTAAATTGTTAATAGAAAACGGCAAACCTATTACATTAAAAAGGGTAAATTTCTATAAAACGGTAAATCGATTGCATTAATCGTTTATGGCTAATGGTACACCGAAAGCATTCCAGAGAGCAAAATTCAGATATCGGCAAACCGTTAACAGATAAAGGTAAACCGATTTCACTCCAAAGAGCAAATCTTAGATAATAGTAAATCGTTAATGGATAACGGTAAACCAAATGCATTCCAGAGAGCAAATATCAAATAACGGTAAACCGTTTATGGATAACGGTAATCCGACTGCATTCCAGAGAGTAAAACTTAGATAACGGCATACCGTTTATTGATAACGGTAAACCAATAACATTCCAGAGAGCAATCATCTTGCAAACAATAAATTGTTTATGTCAAACAGATAATCGACATCTTTGAGCCAATTTCTAGAACGATATCAGTAATCCGACTTCCTGCAAATGGTGATCCGACAATTTGAATTTCGGAGCAATGATAACTTACCAAAGTCAAAATGGCGATCTAATAAGTGGTAAACGGTGATTTGACAGTGTGCAAAAAGTTAATAACGACTAGTTTTTAGCTCAAACTATAAATAAGCTCAATCAAATTCAAACAGGGGTTGATCACAATGTTATCATTGAGCCTGTAATCAAGAATACAACATTCATTGAGCTTTAAATTCGTTCTTGTTCTATTTATTCACACATTAAGCATAGATTTGTAATCATATATTTTGTGTGAGAGAAAATACTTTTGTAATCTTTATCCTTGAGAGGTTGTAAGTGTTATGATACACTTGCGTTAAGATATTGGAAATAATCTCTTGTTGTAAAGGTTTATTGACACCTTGGAAGTCAATCATAACTTTGGGAGGTTTGGATAGTGAAATCATCAAGCTTGGTTGCTTGGAGGCGTGGACGGGGATTGCCGAGCCACGTAAAAATATTTGTATTTGATCTCTTCTTCCTTACTCTTTTTATTTTTGAACATTATTAAATTTATTGTTTTTTATTTCATTAAGGTGTTAAATTAAAAACCTAATTCACCCCTTTTTGGGTTGCATAACTAGTATTTCATTTAGTATTGAAGCTAGGTCTCTTTGTTAGGACTTTTAGAGTAAAAGATCTATGGCAACCCAAGATGGCTCTACCTTCAACGAAGGACAATCTACAACTAGGCCACCATGCTTTGATGGTAATGACTACCCATATTGGAAAATTAGGATGAGAATTTATTTGCAAGTTTTAGATTACGAAATTTGGGAAGTTGTTTGTGATCGTCCATTCATGCCTATGACTAAAAATGAAGTAGGAGATGATATTCCAAAACCTTCAAGTCAATGGAGTGAGTTAGAAAAGCAAAAGATGTCATTAAACTCCAAGGCAATGAATTCTTTGTTTTGTGCTCTTGATAACAAAGAATTCCATAGAGTATCTAGTTGTGAGAGTGCACAAGAAATATGGAACAAACTTGAGGTGGTCTATGAAGGGACGAATCAAGTTAAAGAGTCTAAAATCAGGAGATATACTCGTCAATATGAATTGTTCCAAATAGAACAAAATGAAAGTGTGTAGTCTATGTATACATAATTTACAGACATAGTGAATATAAATATTTCTTTAATATTGATTTTGATGATAACAAACCTGATTATGATTGATTAATCTTTTAAGAGCTCAAAATATTTCTCATATATTTTTAAATCATTTTACAAAGGTTTTGCATTCAATGGAAAATGATTTTATGAAATTGGTTAATTTTTATGTTAATAATTTAAATTGAAAAAGTTCTGAGAATTTCAAATTTACAAGTATTGCTTAAAATACTGAAAGTCGACTTATTTGACAAGTTTTATAAAGTTTTAAGTCTTAGTATAACCGATATCTTGATAACGACAAGCCGATATTGATCAGAATTGAAGATTAGCCTCTGGATACTAACGGCAATCCGACATATCGAAAACGGCGATCCCACAATTGAAAATTTTGTCCAACGGTTAGTTACTTAACTCAAAACAGCGATCTGACTTCTAGATAACGATGATACTACTTCGAGTAGAAAGTCAATAATGACTAATTTTCAGCTCTAATTATAAATAAGCTCAATCAAATTCAAACAAGGATTAATGACAACGTTTTCATTGAGCATACAACTTTCTTTGAACTTTAAATTCTTGTATACATCTCATTTACTCACACTATAGAATTTCATTTGTGGTCAAACATATTGTGTGAAAGAGATTTATTGTGTAATCTTTTGAAAATCAAATTGAGAGGTTGTAAAGTATTGGGATACACTTGGGTTAAGAGATTAGGGATAATCTCTTATTATAATCGTTATTGACACCTTGGAAGTCAATTGTAAGACTGATTGAAGCCTTGGAAGCTTTTACACCAGGTCTACAACAGTTAAAACTGTACTTTGGGCCAGTAGCCCGCAAGTCCTGGTTTCCAGCCGATATACTTGTATGAGCATCAAAATCCTTAAAACAATTTTTTAGGTTCTACAACCCAAAACAGACTTTCCTTTTAGTCTAAAACAGGGTACCAAACCAGATAAAATTTATCAAGTTTTCTGATGCACAGGATCCTTGCTGAAAGGCAAGTGCAGAGCATACTTCCTTGAGATTTCAAAATGAACAGATAAAATCTTTATTCTTTTCTTTTCTTTAGAACTTCATTTGCAGAGAGAGAGAAAAGAGTTTAGAAAGTCATAGCTTATAGAAAACACGAGATGTTTTTTTTGATGATTCGATCTATGTTACAAGGAGGAGAGAAATCCTTTATATAAGGATTCCAAAGCGTAAAGATAAGACAGGACCCTTATCTTTTGCTTTTTGAAAAGTAAAAGACACACTTATTACACATATTGATTACACACCTTTAATTATTACAAGCGACAAAGACTTAAAGCATGACGTGGACATAACTTTTACAAAAGTAAAAGCTTAAAGTAAAAGCAAGCTTTAATGATTACAAGAAGACAAAATCATAAAGCAAAAGTAAACATAATTATTACAACAAGACAAACTACTTTATGGAGAGCGGAGATTCATGTAGTCGTCTTCAGATGACCAATCTATTTCATCTGGATCACGATCATTATCTTTTGGGAAAAATGTCTTGGAGAGCTTTGGATGCTTGCAACGGGGACCACGGCAAGGTGGATAAGGACAATCTCTCCTGTAGCCTGGTGGTAATTGTTGAGGTGATGTCTGAGTTGCTTTGTCTTTTTTCTGAGGCGGAGGTTGAGATGATGATCCTGGTTCATGCATGGATGGTTGTGGGAACTGTTGAAGGTGTTGGCTGAGTGGAAGGAAGTCTTCCCATGGGTCTTGAGAGTCTTGGTAAAGGAAGTCAGTGTAGTCTGGTTTTCTTCCTTGATGATGATTAGGTGGACTTTGGTTTGGATATGGTGATGGAGTGGGAATCATAATCATGTCATGTTGAGGCAATGGATGTGTGAAAAATATCCTTATGCGGTGGAGTTTGGTGGTTGAGTTGGGAAAGGTAATTGTTGAGGTTGGGCTGGAATTCATTTTCAATGAGGGCAGGATGAGGAGTGGTGAGATATTCATATACCTGATCTTGAGTCCAGAAAAGGTTGGTGTCTGGATGTTGGAAATATGGGCGATGGATAATGAACACAGATGTGAACATTTTGGCTTCAGATGCAGGCATTCGATCAAGATTGTATAATTCAGTTAATTCTTTGTAATTTCTTTCTTTTGAGGAATGAGGGAGAACCACTCGAGAAGGGTCCAGATAAGAGAGGTGGATTTGTCTGGATTAAGGAGATGGGACAAGGTTGAATGAATTGGTAAAACCAACTTAGTAGCATATAAGACAGTTAGGCTGGATGTACCATAACTCATCTTCGGTAATTTCATTGGGTGGATCAAGTGTTAAAAGAAACATGTTTTACGGATGGAAGGTTGAGAAAGGAAATGAATGCTAAAAGGTAAGCTTTCATGAAGAATCGAAACATAGCCTTTTTTGCAAATTCTGGAGGGCAAAAGCGAGGTGAAGGTTTTGCCAAGGGGAAATGTCTTTTTGGTGATGGCTTCAGAAGGAAGGGAAGTAGCCATGAGAATAATGGGAAAGTGATATCTGGTGGAAACAAGGGCTAGAGGCTGTTCTGGTTTTGAGAGTCGGGATAGCATATCAGGGATGAGGTTTTGAGATCCTTTTATATGCTTGACAGAGAAATCATATTTAGAAAACCAATCTTTTAACTGAGTAGGAAAGATTACCTTTGAAATTGAGGATATTGGGAAAGGCTGAACTGTCCATTCGGATAAGAAAATGATGTCCAATGAGATGAAACTCAAATTTTTTGATGCCATTCTTTACCGCTAAGATCTCTTTGAAAACGCTATGGTAGTGCTTCTGTGTGTCAGAAAATTGTCCACTAGCGTGAGCGATAAAGTGTTCTTTTCCATTGATTTCTTCAAGAAGGATGGCACCCCATGATTCATCACTAGCATTTGCAATATGCGTTTGTCATACGTGATCAACTTTAATGGTGGGAGATCTTGCAAGTTGCTTTAGAGTAGTGGACACTTGTGTGGTGAATTCCACTCTGGAGGCTTCTTTTTCAATAAAGCCGAAAGGTGATGAGTGTAACTTGATCGACATGTGGGATAAAGTCTCGATGTAGTTGATAATGCCAAGAAATTGTTGGACTTGCTTTTTGGAAAGTTCTTTGATCCGGAAAGTGAAGCAATTCTTGGGCAATGTGCTTTCTGGTTGGTAGTGTCCGTCTTTAATGGTCATACCAAGGAATTCAATATTATCCGTTGCAATGGTGCTTTTCTTTCTTTGACAACATGATGCCATGAGTTTGGATAATATCAAAGAATTGATTTAACAAATGCGATGTTCATCATGTGTTCCTGAAAACAATAAAATATCGTCAATGTAAATCAATGCATGATGCAGGATGGGTTCAAAGATTTTGACCATGGATTTTTGGAAAATGGAAGGGGCTGTTTTAAGATGGCGGTAAAACTGTCCATTGGAAATGAGCATTGGGAATGCAAAAGCGATTTTTGTACCGCTCGAGAAGTTCAATGCCTAATTGCCAAAAACCTGATTTTAAATCAAATTTTGAAAAGATCTGGGCATTTTTGAGAAAAGTAAACATGCTTTGTCTTTTGGGCAATGGGAATTTATCATCTTGTAAAAACATGTTTAATGGCTGGTAGTCAATGACTAAGCGTTTCTTTCCTCGGACAATCTCAGAATGTTTTTCAACATAAAAGGCTTGGCAAGCCCATTGAGAATGGGTAGGTTCTATAAGACCTTGGGCTAACAATTGAGAACACTCTGTTTGGGCTAGGACTAAGTCAGAAGGACTCATTCCTGGATGAGTGGCTTTTGTTGGGTTGATATCTTCATCAGAGCCATATCGGAGTTTTACTTACCTTGAAAATAATTTTGTTTTCACAATCTTGTTCTTCATTTCATCAAAATGGTATGATTAAAATCTTTTATTCAATTTTGATCAATAGACTTCAGGAGCAGAGAGAATTTCTAAATCATGGCATCATCTTCGTCTTCAACTCCAACTTCCTCCAATCCTATTACTCTTTCCTCTACACTTTCCCTACCTAAATCGTGCACTTCTCACACTACCACTAAAATCGAAAATCTTGTAGAATACTCTTATATCCCTGAATCTGCCCAAATTAGTGAATCCTCCTACCCTCTTATCGGTCACTTTAGGTTGTACAAACGACCCAGTTCTTTTACCCGAAGCATCAGAACTCTCATATCCACTAAAAGGCCTCACCCAAAAGAATACATCCAGTCTTCTAGACTTGATCGGTTTTGCGAGCAATATGTCACTCTACAAATCCCCCGAGTTAATCTCAAATTGGAAAAGAGAAGGTTATACTCATCTCCATCTAGGAGGAGTCAGATTAATCCTCACCCTTCATGGGAGAAAAGGATTAGGTCCTTTGCCGAATTGCTATGCTAGATACCCTGCCGGTTCAAGCCGTACCAAGATCTTTGTTATAGGTCTTGTCTCACAACCTCCATGCGGGGAAGTGTTCTACTCACTTTCTACCCAAATTTCAACCTGTCTCTTCAAGATACCAACCTTCCAACAGCCTTGAAAGTTCAAGTCCAAATTCAAGGTGCAGAACAAATTTCTTCAGCCAAAATTGCTACTCTCCATCATCAATTGGTCTATAGGCTTCAAAACCATGCCTTAGATCTACCCACACCTGAACATCACTCTGACACCCTCATGGTGTTAGCAGAATCAGATCAGATCCCAACCATTATCCAGATCCCAAGACAAATACCTCGACATGAGCTCATCCAGCTTATGCCTCTTGAATGGATCTCAAACTATGAGCAGTTCCATAATAATACAGCTCCTATTCAGACATCAGAAAGCATGTTTGAAAGACGACACGATGGAACCGTTCGTACGACTTTCAAACCACCTCCAAGTGCTCCACAAGAGCCTCCTCGGCTCTCTTTCACTTATTCCTCAATGATCACAGCTGTTCAGACAGCTCAAGAAGATCTGCCAATCACAGGGTTCAATTCTGATGGTTACCCTGTATATCCAGCCAAACAAAATGGACATTTCCTATGGGATGTCCCTGGATCAGGAATGTGCGACCCAAATTGTCCCTGTTGGGATGATTGGGAAGAGGACGATGATTATGACACCAAAAGGAAAAGAAAACCCAAAAAGAAGAAACCACATGTCCCATGTAAACACTGTGAACCCAAACCACCAAAAGACCCTCCACCTCCACCAAGTCCACTACCCATTTACAAAAAAGAACTCAAATGGATTGCAAGAAATTGCAAATCTGAGGTTCCCTCATTTTCTCACAACTCCACGCCAATCGTACAACCATTGGCTTGTATGATGTTTTCCTCCACCTCTTCAGCCTATTCTTCATCTTTTCCTCCTCTTGACACCCATACTGATTCACAACGCAATGTTGTGTCTAAACCTTTCATTCCTTCAGCTATTACCTCAACCGGTCATCTTGAACCTCCTAAACCTTTTGAATCCGTTCTCAACTGGCAAACTCAAAATGCCAGAGCAAATGATACCTTGTTGAATATCCATTCCAAGGTTGAAAAAATCATTCTTAACTCAAGCAGTTGAGACGAAAGTTGACTCAATTATACTCAAATGGAGCAGATCCACGAGAATCTTAAATCCGAATTGTTCAATTGGATTCAGAGCTCCGAACCATGCTTGCTCAACGATACAATGGCCCAGAGTTTGACCAAAAAGAAAGAGAGATCAGACGCTTACAAACTGAGCTTGCCCAGATTGAATCTGAAAAACAAAGACCTACCTTGTTTACCACATCACCACCCATACCCACCATAAGTCCACCTTACCACCCATTTGCTTCTATGCTTTCTCCAATAAGATCTTATGATCCATCCAAATTATTTGGAATGACCCATACTCTATTCAGAGACCACCCTATTCCACCAGCACCAAAACCTAAATCAAAACCAAAACCCAAACCTCAGCCTCATCCTCCAGTCAGAATCTACAAATCCTCCTTACCTATTCCAGAGCACCACTCTCCAACTCACACCCCAACATTGACCTCCACCACCAACACAGTCTAAAGATAAAACCCCTATGCATCAATACAGTGCTCAAGTAGCCGATCCATCTTCCGAACCTGATGAATCCACTTCTGATTCAAACCTAGCTGTTTCAGAACCTTCTACTGACACAGCCTCTTCTTCACCATCTACATCCAGTGATTCTGAAAAGTCTTATGCTGATATTACCAGAATCCTCATGGCTGACAATCCACCCGACCAAGGTCAAACCTCTAGACCACCCGAACCATATTTTGACATTCCCTCAGATATTGAGGATGAACCTCCAGCTGAATCTTCTGCCACAACTCAACCCCCTCGCGGTCAAACCAGTGAAAAACCATCCAATGGTCCATGGTTTACATTTGATGATATTCCATCTCATAAATGGCGAGACAGACTTATCGCTGGATTGATCTCCAAATGTTACGGTCAGGAGCAACTACTCATTCCGTCCTTAGGGAATTTGCTACTCGTTTTACGGGTGCCCTAAGAGATTGGTTTGATTCATTAGGCCAATACAGGCAACTGCAATTTGTTCAATTACCAGAAGTCTCAATCTTTTGCAGTCATTCCAAATTTCATGATCAGTTTCTTAGATTTTTTGAAGCTGCACGCAGAGACTATCTCAATATGAAATGCTGCTCTCTCAATGCTAAAGATCTTGAATTCCATTACAAAAGAATGTCTCTCTTGTACTACAAGCTTAATGGATTCAATGAGCCTACATTGAAGCATGTCTTTCTGGCTTCTCTACCAGATGAACTACAACCAGACATCCAAAGGCAGCTCAAAACTCACAATCTCAGTCTTGACACTATATCTCTTGGCAAAATCTTTCAGATTGCTAAGACATGCCTTGATAAACTTTGTGAGCAAAAACAGTTTTTCAAAGAATCAAATGAGACAAAGAGCCATTCCGTAGTGCTTGCAAAAACCTTATCTCGGATCAAGTGCAAAAAGAAAAAGGATTGTGATTGCAGTTCCAAAAAGAAAAGGCATTTCCGGAAATTCAGCAATTCAGAATATTCTTCAAAGCCTCGCAAATCCAGAAAGCCTTACCGATTCTTCAGGAAAAAATCCAGTTCATTCAGAGATCAGAAACGGAGAAAATCAAGCAGATGTTTTATCTGCAAGAAAAAAGGTCACTATGCCAAAGATTGTCCCAACAAACGAGAAAAATCTATTCGGCTAGTTGAACACCTTCAGGCCACCACTGATTATTCTCCTGAAAAAGAAGAGCTTGAGTTCTATTTCTCTGAACAAGAAGAACCCACTGATGAAACCGTGTTCGCACTGGAAGACTCATCTAGTGATTCAGAAAATGATGAGCCTCAAAACATTTTCCATCAACAGTTGTTGTCTCTCGACACTTCTGTTCCCATTCCTTCCATTAAACTCCAAATCTTACCTTCAAAATTCCACAGGCCCATTCCAGCCATTGGTCTTTTAGATACTGGAGCCCAGAGAAGTATGTTAAATCCAGCCATTCTTCCCCCTGAAAGCTGGACCCACTACGAAGAACATTTAGGGTTGCAAGTGGAAAATTCTTCACTACCAAATTGATTACCAAAAAACCCATTGGTATTCAACTTTTTCCTAATTGTGTCATTTGGACCAAAGTTATCGGATCCAATTTGCCTAATAAGGATATCTTGTTAGGTTTTGACATAATTCATCAGATCAAACACCTCCAAATCATTCCTACTGGAATCCGAGTCAAATCCATGTTCAAGCCTTTCACAGACATTTTGAAGCTTTACCATTTGTCTGAAACTCCCCAATCTTACCAAGACATTTCATCGAAGCTTTTACAATATTGTCCAGAATCCCATTCCGAGTTCACCCATCCAAACTGACATAGGCATGGTTAGCCAAACTACGTAAAAATCACATGTTTGATCTCTCTTCCCTTACTCTTTAATTATTGTGCTTGATTAAATTTATCGTTTTGTTTTTATTAAGGCATTAGATTTAAATTGTTGTGTGGTTTGTTTTGCATAATCTTTAAAAATCCAATTCACCCCTCTTGGGTTGCTTAGATAGTATTTCACCTTGGAGCCATAGAAAAGACTTTTTTGAATAGCGAGAAAGTCAAGAAAATCATTAGGTCACTTCCAAAAGAATGAAGACATAAAATTACTGCTATTGAAGAAGCCAAAATTTAAATACTTTACCTATTGATGATTTAATTGACTCTCTCATTTCATATGAAGAAGACTTAGCACCAAAAAAAGGGCATGAGGAGAAGAAGAAAAGCATTGCTCTCAAAGCTTCAAAATATGAGAGTGATGAGGAAAGCGAGCTGGATGATGAGGAGATGGCTATGCTTACTAGAAGATTCAGAAATTTCTACAAGAAAACTAGTGAGTGGAGAAAGTTCATAAAATTCAAGAATTAAAAGGAGAAGAAGGAGCCTGGACACATATTGTCAGAATGTCCTCTTCTCAACAAGCTCAAGAAGAAAGCAATGGTAGACACATGGGATGATAGCGATTAGGAAACTAGTGATGATGAAGAGCATTAAGAGATGATAAATTTAGCTCTCATGGTGATCGGAAAAGAATCATTGGATGAAATTGATGAGGTAAGTGATCTTCCTACATATGATGAATTACATGATGCCTATAAAGAATTGCATGATGAGTGGACGAATATTGGTAAAAAGAATGCATGTCGTAAAAAGAAAATGCTAGAACTTACAAATGAAAAGGATGCCTTGCAAAAATGCAATGATTCATTTAATGAGAAGATAAAGGAATTAGAATTAGACAATAAAATGTTGCATGATAGGATTGCATCTTTTGAAGATGAACAAAGTACTTTATATGAGCATGAAAAATCACATGTTGATAAATTGATAAAAGAAAATGAAGTGATTAAGAAGAAGAATAATGAGCTAAATGAAATTGTGCTAAAGTTCATGGGAAAAAGATGTTGGATAACTTGCTTAATTCACAAAAATGTGTGTTTGACAGAAGAGGTATTGGATATTAGCCAAATTTGAAACAAAAGTATTATAAGAATTACTTTGTGAAGAGTACCTTCATTAATAATCATGTTTTATGTCATTATTGTAATCAAAATGGTCATATGAAAAACAGATGTCCTGTAAAAAGAAATGCATATTATGTTGTGAAATGTGTTTGGGTTCCAAAAGGAACCATTGCTAACACTCAAGGACTCAAGAAGTTTTGGGTGCTTAAAACTTAGTAATTTTTTTTGTAGGGATCAAAGAAAAGAAAAAAAGAAGTGGTACTTAGACAGTGGATGTTCAAGACACATGACAGGGAATTACTAGTAGTTTTCAAGTTTTACCAAGATCAAGAATAGTGGAAACATTTCCTTTGGAGATAATCCAAAAAAAAAAATCATTGGTATTGGCAATGTCGATAATATGTCCTATGCTCTCATTGAAAAAATGTGTTTGGTTGAGAACTTGAAATACAATTTGCTTAGCATTAGTCAATTATGTGATAAGCATTATAAAGTTGTTTTTTATAAGACTAGATGTATAATTAAAAATGCATGTGATGGTAAGATTTTATTTGTAGGAAATAGATGTGTTAATATTTATACCATTTATATAGATTGTGCATCTATCCATGATAAATGTTTTTCCGCATTGGATGATGATGGTTGGTTATGGCATAGAAGACTAGAACATGCAAGTATGGATTTAATTTTAAAGATTTCCAAAAACGATTTAGTTAAAGCTCTTCCAAAAATCGGATTAAAAAAAAAAAGAATTTGTGAAGCATGCCAATTTGGTAAACAAATTAAAAATTCTTTTAAAAGAAAAAATCATATTTCTACTTCAAAACCTCTTCAATTACTTCATATAGACTTATTTAGACCTTTAAGATATGCTAGCTTAGGTGGCAAGTATTATGCTTTCGTAATTGTTGATGATTTTTCAAGATACACATGGGTATTATTCTTAGCTAATAAGGATGATGCTTTCGATGCTTTTAAAGTGTTTTGTAAGAAAGTTCAAAATGAAAAATGATATGATATTGCATGTATTAGAAGTGCTCATGGAGGAGAGTTTGAAAATCATGCATTTAAAATCTTTTTCAACAATTTAGGCACTATGCATCAATTTTCATCACTAAGAACTCCATAATAAAATGGAGTTGTTGAGAGAGAAAATAGATCTATTCAAGAAATGGCTAAGGCCATGTTGAATGAAAATTCTTTGCCTAAGTATTTTTGGGCCGAAGCCGTCAACACTGCTTGTTATATTTTAAATCGTGTGTGGATTAGACCTTATCTCAATAAAACTCCATTTAAGTTTTGGAAAGATAGAAAACCCAACATTGGTTATTTCAAAGTTTTTGGATGCAAATGTTTTATATTGAACACAAAAGATATCTTGGCAAATTTGATCTAAAATCTGATATTGGCATTTTTCTTGGGTATTCAAACCCAAGCAAAGCTTATAAAGTTTATAACAAAAGAACTCTAGTTGTGGAAAAATCTATGCATGTTACGTTTGATGAATTTAACCCCTTACCCCTCCTCTACGGAGAAAGTTGTTGTTGGTAATGATGCAGATGAAGAACTACAAGAAGAAGTCAAGAGGAGCAACATGAAGAAACAAATGCAGAGAAAAATGAAGGCACTTCTAAATTACTCCCCAAGGAGTGGAGTATGTTTCTTCTCATCCTAAAGACTTAATTTTAGGAGATCCCTCACGAGGCATAACAACTAGATCCTCATTTAGAAATACTTGTAAGCATGCTGTATTCATATCTCAAATTGAATCAAAATCCTTTGCGGATGCAGAAATTGATGAATCTTGGATTATGGCAATGCAGAATGAGTTAAATCAATTTGAGAGAAACAATGTGTGGGAATTAGTTCATAAATCTGAAAATCAATCCATTATAGGCACTAAATGGGTGTTTAGAAATAAAATGAATGAATCCGGTGTGGTTGTAAAGAATAAAGCTAGATTAGTGGCTCAAGGATACAACCAAGAAGAATGAATTGATTTTGATGAAAGTTTTACACCCTTAGCTAGATTAGAATCCATTAGGATGTAATTAGTATTTGCATGTCATAAAGATTTCATTTTATTCGAAATGGATGTCAAAAGTGTTTTCTTAAATGGTTATATTAGGAAAGAAGTGTATGAGAAGCAACCTCCTGGTTTTGAAAATAAAAAATTTCCAAATCATGTCTATAAGTTGTCAAAAGCATTGTATGGATTAAAGCAAGCACTTACTTAAGAGATTTGACATTAATGACTCAAAGACCAAGAGCACTCCAATAAGCACAACAACCATGTTTGAAAAAGACGAAAAAGGCAAAAAAGTTGATACCAAAATGTATCGAGGTACGATTGGCTTTTTACTTTACTTAACCACAAGTAGACCCGATATCATGTTTAATGTATATTTGTGTGCAAGATTTCAATCATGTCCCAACGAATCTCATTTGCTTGCAGTGAAAAGAATTTTCCGTTATTTGAGTGGAACCATAGATCTTGCCCTTTGGTATCCTAGAGGAACTATGAAGAAGGAGGTTACTCACAAATCGTAATCCTTACTCATAAATTTCAAACTAAAATACCTTAAATTCTTATTCAAATAAATTCACAAATTCACACATTCTACACTAAATTAGGGGTGGGCAAAAAAACCGTGCACTAGAGAAAACCGAACCGAATCGATCTGAACCGTACCGTTCGGACAGGTTTTACTTTTAAAAAATAACCGAAATATATTGTTTGTAAAAAAAACTGAATTACAGGTTTGGTTTTCGGTTCACTTAGAGGAACCGAAAAACCGAACCGAAAAACTGAAATATAGATTGTTTATTTAATTATTTATTATTTTAAATTTTTTTTACGGATCCAAATATTGAGTTGGAAAATGTCTAAAATTCATGCTGATATTGATGAAGATGGGAGATTGTTGTTGGCATTTGTTTGCAAATTATTTATTTATTTATTTTTGGTGAATGAGAGAATGTTGTGGGTGTTTGTTTTTATTTTGTTGGTGTTTGTTTCCAAATTTTCTTTTTATTTTGTGTTGTAAGTCTTAATTGTTGTTATTTTTATTTTTCTTTACAACATTATGTTTATGTAGATGGAATATTTGAGTTTGATTATATATTTTGAAATCTTAATATTTCATTTTTTGTAAGTACCTTATTAGTAGTTAGTAAAATATTAGTGATAAAATGTGTTTTGAAAACTTTTTATTTATTGTTAATATTTGTAATGAAATTAGGATAAATTAATTATCTAAAAAAATTATTACATTTATGAGGCTTAATGGGCTAAAAATTTAGAAATTCAAAATAGGCCCCAATAGGCCCAGAATCGAAAAAACCAAACCAAACCGATCCAATCCGAAAAGATGCGTTTATGTTCGGTTTTTATTGAGTTCGATTCTTATTTGGTTCTTTTTATAAAATAACCAATTTAAATCGGTTTTGCTTAATTTCGATCCGAACCGAACCGGACCGTGCCCACCCCTACACTAAATAGTCTCTCCGAAAAAGAAAGGCTCAAACTCCAAATTACAAGTTCATAACAGAAGTAAACTAAATAGAAACATGAGTTCATTCCTCTTCTCATTCAAATAGTAAACGGAAACGAAATCATTAACTCCAAAGCTAGTCACATCTTTTAAATGGAACTTAATCTGTAAAAAGTAATCACGAGGGGTGAGCCGTCAACTCTATAAGTAAAGTCATTCCTAACACACTAGCCCTACGATACCAAAAATAATGCAAGCCTTCTTTCATTTAAAACATATGTTACAATTCATAAATTTCATAAAACAACATATTACAATAAGATGATATAAATTCATGGTAATTTAGAATATCAAAAGAATCATTTATAAAAGCAAATCATATATCGCGTACACAGAAAATAGATAGTTAGCTCATGTCACATAGTGTCACCTATAGTCCCAGTGACCCAGCCAGAAATAGAATCAGAATATCGTGTGCACACTCAGAACAGAAACCCAGTACTGGTCCAGAACATATATATCGTATAATACGATCAGAATCAGAATCAGAATCAGAATAATTGTGGACAATGAGCCAAAACATAATGACTAATACGTGGCACTTTGCACTATATGTGGCACTTTGTGACGCTTTGGCTTTCAAGAAGTGGCCCCCGTACAATCATAAATAGGTGAAATCATATATATGCACAATTTAGGCTTGCACAATATTTCATAGACAAGGTTATAAAAGGTAGTCATGTCAAAATCTTTTATCAAAAAAATTCAGATTTGAAAACATTTTTATAAACTAATTTTTGTATAAAAATCCATTAATCTTCTAAGTAGTGTAAAAATTCTTATAATAACATCAAAATACTTATACATATCAAGTATATTAGGAATGAAGATACTTACATAAACTAATCTTGTTATGAAAAGTAATTGATTTTCCAAATAAACCATAAAAACACATGTACATATATTAGTATCAAAATAATCATACTTATCCAGTACATTAGGAATGAAGTTACTTACCTCGATTAAAAGATTTGAACTAACACACCTCTAAGCCTCTAAAAGTCTCAATCATCTCCAACACCTTAACAAATATAAGATATAACTATCAATAACTTATCCTAAGAATCTGATTTTCTAATTCATACCCGTACTAGTCCGATTCTCAGAATTTTAACTTTTAATCTAAAATCAAAATGACATAATATTCTATGGAACCATTCTGGACATCCATGGAAATCTCATATAAAATTTTCATGAGGATCCAATACCAAATACATTTTCAAAACTATTTATTACTTAACAAATTTGAAACTGTTTCACAATACTTTAACCGAATAGAACATGTTCTGAGATTTTTATAAAATCTGATACTAATCATAAAATTATGAAATTAAAACTGGAACTACTAGACACATATATCAACTCCTATATAAAATTTCAGAATGTTTCGAGTTCATTGAACAGTACAAATAAGTTGGTGAATCAGATCGTCTTGCTGGAATCACAGTTTTCCAGTGTATTAGTGTCCAATTCAAAAATCCATATAAAATTGAAAACAAAGTCAAATCTTATGAAACAAAATTTAATCAATAATACCTACATGTCTAGTTTTTAGAAATATAAAGTTCTTAAGAAAAATCATTCAAAAAATATATGTTTAAATTCGAGATACTCATACTGTCTAGAATTTATCCAGTATGCTTAAAGCACCAAGGGTTAATTATTAAAACCCACAATAAATCAAAACCTTAAACAAAACCTAAACACACCTTAAATCATGTATTATGATCTGTAACAATCTAAAATCATGCTAATATAAACCCTTGATAGGGTGATTAGAAATCTTGTGGAGAATTAAGGAGAGTAAACTTACCAATTGCTTTGATGCTCTCCTAAATAAATGTTTTAATTCCTAGGTTGGATTGAAAATGAAAAAGGGTTAGGGGGTATTTATAGGATTTCTTAAGGCTAATAGATGGCTAGGATTTTACCACCATAACTTTTGATCAATTGAATCCTTCATAAATACCTTACTAATTTCTAGAATTCTTATCCATCTCTACAAACTTCTCTTACATCATCACTTATATCATTACTTATGTCATTATTACTTAGTCATTGCATCATCACTTATGTCATTACTACTCTTAAAATTAAATATTATATATTATTATTATTCTAATATTTAAAGGGGCTTGTTAGCTCAAAATAAATTCTACTATATTTAGGTGAGAGAATTGAACCTTACAGGAACTCACATAGATTGAACTTGTTATTCGGATGCGGATTTTGCTGGTTACAAAGTCGATAGGAAAAGTACTAGTGGAACTTGTTATTTACTAGGTCATTCACTTGTTTCATGGTTTAGTAAAAAATAAAATTCGATTGTACTCTCAACCACCGAGGCTGAATATATTACCACAGGTAGTTGTTGTGAACAAGCCCTTTGGATGAAACAAACACTTAGAGACTATAACATTAATCTTAGACAAATTCCCATCAATTGTGATAGCACTAGCGCTATAAATCTTTCAAAGAATCCCATTCAGTACTGTAGAACCAAGCATATAGAAATTAGACATCATATCTTGAGAGATCATGTTAAAAAAGGAGATATTGCTTTAGAGTTTATTTCTACGGAAAAACAACTTGCTGCTATTTTTACAAAACCTCTTTGCAAAGAACAATTTTCAAAAATTTGGCATGAACTTGGGATGATGAAATTTTTGCATTAATATCTCTAATCATGTTATTGAGTCTATTAAAATTGATTGAACTTTTTTTTTGTTTGAGCATGATAGATGAGTGATATGTTTGAATTATTAATCTTTGAATGCTTATATGAATTGGTTGTTTGAAAACATGTGAGTTCATTAAACTGGCCTTTAAAACATTTTAGATCAATGAGATGATCTTGGAATGTATTAATTGTTGGCCAAAAACTAAAGTAGATGTGTGAAATCATTAGTTAAAGAAAACAGATTGCCATTTATTCAATAAACGGTTAACCATTTTTGGGACAAAAACTAGGGAAAACATTCAAGAAGATAACGGTTGACAGACTTCTCCTTAACGATTCACCGATTTCATAAATTTTTTTGGGTTACATTCTAGAACGATATCGGCTCACTAATATCTTAATAACGGTTCACCGATATCGCGCGATAAGAGCACAGTAAACCTTTTTCTTCTTTATTTTCTTTTGCCCTTGAACCGTTTAACCCTCAACCGTGACTGCAACTCTCTCACTCTCCAAAATTATTAATTTTCCTTGTAATTTCTCCCCAAATTGAAGCCATAGAAACCTTTTTAAACTAGTTTAGAACGTTTTCATCTAATTAAAATCTGTTTTTAAGTGTTCAATTGCAAATTCCCAATTTCAAAACCCTAGGGCAAACCAAACATAATTTCTTCAAATTCTCCAAAAATTCCTTCATTTCTTGATCTTATTAAGTCTATAAACACTTTTTTACACCTCAAAATCTAATCATGGCTAGTGAAGGACCTTCAAGCCTAAGGAGACGGGTCAAACAGACGGCTCGTAAGAGTTCTCCTTATCCCCCTCTTGTTCTTGATTTCGAAAGGATCTACTTCCCTTCTCCTTCTCTTATTAGGAGATTCCAGACTCGGTTTATGACTTGTAAGTTAACTGATTCCTTCTTTCTTGATTTAGATGATTTTGAGGAACTGGTTGTTTGTAGTAATAGTGTGAACGAAATGTTGGTACAATGGGAGGTTGCTTTGTGTCTGTAGAATTTTCTATTCCAACATGGAACTTTCAGCTACTAGGTTGGATCGATTAGTGACATATGTTAGAGGTGTTCCATTTGAATTCACTGTGGAAGATTTAAACTCTATTTTAGGAACTGATAATTACTGTTTAGAGTTCTATACGTCTAGGAAAGAATTCCAGTTTAACCGCTTTTCAAATGTAGATGAGGTTCGGAACATTTGTCAACGTCAAGACCTTTCTGATGATATTTGTTCTTTACCTTTTCGGTCTTAGTTGCTACCTATGCAGGTTAGGTTCCTCCATAGTATTCTTCAGTATATCGTTACTCCTAGAAAGGGGCATAGTGACGAGGTTACTCGTTTAGATGTCGGGCTGCTGAATTGTCTTCTTCGAAGGCGTTCGGTTAAGCTTGGTTATTTTATTCTCCGTTACATGCTGTCTAGCCCTGCTGTAAACAATTGACTTCTTCCTTACTGTAGTGTTATTGATTAGTGTTAAAAATTGTTTAATTATCAAGCGATAATAATGTTATTTTGTGCTTAAGTTATAATTTATATTTGTGTTTATGTAATATATTAGAAATTATTAATTATGTTTTAAATATATCTAATTTTGTGTATTTTTTGTGTTTTTATTAGGAAAAATATTAAACCGAGGTCACATTTGGATTCTGAAGGTCCAAAAACTTTAAGATCAGTAAAAATCGACTAAAAATTGAGCTTGTGTAAAAAGAGTTGACTTTTCTTATTGAGTGAGCTCTGATTGGATGCTGAAATGAGCTTACAATAAACTTGAATGCATGGGATAGCTGGCAATTTTGACTGAATCTCAACCGTTCATGATTCAATGGCCATGATTGTGCCACGTGGCAGTAGTTGGTGAAGCAAGTTGCAGGATCCGAATCTTTGAGTTCGGGTCGACCCGATCCACCCATTAACCCGCCAAATCTCAACCGTTCTTTGACTAAATCGAACGAGTCAAATGATGCCATGTGTAATGTTGACTTTTAATGTTTGACCAGCCATTGGATCTTGATCTAAAGGTTGTGAGGAGCATATGCATGAAGCTTATGATGGACCGCAAAGCATTGGATTATGAATTTATTTTTCTATAAATAGAGCCTCATTTTTATGTTTTTAATATCTCTCTACAACTCTCTTCTTCTCAAATTCTCTCCATCTCCCTATAATCTTGATTCTAAGGTGTGTTTTTAATATTTTGTATAATTATTTTATAAATAAAATTAGTTTTATTTTCAATTTTAGTTATTTTTATTACTTTTAATTATAAGTAATTTTATTTTAATATTTCTTTTTATTTCAATTATGCTTAACTAAATAATATTAGTTAGGGGAAGGTGAAACTCTTAGGAAATAAATATGATTTAATCAAATTCTATTTTTAATTTTATAAATTAAATTATTTTCTATTTAATTTTATACATATTTTATTGTAGACAAACAAATGAATTTGGCACAATAAATTCTTAATATCTTAATATAAGATATGGTAAAATGATGTTTTGACTTATTATAGACAAATTAAATTTTGGCACAATAAATAGTTAATCCATCATAAAATTACAGGGAAAATAATAATAATTTATATAATTAATCTTTTGGGCAATAAATCTAAAAAAGTGGCAAAAAGAATTTATTAAGTTTTATTTACTACTAAGAGTGGATTCATAACCCTAACTAGTTCAACTTCATAGTTTCATTTAAATTAAGTTGTTTATATTCAAGTTTTAATTTCAATTTTTAGATAAAATAAAATAAACAAATTAAATCTTTTCTCTATGGATCGACTTTAGACTCACCGATCTATAATACAACAAGACACTCTTATACTTGGGAGTTTAAAATTACTTTTAAGTTATGTCAGTTATTACTTGGATTTTGAGTCACTTTCACATACCCATTACCAAGCCTGTATAAAATAAGTCCAAAAGGTTAGGTGGTGAGATTATCCTCGGCATTGGTTTTCATAGGCAAAATAGGGAATGGGTGAAGGTTACCTTATCCAAAAATAAGGATACACTCTTAGCTGCTAAAGATGATCGTATGCTGAATGACATATATTCTGTCGATCAGCTTCTAGATTTTTGTTTAAGAGCTAGACCTCGAGTTCCTCGTCAAGCTGCAGTTGTGCACGTTAAAGAGACTGAAGAGCCTGAAGAGCATGATATGGACACTGACGTGCCTCCAGCCCCTGTCTCTATTTCAGCTTCTAAGGAGTTGATACAATAGCTTCTGAGTGAGGTTCGCATCTCTCTGTCCAGCAATAGCAACTTGCATCTCAGTTCAATTCTTTTCAGCAAATCATTTTCGATCAACGGCAGGAGATTTGAGATGGTCAGAGACGCATCCTCTTTGCCCTTGGTTTCCCATCCGCTGAGTCTTCATCGCGGCCACCTTCGTAGTTTATTTTTCCTTTTGGTTTCGCACATAAATTTCTCATTTTATACTTTTGGATGCTATTTTATGTATGTTTTTGGATTATATTAACTATATATTTTAGATTATTTTCACTTGATGATTTGATGATGTGTTTATATGGTTGTTGGATCTATGCTTGTTATTGTGTTAATTGGCTTGTGGGATTATTGGAGTTAGTTGATGGAGTTGAGATGGTTTGTAAATTTTTGGGAGTGTTTTTTTTCCATAATTTTTTTGTATTTGAGGATATGTCCAATTTTATGGGGAGACTCTACCCAAATTTCTTTTTGATGGTGAAGGGGGAGAAATACATACATCTCTTTGTTGTGCTAAAGCAAATGCAAAATTGTTTAACTGTTTTTGAAATGTTTTGGTCACTAAACAATTTAGTTTTTTAATTTTTTTTGCCACTTACTAAGGAGGAGCACACATTAAAGGGGACTAATCTTGCCTAATCTTGAAATGTTTGTCATCATCCAAAATGGGGAGATTGTTAACTCTTTTGTTTTTATAATAATGATTTTGATGATAACAAACATGTTTTCAATTGATAAGTTTTACAAATTTATTGTTAATTGAATCAATTTCTTAAGTCGTATAATATTCAAAGCAAAGAAAAATCTTCTGGAAATAAACGGCAAACCGATTAAATTCCAGAGAGTAAATTTCCAAAAAACGGCAAGCCGATTACATAAAATGGTAAACCAATTGCATTAACTGTTTATGGCTAACGGTACATCGAAAGCATTCCAGAGAGAAAAATTCATATATCGACAAACCGTTAACAAATAACGGTAAACCGATTTCACTCAAGAGAGCAAATCTTAGATAATAATAAACCGTTAACGGATAACGGTAAACCGAATGCATTCTAGAGAGCAAATCTCAAATAACAGTAATCCGACTACATTTTAGAGAGTAAAACTTAGATAACAACATACCGTTTATTGATAACGGTAAATCGATAACATTCCAGAGAGCAATCATCTTGCAAATGGTAAACCGTTTATGTCAAACGGATAACCGACATCTCTGAGCCAGTTTTTGGAATGATAATAGTAATCCGACTTCCTGCGAATGGTGATCTGTCAATTTGAATTTCAACGCAACGGTAACTTACCAAAGTCAAAATGGCGATCCGGTAAGTGATAAAGTGATTCAACAGTGTGCAGAAAGTCAATAATGGCTAGTTTTCAGCTTCAACTATAAATAAGCTCAATCAAATTCAAATAGGGGTTGATCACAACGTTATTATTGAGCTTTTAATCGAGAATACAACATTCATTGAGCTTTTAATTGAGAATACAACGTTCATTGAGCTTTAAATTCGTTCTTGTTCCATTTGTTCACACATTTAGTATAGATTTGTAATCATATATTTTGTGTGAGAGAAATACACTTTTGTAATCTTTATCCTTGAGAGGTTGTAAGTGTTATGATACACTTGCGTTAAGATATTGGGAATAATATCTTGTTGTAAAGGTTTATTGACACATTGGAAGTCAATTGTAACTTTGGGAGGTTTGGATAGTGAAATCCTCAAGCTTGGTTGCTTGGAGGAGTGGACGTAGGCGGAGATTGCCGAACCATATACATGTAAAACTATTTTTGTTTGATCTCTTCTCCCTTGCTTTTTATTTTTATTTTTTAGCATTTTTAAATTTATTGTTTTTTATTTCATTAAGGTATTAGATTAAATTGTTGTGTGGTTTACTTAGCTTATTTTTTAAAAACCCAATTCACCCCCTTTTGGGTTGCATAACTAGTATTTCGTTATCCTGAATCTGCCCACTACGATTTTCCTATCCTAAATCCCTCCACAATACTAAAAAGTGCTATGCCATCATCATAACCATCTACTTAGGTGATCTCAGTATTTTACTTTCTGATGTAGTCTCTCAAGGACACCTTCTCATGTTGTTTGATGGTCAAAAAATAAGTCACTAGTTTTTCTCTTCGTCAAGCACTTCAAAGGTAAGAGGAAAATTCTCTACTCAAATCTTTAAAGGATGAGATGGAGCGTGGCCTCAACCTTCAAAACGTCTTCGTGCTGCTCCTACCAAGGAAAGAGGAAAAGCATGACAAACAATTACTTGTGATGCTCCTTGCATTTCCATAAGGGTGCAATACAATTCTACATGTTAGTAGGATTTTTCTGTACATTATAAGGCTCCCTGTAAATAAATGGAACTTTGATGGATACTTTGCTATCATTATATCAAGAGCAAATGGTGGCTCTATTTCCGCTATTGTATCATTAAATGGTCCCTATTTCTTGAAACTTTTGTTCAAGACTCTACATTCTCTCTTATAGTCATCTGTTGACTTCCTTCCCTTGGTCTAAATATTCTCTAGTCATTTTCTTCCTAGATCTTCATTGGTTCAAAGAATGGCTGAGATCACTATCATTCAATTCTTCTCTTGACATTGTTCTAAAAGAGCCAGAATTAACCACATCACCTCTTCTTAAGTTCTTACTTTCCTCAACTTGAGTTTAGAATTGGTCGAATACTCTGTTTAAGTATGAGCCAACTGAGCTACTTGTTATTAAAGTCAAACAACAAGACGTTGTCCTGGGAATCTAGAATGGCGGCGTGGATTCAATTTAGGATTTGGACTAATAGGCATCGTGTCATCATCCTCGAGATCTCATCATCATCTCCTTCCTCAAATGTGAACTTTCTCATCTACTCTGGAACTTTCATCATCGGCCTCAAGGTCATAATACTTAGGTTTGCATTTATGTTCACTGTAGGGCTTCCAACAGATTTCTCTAGGGATGGCACCAATCAGTTGGTGCAAATTTTATTCCAAATTTCTTGGTGGTAATTCCAACCAAGGATGGTTGTCTTAGGACTGAGCTTCCTCTTTGTTGGATTTGACAATGATAAATTCCTCTTTTGGGTTGACCTTAATGGGCATTTGAATTTTCTCTAACTATTCTGCTTTCTTAGTAGATAAGGATGACTTTGTCCGATGATGCTCTACAAACACAAGAAAATGATCAGAGGGCTAGCTTTGCTGGCATAAATCATCTAATGGTCAAGTTAATGATTGAATTTTTTAGAAACATGAACTTAAAGGGAGAAAATTTAGAAAGAGAAAGTTAGCATTTCCCCTCTTAAGTCAATTTTTCTTACCTTTCAGTGAGAATAGAGGGCATATTCATAGGTGAAATTGATTTGACTTGAGTCCAAATTACTTTGATAACAGTTGTCATTGTTCTTGTGACTCTAACGACATTTGACTTCTTGTGCCCATACTGATTGACACATGGATATGCAAGCTTGTCTATAGATCAAATGAGAAATCATTTTAACGTTAGATTGTTTTTTCGTGGATTACAGAAACCATAGAACTTAAGAGATTTATCCTAGTATAGGATCTTAGAAACCTTAGAACCTTTGGGGTTTTATCTTAGGATCCTAGGAGTCTTGGAACCTTGGAAGGTAGGAGGTTTATCCTAAATGTATTGTCCTAAAAACTTAGACTATCTTTAAAAAAGCTCTTCAAATGAGATTCTACCGTATATTACATATCAATAAAAAGAGTTCCAAAAGACTCTCCAAATGAAATAGTGCTTCTCTCTCTTTAATTTTTGTAGCCTTTAATTTAGTATTATATTATTTTTTATCTCATAATTCATGAAGAGAGAAAGTGTTATAATTACTATTACTTTAGAGAAAAAAAAGTTTGATTAAAATAATATTATACTTATTTTTATTTGAAGAGCTTTTTAGGGTGATTTCTTTTTTTACTCTCCTATCTACTACATAGGTAAGTAAATAAATATTTAAAAAGTCAGATTAAAAATCTTTTGGTAAGATAAGATTTATCCTAAGTGGTTTGTCTTAAAATAAGATATTAACAACCTTGAAACTTTTTTGGCCTTGGAACCTTGTCGCCTAAGACGTTTATTCTAAGTGATTTGTCCCTCTCATCATAGACTTTATAGGAACTATATTTAATTAGCCACCAACTAGGTCTATTCTATTTTTGGTCTAGCACCTCCAATCATAATAATTATAAATTAATTACTGAATTTTTGTTTCAAAAACTATCATGAAACGTAATTTGTTTAATTACTCTACATGGCATGTCATATGTCATGATCCATGCAAAGCACCTAAAAAATGGCTGGTACGGTTTTGATGTGTGCATGTATATATGTATATATGCATATGTACATGTGTGTGTGTGCGCGCGCGTGTTTGTAGTCATTGTAATGCTATTACACTTGAATAAAAACAAGAGGGGCGCATAAGGCTATTCTTACACTGTCCGAATTTGTCTAATTGTCTTGTCTTTGTTTTTTTTTTTTTTTTCAATTCAAGTAATTGTCTTTGGCGAAAGTCACTCAAACCTTTAAAGTTTGTTTAAATTGTCACATAAACCCTTTGTTTTAAACAAATTTTAAATAGGACAGCTTATATTTCTTGAAAAAATTGGATAAAACTATTAAATTAAACTCATCTACCGTATTTTACATAGTCAAATATCGTCAAAAGTCTTAGACTGAAGGAATCTTTATCCTTAGGCGACAAATTTTTCTTTAGCTCTTTTTAAATTCAATTTAGATTTTTACTATCTGAACTTTTTAGTTGACACATTAAACTACAAAGTTTAAATAAACCTTGAGTCACTTGAGATGATAATGCCTACGGGTATTTGTGCAATAACACATCTCATTCAAAAATGGAGAGGAGAAAAATTATCGAGAATAATTTATAAACTGTGTAGAATTAAGCCGCAGAAAAAAATTTTCTTTTTCAAAGATTAGATCGAACATGAAACTTAATAATTCTAATTGTTAAGTAATTTGTATGCATGGAGACGGATGAAAATTAGTCTTTTTTTTTTTACACTGATATTACAATGAGACTAATTAAGGTCTAAAGAGACTAATTAACGTGATTAAATAGGACCCATTAAAGGTGAGACTAAAATTAATCTACACGCAGTGATGAAGTACTCTATCGTAGCTCATTCCATCGTAGCTGCTAATTTATAGAAGACATTAACCGCAGCAAATGCGATTTGAACCACAGCCGTCAGGGAAGCTTCAACCAATCTTTCAAATGTAAGAAATCAGCGTTCACATAACATATATTTACGGAGAAAAACTTACAAATGCTAGTTCTACCACATCAACCAGCAACTGATGCTCTGTCAAACCCTGGGACTATAAATGGGTCACACATTAAGATCCATTAAAATTTGATGTTAAAAAAATTATTATTTTTATTGTGAAATCCACTACTTTGCCAATTCGTAAAACACTCGTAGTAGGACTAATCTATATAAGTCTTTCTTCTCTATTTATCGCCCGTATTGATAAATTTAGTCGGAAAACTATGCCCTTTCTTTGCCTATAACTTATTCTATCGATTATGATACCATATTAGTATATTAGTACGTGGCGTTGTTTACACCAGGTCTACAACAGTTAAAACTGTACTTTGGGCCAGTAGCCCGCAAGTCCTGGTTTCCAGCCGATATACTTGTATGAGCATCAAAATACTTAAAACCATTTTGTAGGTTTTACAACCCAAAACAGACTTTCCTTTTAGTCTAAAACAGGGTACCAAACCAGATAAAACTTATCAAGTTTTCTGATGCACAGGATCCTTGCTGAAAGGCAAGTGCAGAGCATACTTCCTTGAGATTTCAAAATGAACAGATAAAATCTTTATTCTTTTCTTTTCTTTAGAACTTCATTTGCAGAGAGAGAGAAGAGTTTAGAAAGTCATAGCTTAGAAAACACGAGAGTTTTTATTGATAATGCTTGATAGCTGATCCTTTACAATGAAGCGAGAAATCCTTTATATAAGGATTCCAAAGATAGGACAGGACCCCTATCCTTTTTGAAAAGTAAAAGACATACTTATTACATATACTGATTACACACCTTTAATTATTACAAGCGACAAAAACTTAAAGCATGACTTGGACATAACTTTTACAAAAGTAAAAGCTTAAAGTAAAAGCAAGCTTTAATGATTACAACAAGACAAAGTTATAAAGCAAAAGCAAGACATAATTATTACAACAAGACAAACGACTTTATGGAGAGCGGAGATTCATGTAGTCGTCTTCAGATGACCAATCTGTTTCATCTGGATCACAATCATTATCTTTTGGGAAAAATGTCTTGGAGAGCTTTGGATGCTTACAACGGGGACCACGGCAAGGTGGATAAGGACAATCTCTCCTGTAGCCTGGTGGTAATTGTTGTGGTGATGTCTGAGTTGCTTTGTCTTTTTTCTGAGGCGGAGGTTGAGATGATGATCCTGGTTCATGCATGGATGGTTGTGGGAACTGTTGAAGGTGTTGGCTGAGTGGAAGGAATTCTTCCCATGGGTCTTGAGAGTCTTGGTAAAGGAAGTCAGTGTAGTCTGGTTTTTCTTCCTTGATGATGATACCGGTGGACTTTGGTTTGGATATGGCTGATGGAGTGGGAATCATAATCATGTCATGTTGAGGGCCAAGGGATGTGTGGAAGATATCCTTATGAGGGGGAGTCTGGTGATTGAGTTGGGAAAGGTAATTGTTGAGGTCAAGGTGGAATTCATTTTCAATAAGGGCAGGATGAGGAGTGGTGAGATATTCATATACCTGATCTTGGGTCCAGAAAAGGTTGGTGTCTGGATGTTGGAAATATGGGCGATGGATAATGAACACAGATGTGAACATTTTGGCTTCAGATGCAGGCATTCGATCAAGATTGTATAATTCAGTTAATTGCTGTAATTTCTTTCTCCACCAGGGAATGGGGGAGAACCACTCGAGAAGGGTCCAGATAAGAGAGGTGGATTTTTCTGGATTAAGGAGATGGGACAAGGTTGAATGAACTGGTAAAACCAACTTAGTAGCATATAAGACAGTTAGGCACCAGATGTACCATAACTCATCTTCGGTAATTTCAGTTGGTGGATCAAGTGTTAAACCAGTAAGAAACATGTTTTCTGGATGGAAGGTTGAGAAAGGAAATGAATCTGCAAAAAGGTAAGCTTTCATGAAGAATCGAAACATGGCCTTTTTTGCAAATTCTTGGAGGGCAAAGACTGAGGTGAAGGTTTTGCCAAGGGGAAATGCCTTTTTGGTGATAGCTTCAGAAGGGAGTGAAGTAGCCATAAGAATAATTGGGAAGTGATATTTGGTGGAAACAAGGGCTAGAGGCTGTTCTGGTTTTGAGAGTCGGGATAGCATATCAGGGATGAGGTTTTGAGATCCTTTTATATGCTTGACAGAGAAATCATATTTAGAAAACCAATCTTTTAACCTGAGTAACATTTTTTCGGGAACAGTATTACCTTTGAAATTGAGGATATTGGGAAAGGCTGAACTGTCCATTCGGATAAGAAAATGATTTCCAATGAGATGAAACTCAAATTTTTTGATGCCATTTTTTACCGCTAAGATTTCTTTGAAGACGCTATGGTAGTGCTTCTGTGTGTCAGAAAATTGTCCACTAGCGTGAGCGATAAAGTGTTCTTTTCCATTGATTTCTTCAAGAAGGATGGCACCCCATGATTCATCACTAGCATCTGTTTGCAATATGTGTTTGCCATCTGTGATCAACTTTAGTGGTGGTAGTTTCTGCGCAAGTTGCTTTAGAGTAGTGACAGCACTTGTGTGGTCTGAATTCCACTCTGGAGGCTTCTTTTTCAATAAAGCCGAAAGGTGATGAGTGTAATGGTCGACATGTGGAATAAAGTCTCTGATGTAGTTGACAATACCAAGAAATTGTTGGACTTGCTTTTTGGAAAGTTGCTGATCTGGAAAGTGAAGTAATTCTTGGGCAATATGCTTCCCTGGCTGGTAGTGTCCGTCTTTAATGATCATACCAAGGAATTCAATATTATCCGTTGCAATGGTGCTTTTCTTTCTTGTGACATGATGCCATGAGTCTGGATAATATCAAAGAACTGATTTAACAACTGGCGATGTTCATCATGAGTTCCTGAAAACAGTAAAAGATCGTCAATGTAAATCAATGCATGATGCAAGATAGGTTCAAAGATTTTGACCATGGATTTTTGGAAAATGGAAGGGGCTGTTTTGAGACCGAAAGGTAAAAAGCATCCATTGAAATGAGCATTGGGGATACAAAAAGCGATTTTTGTAACGTTCAGAGGGTTCAATGCCTAATTGCCAAAATCCTGATTTTAAATCAAATTTTGAAAAGATCTGGGCATTTTTGAGAAAAGTAAACATGCTTTGTCTTTTGGGCAATGGGAATTTATCATCTTGTAAAAACATGTTTAATGGCTGGTAGTCAATGACTAAGCGTTTCTTTCCTCGGACAATCTCAGAATGTTTCTCAACATAAAAGGCT
This sequence comes from Atalantia buxifolia, assembly GCA_030444775.1. Classification (NCBI taxonomy): domain Eukaryota; kingdom Viridiplantae; phylum Streptophyta; class Magnoliopsida; order Sapindales; family Rutaceae; genus Atalantia; species Atalantia buxifolia. The sequence continues at coordinate 11,246,499 of CM059833.1, forward strand.
TGGCAAGCCCATTGAGAATGGGTAGGTTCGATAAGACCTTGGGCTAACAATTGAGAACACTCTGTTTGGGCTAGGACTAAGTCAGAAGGACTCATTCCTGGATGAGTGGCTTTTGTTGGGTTAATGTCTTCATTTAGTTTGAAGGGTAACTTAATGAAGAAAGACTGATTTTTCCAAAGTGGGTTTGGATGGGTGAACTCAGAATGAGATTCTGGACAATATGGTAAAAGCTTGGTTGAAATGTCGTGGTAAGATGGGGGTGTTTCAGACAAATTGTAAAGTTTCAAGATGTCTGTGAAAGGTTTGAACATGGATTTGACTCGGATGCCATTGGGAATAATCTGGAGGTGTTTGATCTGGTGAATTATGTCAAAACCTAACAAGATATCCTTATTAGGCAGATTTGATCCAATAACTTTGGTCCAAATGACACAATTAGGAAAAAGTTGAATACCAATGGGTTTTTTGGTAATCAATTTGGTAGTGAAGAATTTTCCACTTGCAACCCGGAAATGTTCTTCGTAGTGGGTCCACTTTCGGGGGAAGAATGGCTGGATTTAACATACTTCTCGGGCTCCAGTGCTATCTAAAAGACCAATTCTTTGGAATGGGCCTGTGGAATTTTGAAGGCAAGATTTGGAGTTTAATGGAAGGAATGGGAACAGAAGTGTCGAGAGACAACAACTGTTGATGGAAAATGCTTTGGGGCTCATCATTTTCTGAATCACTAGATGAGTCTTCCAGTGCGAACACTGTTTCATCAGTGGGTTCTTCTTGTTCAGAGAAATAGAATTCAAGCTCTTCTTTTTCAGGAGAATAATTAGTAGTGGCCTGAAGGTGTTCAACTAGCCGGATAGATTTTTCTCGTTTGTTGGGACAATCCTTGGCATAGTGACCTTTTTTCTTGCAGATAAAACATCTGCTTGATTTTCTCCGTTTCTGATCTCTGAATGAACTTGATTTTTTTCTGAAGAATCGGTAAGGCTTTCTGGATTTGCGAGACTTTGAAGAATATTCTGAATTGTTGAATTTTCGGAAATGCCTTTTCTTTTTGGAACTGCAATCAAAATCCTTTTTCTTTTTGCACTTGATCTGGAGATAAGGTTTTTTGCAAGCACTTTGGAATGGCTCTTTGTCTTTTAACAGTTCTTTGAAAAACTGTTTTTGCTCACAAAGTTTATCAAGGCATGTCTTAGCAATCTGAAAGATTTTGCCAAGAGATATAGTGTCAAGACTGAGATTGTGAGTTTTGAGCTGCCTTTGGATGTCTGGTTGTAGTTCATCTGGTAGGGAAGCCAGAAAGACATGCTTCAATGTAGGTTCATTGAATCCATTAAGATCTTTTGTAATGGAATTCAAGATCTTTAGCATTGAGAGAGCAACATTTCATATTGAGATAGTCTCTGCGTGCAGCTTCAAAAACTGCAGCTGGATCACCTAGAAACTGATCATGAATGACTGCAAGAGCACTTGAGACTTCTGGTAATTGAACAAATTGCAGTTGCCTGTACTGGCCTAATGAATCAAACCAATCTCTTAGGGCACCCGTAAAACGAGTAGCAAATTCCCTAAGAACAGAATGAGTAGTTGCTCCTGACCGTAACATTTGGAGATCAATCCAGGCAGACATTTCAGTAAGTCTGTCTCGCCATTTATGAGATGGAATATCATCAAATGTAAACCATGGACCATTGGATGGTTTTTCACTGGTTTGACCACGAGGGGGTTGAGTTGTGGCAGAAGATTCAGGTGGAGGTTCGTCCTCAATATCTGAGGGAATGTCAAAATATGGTTCGGGTGGTCGAGAGGATTGACCTTGGTCGGGTGGATTGTCAGCCATGAGGATTCTGGTAATATCAGCATAAGATTTTTCAGAATCACTGGTTGTGGATAGTGAAGAGGATGTTGTATCAGTAGAGGTTTCTGAAACAGCTAGGTTTGAATCAGAAGTGGATTCATCAATTTCTGGAGATGGATTGGCTATCTGAGCACTGTATTGATGCTTAGGGGTTTTATTTTTAGATTGTGTTGGTGGTGGAGGCTGTGGTGATGTTGGTGTGTGAGTTGGAGAGTGGTGCTCTGGAATAGTTAATGAGGATTTGTAGGTTCGATTTGGAGGAGGAGGAGGCTGAGGTTTGGGTTTTGGTTTTGATTTGGGTTTAGGTGCTGGTGGAATAGGGTGGTCTCTGAAGAGAGTATGGGTCATGCCAAATAATTTGGATGGATCATAAGATTTGATTGGAGAAAGCATAGAAGCAAATGGGTGATAAGGTGGACTTATGGTGGGTATGGGTGGTGATGTGGTAAACAAGGTAGGCCTTTGTTTTTCAGATTCAATCTGGGCAAGCTCAGTTTGTAAGCGTCTGATCTCTCTTTCTTTTTGGTCAAACTCTGGGCCATTGTATCGTTGAGCAAGCATGGTTCGAAGTTCTGAATCTAATTGAACAATTCTGGATTTAAGATTCTGGTGGATCTGCTCCATTTGAGCTGTAATTGAGTCAACTTTCGTCTCAATCATTCGCCAGAACTGATTTTTTCAACCTTGGAATGGATATGCAACAAGGTATCATTTTGTGCTCTGGCATTTTGGGTTTGCCAGTTGAGAACTGATTTAAAAGGTTTAGGAGGTTCAAGATGACCGATTGAGGTAATAGCTGAAGGAATGAAAGGTTTAGACACAACATTGCGTTGTGAATCAGTATAGGTGTCAAGAGGAGGAAAAGATGAAGAATAGTCTGAAGAGGTAGAGGAAAACATCATACAAGCTAATGGTTGTACGATTGGTGTGGAGTTGTGAGGAATTGAGGGAACTTCAGATTTGCAATTTCTTGCAATCCATTTGAGTTCTTTTTTGTAAATGGGGAGTGGACTCGGTGGAGGTGGAGGGTCTTTTGGTGGTTTGGGTTCACAGTGTTTACATGGGACAGGTAAGGTTTTCTTTTTGGGTTTTCTTTTCCTTTTTCTGTCATAATCATCGTCCTCTTCCCAATCATCCCAACAGGGACAATTTGGGTCGCACATTCCTGAGCCAGGGACATCCCATAAGAAATGTCCGTTGTGTTTGGCTGGATATACAGGGTAACCATCAGAATTGAACCCTGTGATTGGCAGATCTTCTTGAGCTGTCTGAACAGCTGTGATCATTGAGGAATAAGTGAAAGAGAGCCGAGGAGGCTCTTGTGGAGCACTTGGAGGTGGTTTGAAAGTCATACGAACCCATTTCCATCTTGTCGTCTTTCAAACATGCTTTCTGATGTCTGAATAGGAGCTGTATTATTATGGAACTGCTCATAGTTTGAGATCCATTCAAGAGGCATAAGCTGTATGAGCTCATGTCGAGGAATTTGTCTCGGGATCTGGATAATGGTTGGGATCTGATCTGATTCTGCTAACACCATGAGGGTGTCAGAGTGATGTTCAGGTGTGGGTAGATCTAAGGCATGATTTTGAAGCCTATAGACCAATTGATGATGGAGAGTAGCAATTTTGGCTGAAGAAATTTGTTCTACACCTTGAATTTGAACTTGAACTTTCAAGGCTGTTGGAAGGTTGGTATCTTGAAGAGAAAGGTTGAAATTTGGATAGAAAGTGAGTAGAACACTTCCTGCATGAAGGGTTGTGAGGACAGTACCTATAACAGCATCTTGGTACTGTTTGAACCGGGTATCTAGCATAGCAATTCGAGTTGTGACTGGTAACCCTTTTCTCCCATGAAGGGTAAGGATTAATCTGACTCCTCCCAGATGGAGATGAGTATAACCTTCTCTTTTCCAGTTTGAGATTAACTCTGAAGGGATTTCTAGAGTGACATATTGCTCAGCAGTGGTTGCTTGGAGTGAACACTGGTCAAGTGTAGAAGACTGGATGTATTCTTTTGGGTGAGGCCTTTTAGTGGATATGAGAGTTCTGATGCTTCGGGTAAAAGAACTGGGTCGTTTGTACAACTGGTAAGGACTGATAAGAGGGTAGGAGGATTCACTGATTTGGGCAGATTCAGGGATATAGGAGTATTCAACAAGATTTTCGATTTTATTGGTAGTGTGAGAAGTGCAAGATTTGGGTAAAGAAAGTGTAGAAGAAAGAGTAATAGGAGTAGAAGGAGTTGAAGGTGAAGATGAAGATGATGCCATGATTTAGAAATTCTCTCTGCTCCTGAAGTCTATTGATCAAAATTGAATAAAAGATTTTAATCATACCATTTTGGTGAAATGAAGAACAAGATTTTGAAAACAAAATTTTCAAGGTAAGTAAAATTTGCCTATAACTTATTCTAACGAGGCCAAGAAAGAGATATATACCAAGAAAAGAGAAATATATAGTTAATGTGTTCTATTGATCTGGGAATATCATGAAATTCAAAAGTTTTAACTTGAATCTTATAACAATTAATGACAAAAAAAAAAAAAGGAAAAGTCTCTCCTCTCTCTTCCATTTTGTCTCCTAGTTCAGATGTATTGCATTTATTATTTTTTAACATCAAATTAATTTCAACCGATAATTTTTCAAACTTCAGTATCCTCATGCAGTACGCTTTCTACAAAGGACAAAATAACAAATACTGGCCCCAAAAAAAAAAATTTCTCTATAAAGCGTTTGACCACAGGTAAAGTAAAAGCAGCATGAGAGCTAAAATTAGCAGCCAAAAAAGTAGTTTTGTGAATACTACATAAAGTAAGCACATATAGAAATAGTTTCATGTTTCTTTTATCTTTTGTAAATTTTCCATTGGGCTTTTATGGATATATCGCCATCAAATAACTTTAATCTCTATCTCCTTTACTATTTTCTTCACTTTCTTTTGGAAATATATGGTCTTCTTCTCCATGACGACTATCATCAATTGGAGAAGTAATAACAATTTATATTGGTTCAGAATCTTTAGAGGTTTATCTGCTTTCGGAGGCCTTGGTCTTCTTCGAAATAGACCAAGTTTACTTGTTTGTTCTTTATTTAGTGTCTGCTACAACATGGAAATAAAAGCAAATGGTTCAGAAAGGCTTTAGAGACCAATTACAAGGTCAGTTGCGCTGTCACGTAACAGTTTTTATGTACGCGTTTGTTGATTTTTATTGATAATTAATAATTAAAATTAAATTGATATTTAATTGAATGAAAATTGTTGTAATAATCAATGGCGGATCTAGAAAAATAATTTACCGGGGCTAAATTAGATAATAGTAAAATATGAAAAACTAAAATTTTGAATATATAAAATATTTTCTAATACATTTATAATTATTCTCTACGCATTTTCATATTTTAAAATATTATGTAATAGACTCATGATCAATATTATTAAATTTATTGTTTCCTATATAAACAACCATATATCATTTATCCCATCTAATTCCAAAGATTATTCTTCATGAGTTTCATTACTGAAAACGTTCGCTATACTATTATTATAGAAACTGAAAGAACTAATCTTATTTTTTAGAATAGAAAATATTTTGGGTGGTGGGCTATCATTATTTTTAATTAAAATATAAATTTTTATAATTTTTAAAAGTTAAAGTTTTATGGGGTTTATAATTTATAGTGACTATTTTAATAAATTTAATGGGGTTAATTAGAAAATTAAAATATTTTTCTTTTTAATTTTTAATTTTTTTTTTGGCCAGTGGGGGCTTGAGCCCCCACTAGTCACATGTTGCATCCGCCCCTGGTAATAATCCACGGTCGAAAACCTTAGATTAGGCCTTATATGAGCTTTTATTTAGTTTTTTAGGCTTTTGATAAATACGAAAATTATTAAGCCTGATTAGAAATTCTTTGTTTTTTCCTTAAAATTTGTATTTTATTGGTCAACCAATGGTTAACTAATGGAAAATTAGTAAACTGTAATATTTTTATTATTCTTTTTTAGACAAATATTATGGTGAAATACATTTTGCACTAATTGTTATTTTATAATAATTTAAATAGTAAAAAGAAAGTAAGAAACCAAACCTACTATGTAGAAGGGAGGGATTATTTACACTATAAAAACTACTTTGAACACTCTATTACTTTATACACTCATATACTAATTTTAAAAAAAATTAAGATTTACTTTATACACTCTAAAACTATTGAAATTAATTAACTTTATTTACTTAAAACACAATAAAGCTATTCAACTCACCCAATTTCAAGAGATTTAATAAATTTTCACAATAATATAATCAAGTCAAGTTGTAAAAAATATATTTAACAAAAATACAGTTATTAATTCTTTTTATTTATGTTCAATATTGGATTTTGCACCCAAAATAGCTTACAATGAGAAAATAATAATAAGAAATATTCCATAAATAATGAGTGTAAAAATAAAAATAGAAATATTGATTTCATCATAATTTATCTAAGTATTGATTAAGACGTTTGAAATAAAAGTTAAAGCATAGAATTATGTATACTGAATAATGAGTATGCTATATGGCTGTTTAAAGTAATTATGTAATATAGGCTTATAATAAATTATCCTTTATTGTAATTCATATGATAAGTATTTTTTGTAATAAAATCTTTATTAAAATTAGAGTGTTTAGAGTAATTTTTAGAGTGCAAATAACCTCACTAAGCCAAAAAAAAAAAAAAAGGTTTTACAAAGATCAGATGGGACATGAAACTTAATAATTCTAATTGTTAAGGTAGTTTGCATGCACGGAGATGGATAAAAATTAGATTAATGTTATTTGCATATATTCTACATAGAACAAGCACATGATTAAACCACAATCAATATATGATAAACAGATCCATTTTGCAAGTTCGTTATTACGGGTAGTTCCTACAAAGGATCAGACTAATGACGTATACAATACTTGAATTCTCGATGTAGATGCTACAGAGTTGGTTCTCATCCTTCAGAGACTACGAGTGTAATAGGAGCATCCGTCGACAAAAAGATCACCCTAAGATGATCATCTCATGGCTATTGAGAATGAATCAAATCAGATGGTTCTATTTCTCAATCTTTCTGACTTGCTCCTACTGAATCAAGGTCGAAAAGATTGAGAAAAATCAGTCATTCACAACCACTGATGAAGGTAGTTTGATTTAAAATTAAGGAATAATTTTCACGAATTAAGAAGGTCTAAAAAATTACAATTAAGGCCCTGTTTGGGATTAAGGTTGGACAGCTGTAACTTAAAAGTTATAATACTAAAGTATTTGATAAATACTTACTGTTGTAATTTGGAAGATAAATTGATTTGATTTTACACTTCTATATTGAAAAATCTGTTGTATCTTTACTATTTTTGTCAAAATTATTATTTAAAAAATATATTTAAAATACACTATTAATTTTTATCTCATAGTTACAGTTTTTTTCTATTTTAAAATTTATAACATCTCATACTAAATAGGACCGATTAAATAGGAAGCATAAAAGCTAAGGCAAAAATGAATCTATAGGCAATGATAACTCGCGAAATCATTCCATCGCGGCAGCTAATTTATAGAAGACATTGACCCCAGCAAATGCGACTTGAACCACAGCCATCAAAAAGGTAGCTTCAGACCATATATCAGATGAAAGAAACTAGTGGTACAAGTGACATGTATTTATGGGGAAAAATTTATATACGTTAGTGCAATAGTCCTACCACCTAAGCCAGTCATTAGTATTCTGTTAAATTGTGGGACTAAAAGTCGGTCTTACATTAGGCCTACGCAAGATTTAAAATTAAAAAATTATGGAATCTATCGATAGAATTTATTTAAATAAAATAATATTAAATACTCTATTAATATACCTCTTTAAATAGAACCTATTTAAATAAAATTTTTATTAGTAGAATTTTTATAAGTAGAGTTTGCATAAAAAAAAAAATTTACTTATTCGTTCGTTAATGAGAGTTTTTATTAAAAATTATAAAATTATTTTAATAGAAATTTTTTTAAAGTTATGTAATGAAAGGAATTAAATAAGATTGTTAAATAAGTAAATGATATTTTAGATATTTTAACATTTAAAAAAAATTAACCTCTATTCTCAAAAGTCTACAATTTGAGCTGGTTAGGAGAGGAAAAAGAATTTATTTAATCTTCAAGAGCTCTACTCAAAAGACAGCCAAACAACAACAAAAGATTTGAAAAGAGTTTATGAGATTAAATAGATATTTATAACTATTAGATAAGTCATACCAAATACATGCCAAGTAGAAGCCACAAAAGTAATTTTGTGAATACAATAAACTAAGCATTTACGTAAATTGATTCATGTTTCTTTTGTCTTTTTTTTTTAATTTTCCATTGCGCTTTTATGGATATATCGGCATCCAATAACTTTAATCTCGATCTCCTTTACTATTTCGTTTATTTTACTTTGGAAATATATGGTCTTCTTCTCTATGACGACTATCATCAATTGGTGAACTAATAACAATTGTTATTGGTTCAGAGTCTTTAGAGCTTTTAGCAGCTGGCGCTAGCTGCGTTACATTCTTCATTTCCTTTCCTTTACCCCATAAAACAGCGTAAAGCCCGCACACGATCAATGTTGCTCCTAATACACTGAAATATTGTGTCACATTAATTTGCACAAATTTAATTTTTAAATTTTTTTTATAGATTTACCATTGTTGCTAAATTAAAAGAATACACACACACACACACAAATACATATGCATATACATACCTTCCCAAGTGTAGCTTCTCATCGAGAATTAAAGATGCAGCCAAGGCCACAACCACAAGCATCAAAGGACTAAAAACAGAAGCAAATAGAGGGCCTTTCACGAGCACACACCATGATATAAGTGTCGCCATAAAACCTGAAGCAACTATTCCCTATAACATGCATAGAACATCACTTTTCAATTTCATTATTAAAAAAAAAAAGCATAATTAATTAATAGAATAATGATATTTTGGTATGTTACAGTTACACTGTTTCTGTCGCCTCTCTATCACTGTTTGGGTCAAATATCACTCTACTCTAATTAACATACCGAATATGCAACGGTAACAAGTCTAATATTCCAGCCCAATTTCCATTGATCCCAATTTTTTTCCATGCAAAGGGCAAACGCAACAGCTTGAATTGCTCCCATCACACACATCAAAGCTGTGCTCGAATATTGGCATGGATACTCTTCGCTCAATTTAGCCTATAAAAATTATAAAAAGTATAATTAATGAAGCATGAAAATCTAACTTATTAATATTAGGAATAAGTTAATAACTCGTTAGCTTATTATTACCTGGATGATCAACCACAAAGCATAAGAGAAGCAACTACCCAGAGCCAGTAACGAGCCCAAGAGGCGTTTACCGGTATCAGAAGATTGCAACGGCAATGATGCCACGTGGCCGCCGCCTCCGGCGTGGTGAAGAAGATCAACATGAGTTGACCAAATTTTGATCTCAACACCTTTGTAAAGAGTGAGTATTATCATTGCCCCGCTAATTCCGATTAACGTACCCAACAATTTTGCCTTCCCAGCTCTTGTCCTTATACCAAGTTTCTCTAATCTGTAATGAACCAATGGTTGTGATGTTACTTAATTGATGATCATCAAAATCATCAAGTAATTATCAATTAATTAGTTCATAATATTAATGTATGACTGTCGTAGTGCATGTACCCAATAGAAGTAGCCAAAACAAAAGTGACGGCTGGGATGAGATTAAACATAGCACTAGCAAATGTTGCACTAGTTAAGACCAAGCTCTCTGCGAACAAATTCTGACTTAAGGATCCCCTGCATCATGCAATTCAAGTGCATTATTATTAAAGGATAATTTCTATATACTATATATGGAAGTAACAATAGAAACATTCTAGGTCCGAAAAGTTGACTAAGTAGTTTGAAGTTAGGGGTGTCAAAAAAGCCCGCCCGGACCGGACCCGGACCGGACCCGGCCCGGACCTGGGTGATCCGGTCCGGGCAAAATCCGGACCGCACTCATAAAAAACCCAGATCCGGGTTTGAGAATTTCAAACCCGGACATTCCGGGTCCGGGTCCGGGCTTAACATCAAAACCGGAACCGGACCGGACCCGGTTTTTTAATAAATTAATAAAAAATATATATAAATTTATTATACATAAATATATAATTATGAATTTATGATATGTTGGATGTTATTTAGATTTATTGTGTGATTATTGTGTTGTTAAATTTAATTTAATTTATTTTTTTTATTTGAATGAGTTTATTTGATTATTGTTTTAAAAAAAGTAAGTATTGTTAGAGAAATGAAAGAAAAAAAATTAGAAGAAAAAAAATTAAAATTATTACATGCGGGCTTAGAAGCCCGGATCCAAAAACCCGGACCCGGGGGTGCCGGGCTTGAGCCCGGACCGGACCCGGAAAACCCGGGTTTTAACCCGGGTCCGGTCTTGTGTTTCAAGCATCCGGTCCGGTCCCGGGCAACACCAAAACCCGGACCGGACCCGGATTTTGCCAAGCCTATTTGAAGTAGCTTCATTGGTGAGGTAGGAGGTTAAATTTTTTTTAAATAGAATCACTTTTGAGTGAATAATTTTTAAATTACAGGGGCTAACATTATAATTAGCCTATATCCGAAGGACTGGAGAGAATTTTATGTGGGTGGGGTTATTTCCACCCCATTATTTGTATAAACCCTCCCCACTTATGAAAATATTTACAATAAATTTACATTATTTCTATTAAATACAAACTAACAAAAATATTGTATAATTAATCAATTAAATCATTCTTATATTTTTTTCTTACTTAGCTTTTTTAGCTATTAAAGTTGTTTTAATATAAGTTCTATTCAATTACTTTATCCAATTTCCCGAAGAAATATGTGTTCTCATATCTAATATTTTAGGCACTTAATTTTGTGACTTTTAATCTAACTTTTTAAATGAAGTCTAATAATTTTTAATAGTTTACATATAAATATATAAAATTGACATCGTAATAAATTACATGATTATTGTTTCATAAGGACATTATATTAGTTTAACTACAACTTAATAGTCACAAAAATGAGGTGGAAATGATCATTTAGGAACAAAGAATTTTGTATAAAATAAAAACATGTTGAAGTTAAAGTAAATTTTTGGCACTTTTACCTTTTAAGGGCAAAGTAATCAATTTTAAATTTAGGCTAAAACAATCTTCATAATCAAATATGATAAAAAAATCTAAGTCACAAAAAAATAAATTAAGATATAACAAAATATAAACTAAGATATATTTAATTGATTAATGCTTCAAAATTCTTCTTTATCTAAAATAATGTAACTTTTGTAATTATTTTCTAGAAGTGTGGTGAATTTATAGAATTTGTGGGTGGAAGTATCACCACCCATTTTATCTATGTAATTTATAAATTAACTTACCCAAACAACCCAGAGAGAAAACCTAGGAAGAGTATCTTCCAATTCAGTTTTGGTCTGCAATTTCTGCAAAATTAAAAATTTTTAATAATTATTAATAAGCATTAGAGTTATCTAATAATTCACCATTAGTTAACCTTATTTCAATTTCTTGCTATAAATATGTTCAAAATGAACCTTTCAAGAATGAGTGCGAGAGGAAACATAAGAACTGTGGCGAAAATGAATCTATAGGCAATGATAACTCTCAAGCTCATTCCATCGTTAGCCGCTAATTTATAGAAGATATTAACCCCAGCAAGTGCGACTTGGACCACCACCATCAACAACGCTGGCTTCAGTCCATGCATTGAATTACGTATCTGCCCCCACTGCAACATCTCTAACTTAAGGCTAAGATTGCAATTGGTTGATACAGAGAATAAAAAGGCAATAATGAATTTAATTTTGATGAGAGAATGAATAATGAGATGGCTTGTTTTGCGTAATGTTTTAGTTTGATACATTTTTATAGAGAGACGATGTTTCTTCAAAAACGTAAGCAAGTACGCAGTAGCTTCGAGTCATTGACGCACGTCACGTTGTGAGTTGACGTTGACAGTGGCCAGTGAGAGCAGGGGCTTTTGCATGCTCAACTATTCTAATCATATACTGTGGCTGTTTAGTGCTAGAAAAATGTTTGCCTTATGTTTGCCGCCGGAGCGTGGTTGACTGACTTTCAGTTTGTTTATTTGATACATCCTTGTTCTATTCATAAAAAGGGTCCGCTTATAATACAGCCCCTGCATGTCATACAGCCATTTTATTTTTTATTTAAAAAAAAAAACAATCCAACGGCTTTTATATTTTACTCATGAAACCGGCTGCCGAACGAAAGAATTGGGAGTGGAAACTGGCAAATATCAAGAGCAATTACCACATAGCTACTCAATTTTATCTAAATATCAAAATTATCAATTTAAATTAGGAAATGTCAAAGACCCCCTCCTCAACATGAAAAATTTGCATCTTCTTGTGGCTGAAAAAATTATTTTGAAACATATAATGCCTATATTAGTGAGAATAATATTTATATTAGTAAAAATGAAATATATTTTTTCTTATTTTCCATCTAACTATTGGATGATTTTCAAATAATTATAATTATTCATAGTACCAAATATCATAATTAATCATCAAATATTGTTATTCTCAATATTAGTTGAACTAGTGACTAATATTAATGATAGAAATATGTACTGTTTACAAGGCATATATAACGTACCATATATTTGATATTTGGATTATACTCACAAAGATTCTCTTACGCAAATTACTTCAAACAAATTTATAACAAATTAATTAAATTATTGCATAATTTGTTTAATTTTGTTTGCTACATTATTAAATTATTGCATGTAACATGTTTGATCTTCAGTTATTACTGGTACTATAGTTAATGGTAGTTAAGGGAAAATGAGAGTTACCTTCTACTGCCCCCCCCCAATGTTATAACAACGTTAGCTGCTGTAAAATTTAAATATTTTGAAAATAAAAATCAAGTAAAATAACTTATATACCCTTAATGATAAAATTTTATTTTTTAATGAATTGTAAATTATAGAGAAAAATTACATGTAAGAAAAATGTCGTAAATATCCCTGATACTTATATATATATATATATCAAGTAATTTTTCTCCATAATTTATAATTTATTATTAAATTTATTTAATCATTAGGGGAATATAAGTCATTTCACTTTATTTATATTCTAAGAATATTTAAATTTTATGGCTAACGTTAAGACTATGTATAAAATAGTACAATGATATATAAAGCTAACACTGTTATAATTGCAGGAGAGTTTGGACCTATTTTAAAGTATGAGAGGGTTTTTAGTTTTTATAAACAACATGGGATAATCTTTGTTTTTTTTTTATATTGTTAATAATTGTCATTATAGTAGTCATTATTATGATTAAACAAAATTGAGCTTTTTTATTTTTTTATGATATTTTATATTTTTTATAAAATGTCTTGGATAGTCTATATGATATTATTTTTTAATAATTTACAATTTATTATTAAAAGTTTTAATAATGTTTATATATATAGTCTAATTGATTGTGTTTTTCTAAAGTGTGTATAATCTGATTTTAATTTTTAACCCTTCTTGAAAACCACTCAGTCAAGTAAACGAGGGACAATTTGTTAAAAATTAAAATTTTAATAATATAAAGCATAATTATTTAGGTATTATTACAATAATTTTTGTTGACATTGTATTGTTCCTTAACTAAATTAACAATGTAACTAGACAACTATAATTTTAGTGCAACACCTATAATTAAATAATTTAGGGAAAAAGATACCTACACCCTCGATATTTGGGAAAATGATCATGTAGACTCCATGTTTTCACTAGGGGACACCAAGACCCCTTTGACTATAATATAATTTGAATTTATTAATTAAAAAATTGACATTAAAATTTTGATAAATAAAAATATAATTTAAATAGTTTAATTTGTCTAATAAATTAATAATATTTATATATTTTTAATATATAAAATAATTTTTTAAATATAAATTATGATATCGATTTTAATTATATATTTGTATTTGCTATAAAAAATTTAAATAAATCTTTAGGTTAAATAGATTTTATAATTAATAAAATACATCTCATGTATTAATAATATTAGAATTTTTATGCAATATTGAAAATAATTTAAATTTTTAACTATTTATTTTAATATTATATTTTGTATTTATTAAAAAATTTAGTTTAATATAATATAAGATTGTAAAGTACTAAAATATTTTTTTATATATTGAATTATTTTAAAACATATATATTGTTACATTTATTTTAATATTATATTTCTACTATTATAAAACATTAGAGTCAATTTTTTTGAATTAATAAAGTCAAAAAGCATTATAGTCAAAAGGTGTTTTAGTGTCTATTAGTAAAAATTCGAAGATCTACATGATCATTTTCCCAAACCTTGAGAAGTGAACTTTTCATAATTTATGCTTAATTGCATATGTGATTATATGATTTAAGTATGATAATTAAAATTTTAAAGTATAATATATTAATTTGAGTAATACTCACTTATAAATAGATATTATATAATTCGTGTAGTAATCATGTAAAATATGATGTATAATCAATTATAACATATTTATTATACTATTAGTATACAATAAAATAAACTATCACTAAAATATAAAAATTAAAAATAAGGCAACATCAATTAAGGTATAAATTACATATCCAACTATATATGTATATTGTTAAATAAATTTAATTTTTATGACTTATAGAAAATGATTGCAATTTAAAATTATAAATACATAATTTTAAAATAGTAGTCAATATTATTGTTAAATTATAATGTTGAATTTACCTATAAGAGAAAATTTTCCTTTCAATACTTAATTTAGGAAGCAAAATTATGTTTTAATATATTTTCTTTTTTTCTTGATTGCATTAATTTTCTAATGTGTTTTTTCTTTTTACAAAACATTGTTTAACTTGAATTGCATTTACTATGCATAAAGCATTAATTAAAGATAAACAAATGTTGACTCAACTGAATTGGATTCAAAGTAAATACTAATTTACAAATCTTAAAATTTCAATATAAAAAATAACTTTCAATGTTGTTGGCATAATCATATAATAAATAAATAATTTGTATTATCATAAACATTTGAAAAATAAAAATTTGAGCTGTACAAATTACATATACAATTGTTAAAAATGAAATTTTTGTTGAAGTGATGAGATATCAAAGAATTTATTTTGGAAAGAAAAATGAATACAATTAATTTGAATTAATAAAATAGGCATATAGATAATGATCAAAAGCTCAAGTATAAATAAGTTGAGTTTAAGAAATCTCATGAAGTCAAGAAGATTAAAAAGAGGAGAAAAAATGTTCCAACATAATTAGACTATGTAAGTTCCTAATTTTTTTAACTTACAATGTTGGTTGTAGTTTTATAGAAAATTGAATAGGGGTTACAATAGTGAAATTTTAATATATTGCAGCAAGTTGATATTTACTAAAATAAGAGGAGTGAAATGAAATTCACCTTAATAATATTATTTATTTTCCATAATAAAGGGTTACTTTGAATTTTATAATATCAACTTAGAATCTAACCAATAATGTTGAAACCTACCATAGGCAGTGGTGGATGGAGCACATGACCAGTGAGGGCTACAGCCCCCTCTAGCCAAAAAAAAAAAATCTAAGAAAAAAAGAAAAAAATATTTTAGATTTCAAATTAGCTTCCATTAAATCCATTAGAATAGTTATGATAAATTTATAAACGCATAAAATTTAAATATTAAGAATTATAAAAGTCTATACTTCAATTAAAAATAATGATAATCTATTAAACAAAACATTTTTGTATTCCCAAAAATAGGATTAATTCTTCCAGTTTCCATAATAATAGTAGAGATAATGAGATTCATGAAGAATACTTTGGAACAAGATGCATGAATAATAGTTTAGTTGTTTATGTAGGAAATGATACATTTAATAATATTGATAATGAGTTTATTGCTTAACATTTTCAAAATATAAAAATGCATCAAGAACAATTATAAATGTATTAGCAAATATTTTATAAATTCAAAGTTTTAAATTTAAAATTTTACTATTGTCTAATTTAACCCTCGGTAAATTATTCTTCTAGATCCGCTGCTGACTGTAGGCAATAGGAACTTGAAACACAAAAGTAGTGAACTAATCAACTAAAATAATTGAACCCATATGTGAGAAAGTTTAACCAAAATATGAGACTAATCTAACCGTATATAAAATCTAAAAGTAAATTTGGTATCTAACCCAATTTATTAGAATCTCACATAAATAATCAAAATATTCAACACAATACTAGTAAAATTATTAGCTGAAATCATGTACCAATAAAGGAGAAAGTTTAACCAAAAGTAGGGACTCATTCAACGAGAAATGAAATTTACTTGTAATTTAACCCAAAATATTGGTACTTAACGAATTTAGTAGAAATATTAAACACAAAACTCATGGATTGAAAAGTTCAAATGCATAAAATTATAATTGAGAAAGATTAACTAAAATTAGGGATTAATCCAACAAAAAATAAAATTTTACAAAGTAAATTTAGTATTTAACCCAAATTATTATAATCTTAACTAGATAATAGGAACACTCTACACAAAACTAGTGGAATTATTAGTTGAAATAAATGAACTTATATGAAAGAAAGTTTAACCAAAATCAGGAAATTTATCTAAGTAGAAATGATATATACTTGAAATTTAACCCAAAATATTAGTATTTAACAATTTCAGTAGGAATGCTAAACATAAAACTAGTGAATTGAAAAGTTGAAACATAAAAACCTATAGATGAGAAAGATTTACCAAAATCAGAAACCAATTGAACCAAAAATAAAATTTCACAAAGTCAAATCGGTATCTAACCCAAATTATTAGAATCTTACCTCGATAATGGGAACATTCAACACAAAATCACTGAAATTATTAGTTGAAATACATGAACCCGTAATGGAGTAAGCTTAACCAAAATAAGGAACTCTTCCGATAAGAAATAAAATTTACTTAGAATTTAACCCAAAATATTGATTTTTAACAATTTTGATAGGAATAATAAAAGCAAACTAATAGACGGAAAAGTTGAAATATATTAACCTATAATTGAGAAAGTTTAACAAAAATTTGATACAAATCCAACCAAAAATTTAACACTATAAAGTAGTTTGGTACTTAATCCAAATAATTGAAATCTTACTTAGATAATGGGAACATTCAACACAAAGCTAATGAAATTATTAGTTGAAACTCTTGTACCAATGAGGGAGAAAGTAGAAATTTATTTGTAATTTAACCCAAAATATTAGCATTTAACAAATTTAGTAGGAAAATTAAACACAAAACTAGTGGATTGAAAAGTTAAAATAAATGAACCAATAAATGAGAAAGACTAACCAAAATTAGAGACATGCAAAATAAACTTGAAACATCCACCCATTAAATTGATATTTAACCAAAACAAATGGAATATGATTATTTTTATAATTTTTTAACATATATTTATATTAAAAAAATTTTAATATATTTTCCTCATTTAATTAATTTTTATGTTTCAGATTTAAAATTTTTATGATTTTTTTAAGCAGTAAAAACAGATTTTAAAAATTATTTAATGAACAACCGGTAAAAAACCGGTTATTCAAGTTTTTGGCAGCGGCTGTATATGATACAGCCCTGCACTGTAAAATGACTCAAAAAAAAAAAAAAAGGGGAGTTTATGTTAATATACTCTGAAAAAAAAAATAAAGAACATGCTGGTAGTTTTTTTTTCCATGTTGGTATAAGTGACTGTTTGGCTGCTAGATAAAGAGGCTTATACGAACTTTTTGGCTGCTACATAAAGAGGCTTATACCAACTTTTTGGCTGCTACATAAAGAGGCTTACTTCTTCATCATCTAAAATAGTCTATAATTTTAATTGGAATCATCGTATCATACACTTATTTAATAGAATTTTAAAACATTCACTTTTCATTTGATATTTTTGACTTAAGTTAGAAATAGTACCGAGCACAAAATTCAATTTATAATTTGGTGTTTTGATACAATTAATTTGCTAAAACGATAAAATTGGCTATGGGTACGTAAGAGTGATGCTTTTTTGGAAACATTGTTTGAATATTCAAAAAGTTTTAGAAGCATAAAAATTTTGGGATCTTAATACACTGTCAAAAGGTGGACGGTTGATATGTTCAAGATGTAGGACCGTGCATTTCAAGAAAATAATAAAGGTGAAATAAATAGAATCATAAAAGAACTCTTTGAGAACTCACCTGATAAAAATATGCACGAAGTTAATTAGTGACTTCCCCTACTACCTTTTTCAAAATCTTAAGCTGATATGGAAATTATTTCTTATTTAGAACTTTTTGATTATAAAATTTAAAGTAGCCTCGCCTTTTGCCTTTGGCTTGGATTTGTGCAGTCCAATTTTGTCTGCCATTAGACTTCGAAGACATCAATCGTTCTTTTCACCTTTACAAATTCGAACGTAAGTCCTACCAGTATCGCATTAACGTTGCCTCTCTGTATTCCGTTGAAATAAAATAAAATAAAATAAAATGTGAGCAACTTTTATTTATGTAAATTTACAATTTGGTATGTCCTTATAGGTCCTTTGGGGGATTCATAACTTTCTACTTAATTTATTTTGAACTTTGTAGACTGTCCAAATTTGTAGATTTTATTGTGGGACCGTTAGACCTACTAAATAGTAGGTTTTTATTAGACGGATGTACCACATCAATATATTAAGATGGTTTTGCATGTTACACATAAGTTTTTCCCCTTCCATGAATAAGAAGATTACGTAATACAAATTATTGTTTTACAATTAAATATATAATTAATTAAGAGGTTATTTATTAAATGTCTGAAATCTGAATTTTTTTAATTTAAGACATTTTCTAAAATATATTTGTTTGTTTTTTGGAACTTATGTATGATTTTCAGACATTTACATTTGAATAGGAAAAGTAAACTTTTGTGATTTTTATCTGAATAGAAAAAGGTCTGAATGACAAGTAAATATTATATTCTAAAAATATCTCTCTAAAATAACTTATTTCTTAAACTATAAAATTTAATCTTTTTTTGTTTTAATTTATAAGGACATAAATATCAAATAACTAAGTTTAAGATTTTTTTATTGTAAACAGAAACAAGATTCCACTTATATTCGATATTTAAAAAAAAACATATTATTCAAATTTTCGTAATTAGACCTATTCAGACTTTAGAAAAATTCAGACCCATTTAGATTTCAGATAAAAAAAATAAACACTACCTAAGTCTTTCCTTTTTTCAGAATGGAATTGATTAATGAAGGATGAGATTAAATTTTTTGCAACTTTTGAAATAATGTTAGAGATCCAAATGTTTAAATTCTAACTTAGAATCTCAAGTGTTGTTGATTGAATTGTAGAACAATAGCTTATCTCTCAACATTTTACGCTTGAAAGCCCATAGGGAAGTCATGCGGACCGACACTGGCGTTAGACAATTAGAGAAGGGGAATTATTTTGTGAAAATGGACATTATAAGTAAACATAAGGAAATGTTTTGTTTTACATTTAACCAAAACATTGTATTTATACAAAAATATAAGATAGATTTTACGCTTAAAATCATTGTTTAAAGTTTAAACCTTACTTTAAACTGTAAGGTGCTGATCGAAACTAGAAAGCCAGCAAGACAGCATCATTTAGTATTTCGAGTGTCAAACGCACAACTGTTTATCTCTTAAATGCAAAAGTCTGTGTAAATGTGTATGGATAATGAGACCTTCATTGTGTATGACTGTATGAGATACCTGACACATTGCATGAAGCATCAGCAACCTTACTTATCTTCGGCATCCAAACGTAAATTTCTCGCATCCCTTTCTGGTGCCTAAATAATAAGGGTTCTTAATTCCATTCATTAAAGATTTTTATTCGTAGTTTAGAATTGTTTTTAGATTTATCAGAACTCTTTTTATTATTTAAGTAGTGGTAAAACCCACAAAAAAAAAAGAAGAAAAAGAAAATAGAAGTCATAACAAATGCAAATTCTTCCATGAAGATAGAAAATAATTTGAATTGGTGAGACACCAAAATATATAGAGTAAAATTATACTTGAGTATAGAAATGATTTCAATGACATTTGCTCAATAATGTTAGTTAGTAAAGTCTATATATGCTTCCACAACATAATCTTAATTAATTAATTTAACTCAATTCAAATTAATTTAAATGCAACCTAATGGAGGGCTACAATGAACAGTGTTAAACTTTTTTTTTTTCTATATAAAGAGATGTTTTCGACAGATTTTGGGTGTGCTAAAATGGCTAATCTATCTAGAACAATGAATTTGTATTTTTGGGGGAGACGGGGTACCTCCCTAGTTTGTTGTGTGCGATGCTTTTATGAGTTCGGAGAAGGTGAAAAGGGAAGAGGTAAGTGGTAACAATGGTGAAGGGTTCGAACCAAGAAAAATACCCCTTGAGATGAGCTACACACCTGCAAAACAGTGAAACCGAGGTTAGAGGTGAAGCCGGGGGTACCCCGGCGATCACACTCCGACGCTCAAGTTAGCAAACTCAAGCTTTTATCAAGAAGAGAGCTGGCTAGCCCTCTGTAAATTAGGGTTTTGAGGTTGAAGAAAACCTATTTTCGGAGTGTGAGTGGTGATGGAGTGTGTGAACCTTTTTTTTCCCTTGAGAATAAAACCTAGGCACATTTATATATGGTGTACCTTAGCTATCACGTGGCATATCTTCTTTGGCTGGCGTCTTTTTCTCTTTCTTATGATTTTTGGGCCGTTATACACATGCTTGGGGATCAAGAATGGCGTTCGCGGCGTATCTCACCTTTTGGAAACGTGGCGCATGCTGGGGAGTGGTCCTGGGGTACCTCTGCAGTGGCTGTCGGGTAGGGGTTTGGGGACCACTGTCCTTGGGGTAGTGTCTGTTATTTTTTGCAGAAATGACAGGCGGCTGTTCCCCATTTTTCAGCACAACGTTTTGGCATTTAATTCTGATGAAATCAAACGTTATTCCTTGAGTGATGGAGACATTTCTTATAACGAATTTTCCTCGAAATCATTCCGCAGGATACCCTTAAATTATTCGGGGTACCTCTAGTTGTAGAGGGTACCCCTAAATTATATGAGATACCTCGAATGTGAGGGGTACCCTAAGCTATTTCTCCAATTGTGTGAGGTACCTCTAACTGCGAAGTGGGGGGGGTACCCCGAATTATTCTCAGCTGAGTGGGATGCCTCAAATTGTGTTGGGGTTATTCAGCTTGTTGACACGTGGCGCTCTGCTACCTTTTATATTTCTCCCCAAACAAGAGATAATATTAATAATCATTTTGACAAACCATCGAAACAAATCCTTAAAAGAAAAAAAAAATGACAACAAAGTCTAAAATTTAAGATATGATGTCTTAATAACATTATTAATTTGTAGTTCCCTTCATTGCTGCTTAATTGACTTCAACATTCTTATGTTATTCTTTTTTCGTTTCCTTTATCTTTAGGTTGCACATCCACTTTGTCTTTTGGCTCTGTAGGAATTGCAGATGCCTCACTCTTTGGAATCCTCCTCTGCCGCTGTCTCTGTCTTATGTTCTTGATCATTAGTTTGCTCTTCGTCTTTTGGCTCGGAAGGATCTGCAAATGCCTCAGTCTTGGGATCCTCCTTCTCTTTTGACTCCGATAAAACTTCCGCGGTTTGCTGCTTTGAGTTGTCTTCCCTTTCTTCCTCAGTCTGCCATACATATGAATTTCAAATTATTTTGGATTTTATTGTAGTTGAAAAAAAGTTTAAGGATAACAGACATCTAAAATCAAGAGCGTTCTGAGCAAATATACGGTAACTAGATTTAAAGACATAGTATAAAAATCATGATGTATGTATAATCAGTAGTACAACATCTATAAACGACAAAAAACAAAATTTGTATTTTCTTTTGTCGTGTAGTAAACTTTTTTTGTCCTCTAATAATATACTGACTGTATTAAATATATCGAACAAGATCTGAAGATTTGGAGAATACAAATATCTTCAAAAAATAACTAAAATAAATTTGTAAAAAAAAGTACATTCCTCTATATCATTTAAGAGTGTGATGCAGCAGCATGTTGGAGGGCAAAATCAAGATTTTCAATAAATATTGCTTCTATCGAACAAATAGTATTTCAACTTGAAAAAAATATAAGTAGATTTGTTCTGTGAACTACTGAACTAGATGCTTTTCTGTTAAATAACTTCCAAGTACAAACAAAATGAAGACTACTATGGTCTATCAGGGTCCAATTTTCTTTGGAATTTATGCATAAGATCAAGAATAGAAAACATAGAATGAATGTGAGATATTGGCCTTAACAAGAGATCAATGAACAGCGCTAGTAAATATAAAAAATGGCATGCATATGTGATATACATTGAATATTGATTAACATTAATAAATAGGAAACAATTAGTATGTAAAATTAACTTTATTTAATTACCTCTTTAATTTCATGATCAGCGCCATCAACAGCCTTCATCTCCTCCCTCTGATCCATCGGCAAAGTCGAGGTCTCCTCCACTCGCGGCTGACTGATACAACCCAGTTTTTTAAAGGTTAATAACATAGTATTTGAGAAACCCATCGGTAGTAGATGGATGTAATAAAGAGGATGAAGATTCATTTAACAGTTGAAAAATTATATATATAAAGAAACAAGTACAATTAGTAGCGGGGAGTCTAGGGTTTTTTATAGGGTGGGCTTTAAGATTTGACGGAAGAGTTCGTATGGTGAGGGTTTTCGGTGAAATATTCATTCTATGGTAAAACTTTCCTTAATAACGTTTTCCCACCTATTTACCTCTTTCTATTTATTTTTTCTTTTCCTAAAAACTCAAAAGTACAAGCTGTAACACGTTAATCTAGACAAGAGAGAGAGATCACACCAGATCTTCTTTGTACTATTTAGGACAACGAATTAGTGACCAATTTCTCATGCCGATCGAAATCCAACTCATCATTAAATGTTATAATTAATACTGATACACTTACCTTATTTGGATAAAATTTTAATTCGAAAAGGATATCTAAATTCTCGAAATTTGCTTAAATAATGATATAAACTTTCCTTAATTTTGGAATAGGTCACACAAACTCTATCTCTCTCTTTTTACATATTTTTCCACAAACTGTTTCGAATGTTATAGTTATCAATTTGTCCAACAATTTTTATTAATGCTAACAAAAAATGATTTTAAAAATTTAAAATAAATAAAAATAAAAATTAAATTATAAATTATATACATTATAATTTGTAGGTTATTATAATCTAAGAAAAAGAAAGTAAAAAATAATAATAAAATAACTATTTGACCATTTATTGCCTCTAATGCAAGTAAGTTGACGCCACGTTTTAATCTTGATAAAGTAAAATAAGTTGACGCCACGTTTTAATCTTGATAAAGATATATTTGATTGTTGAGCCACTTTTTGTACAGGTCACTACAAAAAAATTAGTCGTAGATGACAGATACTTTATGATAGATTTTAGAATATCATAAAATCACGATGACCATGTGATAAAATTTTAATCTATTAAAAAGTAATGATGGGCTTGATATAAAATTATTGATTATCAATAATGTATGATAAAGTCGTGAAAAAAAATTTGTGATAGAAATTTCATTTTGACCATATTTGACCAGATTTTAAAATATTATTTTAAATAAAAACAAGCAAAACGCCGTGTTTTAGGTTAACATATAATTTAAATTAAAAGAAAACATATAAATGATAAAAACAAAATGCAGAGTTTAGAGCTTTTGTTGGAGAAAAACACAAATTTTTCTGTCTAATATATATTCACTCATCACCTAACACAGTCTCCGCTCATCACTTTATTCACTTACAACCTTACGCTAGAAAGTCAAACCTGATCAAGCCTCTGTCCCCTTAACTGCCAAATGTTCTCACCATTTGGAAAATGTTCAGACCCCACCCATAAAGCTGCTACGCTCACTATCACTGAATACCCTTATCACAGCCTATCAAAGAAATCCTTCATTAAGCCGTTCTCTGCTTCTTAATACATGCCGTCGTTCAATGAAATCTATCACTATTGAAACTCTTTTAAAA
Source organism: Atalantia buxifolia (assembly GCA_030444775.1). NCBI lineage: Eukaryota > Viridiplantae > Streptophyta > Magnoliopsida > Sapindales > Rutaceae > Atalantia > Atalantia buxifolia. The sequence continues at coordinate 11,270,536 of CM059833.1, forward strand.
ATTAAGATATTTATTATGATTTCATTTTGCGCTTCTTTAAATTAAAATATTCATTACTATTTCATTTGGTGCTTCTTTAAATTAAAGCATTTACTAAGATTCCATTACAATCTTTTAAAGGAAACGATATTTGTCTCTACGGCTTAAAGTTGTGTTCATTCTGCTTCAAATTTTGGGTCTAGGTTTTGAAAGCCATGAGTTTTAAGGGTTTTTTTTATTATATTTATGTACTGACAATGGTTGCATTTTTGCCCAGCTAGTTTGTTTCATTGCAATAAAAGAGTGCTCCCTTTTAAGACTATAATTCGGTGTTGATATTACCATCGTTGACTTGTAACTATCCTTGCTTCTTTCTCTCGTATTTAATATATTGACATTGCTAATTCTGTTGATAGACATGAAAAAGTTCTATTGCATTTTTGTTTCTTCTTGTGGGGGGGCTGGCGAGCGCAATGCTATAAGAGTTATAATATTAAGAAGTCAGCTAACTCCAGAAACCTTCCCAATTTAAGTGGCAGAAAGATTGGCGTTAGAATTTCAATCTCTACGCAAAAACCAAGCTTCTCTATTTTTTTTTTTTTATGTTTTTGTACAGACTGGATATACTGAATTATAAGATTGAGATAAGCCTCTGCAGTAACTAAATTTTTGGGTATGTGATGGTGCTTAAATTCAATTATAAGAAGGTAAAGGAAGTTTGGGGGATAGCGGAATATAATTAAAGGGATTATTGTATGCTTTAATCAATTTGACACTAAAAGTGAACTCATCATGAACAGAACATGATTCATGGTTCAACGTGTAAGATCTTGGTAGCAAATATCGTGAGAATAATCAAACCCTGTTATCTAATATTTTTATAACTAGCTATCTAACGCATGACACTTAGCTAATTTCATTGATAACAAAATTCATTATTTGGATTTTCTGGCCTTGGGTTTATGTGCAATTTTTTTGCTAATTGTTTAGGCTTTTGAGCTCTACAAAATTTTGGAGAAAGATGAATTGAAAGTCATTGTTTGCTATTGGGTCTTAATCCAAGACTAAATGATGATTTCTGAATACAAATAGAATTTCTCAATAACAATTATATTTGTTAAACATATATATTGAAAAGTTAGATCTATTTGTTCTTCATAACTTTCCTTATCGTATGTTTGGGTTTTCTTTGTGCTCTATGTGGTTAGTAAATTTATGCCTTCTTTGTTTATACAAATCAAAATTATAAGCATTTACGAATGATATTTGTTGATGCAAATTTTTGCTTAATGTATAGTGATTAATTTGTGTTTCAGACTTTTTACTAAACCAAGTTTTGTTACTTATTTTCTCCTTAATGTGAATGTCTCAAATCATATCTCGAAAACAAGTAATCATAAGCTTGAATTTAGCAGTTATGTTGGTTCCCTACAAAGAGGATTGATTTTGCAATATTTTGCCCGTAAGTGTATGTCGTAAAATGTTTATTAGCCTGTAAGCTCATTTCATAGAATATTTATTTGCTTGTAGGCACATTCCAGTGAATGTTTGTGGCCTGTAGGCTCATTTTGTAGAATGTTTGTTAGGTTATGGCTCATTCCTTGGAATGTTTATTTACCCGTAAGCACATTGCATAGAATATTTGTTTACCTGTAGGCATATTCTATACAATATTTATTTGGTTGTAGACGTATTTCATAGAATTTGCATTTGCTTGTAGGCTTATTCCATAGAATGTATATTCGCCTGTAGGCACATTCTATAAAATGTCTATTTACCTGTAGGCATCAAGAATGAATATTTGCCTGTAAGCATATTTCGTAGGATATTTATTAGCCCATAGGCTCATTCCATAGAATGCTTGTTTGCCCATGGGTGCATTACACAGAATGTTCTTTTGGCCCGTAGGCTCTTACTTAGAGATATTTTCTAAGTGTCTAAGTCTTTTTTAGTATAGAATGGACAAGGTCATTTATTTTTTTTTTAGATATTTTTTTTAAAGAATGAACCTAATTCTTTTTTCTTTTTTTTTGTAAAGAATAGACCTAAGTCATTTGTAGAAGAATCACAGCTTTGGCACTTTGTCAAAAACTTATCTTTTGCGCATTTTACTTAGAAATATTTTCTAAGTGCCTAGGCATTCTTTCTAAGGAATGGATCTAGGTTATTCTTTGTAAAGAGTGGACCTAGTTCGTTCTTCGTAAAGAGTGGACCTAGGTTGTTCTTTGTAAAGAATGGACCTAGGTCACTCTTTGTAAAATCATACTTTTGGCACTTTGTTGAAAACTTGCTCTTTGGGTATTTTACTTAAAGATATTTTCTAAGTGTCCATGTCACTCTTTGTAAGGAATGAACCTAGGTCGTTCTTTGTAAAGAGTAGACCTAGGTCGTTCTTTATAAAATCACAGTTTTGATGCTTTGTTAAATACTGACCCTTTGAGCATTTTACCTCGAAATATTTTTAAGTGCCTATGTCATTTTTTTGTAAGAATAGACCTATGGACTTAGGTCATTGACCAAGGCTTTTCTTTGTAGAATCATGCCTTAGGTGCTTTGTTTAAGACTCGCTTTTTGAGCATTTTACTTAAAAATATTTTCTAAGCGCCTAGGTCATTCTTTGTAAGTAATGAGCATAGATTGTTCTTTGTAAAGTGTAGACCTAGGTCATTTTTTCTATAGAATAAACCTAGATCTTTCTTTGTTGAATCATGTCTTTAGTGCTTTGCTGTGGTAAATCTTAAAAAATAATTCATCGGGGCTAAATTAGATAATAGCAAAATTTAAAAATGTTAAGCAATAAAATATTGACTAATACATTTATAATTGTTCCCGGCGCAGTTTCATATTTTAAAAATGTTAAGCAATAAACTCATTATCAATATTACTAAATGTATCATTTCTTACATAAACAACTAAACTATTATTCATACATTTGGTTCTAAAGATAATTCTTCATAAATTTTGTTATCTCTACTATTATTATAGAAACTGGAAGAATTAATCCTATTTTTAGGAATACAAAAATGTCTTGTTCGATAGGTTATCATTATTTTTAATTAAAGTATAGGCTTTTATAATTCTTGAAGTTAAAATTTTACGGGTTTATAATTTATCGGAACTATTCTAATGGATCTAATGGGGGAAAATTGGAACCTAAAATATGTTCTTTTATTCTTAGAATTTTTTTTTTAGCCTACGGTCGCTGTAGCTCCCACTAATCACATGTTGCATTTGCCACTAGCGCTGTACCATAATAGTACGTGGCGTTGTTTACACCAGGTCTACAACAGTTAAAACTGTACTTTGGGCCAGTAGCCCGCAAGTCCTAGTTTCCAGCCGATATACTTGTATGAGCATCAAAATCCTTAAAACAATTTTGTAGGTTTTACAACCCAAAACAGACTTTCCTTTTAGTCTAAAACAGGGTACCAAACCAGATAAAATTTATCAAGTTTTCTGATGCATGGGATCCTCTTTGAAAGGCAAGTGCGAGCATACTTCCTTGAGATTTCAAAATGAACAGATAAAATCTTTATTCTTTTCTTTTCTTTAGAACTTCATTTGCAGAGAGAGAGAAGAGTTTAGAAAGTCATAGCTTAGAAAACACGAGAGTTTTTATTACTTGATAGCTGATGATTCGATCTATGTTACAAGGAGGAGAGAAATCCTTTATATAAGGATTCCAAAGCGTAAAGATAAGACAGGACCCTTATCTTTTGCTTTTTGAAAAGTAAAAGACACACTTATTACACTCCTTTAATTATTACAAGCGACAAAGACTTAAAGCATGACGTGGACATGACTTTTACAAAAGTAAAAGCTTAAAGTAAAAGCAAGCTTTAATGATTACAAGAAGACAAAATCATAAAGCAAAAGCAAACATAATTATTACAACAAGACAAACTACTTTAATTATTGCAACAAGACAAACTACTTTATTTATTGCAACAAGACAAACTACTTTATGGAGAGCGGAGATTCATGTAGTCATCTTCAGATGACCAACTCGATCATCTGGGTCACCTTCTGGTGGGGGAAATGGCTGGGAGCGCCTAGGAAACTTCCTGTGGGGACCATGAGTAGGTGGGTGGGGCCTGTAGCCTTTTGGTAAAGTCTTGGGTGATGATGACTTGGATCTGGGGCTTGGTATTTGGGTTGCTTTGTCTTTTTTCTGAGGCTGAGGTTGAGATGATGATCCTGGTTCATGCATGGATGGTTGTGGGAACTGTTGAAGGTGTTGGCTGAGTGGAAGGAAGTCTTCCCATGGGTCTTGAGAGTCTTGGTAAAGGAAGTCAGTGTAGTCTGGTTTTTCTTCCTTGATGATGATAAGGTGGACTTGGGTTTGGATATGGTGATGGAGTGGGAATCATAATCATGTCATGTTGAGGCCGAGGATGTGTGGAAGATATCCTTATGAGGTGGAGTCCGGTGATTGAGTTGGGAAAGGTAATTGTTGAGGTTGGGCTGGAATTCATTTTCAATGAGGGCAGGATGAGAAGTGGTGAAATATTCATATACCTGATCTTGAGTCCAGAAAAGGTTGGTGTCTGGATGTAGGAAATATGGCCGATGGATAATGAACACAGATGTGAACATTTTGGCTTCAGATTCAGGCATTCGATCAAGATTGTATAATTCTGTTAATTGCTGTAATTTCTTTCTCCACCAGGGAATGGGGGAGAACCACTCGAGAAGGGTCCAGATAAGAGAGGTGGATTTTTCTGGATTAAGGAGATGGGACAAGGTTGAATGAACTGGTAAAACCAACTTAGTAGCATATAAGACGCTTAGGCACGGATGTACCATAACTCATCTTGGTAATTTCATTGGGTGGATCAAGTGTTAAACCAAGAAGAAACATGTTTTTACGGATGGAAGGTTGAGAAAGGAAATGAATCGCTAAAAGGTAAGCTTTCATGAAGAAGCGAAACATAGCCTTTTTGCAAATTCTTGGAGGGCAAAGACCGAGGTGAAGGTTTTGCCAAGGGAAATGCCTTTTTGGTGATGGCTTGAAGGAAGGGAAGTAGCCATGAGAATAATGGGAAAGTGATATCTGGTGGAAACAAGGGCTAGAGGCTGTTCTGGTTTTGAGAGTCGGGATAGCATATCAGGGATGAGGTTTTGAGATCCTTTTATATGCTTGACAGAGAAATCATATTTAGAAAACCAATCTTTTAACCTGAGTAACATCTTTTCGGGAACAGTATTACCTTTGAAATTGAGGATATTGGGAAAGGCTGAACTGTCCATTCGGATAAGGAAATGATGTCCAATGAGATGAAACTCAAATTTTTTGATACCATTCTTTACCGCTAAGATCTCTTTGAAAACGCTATGGTAGTGCTTCTGTGTGTCAGAAAATTGTCCACTAGCGTGAGCGATAAAGTGTTCTTTTCCATTGATTTCTTCAAGAAGGATGGCACCCCATGATTCATCACTAGCATCTGTCTGCAATATGCGTTTGCCATCTGTGATCAACTTTAATGGTGGCAGATCTTGCGCAAGTTGCTTTAGAGTAGTGACAGCACTTGTGTGGTCTGAATTCCATTCTGGAGGCTTCTTTTTCAATAAAGCCGAAAGGTGATGAGTGTAATGGTCGACATGTGGGATAAAGTCTCTGATGTAGTTGATAATGCCAAGAAATTGTTGGACTTGCTTGTTGGAAAGTTGCTGATCTGGAAAGTGAAGCAATTCTTGGGCAATGTGCTTTCCTGGTTGGTAGTGTCCGTCTTTAATGATCATACCAAGGAATTCAATATTATCCGTTGCAATGGTGCTTTTCTTTGCTGACAACATGATGCCATGAGTTTGGATAATATCAAAGAATTGATTTAACAGCTGGCGATGTTCATCATGTGTTCGAAAAAACAATAAAATATCGTCAATGTAAATCAATGCATGATGCAGGATGGGTTCAAAGATTTTGACCATGGATTTTTGGAAAATAGAAGGGGCGGTTTTGAGACCGAAGGGTAAAACTGTCCATTGGAAATGAGCATTAGGAATGCAAAAAGCAGTTTTGTACCGTTCAGAAGGTTCAATGCCTAATTGCCAAAAACCTGATTTTAAATCAAATTTTGAAAAGATCTGGGCATTTTTGAGAAAAGTAAACATGCTCTGTCTTTTGGGCAATGGGAATTTATCGTCTTGTAAAAACATGTTTAATGGCTGGTAGTCAATGACTAAGCGTTTCTTTCCTCGGACAATCTCAGAATGTTTTTCAACATAAAAGGCTTGGCAAGCCCATTGAGAATGGGTAGGTTCTATAAGACCTTGGGCTAACAATTGGGAACACTCTGTTTGGGCTAGGACTAAGTCAGAAGGACTCATTCCTGGATGAGTGGCTTTTGTGGGATTAATATCTTCATTTAGTTTGAAGGGTAACTTAATGAACAAAGACTGATTTTTCCAAAGTGGGTTTGGATGGGTGAACTCAGAATGGGATTGGACAATATTGTAAAAGCTTGGTTGAAATGTCGTGGTAAGATGGGGGTGTTTCAGACAAATTGTAAAGTTTCAAGATGTCTGTGAAAGGTTTGAACATGGATTTGACTCGGATGCCATTGGGAATGATCTGGAGGTGTTTGATCTGGTGAATTATGTCAAAACCTAACAAGATATCCTTATTAGGCAAATTGGATCCGATAACTTTGGTCCAAATTGAAATACAAGTGTGCAACCCAAGAGGGGGTGAATTGGTATTTTAAAAATTATCTTAGCAAAACACACAACAATCAAATCTAATGCCTTAATAAATTGAAAACAATAAATTCGAAAACAATAAATTCAATAAAGGCACAATAATAAATGAGTAAGGAGGAGAAAGCAAACTCAAGGATTTTTACGTGGTTGGCTATCCCCGCCACGTCCACGCCTCCAAGCAACCCAAGCTTGAGGATTTCACTATCCAAGCCTTTCCAAGGCTTCAAATGTTTACAATTGACTTCCAAGGTGTCAATGGACCTTTACAACAAGAGATTATCTCCCCAATCTCTTCACCACAAGTGTTTCCCACACTTGTACACTCACAATTTGATGAGAAATGAAAATTACAATCAAATACTCTCTTAAAGAGTAGATTTACAAAATGAAGAACAAAGATGATTCAATAAATGATGATTTACGAAATTGAAGCTCAATGTATGTTGTATGCCTTTTGTTTGTGCGTGCTAAGATTACCAAAAATGATTTGGATTTGAGTTTATATAGTTGGAACTCAAAAACTAGCCGTTATGCACTTTTTGCTCATAACCGGATTACCGTTTATGGTATCCGGAATTCCGCTTGCATGTTACCGTTAAGGCAAAAATTTGAATTTTTTGAATATCCGGAATGCCGCTTGTGATATCCGGATTGCCCGTTTATGCTCAGAACCTTTCGCCTCGTGAATCGGATTACGTTTGTTTAGCACAACCGATTGCCGTTTATGCTCGAAGCTTTACGCCTCGTGAATAGGACTTAGTTTATCAAAGGATTTCGTTTATGCTCCAGAAGCTTTTTGCCCATGTCTTAGGACTTAGTTTAGCATATCGGATTGCCGCTTTTCATCCGGAGAGTTTCTGCCCCATAACCGGATTGCCGTTTAGCATAACCGGATTGCCGCTTGCTACAAGATGCTTGATGACAGTGCACTATTTTCCAAAATTACAGTTTTGACCTCAAAACTTTCCATAAATGTATTATGGCCCAAAACGTTATAAATTTTGCCATTAAGTCCAATTTCAGAATTTGTAAAAATTACTTTGTGAATCCCAAAACATTCTGAAATTATGATATGGCCCAAAACGATATAAAACATTTCAAATAAATCCTTCTCCAAAATTTCAAGCAATACTTGTTCATTTCAAAGTTTTCAAAATTTTTCAATTAATACCATAAACTTGAAAAACAACTAATTTCATAAAATCATTTTTCCATTAGATATAAAACCTTTATAATGTGAAAATAATGATTTATTTAAAATGTATGAAAAATAATTTAAGCTTTCAAAAACTTAATCATTTTTAATTTTGTTTGTTATCATCAAAATCAACATTAGGTTAACATAAATGTTAACAATCTCCCCCTTTTGATGATAACAAACTTTTCATGTATTTAAAGAATGATTGCACAAATTACTCCCCCTAAATGTAAGCTTCTCTTACAATTTGCCAATTAGCTAAATTAACAAATTTAAATACATGCATTTTTCTTCTCCCCTCATCATCAAAAAGAAAAACTTAATTGGCAAAGAAAAAGAATAAAAAATTTTATAAATTTAAAAACATGTATTCTTCTCCCCTTCATCATTAAAAAGAAAACTTAAAGGAAAAGAATAAGAGTAGCAAATTTGTTACCCATTTGTCCGAGTAGAAATTTTGATTGAATCTCCCCTAACAACAAGCATCACCTCAAATACAAGTTTAGCAATATTACTCCTAAATTATCATAAATCATCAAACAAACTCTATACATAAATGATCACATAATCCATCAACCATAAAATGATCATGAACCATCATTCCATCAATTACCAAGTCAATAACTCATAACACAAAATTATCATATAAAACAACCATGTAATCATATTAAACAACCATGTAATCAAATCATCATCATATCTTCAAATTCATCAAAATCAACATCATAATCACATCTCAATCATCAAAATGATACTCAAAATGCATACTATTCTCCTCCTTTTGACAACATCAAAATAATATTTTATTTTGTTTCCCCCTTTGGACAACAATAAAGTTCAAAATGCATATTATCCAAAATTATATTGTATGCTCCCCCTAAATATATGGCCAATTTACAAATTTAACCAAAATAATTTTATCCAAAAGCATATCATATTTATCTCCCCCTTCATCATATAAAAAATAGATAGATGCAATTTAAAACATGACATCAAAAATAATTTGATGAAGATATTACTCATTTTGTGCAAGTAAAAATTATGGCAAAGAAAATGAGTGAAAGATGAAGAAATTTGAGAGAGAAATAGAGAAGTACTATTCACGCGTGAGAGATGATGATGAAATGATGAAGAACAAGTGAAGAAATAATGATTGGAAAGTGCTTAATGAAGGTTAAATGCATGGGTAATGGTTTGAGAGATTGATCTTGGCATGAAATGAACTGAGAAATAAAGGAAAATTGAATGAAAATGGAGGAGAGTTTGCTCACGGTTTTGAAGAGAGAGAAACGAAGAAGAAGAAGCATAAAACCAGTGACCAAGCAGCAGGGCAACAACGCGAATCCGGATTTCCGGATGTGGATAACCGGATATCCGGTTGTGGTCCAGAGAGTTGGTAGCAAGAATTCGGATTTCCGGATTGCATAACCGGTCATCCGGTTGTGTCCAGCAAAGATCAAACTTGCATCCGGTTTTCGGATTTCTTATCGGCTGTCGGTTCCTTCCAAAGATGCAACCAACTTGAATTCGGTTTACGGTTGACAATATCCGGTTGGCGAATGTGTTCCAAAGAACTATCAAACTGAATCCGGGTTTCGGATTTCATAACCGATTGTCCGGTTAGTTCACAAGCATCAAATTTAATCCGGGTTTCGGATTTCTTAACCTAAGTTAAGCTATGAAAAATATTTTTGAGATGAAGTAAGCTCTTAAACTTGTATTAAACACACAAATTTATTTTTGGCTTAAAAATTGATCAATTTTAAACCATTTTGAGATTCAAAACTTTTCAATAAGCCATTTAATACATGAAACATAAATACATACAAGAGCAAACATATAACTCATCTATCATGCATATACATTATACAATCATGAAATATGTAAGCATTCGAAGATTAATAATTCAAGCATATCACTCATTTATCAAGCTTAGGCATTACATAATCATCAAAATCAAACAAATCTATCATGATGAGTTGACAAGCTATCATCATAAATATATAACCATGCATCATGATAAAGCACAATAATAATTCAATTATGTAAACATACGAGCATGCTTTCGCAAATTCAAGGTATTATCTATCCATCATGATCCATTCAACAAAATTAATATGACAAAAATTGTTACCAAAGCAATTAAATCATCTTACTCATCATTTTCTCTTAGATCATGATCGAATAATTATTCTCACAAGCTTTCATCAAGGAACTCTCCACCATTCCTTGATTGTGGTACCTACAAAGAAAACATTCACGTTGTGCCCTTTGGTACCCAAATACTCTTGGGTCCTTGAGCGTTATATTTGGTTCCTTTTGGAACCCAAATACATTTTGCTCCGTAATATGCATTTCTTTTAACATGGCATCTATAACTCATGTGACCATTTTGATTGCAATAATGACAAACAATTTTATGATCGCTTGTGGAGGTAGCCTTAACAAAATAATTCTTATAATATTTTTGTTTCAAGTTAGGCTTATAGCCAATACCTCCTTTATCAAATACACATTTTTGTGTATTAAGTAAGTTATCCAACATCTTTTGCCCATTTGTGAATTTTAACACAATTTCATTGAGCTCATTACTCTTTTTCTTAAGCACATCATTTTCTTTCATCAATTTATCAACATGTGATTTTTCATGCTCATACGAAATATTTTGTTCAACTTTAAATGATGCAATTCTATCATGCAACATTTTATTATCTAACTCTAGTCCTTTAATCTTTTCATTTAATAAATCATTGCATTTTTGTAAAGCATCTTTTTCATTTTTCAAGTTATCTACATGTGATTCTAAATGCTTATATGAAGTGCTAGATTTCTCATTTGATAATGCAACTTTATCATGCAATGTTTTATTCTCTACTTCTAGGCATACAATTTTTGCATTTAGAGATTCATTTTCATTTTTGAGCTTCACCATTTCCTTTTTAAGACATACATTCCTTTTACCAATCTTCATCAACTCATTATGCAATTCTTTAAATGCATCATGTAATTCATCATAAGTAGGAAGATCATTTACCTCATCAAGCTCGTCATTCGATTCATCTCCAATTGCCATAAGTGCCAAATTCGACACTTCATGAAATTTCTCCTCATTTGTAGTCTCCTCATATACAACTTCAAGTTTTCTCCATATTTCATAAGCATTAGAACAATTTGAAACTCTATGAAATTCCTTTTTATCTAAGGCACAAAATAAAGCATTCATAGCCTTGGAATTTAAAGACATATTCTTCCTATCCAATTCACTTAAAGCATTCTTCCTAGAAATGAATGAGCCATCACAAACTATTTCCCATATTTCATAGTCTAAGGCTTGTAAAAATACTTTCATCCTAATTTTCCAATAAGGATAATCATTTCCATCAAAAAATGGTGGTCTAGTAGTAGATTGGCCTTCCATGAAGGTTGAGCTAATTTGAGTTGCTATTGATCTTTAACTCTAGACCGTTAAGTCTAAACAAGAGCACCTTGCTCTGATACCAATTGAAATACAAGTGTGCAACCCAAGAGGGGGGGTGAATTGGTATTTTAAAAATTATCTTAGCAAAACACACAACAATCAAATCTAATGCCTTAATAAATTCGAAAACAATAAATTCGAAAACAATAAATTCAATAAAGGCACAATAATAAATGAGTAAGGGAGGAGAAAGCAAACTCAAGGATTTTTACGTGGTTCGGCTATCCCCGCCTACGTCCACGCCTCCAAGCAACCCAAGCTTGAGGATTTCACTATCCAAGCCTTTCCAAGGCTTCAAATGTTTACAATTGACTTCCAAGGTGTCAATGGACCTTTACAACAAGAGATTATCTCCCCAATCTCTTCACCACAAGTGTTTCCCACACTTGTACACTCACAATTTGATGAGAAATGAAAATTACAATCAAATACTCTCTTAAAGAGTAGATTTACAAAATGAAGAACAAAGATGATTCAATAAATGATGATTTACGAAATGAAGCTCAATGTATGTTGTATGCCTTTTGTTTGTGCGTGCTAAGATTATCAAAAATGATTTGGATTTAAGTTTATATAGTTGGAACTCAAAACTAGCCGTTATGCACTTTTTGCTCATAACCAGATTACTGTTTATGGTATCCGGAATTCCGCTTGCATATTACCGTTAAGGCAAAAAATTGAATTTTTGAATATCCAGAATGCCGCTTGTGATATCCGGATTGCCGTTTATGCTCCAGAACCTTTCTGTCTCGTAATCGGATTACCGTTTAGCACAACCGGATTACCGTTTATGCTCCAGAAGCTTTCTGCCCCGTAACCGGACTTCCGTTTAGCATATCCGGATTGCCGCTTTTCATCCGGAGAGTTTCTGCCCATAACCGGATTGCCGTTTAGCATAACCGGATTGCCGCTTACAAGAATTACAGATGCAGTGCACTATTTTCCAAAATTACAGTTTTGACCCCAAAACTTTCCATAACTGTATTATGGCCCAAAACGTTATAAATTTTGCCATTAAGTCCAATTTCAGAATTTGTAAAAATTACTTTGTGAATCCCAAAACATTCTGAAATTATGATATGGCCCAAAACGATATAAAACATTTCAAATAAATCCTTCTCCAAAATTTCAAGCAATACTTGTTCATTTCAAAGTTTTCAAAATTTTTTCAATTAAACCATAAACTTGAAAAACAACTAATTTCATAAAATCATTTTTCCATTAGATATAAAACCTTTATAATGTGAAAATAATGATTTATTTAAAATGTATGAAAAATAATTTAAGCTTTCAAAAACTTAATCATTTTTAATTTTGTTTGTTATCATCAAAATCAACATTAGGTTAACATAAATGTTAACACAAATGACACAATTAGGAAAAAGTTGAATACCAATGGGTTTTTTGGTAATCAATTTGGTAGTGAAGAATTTTCCACTTGCAACCCGAAAATGTTCTTCGTAGTGGGTCCAGCTTTCGGGGGGGAAGAATGGTGGATTTAACATACTTTCTCGGGCTCCAGATCTAAAAGACCAATTCTTTGGAATGGGCCTGTGGAATTTTGAAGGTAAGATTTGGAGTTTAATGGAAGGAATGGGAACAGAAGTGTCGAGAGACAACAACTGTTGATGGAAAATGTTTTGAGGCTCATCATTTTCTGAATCACTAGATGAGTCTTCCAGGGCGAACACGGTTTCATCAGTGGGTTCTTCTTGTTCAGAGAAATAGAATTCAAGCTCTTCTTTTTCAGGAGAATAATCAGTGGTAGCCTGAAGGTGTTCAACTAGCCGAATAGATTTTTCTCGTTTGTTGGGACAATCTTTGGCATAGTGACCTTTTTTTCTTGCGAGATAAAACATCCGCTTGATTTTCTCCGTTTCGATCTCTCGAATGAACTTGATTTTTTCTCAAGAATCTGTAAGGCTTTCTCGGATTTGCGAGGCTTTGAAGAATATTCTGAATTGGTGAATTTAGGAAATGCCTTTTCTTTTTGGAACCGCAATCACAATCCTTTTTCTTTTTGCACTTGATCCGGAGATAAGGTTTTTGCAAGCACATGAATGGCTCTTTGTCTTTTAACATTCTTTGAAAACTGTTTTTGCTCACAAAGTTTATCAAGGCATGTCTTAGCAATCTGAAAGATTTTGCCAAGAGATATAGTGTCAAGACTAAGATTGTGAGTTTTGAGCGCTTTGGATGTCGGGGTTGTAGTTCATCTGGTAGGGAAGCCAGAAAGACATGCTTCAATGTAGGTTCATTGAATCCATTAAGCTTGTAGTACAAGAGAGACATTCTTTTGTAATGGAATTCAAGATCTTTAGCATTGAGAGAGCAGCATTTCATATTGAGATAGTCTCTGCGTGCAGCTTCAAAAACCGCTACTTGTTTGGATCGCCTAGAAACTGATCATGAATGACTGCAAGAGCAGTTGAGACTTCTGGTAATTGAACAAATTGCAGTTGCCTGTACTGGCCTAATGAATCAAACCAATCTCTTAGGGCACCCGTAAAACGAGTAGCAAATTCCCTAAGAACGGAATGAGTAGTTGCTCCTGACCGTAACATTTGGAGATCAATCCAGGCAGACATTTCAGTAAGTCTGTCTCGCCATTTATGAGATGGAATATCATCAAATGTAAACCATGGACCATTGGATGGTTTTTCACTGGTTTGACCGCGAGGGGGTTGAGTTGTGGCAGAAGATTCAGCTGGAGGTTCATCCTCAATATCTGAGGGAATGTCAAAATATGGTTCAGGTGGTCTAGAGGTTTGACCTTGGTCGGGTGGATTGTCAGCCATGAGGATTCTGGTAATATCAGCATAAGACTTTTCAGAATCACTGGTTGTGGATAGTGAAGAGGATGCTGTGTCAGTAGAAGGTTCTGAAACAGCTAGGTTTGAATCAGAAGTGGATTCATCAGGTTCGGAAGATGGATCGGCTACTTGAGCACTGTATTGATGCATAGGGGTTTTATCTTTAGACTGTGTTGGTGGTGGAGGCTGTGGTGATGTTGGGGTGTGAGTTGGAGAGTGGTGCTCTGGAATAGTTAAGGAGGATTTGTAGGTTCTGACTGGAGGAGGAGGCTGAGGTTTGGGTTTTGGTTTTGATTTAGGTTTTGGTGCTGGTGGAATAGGGTGGTCTCTGAATAGAGTATGGGTCATGCCAAATAATTTGGATGGATCATAAGATCTGATTGGAGAAAGCATAGAAGCAAATGGGTGATAAGGTGGACTTATGGTGGGAATGGGTGGTGATGTGGTAAACAAGGTAGGTCTTTGTTTTTCAGATTCAATCTGGGCAAGCTCAGTTTGTAAGCGTCTGATCTCTCTTTCTTTTTGGTCAAACTCTGGGCCATTGTATCTTTGAGCAAGCATGGTTCGGAGCTCTGAATCTAATTGAACAATTCTGGATTTAAGATTCTGGTGGATCTGCTCCATTTGAGCTGTAATTGAGTCAACTTTCGTCTCGATCTGTTCAGTTCGTAAACTGATTTTTTCAACCTTGGAATGGATATTCAACAAGGTATCGTTTTGTGCTCTGGCATTTTGGGTTTGCCAGTTGAGAACGGATTCAAAAGGGTTAGGAGGTTCAAGATGACCGGTTGAGGTAATAGCTGAAGGAATGAAAGGTTTAGGCACAACATTGCGTTGCGAATCAGTATGGGTGTCAAGAGGAGGAAAAGATGAAGAATAGTCTGAAGAGGTGGAGGAAAACATCATACAAGCCAATGGTTGTACGATTGGTGTGGAGTTGTGAGAAAATGAGGGAACCTCAGATTTGCAATTTCTTGCAATCCATTTGAGTTCTTTTTTGTAAATGGGTAGTGGACTTGGTGGAGGTGGAGGGTCTTTTGGTGGTTTGGGTTCACAGTGTTTACATGGGACAGGTAAGGTTTTCTTTTTGGGTTTTCTTTTCCTTTTGGTGTCATAATCATCGTCCTCTTCCCAATCATCCCAACAGGGACAATTTGGGTCGCACATTCCTGATCCAGGGACATCCCATAGGAAATGTCCATTTTGTTTGGCTGGATATACAGGGTAACCATCAGAATTGAACCCTGTGATTGGCAGATCTTCTTGAGTATCGAGCAATTTTGTGATCATTGAGGAATAAGTGAAAGAGAGCCGAGGAGGCTCTTGTGGAGCACTTGGAGGTGGTTTGAAAGTCATCTGACGGTGCCATCGTGTCGTCTTTCAAACATGCTTTGATGTCCGAATAGGAGCTGTATTATTATGGAACTTTCATAGTTTGAGATCCATTCAAGAGGCATAAAATTTGGATGAGCTCATGGCGAGGTATTTGTCTTGGGATCGGATAATGGTTGGGATCTGATCTGATTCTGCTAACACCATGAGGGTGTCAGAGTGATGTTCAGGTATGGGTAGATCTAAGGCATGATTTTGAAGCCTATAGACCAATTGATGATAGAGAGTAGCAATTTTGGCTGAAGAAATTTGTTCTGCACCTTGAATTTGGACTTGAACTTTCAAGGCTGTTGGAAGGTTGGTATCTTGAAGAGACGAGGTTGAAATTTGGGTAAAAAGTGAGTAGAACACTTCCTGCATGAAGAGTTGTGAGGACAGTACCTATAACAGCATCTTGGTACTGCTTGAACCGGGTATCTAGCATAGCAATTCGGGCTGTGACCGGTAATCCTTTTCTCCCATGAAGGGTGAGGATTAATCTTACTCCTCCGAGATGGAGATGAGTATAACCTTCTCTTTTCCAATTTGAGATTAACTCTGAAGGGATTTCTAGAGTGACATATTGCTCAGCAGTGGTTGCTTGGAGTGAACACTGATCAAGTCTAGAAGACTGGATGTATTCTTTTGGGTGAGGCCTTTTAGTGGATATGAGAGTTCTGATGCTTCGGGTAAAAGAACTGGGACGTTTGTACAACTGGTAAGGACTGATAAGAGGGTAGGAGGATTCACTAATTTGGGCAGATTCAGGAATATAGGAGTATTCTACAAGATTTTCTATTTTATTGGTAGTGTGAGAAGTGCAAGATTTGGGTAAAGAAAGTGTAGAAGAAAGAGTAATTGGGTTCGAAGGAGTGGAAGATGAAGATGAAGATGATGCCATGATTGAGAAATTCTCTCTGCGCCTGAAGTCTATTGAGCAAAATTGAATAAAGATTTAATCATACCATTTTGGTGAAATGAAGAACAAAGTTTAGAAAACAAAGGTATTTTCAAGGTAAGTAAGACTCTGATACTATTATGAGTTATTGACTTGGTAATTGATGGAATGATGGTTCATGATCATTTTATGGTTGATGGATTATGTGATCATTTATGTATAGAGTTTGTTTGATGATTTATGATAATTTAGGAGTAATATTGCTAAACTTGTATTTGAGGTGATGCTTGTTGTTAGGGGAGATTCAATCAAAATTTCTACTCGGACAAATGGGTAACAAATTTGCTACTCTTATTCTTTTCCTTTAAGTTTTCTTTTTAATGATGAAGGGGAGAAGAATACATGTTTTTAAATTTATAAATTTTTTATTCTTTTTCTTTGCCAATTAAGTTTTTCTTTTTTGATGATGAGGGGAGAAGAAAAATGCATGTATTTAAATTTGTTAATTTAGCTAATTGGCAAATTGTAAGAGAAGCTTACATTTAGGGGAGTAATTTGTGCAATCATTCTTTAAATACATGAAAAGTTTGTCATCATCAAAAGGGGAGATTGTTAACATTTATGTTAACATAATGTTGATTTTGATGATAACAAACAAAATTAAGAATGATTAAGTTTTGAAAGCTTAAATTATTTTTCATACATTTTAAATAAATCATTATTTTCACATTATAAAGGTTTTATATCTAATGGAAAAATGATTTTATGAAATTAGTTGTTTTTCAAGTTTATGGTATTAATTGAAAAATTTTGAAAACTTTGAAATCAATAAGTATTGCTTGAAATTTTGGAGAAGGATTTATTTGAAACGTTTTATATCATTTTGGGCCATATCATAATTTCAGAATGTTTTGGGATTCACAAAGTAATTTTTACAAATTCTGAAATTGGACTTAATGGAAAAATTTATAACGTTTTGGGCCATAATCTGATTATGGATAGTTTTGGGGTCAAAACTGTAATTTTGGAAAATAGTGCACTTTGCATCACTGCTATCGTAGCAAGCGGCAATCCGGTTATGCTAAACGGCAATCCGGTTATGGGGCAGAAACTCTCCGGATGAAAAGCGGAAATCCGGATATGCTAAACTAAGTCCTTCACGGGCAAAAAGCTTCGGAGCATAAGCAGTAATCCGGTTGTGATAAACGGAAGTCCTAATTTAGGCAGAAAGCACGGAGCATAAACGGCAATCCGGTTGTGCTAAACAGTAATCCGATTCATGAGGCGAAAGGTTCGGAGCATAAACGGCAATCCGGATATCACAAGCGGCATTTAGGATATTCAAAAATTCAAATTTTTTTTTAACGGTAACATGCAAGCGGAATTCCGGATACCATAAACGGTAATCCGGTTATGAGTAAAAAGTGAATAACGGCTAGTTTTTTAGCTCCAACTATATAAACTCAAATCCAAATCATTTTTGGTAATCTTGGCACGCACAAACAAAAGGCATACAACATACATTGAGCTTGATTTCAGTAAATCATCATTTATTGAATCATCTTTGTTCTTCATTTTGTAAATCTACTCTTTAAGAGAGTATTTGATTGTAATTTTCATTTCTCATCAAATTGTGAGTGTACAAGTGTGGGAAACACTTGTGGTGAAGAGATTGGGAGATAATCTCTTGTTGTAAAGGTCCATTGACACCTTGGAAGTCAATTGTAAACATTTGAAGCCTTGGAAAGGCTTGGATAGTGAAATCCTCAAGCTTGGGTTGCTTGGAGGCGTGGACGTAGGCGGGGATAGCGAACCACGTAAAAATCCTTGAGTTTGCTTTCTCCTCCTTACTCATTTATTATTGTGCCTTTATTGAATTTATTGTTTTGAATTTATTGTTTTCGAATTTATTAAGGCATTAGATTTGATTGTTGTGTGTTTTGCTAAGATAATTTTTAAAATACCAATTCACCCCCCCTCTTGGGTTGCACACTTGTATTTCAATTTGGACCAAAGTTATCGGATCCAATTTGCCTAATAAGGATATCTTGTTAGGTTTTGACATAATTCACCAGATCAAACACCTCCAGATCATTCCCAATGGCATCCGAGTCAAATCCATGTTCAAACCTTTCAGACATCTTGAAACTTTACAATTTGTCTGAAACACCCCCATCTTACCACGACATTTCAACCAAGCTTTTACAATATTGTCCAGAATCCCATTCTGAGTTCACCCATCCAAACCCACTTTGGAAAAATCAGTCTTTGTTCATTAAGTTACCCTTCAAACTAAATGAAGATATTAATCCCACAAAAGCCACTCATCCAGGAATGAGTCCTTCTGACTTAGTCCTAGCCCAAACAGAGTGTTCCCAATTGTTAGCCCAAGGTCTTATAGAACCTACCCATTCTCAATGGGCTTGCCAAGCCTTTTATGTTGAAAAACATTCTGAGATTGTCCAGGAAAGAAACGCTTAGTCATTGACTACCAGCCATTAAACATGTTTTTACAAGACGATAAATTCCCATTGCCCAAAAGACAGAGCATGTTTACTTTTCTCAAAAATGCCCAGATCTTTTCAAAATTTGATTTAAAATCAGGTTTTTGGCAATTAGGCATTGAACCTTCTGAACGGTACAAAACTGCTTTTTGCATTCCTAATGCTCATTTCCAATGGACAGTTTTACCCTTCGGTCTCAAAACCGCCCCTTCTATTTTCCAAAAATCCATGGTCAAAATCTTTGAACCCATCCTGCATCATGCATTGATTTACATTGACGATATTTTATTGTTTTCAGGAACACATGATGAACATCGCCAGCTGTTAAATCAATTCTTTGATATTATCCAAACTCATGGCATCATGTTGTCAGCAAAGAAAAGCACCATTGCAACGGATAATATTGAATTCCTTGGTATGATCATTAAAGACGGACACTACCAACCAGGAAAGCACATTGCCCAAGAATTGCTTCACTTTCCAGATCAGCAACTTTCCAAAAAGCAAGTCCAACAATTTCTTGGCATTATCAACTACATCAGAGACTTTATCCCACATGTCGACCGTTACACTCATCACCTTTCGGCTTTATTGAAAAAGAAGCCTCCAGAGTGGAATTCAGACCACACAAGTGCTGTCACTACTCTAAAGCAACTTGCGCAAGATCTGCCACCATTAAAGTTGATCACAGATGGCAAACGCATATTGCAGACAGATGCTAGTGATGAATCATGGGGTGCCATCCTTCTTGAAGAAATCAATGGAAAAGAACACTTTATCGCTCACGCTAGTGGACAATTTTCTGACACAGAAGCACTACCATAGCGTTTTCAAAGAGATCTTAGCGGTAAAGAATGGTATCAAGAAATTTGAGTTTCATCTCATTGGACATCATTTCCTTATCCGAATGGACGATTCGACCTTTCCCAATATCCTCAATTTCAAAGGTAATCTGTTCTAGAAAAGATGTTACTCAGGTTAAAAGATTGGTTTTCTAAATATGATTTCTCTGTCAAGCATATAAAAGGATCTCAAAACCTCATCCCTGATATGCTATCCCGACTCTCAAAACCAGAACAGCCTCTAGCCCTTGTTTCCACCAGATATCACTTTCCCATTATTCTCATGGCTACTTCCCTTCCTTCTGAAGCCATCACCTTTTAGCAGATTCATTTCCTTTCTCAACCTTCCATCCAGAAAACATGTTTCTTACTGGTTTAACACTTGATCCACCCAATGAAATTACCGAAGATGAGTTATGGTACATCTGGTGCCTAACTGTCTTATATGCTACTAAGTTGGTTTTACCAGTTCATTCAACCTTGTCCCATCTCCTTAATCCAGAAAAATCCACCTCTCTTATCTGGACCCTTCTCGAGTGGTTCTCCCCCATTCCCTGGTGGAGAAAGAAATTGACAATTAATCGAATTATACAATCTTGATCGAATGCGCCGCATCGAAGCCAAAATGTTCACATCTGTGTTCATTATCCATCGCCCATATTTCCAACATCCAGACACCAACCTTTTCTGGACTCAAGATCAGGTATATGAATATCTCACCACTCCTCATCCTGCCCTCATTGAAAATGAATTCCAGCCCAACCTCAACAATTACCTTTCCCAACTCAATCACCAGACTCCACCTCATAAGGATATCTTCCACACATCCCTTGGCCCTCAACATGACATGATTATGATTCCCACTCCATCAGCCATATCCAAACCCAAGTCCACCGGTATCATCATCAAGGAAGAAAAACCAGACTACACTGACTTCCTTTACCAAGACTCTCAAGACCCATGGGAAGACTTCCTTCCACTCAGCCAACACCTTCAACAGTTCCCACAACCATCCATGCATGAACCAGGATCATCATCTCAACCTCAGCCTCAGAAAAAAGACAAAGCAACCCAAATACCAAGCCCCAGATCCAAGTCATCATCACCCAAGACTTTACCAAAAGGCTACAGGCCCCACCCACCTACTCATGGTCCCCACAGGAAGTTTCCTAGGCGCTCCCAGCCATTTCCCCCACCAGAAGGTGACCCAGACTGGTCAGATTGGTCATCTGAAGATGACTACATGAATCTCCGCTCTCCATAAAGTAGTTTGTCTTGTTGCAATAAATAAAGTAGTTTGTCTTGTTGCAATAATTAAAGTAGTTTGTCTTGTTGTAATAATTATGTTTGCTTTTGCTTTATGATTTTGTCTTCTTGTAATCATTAAAGCTTGCTTTTACTTTAAGCTTTTACTTTTGTAAAAGTCATGTCCACGTCATGCTTTAAGTCTTTGTCGCTTGTAATAATTAAAGGAGTGTAATAAGTGTGTCTTTTACTTTTCAAAAAGCAAAAGATAAGGGTCCTGTCTTATCTTTACGCTTTGGAATCCTTATATAAAGGATTTCTCTCCTCCTTGTAACATAGATCGAATCATCAGCTATCAAGTAATAAAAACTCTCGTGTTTTCTAAGCTATGACTTTCTAAACTCTTCTCTCTCTCTGCAAATGAAGTTCTAAAGAAAAGAAAAGAATAAAGATTTTATCTGTTCATTTTGAAATCTCAAGGAAGTATGCTCTGCACTTGCCTTTCAGCAAGGATCCTGTGCATCAGAAAACTTGATAAATTTTATCTGGTTTGGTACCCTGTTTTAGACTAAAAGGAAAGTCTGTTTTGGGTTGTAAAACCTACAAAATTGTTTTAAGGATTTTGATGCTCATACAAGTATATCGGCTGGAAACCAGGACTTGCAGACTCTTTTGGCCCAAAGTACGTTTTAATCATTAGAGACCTGGTGTAAACAACGCCACGCACTATACTTAGAATCCTAAGTACCTAGGCCATTCTTATAGAGAATTGGCCTAAGCTATTTCATGTGAAATATTTTTGTAGGACCTAAATTTTTTGTGGGTTTTGGGCCTTTCGTAATTTGGTCTAACAATGTTAATTAATAGTTGTGATTTTGTATCCACATATTAATTCAATATAGATTTAACTTTATAGAGTGGATCTTATCTGGAAAGATAGCATATAATCACCTTTAAGCAATGACAATTTAGACAATATAAATTTAATTTTGTATGGTTGATCTCTTATTTCTTTCTTATGGCTAAATTGTTGCATCAGTTCAAGGTCTTGTGCTCGAAAATATTCTTGATAAAAAAAAAAAAGAAAAAAGAAAAAAGAAACTACTTCTATGGGAATTGTGTCATGAACTTATACTTTTTGCTAGTTAAGATTTTTTTTTAAAAACTTTTTATATTTTTATTACTAAGAACTATTGATTTTGGAGTTCTTAAAGGTGTTCTTAAAGGTGTTGATAAATTATAAATCTTTTCTTCCCACAAATAGTGGTGTTCATGTTTGTAATGGAATTATAGCTAAGGCTTTTTCGTTTGTATTTGAGGATATCAAGTCTTGGCCGATTCAGATGAGATTTCTATTAGTAATATGTTCATGTGTGGTCTATATTATTACTATAATCCAATGTCGATTATTTATAGAAATTGTGCATAGTCAATATGGCTTAATTATGAATTATTTGAATGATGCTCAGTTGAAAAATGGGTTTTGTAGTTACAATTGTTATTTATTTATGTTATGTGTTTTAAAGTAGTGGTGAATTCGGATTTTGTACTCGATGGGATTTTATTGATAATATTTGTTTGACATTGGTTATTAGTGCATGTTTGCTTTATAGCCCGTGAATGCTTATATTAAGAGTAGGGCTGGATATTATTCGGTTTAGTTCGGTTCAGGACTTGATCTAAACAAAATAGAAATTGATCGGTTCATTAAAGCTAAATCCAAATATGAATCAAAATTTAGAAGCAAATGAAACTAACTATTTTAATTCATTTGGTTCCCACTCTAGATCCTTGTCTATGCAATTAATCTTTCCATTCAACATCTTCATTTCACACTTGTACAGAGCTTTAACTTAACAAACACAGAGCTTTAACTTAACAAACATCCTTCTACAACATTCAAATGCTATACTTCCACATGCATAGCAATGATAAATACTAGTTATGCAACCTAAGAGGAGGGGGAGAACTGGGTTTCTAAAAATTATGCAATGCTTAAAAAAAAATTAATACAAATATTAAAAAATTTAAAACAATAATAAATAAACCAATCAAAATGTAAAGAGATAAGAGAAGAGAGATTCAAAAATAAAGATTTTTACGTGGTTCAGCCAACCTCGCCGACGTCCACGCCTCTAAGCTCACCGGGCTTGACGATTCCACTATCCAAGCCTCCAAGGCTTTAAGAACTTTTACAATTGGCTTCACAAGTGTCAATCAACCTTTACAACAAGAGATTATCCTAAATCTCTTAACCCAAGTGTTTCCCACACTCACACTTTCTCAAATACAAGATTTTTCTCACACATAATCTATGTGTTTACAAATGCATGCCTAAGGTGTGATTTAAAGAATGAATGAACAAATTAAAGCTCAAGAAATATTGTATTCTCAATAATATGCTCTTGGTATTTGTTGGATTCACTTTGATTTGGATATAATGCAGCCTTTTTATAGTTGGAGCTGAAAACTAGCCGTTATTGACTTTCTGCACAAAGTTAGATCGTCATTAATCCTTATCGGATTGCCATTTTGACTTGAATAAATTATTGTTGTGCTATAATTTCAAATTTTCAGATCACCATTTTTCAGATGTCAGATCACCGTTAGTGAGTAAATATGGTTTGAGGACATGCGAGGAGAGACCAAGATCAAGTCGAATCGAAGGCTCGGGAATGAAGCCTATTCACCAGCAGTTGTGCTACCCGCTCACCCATGGTTATGTAACCAACCCAATGGCGGCTGTGGAAGAGAGAAGGCCGATAATTCCGGCTGGATATAAAAGCTACAGAGAACAAAGGTAAAGGTTAGACATTTTTACATTTAATTCTCTTATACACACTCTTTTTTTTTTTTTAGACGATATTGTCTTGACTATCTTTCTTCTCGCGGAAATCATCTTTTTCACTTGAAGCACTTGAAGCGAAGCCACAAGATTTGTGGTGCAAGTTTTTTTTTTTTTAAGTAGACGCAGATCTCTGACTTGAGTGTCGGTGGGCTTACGCCCAAAAAATACCTTCGACATCCCTTCACTGGTTTTTGTGAACGCAAGCAGTTGTTCTTGGAGGAAATACTAGAAGACGTAGGAGCTTATTTAATAGAGAAGAAGTAACACAGAGTTGTCTCCCTAAAAGCTACAAATTTAAGTGTTGACTCGATTTTCTAGTTGCTACAAAACTCGACTAGAATTCAGCATCAATATTTTGGTGCAGTTTGTGTGGACCAGATAAAAAGCTATTTCTCATTGAACAAGTTGTAGAACGAAAGCCAGTGTTTGAAGGAAAGACCGTAAGTATGGATGTTGGGGGAAATAATCTTCAAGGGGAGGGATCAGGAGTGAATTAAACTATTACCTTGCAGGAGATGGCAAATGAAGCAAGGGATAAAGCAATATAAGAAAGGATGGAGCTAATGGAAAAGAAAATAGAAACTCTGATGGTAGTTTTGCACGAGTTGTGAGATGGAAAATGAGATTGAACGGGAAAAACTCAGAGGAGAACTGAGATATTCTGGAACCCAGCGACATAATTCCACATGATGTACAAGACTTGGGAGAAAGAGGTTAGTTGCATAGCGAGCAGAACGAGTGTAAGCTTTGAAGAAAAGGAGCTTAAGTAGCATTTACATGACACCGAACAAGAATACAAACCGGTTGCTACTTAAAATCTTGGTCGCACAGTGGAATCAGAAGGGAAAGTGCGGAGAGTGGCCAGATCATTGACGAGACGCAAGGTTAGGAAAGAGCTTTCAAGTTCGAGGATTATGTTGGACAACGAGTCCCTGCACTTAGTGAAGATTATGAGCACTACCATCCTAAAGGATTTTCGCTTGCTCGACCTCAAATGCTATGGGAAAAGTGACCTTTTAGTGAAATTTGAACGTTTCAATGATATGACAGGAGTGTAAGGACTAACATAAGCACAAAAATGTAGGGCATTTCCATTAACATTGGAAGGGAGACCACGAAAGTGGTATCGTAGGCTACCTCGAAAACCTATTCTCTATGCAAACACAGTGAACCCAAACCACCTCATAATCCTCCACCTCCACTAGCTTCATTACCCATGTACAAAAAAGAGCTTAAATGGATTGCAAAACAATGCAAGACTAAATTTCATGTGATTTCTTAAAATTTTATTGCAGAGAAATCAGATGGTTAAAAGCAGAGCTTGATCAAATTGAATCAGAGAGACAAAGACCTACACTCTTCATCAAATCACCTCTCGTACCTACCATTAGTCTAACATATCATCCATTTTCTTCCATGCTTGCACCCATGAAGCCGTATGATCCTTCCAAATTATTTGGAATGACACATACTCTTTTTAAAAATTCACCTTTACCATCACAGCCAAGACCTAAACCTAAACCTCAACCTCGACCAATTAAGATCTATCCACCAGTACCTACATCCACTGAAACACAAGAACAACAATCTCCAAGATACACTCCAATCTTTACCCAAACACAGACCCAAACACAACCATCCAAACCTAAAAAGGACAAAGAACCTATGCACCAATACACTTCCCAAAAAATTGATGTCTCTACAGATTCTCCCTCAGATTCTACAGATTCCAAAACCAATTCTGATACATCTGTTACCCAATCAGTCACTGAATCAGTTTCAGAAACTAATCCTTCATTTTCCACCAATGATTCAGAAAATTCATATGCAGACATTACTAAACTTTTGATGGCACAACCCGAAGAAACAGAACCAGCTCAAACATCATAGCTAGAATCGTATTTTGAGATACCCTCCACCAAAGGCACAAAATAACCACAAACCATCAAATGGTCCATGGTTTACGTTTGATGAAATTCCTCCAGTCAAGTGGAGAGAGAGGTTATCAGAAATGTCAACTTGGATAGACCTCCAAATGCTAAGATCAGGAGCAACCACAGAATCAGTTCTTAGGGAATTCGTTACCCGTTTTACGGGATCTCTAAAAGACTTGTTTGACAGTCTTGGAGTTTACAAACAATTGCAATTTGTGCAATTACCGACATCTCCAGTGCTCTTGCAGTCCTACACGAACAGTTCATTGGAAAGCCAGCTGCAGTTTTTGAAGCTGCAAGAAAAGACTACCTCAATATGAAATGTTGTTCCCTGAATTCAAAGGATCTTGATTTCCATTATAAAAGAATGTCCATCTTGTTCTACAAGCTTAATGGATTCAATGATTCTACTCTGAAGCATGTATTCCTTGCTTCTCTGCCTGATGAACTCCGGCCAGAAATTCAAAGACAGCTTACAGTGCACAACCTCAATATTGACAACATTTCCTTAGGCAAAATCTTTCAGATAGCCAAGGATGTTTAGAAAAGCTCTATGAATAGAAACAACTCTTCAAAGATCTAATGAAAGACAAAGAGCCTTTCAGAAGCGCTTGTAAGAAACCATATTTGTAAATTAGTGCAAAAACAAAAAAGACTGCGAATGCAATTCAATAAATAAGAAGCATTTCAAAAAAGGTAGTGGAAACCACATTCTGCATTCCTATTGCTCATTACCAGTGGAAAGTTTTACCCTTTGGTTTAAAAACTACCCCTTCCATTTTCCAAAAAGCCATGGTCAAAATCTTCCAACCCATTTTGCATCATGCATTGATTTATATTGACGATATCTTGTTGTTTTCAGGAACAGATGACGAACATCGCCAATTGTTAAATCAATTCTTTGATGTTATCCAATCCCATGGAATCATGTTGTTAGCAAAGAAAAGTACCATTACAACCGACAATATTGAATTCCTCAGTATGGTCATCAAAGACGAACACTACCAGCCAGGAAAGCACATTGCCCAAGAGTTAATTCACTTTCTAGATCAGCATCTCATTAAGAGATAGATACAACAGTTTCTTTGTACAATCAATTATATCAGAGACTTTATCCCACATGTTGATCAGCACACCAATCAACTTTTGGCTTTATTGAAAAAGAAGTCACCAGAATGGAACAATGACTACACACTTGCTGTCCCTACTTTAAAAAAGATTGCGCAAAATCCGCCGCCATTAAATTTGATTACAGATGGCAAGAGGATTCTCCAGACAGATGCAAGTGATGAATCATGGGGTGCTATTCTCCTCGAGGAAACCAACGGAGTAGAAAGTTTTATCGCTTATGCAACAACATTACCACAGTGTCTACAAAGAAATTTTAGCGGTAAAGAATGGTATCAAAAAGTTTGAATACCATCTGATTGGTCATCATTTTCTTTTATGAATGGACAACTCAGCATTTCGCAACATCATGAATTTCAAAGGAAAAGTAGTCCCAGAAAAGATGTTACTTAAACTCAAAGATTGGTTCTCAAAATACGACTTCTCTGTGAAGCATATAAAAGGAGCACAAAACCTCATTCCAAACATGCTTTCAAGACTTGCAAAATCAGAACCATCTCTGCATTACATCTCCTCAAAATACCACTTTCCCATAATCTTTATGGCCTCCTCACTCCCTAAAACAGCCCTTACCAAAAAATCCTCCCCTTTTAACACACCTTTTCAGTCTCCACACCAAATACAAGATTTTGCTAGAAAATTTCTTTTCAGGTTTTTTATGAACATTTATATGTCAAGTAAAGAACCTATGTTCTTCCCATCCATTCATCCTGGCCATCTCTTTCTCACAGGATTAGTAGTCACACCACACAGAGACATTACCGAAGATGAGCTTTGGTACACTTGGTGCCTCACAGTCCTGTACGCAACCAAAATTGTTTTGCATGTTTTCCTATTCTCGAAAAACTCAACAATCCAGAGATGTCAACCTCTTTGACATGGACACTCTTTCAATGGTTCTCTCTGCTACCTTGGTGGCGTAGAAAATTACAACAGATTGTTGAGACACATCAGCTCAGACAACTCTCAGATCTAGAAGGAAAACTGTTTATTTCTATTTTCATCATCCATCGTCCTTATTTCCAACACCCTCGCACTAGAGATTTTTAGACACAAGAACAAGCATATGAATGGATGACTATCCCACATATTGCCTGCCTTGAACAAGACTTCCAGATAAAGTCTTCTTTAAAGAACTTCTTCATGGAACTTAACCATATACCACTAGACGAACCTGCCATCCTTTACACGTCCCTTGGTCCTAAACATGACATGTTTATGGTCCCTACACCATCATCGCATTCCCAATCTTCCAACTGCGAAATCATTATTAAAGAAGAAAAACCAGACTACACTGATTTTCTATTCCAAGATTCCCAGGATTTATATGCAGATTTCACTCCTATACCATCACCATCACATGATTTCCCTGAAGCATCTTCTTTTCAATACCCACCTTTTTCGTCCTAACTTGAACATTTCCCTCAACAAATTTTTCCACCATCACCAAGAAGTCAAAACTGCCCTTGGCCATGTGTTCCAGGATGTTCTCATCCAGAAAGAATCTTAAAAAAAGACAAAGATCTAGACAAAACAGAGTTCTCCTTAGATGCAACTATTTCACTTTAAGATATTTGTTGTTTTGTAATAATTGAGTGCTTTAGCTTTACTTTTCTAAAAGTTTGCTTTTGATAAAGTAAAGTTTGTCGTAATGATTAAAGTATGTTGAGTTATGCTTTAATTGTTAAAGTTTGTCTTTATTGCTTTTACTTTAATTATTATAGTTTGCTTTGTTAAAGCTACTTTTGTAAAATCTTGATAAGGGTCCTGTCTTATCAAGTTTGTTGGCTTCATCCTATATAAAGGATGTTCTCCCTTATTGTAAGATAGAGAAGTTTTAAGAAATAAAATTTCGTGTGATTTCTTAAAGATGAATCTCTAAACTTCTTTTCTCTCTCTGTCAATAAAGTTCTAAAGCTTTAAAGGAAAATAAGAAAACTTAAATCTGTTCATTTTGAAATCTCAAGGAAGTATGCTCTACACTTGCCTTTCGCAAGGATCCTGTGCATCAGAAAACTTGATAGTTTTTATCTAGTTTGGTACCCTGTTTTAGACAAGAGAAAGTCTGTTTTGGGTTGTAAAACCTAGAAAGAAAATGTTTCGAGTTTTTTATGTTCATTAGGGTATATCGGCTGGAAACACAAGCATGCGATTTATTCGTCATTGCTTAGGTCTAACAACGTCACGTACTCCGTTGTTCACATTCTGGTATCAGAGCCTAACCAAGAGCATTTCATAGTCCTTGAAAATAAAATTTTTAAGAAAGAACATAAATGAACAGTTTTCCTTCTAGATCTGAGAGTTGTCTGAGCTGATGTGTCTCAGTAATCTGTTGTAATTTTCTTCGTCACCGAGGTAGCGGAGAGAACCATTCAAAGAGTGTCCATGTAAAGGAGGTTGACATCTCTTGATTGTTGAGTTTGTCGAGAATAGGCAAAACAGGGAAAACAATTTTGGTTGCGTATAGGATTGTGAGGCATCAAGTGTACCAAAGCTCATCTTCGGTAATGTCTCTGTGTGGTGTGACTATTAATCCTGTGAGAAAGAGATGGTCGGGATGAAAGGATGGGAAGAACATAGGTTCTTTACTTGACATATAAATGTTCACGAAAAACCTGAAAAGAAATTTTCTAGCAAAATCCTGTATTTGGTGTGGAGACTGAAAAAGTGTGTCAAAAGGGAAGGATTTTTTAGTAAGGGCTATTTTAGGGAGTGAGGAGGCCATAAAGATTATGGGAAAGTGGTCTTTTGAGGAGATGTAATGCAGAGATGGTTCTGATTTTGCAAGTCTTGAAAGTATGTCTGGAATGAGGCTTTGTGCTCTTTTTATATGCTTCACAGAGAAGTCATATTTCGAGAATCAATCTTTGAGTCTTAGTAACATCTTTTTTGGGACTGCTTTTCCTTTGAATTTCATGATGTTGGGAAATGCTGAGTTGTCCATTCGGATAAGAAAATGATGATTGATCAGATGGTATTGGAACTTTTTGATACCATTCTTTACCGCTAAAATTTCTTTGTAGACATTGTGGTAATGTTGTTGCACGTCATAGAAGTGTCCACTGGCATAAGTGATAAAACTTTCTACTTCGTTGGTTTCCTCGAGGAGAATAGAACCCCGTGATTCATCACTTGCATCTGTCTGGAGAATCCTCTTACCATCTATAATCAACTTTAATGGTGGCAGATTTTGTGCAATCTTTTTTAAAGTAGCGACAGCAAGTGTGTGGTCATTGTTTCATTCTGGTAGTTTTTTTTTCAATAAAGCTGAATGTTGACTGGTGTGCTGATCCACATGTGGGATAAAATCTGTGATGTAATTGATTATACCAAGAAACTGTTGTATCTGTCTCTTAGTGAGATGCTGATCTGGAAAGTGAATTAACTCTTGGGCAATGTGCTTTCCTAGCTGGTAGTGTCCATCTTTGATGACCATACTGAGAAATTCAATATTGTCGGTTGTAATGGTGTTTCTCTTTGATGACAACATGATTCCATGGGATTGGATAATATCAAAGAATTGATTTAACAATTGGCGATGTTCGTCGTCTGTTCTTAAAAACAACAAGATATCGTCAATATAAATCAATGCATGATGTAGAATGGGTTGGAAGATTTTGACCATGGCTTTTTGGAAAATGGAAGGGGCAGTTTAAATCCAAAGGGTAAAACTTTCTACTGGTAATGAGCATTGGGAATGCAGAATGCGGTTTTGTATCTTTCTGATGGCTCAATGCCTAATTGCCAAAAACCTGACTTAAGATCAAATTTCGAAAAAATCTGGGCATCTTTGAGATAGGTGAAAATGCTCTGTCTTTTTGGTAATGGGAACTTATCATCTTAAAGGAACATGTTTAAGGGTTGATAGTCAATGACTAATCCTTTTTTACCCCTAACAAGTTTAGAACGTTTTTCCACATATAACGCCTGACAAGCCCATTGAGAGTTTGTGGGCTCGATAAGTCGTTGGGCTAATAACTGTGAGCATTCTTGTTGGGCTAAGGCTAAGTCAGATGGACTCATTCTTGTATGGGTAGCCTTTGTTGGGTTAATGTCTTCATTCAGTTTGAAGGGTAACTGAACAAAGAAAGACTTGTTTTTCCAAAGTAGGTTTGGATGGATGAACTTAGAATGAGACTCTGGACAATATTTCAAAAGCTTGGTTGAAATTAATGGTAGGATTATGGAGGCTCAGATAGGCTGTAGAGTTTGAGGACTTCTGTGAAAGATTTAAACATGGATTTGACTCTGATTCATTTGGGAAGAATTTGAAGGTGTTTTATTTGGTGGATAATATCAAATCTTAGCAAGATATATTTATTAGGAAGTTTTGAACCAATAACTTTCATCCAGATAACACAATTTCGAAAGATTTGAATACCAATGGGATTTTTGGTAACCAACTCAGTTGTGAACAATTTCCTGTTTGCTGCTCTGAAATGTTCTTTATGAGGTTTCCAATACTGAGTTAGAAGGAGGTCTGGGTTTAACATGCTTTGTTCAACACTAGTGTCTATGAGTCCAATTGCTGGAATGGGTCTTTAGAATTTTGATGGTAAGATTTGGAGTTTGATGGAGGGAATAGGAGCTTTGGTTTTGAGGGACAATGACTGTTGTTGGAAGATGGTTTGGAACTCATCATTTTTTGAATCATCAGATGAGTTTTCCAGTGCGAACACTATTGGTAACAGTTTGTAGATGCTTAATCTGATTGCCTTGTCCTTTTTGTTCAAACAATCCTTTACAAAGTGGCCTTTTCTTTTGCAAATAAAACATATGCTGGATTTTCCTTTCTTTGATCTTTTGCAGAAGATGATCTTCTTTTGAAAAATATGTATCGTTTTTTCCATCTACGAGACTTTGATTTTGAAGAAAAATCTGGATGTCTGCCTTTTTTGAAATGCTTCTTCTTTTTTGAATTGCAGTCGCAGTCTTTTTTGTTTTTGCACTTAATCTGCAAATATGGTTTCTTACAAGCGCTTCTGAAAGGCTCTTTGTCTTTCATCAGATCTTTGAAGAGCTGTTTCTATTCTCAGAGCTTTTCTAAACATCCTTTGGCTATTTGAAAGATTTTGCCTAAGGAAATGTTGTCAATATTGAGGTTGTACGCTGTAAGCTGCCTTTGAATTTCTGGCTGGAGTTCATCAGGCAGAGAAGCAAGGAATACATGCTTCAGAGTACAATCATTGAATCCATTAAGGTTGTAGAACAAGATGGACATTCTTTTATAATGGAAATCAAGATCCTTTGAATTTAGGGAAAAACATTTCATGTTGAGGTAGTCTTTTCTTGCAGCTTCAAAAACTACAGCTGGCTCTCCAATGAACTGTTCGTGTAGGACTGTAAGAGCACTGGAGATGTTCGGTAATTGCACAAATTGCAATTGTCTGGAAGCTCCAAGACTGTCAAACCAATCTCTTAGAGATCCCGTAAAACGGGTAACGAATTCCCTAAGAACTGATTCTGTGGTTGCTCCTGATCTTAGCATCTAGAAGTCTATCCAAGCTGACATTTCTGATAATCTCTCTCTCCACTTGACTGGAGGAATTTCATCAAACGTAAACCATGGACTATTTGATGGTTTGTGGTTATTCTGTGCCTTTGGTGGAGGAGGTGGTTTGTTTGAAGATTCACCAGGCTCATCAACATCTAAGGGTATCTCAAAATACGATTCTGCCTGTGATGTTTGAGCTGGTTCTATTTCTTTGGGTTGTGCCATCAAAAGCTTAGTAATGTTTGCATATGATTTTTCTGAATCACTGAAGGATTAGTTTCTGAAATTGATTCAGTGTCTGATTGGGTGGCAGATGTATCAGAATCAGTTTTGGAATCTGTGGAATCTGAGGGAGAATTTGTAGAGACATCAATTTGTTGGGAAGTGTATTGGTGCATATGTTTTTTGTCCTTTTTAGGTTTGGATGGTTGTGTTTGGGTAAAGACTGGAGTGTATCCTGGAGATTGCTGTTCTTGTGTTTCAGTGGATGTAGGTACTGGTGGATGGATCTTAATTGGCCGAGGTTGAGGTTTAGGTTTAGGTAATGAGTATGTGTCATTCTAAATAATTTGGAAGGATCATACGGCTTCATGGGTGCAAGCATGGAAGAAAATGGATGATATGTTGGACTAATGGCAGGTATGGGAGGTGATTTGGTGAAGAGTGTAGGTCTTTGTCTTTCTGATTCAATTTGATCAAGCTCTGATTTTAACCGTCTGATTTCTCTTTCTTTCTAGTGAAACTGAGGACCATAGTATCTTTGACTGAGCATGGCACGTAATTCTAAATCCAGTTGAGTAATTCTAGACTGGAGATTTTGGTAAATTTGCTACATTTGCACGGATATCGAATCAACTTTGGACTCAATGTAATTAGTTCGTAAACTGATTTTGTCGACTTTTTTGTGGATATCTACCACCATTTCATTTTGTGCTCTGGTATTTTTTGTCTACCAGTTGAGGACATATTCAAAAGGTCTGGGTTCTTCTAGGTGGCTTGTGGGGGTTATAATTGAAGGAACGAAAGGTTTTGTAACAATGTTTCTTTGTGGGTCAGATTGGGTTTCTAGGACAGGGAAGTTTGAGGAATAGTCTTGTGAGTAGTGATGTCAATGGGGCGGGTTTGGGCGGGGATCATGATCCCCAAACCATAAAAATAATTCTATCAACCTCCAAATTTAACCTCCACATAAATAAAAACATAATAACTCTAAACTTTCAACATAATTACAAATAAGCAAATTTTATATGACAAATCAAAATAATTTTAATCCTTTAATAGAAACTTGTAGTAACTTCTTAGTAGCCATTGCCATTGATGCACATTCTAAGATTTTTCATAAACCTATAACAAGATAAATAAATAAATAAATAAAAACATGTTTTAACAATTTAACTTAATAAATACTTGACAAAATAATATAAATTAAAACTATATACCTCTACAGCCTCTGCATCAGTTTCAATCTCTGGCTCCTCATCATGTTAAATAAATTCATCATGTATATTCAGTTTATAAACCCATCTTGGTTACATCATAATCTTGAATAATATGTTTGAAACACAAGTGCATCAATTGGTGAGCAAACACAATGAAGGAGACTATGCATTGCATTAAAAGTTTGAAAAAAACAAAGTCAGGCAGTCACTACTATCAACATCGATATTTATATGACAAGTAACAAAGTCAGCCAAGAATTCAACCAAAATAAGCTGGAAAAAAAAAAGGAAAAGCCCATAAGTATCTTAATTTCTTTCAACAAGAAAACAAGGAAAGCTGCTTTTGAATTAGTTGATCGTTAGTTAAACCCATAATTGGAACACAAAAATAAAAGCTCATCCAAAAATATGGAAGCCACTTGGCTGAGGAATAAGAGAGAACATAAAGAATCCAGGGTTTATGAGATCCCAACAAGCGGCAGTATGGAACAATGTATGAAAATTAAAAAAGCACCACGTAAGGGTCCTATTTTCTACTAAACATCTGTGAGGACACTTCTTGCGACAACAAAAACAGAGAAAAAAAAACATTATCAAAAGCCTAAATAGATAGCTAAAGATTACCAATGGTCAAGCCATCCCACAGATTCAAAAAGAAATCATATAATACCCACACATTAGCTCAAGTCAGAATAAAAAATGCAGCACTGGCAGGCTAAAATAATAGCAATATGCAATCTCAACCAACTTTCCATTGGGGCTAACATCCAAATGCAACTCTCTTTTACTAACAAACTCAAAAAGCACTTAAATTGTTGCACTCACAGAATAATATGTGAAACCTAAACAATTGAATTCTCTCAAGCAGCCTTGAGCAATCTACATCAACTAAATTACTCATTGAATGCACATTTTTTTTATAGTTAAGCGATCATGATTTAAAACAACTAATTTTATTTTCAACAGATTATAACTCGAATTGAAACCCAACTACAGTACAAATCCCATCAATCACTCTAATTTAAAGTTTTGATCACTAGCATAATTAGCAATTTGATTAACAAAATTACTCAAGATCAAATCATGACAATACCCTAAAAGAGAAGCCTACGAGTGTCAACGACTCTTTTCGTCTGAAATTCATGCGCTCTTGAATCTAACTCATCGCGCCACCACCCCACCGTTTTCTACGCCTCGTACACAATCTGAGTTATACCTGCAAGATGAAAAAAAAAGGAAAAAAAGACGACGTATGGGACAAGGATTCAATCGAACAAGATAAAAAAGTGCTTAATTTTACTTTAAGAAAAAAAAAGGTGATGAGATTGAAATCGAAAGTAACTTAATTTAATTTAAGCCTTGTTTAATAGTGTGTTTGTTTTCACGGATCTCTTGAACAGTAGCAGAGATTTTCCATGTACTGCCAACAGGCGCAACTGATGAGCAAAAACGTTGTGGCAGGAGAACCAACAGGTGCAGCTGAGTGTTGATCGGTGATGAAGAACTGTGGCAGCTGACCGGTTGTTAGTGATGATGGTGGTTGACCGGCTGTTAGGGTTTCTTTTGGGGAATAAAGATCAATTCGATCCAAGGGAATAGGTATTAGGAATTTTAATTTACAAATGTAAAATATTAGATAATAATTTTTCCCTTTTAGTTTTTATTTTCGGGTCGGGTTAGGGGACCCGATAAAATCCCCAAACTCAAACTCGAAAAATTTTTGGGGCCAAAACCCATACCCAAAACAAACCCAAATTTATTTTCAGTTTTTTTGGGGCCCCATAAACGCCCCAAATTAATCGGAGCCCCACGGGTATTACTACCAATGCTACTTGTGAGGTTGATGAAAACATCATACAAGCTGTGGGTTGTACAATGGGAGCTGAATAATTTGGGACTGGTGAAAGAACTTCAGTCTTGCATTGTTTTGCAATCCTATTAAGCTCTTTTTTGTATATGGGTAATAGAGTTGGTGGAGGTGGAGGATTATGAAGTGGTTTGGATTAACTGTGTTTGCATGGAGAATAGGTTTTCTTTTTTGATTTCCTTCTCCTTTTTGAATCATAATCATCCTAGCAGGGACAATCTGGGTCACATTTTCCTGATCCTGGTGTATCCCATAAGAAGTGGCCGTTGATTTTGTCAGGGTATACAGGATATCCTTTTGAGTTGAAACCTGTAATTGGCAGATCTTCTTGAGCTGTCTGAATAACTGTAATCATTGATGAATATGTGAATGATAGCCTTGGAGGCTCTTCAGGGGCACTTGCTGGAGGCTAAAAAGTCATTCTGACATTTCTATTAGGTCGCCTTTCAAACATACTTTCTGATCTCTGAATGGGAGTAGTGTTGGTGTGGAACTTTTCATAATTTGAAATCCATTCCAAGGGCATGAGTTTTATGAGCTCATGTCGAGGGATCTGTCTTAGAATTTGGATGATGGTGGGGATCTGGTCTGATTCTGCTAACACCATGAGGGCGTCAGAGTGGTTTTTCAAGTGTAGGGAGATCTAAGGCATGGTTTTGAAGCTTATAGACTAACTGATGATGAAGGGTTGCAATTTTGACAAAAAAGAAAGAGAAATCAGACGGTTAAAAGCAGAGCTTGATGAAATTGAATTAGGGAGACAAAGACATACATTCTTCACCAAATCACCTCCCATAATCAACGACCACTTCTTATGGGATACACCAGGATTAGGAAAATGTGAGCCAGATTGTCCTTGCTGGGATGATTGGGAAGAGAACCATATAAAGAGTGTCCATGTCAAGGAGGTTGACATCTCTGAATTGTTGAGTTTGTCGAGAATAGGCGAAACAGAGAAAATAATTTTGGTTCCGTACAGGACTGTGAGGCATCAAGTGTGTCTAAAACAGGGTACCGAACTAGATAAAAACTATCAAGTTTTCTGATACACAGGATCCTTACGAAAGGCAAGTGCAGAGCATACTTTATTGAGATTTCAAAATGAACAGATTTAAGTTTTCTTATTTTCCTTTGAAGCTTTAGAACTTTATTGACAGTGAGAGAAAAGAAGTTTAGAGATTCATCTTTAAGAAATCACACGAAAACACAAACTTGAAAATAAGAAAAATTAGACATCCAGGACTATGAATGGGAACATTTCAAAAACTTGTGTCAGCCAGAAATTTTAGCGGTAAAGAATGGTATCAAAAAGTTTATAGAGCAATGGTATCAAAATGATCGGTCATCATTTTCTTATCCGAATGGACAACTCAGCATTTCTTTTAAATCTTTATTTTCAAGAGTTTGAGCAGATGTGTGTGGAGTTTATAGAGCAATTTAGCGGAGCGAAGATGATATTATGGAATTGATAAAGATCAAATAGAAAGAGGATGAGCTCCTCATGGAATTTATAATAGAGCAGTCCTCGACCTCAGAGCCTTCAATCATCCTCAAGCCTTGAGAGAATTGAAAGAAGGATGAAGATAGGAAGGTTGTGGTACAATTTGAGTAATCCAACAATTAGATTATATTTCGGTGCATATGATCAAGCGAAGAGAGATATTGAGATTGAAGAGGAAAAGGCGGCAAGGATCAGGAGTGAACAACTAGAGGAATTAAGACATAAGAAGAGGAGAATCCAGAAAGAAAGTGGGCCTGTTAGGCAAAATGAAAGATCATCTTCAAGCAGAGGAGCAGATGGTCAAGTATCTCTATAGCAATACCACTAATGGCCACCTCAATTTCACCATAGCCAAGTCTCGCCTCCTCATTCTCCGAGTAGAGACCGTTGGAGAGAACATCACCAGCCATATAATCACCCTCACACTGCAGCGCCCCAATAACCCACCACACATAAAACACTAGATTTAATGGATTAGACCCATCACTACCTACATCAACCAACAATAATTTCCCTAGAAAAAAATCTATGCCGATGATCGACCAAAGCCAAACTTATGGGAAGTACACTCCCCTGAAAGTCTCTTTAGAGAAGTTATTCGATGCGATAAAAAGTCGAGGCCTATTTTATCCTCCATCACTGATTACCAAACCAGCCAATAGACGGGATAAGAGCAGGTTTTGTAAGTTCCACAATATTTATGGGCATTCAATGAATGGCCCAATGTTGCAACCTTAAAAATCAAATTGAGGACCTTGTGAGGAATCGGTATCTTGACGTGTTTATTGATGGTTCAAATCTTGTTGCAGATTTATAATATATGATAGGGGAAGATAGCACTGGAAATAAGGGTTGCAAGCAGCCTATAATTAGAGTTTTTTTAGGAGGCCCGGCATCAGCCGGAGACTCAAATAGAGCCTAAAAGAATTATGAGAGATATACAATGATTGGCTGGTAGGTGCTTTTCAACATGCCAGTAGCAAAATAAGGCAAGATTAGACAACTCCCAATCATATGGACAAAGGATGATGAGAAAGGGATTCTGTATCCACACAAAAATGCTCTGGTGATAAGGGCCAATGTAGCAAGCAGACAATTCAACGGGATTGATGCGAATCCCACAATGAAATTTTGAAACCCACACTTAAATTGAAGTTTCAACTTCCCAAGAAAGTTCTAAACAGATTTAAAACAAACAAAACCTTGACCCAATGCTTAAGAAAACATGAACCAAAGGTATAGAGAATGATATTGACGCCACACTCAAGAAATAGATGAGAAGGTGAGTGATAAGTCTAAATTTGGAACACCACAAGAATGCTAATTCTTGATAAGTTCACTAGTTCTCAAAAGAACCAAAGAAAGAATAATCTTTCAAATTCAAAATAACATTCATTTCTAATTCCCTTACATAGCAAGGCTGCTGGGTTTAAATAGGCTAATAAAAACCCAAGATCCTAAAAATACAAATGGAAACATTGGAACAACCCTCCAAGTATAGGTTTGTCAAAGGATGCTTCAAAAGTCTTCACCAACCCACCATAATTAATGCTAGCATTGACAAACTTAATACTTACCTTATTTAATGTTATCATTGACAAACTTAATGTTAGCCCACCATTATTGATGGTAGACTTACCTTACACATTGACAAACTTGAAACAAAACAAACAATGAAGTTGAAAAACAAAGGAGTCGTTGAAAATCCCAAGTCTGAACAAGCTGTAATGAATTGGTCATAACTCCTTCTAGAGAACTCCAAATCCAGCTCTGTAAAATGCATTGGAAAGCTAACTTAATTATCTTTCCAACGGTATATAGCTTGCATATTATTTCGGGCTCAATCAATACCAGTTTTATTCCGAAGATGCCCTTGCTGCATTTGATCCAAGTTGTGTATTTGGCTGCCCAATAGCTTGAATAATGGCCACAATGCCTTGTCTTCTCTCCAAGCCCAATTCGTGATGTCTTGCATCTTGAATTGTATTTTCAATCCATATTTTCTCAATTAATCCATTTAAAGCAGCTTGCATCTTTTTGGCTCTAGCTCTTGTAATTGGGCCTCCATGAATGTGCAAAGGATCACTTGAATCTTTAATGGTATTTTCTTGATGGTTCTCATCAGGGATACTTGTGGATTAAGAAAACTCAGTGGATATACTTTTTAAATCCACGCTAGACGAGATGACAACCACTAACTTGAGCTTGAAGACATTAACACCTCCTTGAAGGGATTCGAAAAGGAAGGTTGACTACTTTAGGGGTTGTAGAGCTGTCGATTACTATAGACTTGAAACCGTTTGAGAAGATAATGATGTTGGACTTTGTAGTTGTAAAGAGAGCTGTTCTTATCAGATGATTTTTGGGAGACCTTTTTTTTAAAAAAAGCCAATCTATCACGTCCACCCATTATTTGGCCTTTAAGTATCGAGTAAATAGGGTGGTATGGGTAGTAAGATGTTATGCAACTGCAGCTAGAGAAACCATGAAGATAACCTCACTAGATGCCCGAGAGGGATTTTAAGAAATGAAGGCAAAAAGCTAGTTGGAGATGTAAAAGAAGTAAGAATAGGGCAAGGTGACATGAAGAAAACAATGAACATTGGTGCAAATCTAGAGAAAAGATTGAGGAGAGGATTGGTCGAGTGTTTATGAGCACACTTCTTGGTCGCATGAGGACATCCCAAGAATTGATCCAAGTATTGTGTGTCACAAGTTAGCAATTAGTAAAGAGGCAAAGCTAGTAAAACAGAAGATGAGGTGTTTTAACTAGGAGAGATATGATGCCATAAATAACAAAGTAGAGAAATTGTTGCAAGCAGGATTCATTTGGGAAATTGACTATCCTGAATAGATTTCCAATGCGGTCCTGGTGAAAAATGCCGATGGGAAGTGGAGGATGTGTGTAGCTTTCATGAATCTAAATAAAGCCTACCCAAAAAATAGTTTCCCACTACCCAAGATTGACTAGTTGATTGGTGAACAAGAAAGCTCTGAATTTTCTCAAAGAGGCTACAACTAAATACCTATATTCGAGTAGGACCAAGAACACATAACTTTTATCACTAACCATGGTTTGTTTTGTTGCAGGGCAATGCCTTTTAATCTTAAGAACGCAATACCTATATTCGAGTAGGACCAAGAACACATAACTTTTATCACTAACCATGGTTTGTTTTGTTGCAGGGCAATGCCTTTTAATCTTAAGAACGCAATACCTATATTCGAGTAGGACCAAGAACACATAACTTTTATCACTAACCATGGTTTGTTTTGTTGCAGGGTAATGCCTTTTAGTCTTAAGAACGCAATACCTATATTCGAGTAGGACCAAGAACACATAACTTTTATCACTAACCATGGTTTGTTTTGTTGCAGGGTAATGCGTTTTAGTCTTAAGAAAGCAAGTTCCACGTGCTAGAGGTTGGTGAACAAGGTCTTTAAGCCACTAATTGACCGTACAATGGAGGTATGCGTGGACGACACATAGAACATAGGGTGCGAATGCTGCGAGTAAGGGAGTGTGGGCGTTTGTAAAGTTGGTAAGGACTAATGAGAGGGAAAGATGACTCATTGATTTGTGCGGATTCAGGGATGTAGGAATATTCAAGAAGGTTTTCTATTTTGTTGGCTGTGTTTAGTGCATGATTTTGGGAGTGAGAGAGTAGAAGAAAGAGAGACTGGAGTAATTACAGAAGAAGTAGAAAATTCATTTGATGAAGATGATGCCATATTTGGAAATTTCTCTTTGTCGTTGAAATCTTTAGCTTAAAAAATCATAAGAAAACTTCTATCATACCATTTTGTGATTTGAAGAACATAATTTTGAATAAAGGAGCAATAGGATAGACCATAGCCGACATAAAAGGTATAACCAGCAGACTGCATGCATTACATTCCCCTTGATTAAAATGCTAAACTTACTAGGGAAATGCAACGTCGGTTAAATCCTAACATGAAAGAAGTTGTTAGAACTGAAGTCCTTAAGCTATTAGATGCAGATATCATTTACCCCATTTTTGATAGTTCATGGGCCAGTCCTGTGTAAGTTGTCCCTAAAAAGTTAAGAGTCACAGTAGTTACCAATGCTAATAATGAATTGATACCCACTAGAGTAACTGCAGGATGGCATGTATGCATTGATTATAGAAAGTTGAATTCTGTCACACGTAAAGACCATTTTCCTTTACCATTTATTGATCAAATGCTTGATAGATTAGCAGCCATGAATTTTATTGTTTTCTAAATGGCTACTCAGGGTATAATCAGATTCCCATAGCACCAAAAGATCAAGAGAAAACCACTTTCACTTGTCCTTTTGGCACTTTTACATATAGAAGGATGCCATTAGGATTATGTAATGCACCTGTTACATTTCAACGATTTATGTTAAGCATTTTTTATGATATGGTTGAACAATTCCTTGAGGTCTTTATGGATGATTTTTCTATTTTTGGTGATTCATTTGATCAATGTTTACATCATTTGACATTAGTTCTGCAAAGATGTATAGAGAAGAATTTGGTTTTGAATTGGGAGAAATGTCATTTTATGGTAAACCAAGTTATCGTTCTTGGTCACATCATTTTGATAAAGGTATTGAGGTTGATAAAGCCAAGGTGGATCTCATTTCCAATCTTCCTCGACCTAAAACAGCCAGAAGTAAGATATTTCATTGGGTCTGCTGGTTTTATAGACGTTTCATTAAAGATTTTAGCAAAGTCTCTAGACCCTTATGTAATCTACTTGCTAAAGATGTACCTTTTGTCTTTGATGATTCATGTCTTATAGCATTTGAAAAACTAAAGCATTTGTTGACAACATCACCCATCAT
This sequence comes from Atalantia buxifolia, assembly GCA_030444775.1. NCBI lineage: Eukaryota > Viridiplantae > Streptophyta > Magnoliopsida > Sapindales > Rutaceae > Atalantia > Atalantia buxifolia. The sequence goes on from CM059833.1 coordinate 11,312,611, forward strand.
TCAGCCCCCAAACTGGAGCTTACCATTTGAGCTTATGTGTAATGCATCTGATTATATAGTAGGAGCAGTATTAGGACAAAGAGTTATTGAATTTCCCATGTTATTTACTATGCTAGTATGACATTGAACGATGCACAGTTGAATTATTCAACTGCTAAAAAAGAAATGCTAGCAGTAGTGTTTGTATTAGAGAAATTTCGATCTTATTTTATTAGTTGTAAAATAACTGTATTCAGGTCAACTTCCAGAGCATTGGACCAAGCAAGACAAGGCCAAATTTTTTTTGTAGAAATAAAAAATTTCTTTTGGAATGACCCTTATCTATTCAAGTATTATACAGATCAAATTGTTAGACGATGTGTCCTAGAAAATGAATTTCAGAACATCCTTTCGTCCTGCCATGAACAAGCTTGTAGAGGCCATTTCAGCGCTAAGAAAACAGCAACTAAAGTTCTACAATGTGGTTTCTATTGGCCAACTATATTTTGAGACGCTTCCACCTTTTGCTCTTCATGTGATAGGTGTCAACGAATGGGGAGCATTACACGAAGCAACATGATGCCACTAAATCCAATTTTAGTGGTTGAGATTTTTTATGTGCGGGGTATCGACTTCATAGGACCCTTTCTCCCTTCTTTTGGCCATCAATACATATTAGTTGCTGTTGACTATGTATCGAAATGGGTAGAAGTAATTCCATGTAGAACCAATGATCACAAAGTGGTGATAGGGTTTTTGAAAAGCAACATTGTTTCACGCTTTGGATTCCCTCGAGTAATAATCAGTGATGGTGGTACCCACTTTTGCAACAAATCATTCAAAGCACTTTTGACAAAGTACTCCATCACTCATAAAGTGGTGACCCCGTATCATCCGCAACAGTGGCCAAGCTGAGATCTCCAATTGAGAAATAAAACACATATTAGGAAAGACAGTGAGGCCAGACAGAAAAGATTAGTCATTGAGACTCAATGACACTTATGGGCATATAGAACGGCTTTCAAGACCCCAATTGAGATGTCACCCTACCGACTAGTGTACGGAAAAGCTTGCCACCTACCTGTGGAACTCGAGCATCGTGCGTACTGCGCCATCAAGAAATTTAATTTTGAAATATAGCAAGCTGGATTAGAGAGAAGATTATAGCTGGCAGAACTTAAAGAAATTCGCAATGATGCATATGAAAATGCCAAGGTTTACAAGTAGCGAATGAAAGTCTTTCATGAAAAGTAAATTTTGAGAAAATCTTCTGATGCGAATCCCACAATGAAATTTTGAAACCCACACTTAAATTGAAGTTTCAACTTCCCAAGAAAGTTCTAAATAGATTTAACACAAACAAAAACCTTGACCCAATGCTTAAGAAAACATGAACCAAAGGTATAGAGAATGATATTGACGCCACACTCAAAAAATAGATGAGAAGGTGAGTGATAAGTCTAAATTTGGAACACCACAAGAATGCTAATTCTTGATAAGTTCACTAGTTCTCAAAAGAACCAAAGAAAGAATAATCTTTCAAATTCAAAATAACATTAATTTCTAATTCCCTTACATAGCAAGGTTGCTGGGTTTAAATAGGCTAATAAAAAACCCAAGATCCTAAAAATACAAATGGAAACATTGGAACAACCCTCCAAGTATAGGTTTGTCAAAGGATGCTTCAAAAGTCTTCACCAACCCACCATAATTAATGCTAGCATTGACAAACTTAATACTTACCTTATTTAATGTTATCATTGACAAACTTAATGTTAGCCCACCATTATTGATGGTAGACTTACCTTACACATTGACAAACTTGAAACAAAACAAACAATGAAGTTGAAAAACAAAGGAGTCGTTGAAAATCCCAAGTCTGAACAAGCTGTAATGAATTGGTCATAACTCCTTCTAGAGAACTCCAAATCCATCTCTGTAAAATGCATTGGAAAGCTAACTTAATTATCTTTCCAACGGTATATAGCTTGCATATTACTTCGGGCTCAATCAATACCAGTTTTATTCCGAAGATGCCCTTGCTGCATTTGATCCAAGTTGTGTATTTGGCTGCCCAATAGCTTGAATAATGGCCACAATGCCTTGTCTTCTCTCCAAGCCCAATTCGTGATGTCTTGCATCTTGAATTGTATTTTCAATCCATATTTTCTCAATTAATCCATTTAAAGCAGCTTGCATCTTTTTGGCTCTAGCTCTTGTAATTGGGCCTCCATGAATGTGCAAAGGATCACTTAAATATTTAATGGTATTTTCTTGATGGTTCTCATCATCTTCCACTCCAGGTCAGAAAGTGCTTTTATTCAATTCTTGCTTACATCTATTCCCAGGTAAGTTACGCTCTCGATGGTCTGGCCTATTGTTCACACTATTTTGGTATTCAACTTTTTCCTAATTGTGTCATTTGGACCAAAGTTATCGGATCCAATTTGCCTAATAAGGATATCTTGTTAGGTTTTGACATAATTCACCAGATCAAACACCTCCAGATCATTCCCAATGGTATCAGAGCCATATCGGAGTTTTACTTACCTTGAAAATTTTTGTTTTCAAAACTTTGTTCTTCATTTCACCAAAATGGTATGATTAAATCTTTTATTCAATTTTGATCAATAGACTTCAGGAGCAGAGAGAATTTCTAAATCATGGCATCATCTTCATCTTCAACTTCAACTCCTTCCAATCCTATTACTCTTTCCTCTACACTTTCCCTACCTAAATCGTGCACTTCTCACACTACCAATAAAATCGAAAATCTTGTAGAATACTCCTATATCCCTGAATCTGCCCAAATTAGTGAATCCTCCTACCCTCTTATCAGTCCTTACCAGTTGTACAAACGACCCAGTTCTTTTACCCGAAGCCTCAGAACTCTCATATCCACTAAAAGGCCTCACCCAAAAGAATACATCCAGTCTTCTAGACTCGATCAGTGTTCACTCCAAGCAACCACTGCTGAGCAATATGTCACTCTAGAAATCCCTTCAGAGTTAATCTCAAATTGGAAAAGAGAAGGTTATACTCATCTCCATCTCGGAGGAGTAAGATTAATCCTCACCCTTCATGGGAGAAAAGGATTACCGGTCACAGCCCGAATTGCTATGCTAGATACCCGGTTCAAGCAGTACCAAGATGCTGTTATAGGTACTGTCCTCACAACCCTCCATGCAGGAAGTGTTCTACTCACTTTCTACCCAAATTTCAACCTTTCTCTTCAAGATACCAACCTTCCAACAGCCTTGAAAGTTCAAGTCCAAATTCAAGGTGCAGAACAAATTTCTTCAGCCAAAATTGCTACTCTCCATCATCAATTGGTCTATAGGCTTCAAAATCATGCCTTAGATCTACCCACACCTGAACATCACTCTGACACCCTCATGGTGTTAGCAGAATCAGATCAGATCCCAACCATTATCCAGATCCCAAGACAAATACCTCGACATGAGCTCATACAGCTTATGCCTCTTGAATGGATCTCCAACTATGAGCAGTTCCATAATAATACCACTCCTATTCAGACATCAGAAAGCATGTTTGAAAGACGACATGATGGAACAGTTCGTATGACTTTCAAACCACCTCCAAGTGCTCCACAAGAGCCTCCTCGGCTCTCTTTCACTTATTCCTCAATGATCACAGCTGTTCAGACAGCTCAAGAAGATCTGCCAATCACAGGGTTCAATTCTGATGGTTACCCTGTATATCCAGCCAAACAAAATGGACATTTCCTATGGGATGTCCCTGGATCAGGAATGTGCGACCCAAATTGTCCCTGTTGGGATGATTGGGAAGAGGACGATGATTATGACACCAAAAGGAAAAGAAAACCCAAAAAGAAAACCTTACCTGTCCCATGTAAACACTGTGAACCCAAACCACCAAAAGACCCTCCACCTCCACCAAGTCCACTACCCATCTACAAAAAAGAACTCAAATGGATTGCAAGAAATTGCAAATCTGAAGTTCCCTCAGTTTCTCACACCTCCACACCAATCGTACAACCATTGGCTTGTATGATGTTTTCCTCCACCTCTTCAGACTATTCTTCATCTTTTCCTCCACTTGACACCCATACTGATTCACAACGCAATGTTGTGTCTCAACCTTTCATTCCTTCAACTATTACCTCAAGCGGTCATCTTGAACCTCCTAAACCTTTTGAATCAGTTCTCAACTGGCAAACCCAAAATGCCAGAGCACAAAATGATACCTTGTTGAATATCCATTCCAAGGTTGAAAAAATCAGTTTACGAACTGAACAGATTGAGACGAAAGTTGACTCAATTACAGCTCAAATGGAGCAGATCCACCAGAATCTTAAATCCAGAATTGTTCAATTGGATTCAGAGCTCCGAACCATGCTTGCTCAACGATACAATGGCCCAGAGTTTGACCAAAAAGAAAGAGAGATCAGACGCTTACAAACTGAGCTTGCCCAGATTGAATCTGAAAAACAAAGACCTACCTTGTTTACCACATCACCACCTATACCCACCATAAGTCCACCTTACCACCCATTTGCTTCTATGCTTTCTCCAATCAGATCTTATGATCCATCCAAATTATTTGGCATGACTCATACTCTATTCAGAGACCACCCTATTCCACCAGCACCAAAACCTAAATCAAAACCAAAACCCAAACCTCAGCCTCCTCCTCCAGTCAGAACCTACAAATCCTCCTTAACTATTCCAGCACCACTCTCCAACTCACACCCCAACATCACCACAGCCTCCACCACCAACACGGTCTAAAGATAAAACCCTATGCATCAATACGATTGCTCAAGTAGCCGATCCATCTTCCGAACCTGATGAATCCACTTCTGATTCAAACCTAGCTGGTTCAGAACCTTCTACTGACACAGCCTCTTCTTCACCATCTACATCCAAAGTGATTCGAAAAGTCTTACGCCGATATTACCCGAATCCTCATGGCTGACAATCCACCCGAACAAGGCCAAACCTCTAGACCACCCGAACCATATTTTGACATTCCCTTAGATATTGAGGATGAACCTCCAGCTGAATCTTCTGCCACAACTCAACCCCCTCGCGGTCAAACCAGTGAAAAACCATCCAATGGTCCATGGTTTACATTTGATGATATTCCATCTCATAAATGGCGAGACAGACTTACTGAAATGTCTGCCTGGATTGATCTCCAAATGTTACGGTCGAGAGCAACTACTCATTCCGTCCCTTAGGGAATTTCTACTCGTTTTACGGGTGCCCTAAGAGATTGGTTTGATTCATTAGGCCAATACAGTAACGCAATTTGTGCAATTACTGTAAGTCTCAATCGCTCTTGCAGTCATTCATGATCGATTTCTAGGCGATCCAGTAGCTAAGCCGCACGCAGAGACTATCTCAATATGAAATCGCTCTCTCAATGCTAAAGATCTTGAATTCCATTACAAAAGAATGTCTCTCTTGTACTACAAGCTTAATGGATTCAATGAACCTACATTGAAGCATGTCTTTCTGGCTTCCCTACCAGATGAACTACAACCAGACATCCAAAGGCAGCTCAAAACTCACAATCTTAGTCTTGACACTATATCTCTTGGCAAAATCTTTCAGATTGCTAAGACATGCCTTGATAAACTTTGTGAGCAAAAACAGTTTTTCAAAGAATCATAATGACAAAGAGCCATTCCGTAGTGCTTGCAAAAAACCTTATCTCCAGATCAAGTGCAAAAAGAAAAAGGATTGTGATTGCAGTTCCAAAAAGAAAAGGCATTTCCGGAAATTCAGCAATTCAGAATATTCTTCAAAGCCTCGCAAATCCAGAAAGCCTTACAGATTCTTCAGGAAAAAATCAAGTTCATTCAGAGATCAGAAACGGAGAAAATCAAGCAGATGTTTTATCTGCAAGAAAAAAAGGTCACTATGCCAAAGATTGTCCCAACAAACGAGAAAAATCTATTCGGCTAGTTGAACACCTTCAGGCTACCACTGATTATTCTCCTGAAAAAGAAGAGCTTGAATCCTATTTCTCTGAACAAGAAGAACCCACTGATGAAACAGTGTCAGACCTGGAAGACTCATCTAGTGATTCGAAAATGATGAGCCTCAAAACATTTTCCATCAACAGTTGTTGTCTCTGACACTTGTTCCCATTCCTTCCATTAAACTCCAAATCTTACCTTCAAAATTCCATAGGCCCATTCCAGCAATTGGTCTTTTAGATACTGGAGCCCAGAGAAGTATGTTAAATCCAGCCATTCTCCCCCCTGAAAGCTGGACCCACTACGAAGAACATTTCCGGGTTGCAAGTGGAAAATTCTTCACTACCAAATTGATTACCAAAAAACCCATTGGTATTCAACTTTTTCCTAATTGTGTCATTTGGACCAAAGTTATCGGATCCAATTTGCCTAATAAGGATATCTTGTTAGGTTTTGACATAATTCACCAGATCAAACACCTCCAGATCATTCTCGGGCCAGTAGCCCGCAAGTCCTGGTTTCCAGCCGATATACTTCTATGAGCATCAAAATCCTTAAAACAATTTTGTAGGTTTTACAACCCAAAACAGACTTTCCTTTTAGTCTAAAACAGGGTACCAAACCAGATAAAATTTATCAAGTTTTCTGATGCACAGGATCCTTGCTGAAAGGCAAGTGCAGAGCATACTTCCTTGAGATTTCAAAATGAACAGATCAAAATCAATAAAAACTCTCGTGTTTTCTACCCAAAGAACGGTGTCACTTTTAAAGTTAATGGTCAAAGATTAAAGCAATATCTAGAATGCCAACCATAAGGAGAGGACATCGAAATAAATTTGAGTGACCCATCAAGTTTGAATTAAAATTTTTGTCTTTTAGGTGATTTGATTTTTTTTCTTTCTTTTTACTATTCTTTTGCTGATTAAAATTCTCTTTGCATAAGTTTGTTTGTTTAACTATTAAGTTTTCTTTTATCATTGTTAATAATGAGTACCTCAGCTAAACAAATCCTTTTGAACCATCTTAGACGACTTCAACGTCTAAAATCTCATCTCCAAAGCCTGATTCGATTTTGTAAAACACATCGTATTTAGGATCTACAACCACCAGAGTTACTATCCCATGTTGAGGATTTAGAAAGCCAACTCAGAGAAGTTGAGAGAGGTATCCACGACATCCAACTGGAGCTTGAGGTAAATTTTATAAGAGGAAGTTTGCGACATTATTTTTCTTTGTGTGTTTTAGTTTGTTAACCCAGTTAAGTGTTTTAGTTTCCCATAATAAATTTTCTAAGGTGAAGGTATGGACAGAAACGAGATTTTAGCAAGGCTTCACAATCGATTCCCTTCACTTCCTCAGAATGCCCTCCTTACAATCTTAAAGCTCGGTCCGAACCATATGATTGCTCATGAGCAATAACATCCTTGCTGACATACGTTGGTTAATCGAGGCCAAAGTACGCATGGCAGGTGAGTTGCCTCCCAAATTTATTGCATACATGCCTGGTTGTGATAAAGAATATTACGCAAGAAAATGAAAAGCTCGATGAATTTCTATTGCTTGTCATAAGTATACCAGAATGAGATGTGATAAAAAAAAGTCATGTTCTTTAGGAATGGTGTTTGATAACAGGGAAGATAAAATTAAATTCATTAAGGATGGCTTGAATAAAGAGTCATTGGATGATATCATTTTGTCTTTTAAAATGCATCCCAATGGATATGTACAAGGAACGATTTTCCAGTTATGCCCATTATTCCAAAAAGAGTATATGTGATACAGTCTCAGGAATCTGACTATAAACGACCATGTTTGCCAGTTTATAAGAAAACTGGATGGGAAGCGGATCCTCAACCCATAGAGGGCGTTGAAGCAATTTCTGGACGTAAAACCAGAAGAAGATGTGAGCCACAGTCGCAACTACCTGTAAATATCCTTTTACTTTACTGTTGTTTTATTTCACTGTCAGTTTCATCATTTGCATTATTATCTTTAATAATTTTGTTTTATCATTGTTTGCTTTTTCCTTTTTACTATTTTCTTTTTTACTCTCGAGCCATGTACTTTACACGTTAATTGACATAGATATGCTACCACATACACAACTGTGACCCATTGTCGCCAAGATTCTTAAATATGATTCTTTTTGTCAGTACTCACAAATTGTTTTTGAGAAGTATCCCAATGATAGCTACCCTCAATAAACAATTCAAGAACATTTGTGTGCTTTCTGGATTTAACTATAGCAAATATAAAGAATTTGTTGAGGCAGCCATAGATCTTTGCCAAAGTATAGCAGTAAGGAGATTACACTTAGTGTCTGGAGGAGGTAACCGACGGTTATCAAAATTGGTCTCAAAAGCTGCTTTTGTCAGAGGAAGCCAAGTGTTAGGCATCATTCCAAAAGGTGGTATACGTTTAATCCTTACTCTTCATGGCCGAAAAGGCTTACCAGTCACAGCTAGAATTGCTCTTCTCGACACAAGGTTCAAACAATACCAACATGCTGTTATCGGAATCGTTCTTACCACTGTTAATGCTGGTAGTGTCCTCCTCACTTTTTATCTAAATTTCAACATGTCCCTCGAAGATCCCAACCTACCTAAAACTTTGAAGGTCCAGATCTAGCTCCAAGGAGCAGAATAAATACCCACTTCCAAAATTGCAACTCTTTATCATCAAATAGTGTGCGATTACAAAATCATGCACTAGATCTTCCTACAGCCCACACCACAACCAATGCCTTGATGATTCGTGCTGACACAGACACCATACCAACCATCATCCAAATTCCCAAACAGATCCAGAAGCAAGATTTGCTCAAGCTCATGCCGTTAGAATGGCTTACCAACTATGAACAATTTCACCAAAATTCATAACCAGTCCAAACCACTCAAGCCACTTTTGAAAGACGAAATGATAATCAAGTTAAATTGTCCTTCCAATCACCAAAATCCATAGCCAACCCTGAAACCTCAAGGCTCTCTTATACTGCTATGATAACTGCAGTATCTACTTGTTAAGAAAAAGACCTTCCCATTCATAGTTTTTCCTCTAATGGGTACCATGTTTATCCCGACAAACTCAACGGACATTTCTTATGGGATGTTCCTGAAGCGCACATGTGCAATCCTGATTGTCCTTGTCTAGAGGATACTGATATCGAGGATGAGTTAGAAACCATGAGACGACGAAAAAAGAGAAAAAAAAAAGCCTCCTTACCCAAAAATTCCATGCAAACCATACTCTCCACAACCTCCACCAGATCCAAAGCCTCCAACTCAATCAAGCCAACGCAAAATAAGATCTTGCCTGATGTTTTCAGGACTTATGACGAAACCTTTCCACCTCTTGAAAAACAGATTGACCCTTAAACCAAACCTTTTGTTCAATCTCCAATTACATCTTCTGGCCAAAATGAAACCCCAAAACAGTATGAAGCTGTTTTGAACTAGCAAACCAAGAACACTAGCATCCAGAACCAAACCTTACAACAAGTTGGTAAGAAAATTAACCAAGTTGCCAGTCATGTCTTACAGACTGAATCAAAAGTTGACTCCATCAGCACTCATCTTGAACAGATTTACTAAAATCTCCAAGACAGAATATCTGAGCTCGATAAAGATCTCGTAATGATGATCAATAATCAAGTATGGGGTTCAGAGTTTAACAAGAAAGAAGCTGAAATCACAAAACTCAAAGCTGAGTTAGCAAGAATTGATGCTGACAATGCCAGACCATAACTCTTTTCTAAAACTCAATCTATTCTAGTCCCTGCTTCACTGTTTGACTCTTATCAACCATTTTCCACACCATCCCGACCACAATCAATCTGTAACTAGTTCTTTGGCCTTTCCCATTTACATTCCCCAAGTCCAAGTGTTACTCAGCCAAAACCTTCTTCACCAAAGAAATCAAGGCCAAAAGTCAAGATCTTTGAACCAAAACCAAAAACTCAAACTCCATCCTCTTCTTCTATTCCACCAGAAGATTCTCCCAAACCAACCCCCGCACCTCAGACAAAAGATAAATCTCCAGTTGATCAATATCATTATTATCGAGTTGATAAACAACTTACAACTTTAGATTCAAAAGCTGATCATGAATCAATTGACTCACCCTCATCTTCCTGAGACTCGTCAACAGTTCCAGATAACACTTCCTCTGATTCAGAAGCAGAATATGCTGATATTTCTAGTTTGCTCATTGCAACCAAGACAGAGGACCCAAGTACCTCAACACCAGCACCTACAGTTGAAAGTTCATATGATGAAAATGATGCCCAGGCGTCACAACCAACCCCTCATGTTTCTCAACCCACTGTTGATCATTCCTCAAAATCATCTTCTCCTACCTAGTTCACTTTTGATGATATTCCTCGACATAAATGGCCAGCCAGATACCAAGAATTTGCTGCCTAGATTGATTTACAAATGATAAGGCTAAATGCACAATCACAAACAGTCCTGCGTGAATTTTGTTCTAGATTCACAGGGCCTTCTGGGAAGTTGTACGTGGCATTGTTACACCAGATCTACAATAGCACAAAGTCTGTCCTTAGGGCCAGTAGCCTGCAAGTTCTAGTTTCCAGCCGATATACACTTATCCATCAAATACCAAATCCGAAAATCATAAAGAAAACAGCTTTTCACAATACCACCCGAAAACACGGTCATACAAGAACTTCAAAGAGGGTGAACGTTGTGAGAAAATAATTTCTTTTTATAAAATTGGTTTTGGAGGATAAAATCAGGACTTTTCTGGTGCACAGGATCCTTAGCTTAAGGTAAGTGCAGAGCATACTCAGTATAGAAAATAGAGGTGAACGTATCTTTATTAATTCAAATAACTTCTTTGATTCCTAGAAGAGAGAGAGGGTTTAGAGAGACATGATAGAAATATGAAAACTTGATTCGATTTCAACATCTGATTTCTGATTTTTGCATAAGAGGGAAGGCCCTTATATAGAGGCCTGGAGACAAGCTGATAAGGTAGGTCCCTTATCTTTTATAAAGCTAATTATTACAAAGCTAAAGAGACAAGGTGAGACCCATATCTTTAACAAAAGCAAAAGCAAAAGCAAACTAAAGCAAAAGTAATTACAAATCACGCCACACTTTAGACAAGATAGGATTGTCTAATTTATTAAAGCAAACTTTAATAAAGATAAAGCTTTAAAGATAAAGCTTCTAGATTATTATCACGGAGTAGATGGGAATCGTGATGGATATATGTCCCCAGTGTCTTTTTTATATTCTTTTTTTGCTTGTGCTATCTGTAGCTGAGTCAGATAGTCTTCGTCTTTAGCAGTGAGCTCTAGAGTGGGCTCTTTTCTCTTGTTTTGACTGGAGGATCACGTTCAGTGACGGTGTATTGAGACTGTGATGTTAGAAGGAGTGACTGGAAATCTTCATATGGATCCTGTGCGTCTTGGAACAGGACATTAGTGTAATCAGGACGGTGTTCCATAACAAGGATTCCTTGAGGACTAGAACTGGACCCTGGAGTACAAGTTTGGGTTTTGGGAATTATTTCGAGGGTGTGAGCTAGACCAATGGATGTGTGGTGAATGTTAGTGACAGGAGGTTGAACATTGTTGATTTCCATGAGGTAGGCTTTTAAGATGGATGCAACTGATGGGTCATGTATGAGTGGGAATGGATGAGGGTAAGTTCTCCATTCGTAGGCCATATCTTGTGTCCAATAATCCTTTGTTTTTGGGTGTCGGAAATAAAGCCTGTGGACGATGAAGACTATAGTGAACATGTTGGCTTCTTGGTTAGGGATTTTGTCTAATCTGTGAAAAGTACAAAGATTTTTCAGCTGTTTGCGCTACCAAGTGAGTGGCGAGAACCATTCTAGGAGTGTCCATAGAAGTTGTAATGTGATTGAGGAATGGTTTGACAGCGATGACTAGCTTTGTGGCATAGAGAGTTGTAAGACACCACATATACCATAGCTCATCTTTAGAGATGATTAGGTTGGAGAGGGTAAGTCCTGTAAGGAACAGGTGTTCTAAACAGAGGAAAGGAAAACGGTCAAGTTTGGTACTTTGGACATTGAAGAAATACTTGTAGAGGAATTTCTTAGCAAAATCCTGGATTTGATAGGTTGATTGGAAAGGGATATTTATGGGAAAGGATTTTTTGGTTAGAGCTTTGAAAAGAAGTAAGCGATACATTGCTATGATTGGTATGGTCTGTATGGAGGAAATAAGTGAAGGTTTACCTTTTATATGCTGGACTATGAAGTCATATTTTGCGAACCAATTTTTTAGACTAAGTAATTGCTTGTCAAGAAGCAATTTGTTCTTGAAGTCAAAGATTTTTGGAAAAGAGGAATTGTCCATGTTGATGAGGAATTTGTGGCTGATTAGATGGAACTCAAATTTTTTAATTCCATATTTTACCGCAAGATTTCTTTGTAGATCACATGGTAATTCTTTTCTGAATCTTTGAATTGTCCGCTTGCATGAGCACAAAAGTGATATGATCCATCAATTCTTTCAAGGAGAATGGCACTCCAGTAATCATCGCTGGCATCAGTCTGGAGGATGCGCTGGCCATCAGTGGGAATTCTGAGTGGAGGAGGTGACTGGGCTATCACCTTTAGTTGTTTGATGACTTTCATGCATTCTGGTCCCCATGGGTGACACTGTTTCTTGAGCATGCCTGAAAGCTTACTGGTGTGGACCGCTACTTTTAGAATAAAGTCACGGACATAATTAACAATTCTGAGAAATTGTTGTATCTGCTTTTTGTTGAGATTTGTATCCGAGAACTTTAATAATTCTGCAGTAATGTGTGGTCCTGGATGATAGTGGCCGTCTTTTATCACCATGCCAAGAAAGTCAATTGATTCCTTTCCTATACTGCTTTTCTTTTCAAAAAGCATGATTCCATATGTTTGGACGATGTGAAAGAAATCAGAAAGATGTTGTTTGTGGCTTTTAATGTCTAGTGAAAATAATAGTACATCATCGATGTAAATCAAAACATGATGGAGGATCGGAGAAAAGATCTTGACCATTGCTTTTTGAAACAAAGATGGAGCTACTTTGAGACGGAATGGCATGATAGTCCACTGATAATGAGCATCAAGGATACAGAAGGCTGTTTTGGGACGGTCAACTGTGAGATACCAAGTTGCCAGAAACAAACTTTTAAATCAAATTTAGAGAAGATACGAGCCCCTTGAAGATGGACAAATAGTGATTGTAATTTTGGAAGGGGAAACTTATCATCTTTAAGAAATGAATTAAGTGGCTAGTAATCAATAACTAACCTTTTCTTACCATGAACTAATTCAGACCTTTTTTCAACATAGAAGGCTTGACAAGCCCAATCTGAATCAATGGGTTCAATAAGACCTTTATAAAGCAATTGGGAACATTCTTGCTTAGCAAGTAAAAGGTCAGTTGGAGACATACCCGGATGAGATGCCTTTGTAGGGTTTATGTCTTCATTGAGTTTAAAAGGAAGGTGAATAAAGAACTGTTCATTTTTTCATAGAGGTGAGGGATGATGGAATTGTGAATGACTGTCTGGATAGAATTGCATGAGTTTTTGGAAAATATCTGTGTATAGAGAAGGTGAATCAGATAATGTATACAGACGTGGAATATCTGTATAGGGCAAGAACATTTGTTTGAACCGAATTCCAGAGTTGGTGATGCAAAGATTTTTGACTAACTTTAGGATATCAAATCCTATGAGTAAGTCTTTGTCTGGAAGATGAGAGGCTACAACATTGTTCCAAATTATACAATTCAGAAAGAATTGAATACCAATGGTTTTTTTGTAATCAATTTGGTTTCAAAAGTTTCTCCATTGACTGCTCTGAATAGTCTTGAATAATTTTCCCAACATTCTGAGGGAAAAGTAGAAGGATCAATCATACTGGTGTCTGAACCAGTATCAATAAACCCGATAACAAGAACAGGTTTATGGAATTTAGAAGGAAGGATTGACATTTTGAGTGAAGGTCTGAGAATGTTTGAGACTTGATTGACCTTTTGAATTGTAGAGATGACTGAAATATTATCAGAGTCAGAGGACTCTGTGATAATGAATGCAGTCTGTTCATCTTGTTCTGACTGTTCTGAGAAATTGGATTCAACATCTTCGTTTTCAGAAAGCATTGAGGAATGCTAGAGATGTTCAATGAGTCGAACAACTTTTGCAGACTTATGTGGACAATTTCGAGCAAAGTGACTGCGTTTCTTGCAGATGAAACAACGGTGGTGCTGAATGAGTTGAACAACTTCTTCGTTTTCAGAAATTGTTCTGAGAAATTGGATTCAACATCTTCGTTTTCAGAAAGCATTGAGTAATGCTGGAGGTGTTGAATGAGTCAAACAACTTTTGCAGACTTATGTGGACAATTTCGAGCAAAGTGACCAGTATTCGGAAGGATCTTTCTTTCTGAAGTAGCGGAAAGGTTTTCTGGATTTTTTGTGGAAGTGTTTCTGGAAATGCTTTTTCTTTTTGGTTGGGCAAACACACTTCTTGTCATCTTTACACTCAATTTTAAGGTAGAGTATTTTACAGGCTGAAGAGAATGGTTGTTTGTTTTCTATAAGATCTTCTGCGAACAGAAAGAATTCTTTTTGTTTGCAGATCTTGTCCAAGCATAACATGGCCATTTGGAAAATCTTTCCAAGAGAGATGTTGGCTATGTCAAGATTAGAGGCTGTAAGTTGTCTTTGTAATTCAGGCTGTACTTCAGAGGGAAGAGAGGCTATGAAAACATGTTTGAGAGTTAGATCATTGAATTCGTCTAGCTTGTAAAACAACATACTCATTCTTTTGTAATAAGTTTCCAAAAGATGTCGTTTGAGAGAACAACATTTCATTTGGTGATATTCTTTTCTTGCTGCTTCATTGGTTGCAGATTTTTCACCAATGAATTGTTCATGGATAATTGAGAGGGCTGATCCAATTGTGACTTGCATGAATTGGAGTTGTCTGTAGTCTTCCAAGCTTTCTAACTAGTTTCGTAAAATACCAGTCGAACGGGCCATAAATTCTTTGAGAACTGATTTTGACTGAGCATTTGGCTTTGTCATTTGGAGATCAATCCATGCAGCAAATTCTTGATATCTGGCAAACCATTTGTGACGAGGAATGTCCTCAAATGTAAACCAGGAGGCTAATGATGGTTTGGTTGAACCATTGGAGGTTGGTGGAGGCATTGGTGGAACATGTTCAATTTGTTCAGTTTGAGTATTATTTTCATCATCAAAACTCTCAACAATTGGTGTTTGATGTTGAGGCAGTTTTGGTTGCCATGAGTATGCTAGAGATGTCAGCATATTCTGATTCTGAATTTGAGGAAGTAACATTTAAAGTCGAAGATGAGGATGAGGAAGATGTGGATGGGTTGGACTTTTGATGAGTTTCTGGTTCAGATTCGGAGGATGAATTTTTGGTCTGAATACTATGGTAATGGTATTGTTTAGCTGGTTGTTTATCTTTTTTTAGAGGTTTAGGAGTTGTTGTTGGTAAGTCTTCTGGAGGAACAGAAGAGGAAGGAATGGCCTTTGGTTTTGGTTCTGAGATTGTCAACTTAGATTTTGACGTTTTTGGTGAAGAAGGTTTTGTTGAGGTTGAAGGTGGGAAAACCAAAGAACTAGTTATAAACTAGTTAAGATCGGGATGGTGTGTAGAAAGGTTGGCAGGTATCAAACCCTGAAGGGGGAACTGGTATAGATTGTGTCTTGGTAAAGAGTGATGGTCGAGCTTTTTCAGCATCAATTCTGGCTAACTCAGTTTTGAGTTTTCTGATCTCTGCTTCTTTTCTGTTGAACTCTGGACCCCAGATGTGATTGTTAATCATTTTCTGAGATCTGTGTCGAATTCAGAGATTCTGTCCTACAGATTTATATAAATCTGATCAAGACAATTACTGATAGAATCAACTTTTGTTTCAGTCTGTGAGACTTGGTTGGCAACTCGATCAATCTTTTTCCCTAACTGGTGAAGTGTTTGATTTTAGACACTGGCATTTTTTGTTTGCCAGTTCAAAATAGCTTCATACTGTTTTGGTTCTTCAATTTGTCCAGAGGATGTGACTGGAGATTGGACAAATGGTTTTGACACAACTTTGGTTTGTGGGTCAATTTGTTTTTCAAGAGGAGGAAATGATTCATCATAAGATTGGCATGAGAACATTAGGCATGATCTTATTTTTGGTTTAACACTTTGTGTTGGAGGTTTTGGGAAGATTGTAAGGAGGGCATTCTGAGGAAGTGAAGGGAATCAATTGTGAAGCTTTGCTCGAATCTCATTTCTATCCATACCTTCGCCTCAGAATATTAGTTATTATGGGAAACTGAAGTAACCGACTTGATTGTCACGGACTACCGTAAATCATGGCATTTTCGTATGCATCATTGCGAATTTCTTCAAATTCTGCCAGTTGTAATCCTCTTTCTGAGCTAGCTTGTTGCATGTCAAAATTAAATTTCTTAATGGCCCAGTACGCACGATGCTCGAGTTCCACAGGTAAGTGACAAGCTTTTCCATACACTAGCCTGTAGGGTGACATCCCAATCGGGGACTTGAAAGCCGTTCTATATGCCCATAATGCATTATCAAGTCTTAATGACCAATCTTTTCTGTCTGGCCTCACCGTTTTTTTCTAATATGTGCTTTATTTCTCGATTGGAGATCTCAACTTGGCCACTAGTTTGTGGATGATACGGGGTCGCCACTTTATGAGTGATGGAGTACTTTGTCAAAAGTGTTTTGAATGATTTGTTGCAAAAGTGGGCACCACCATCACTGATTATTGCTCGAGGGAATCCAAAGCGTGAAACAATGTTGCTTTTCAGAAACTCTATCACCACTTTGTGATCATTGGTTCTGCATAGAATTGCTTCTACCCATTTCAATACATGATCAACAGCAACCCATATGTATTGATGGCCAAAAGAAGGGGGAAAGGGTCCCATGAAGTCGATACCCCACACATCAAAAATCTCAACCACTAAAATTGGATTTATTGGCATCATGTTCTTTCGTGTAATGCCTTTTGATCAAATTCTGGGCCATAGTACCTTTGACTAAGCATGCCAATAAAAACCACATTGTAAAACTTTAGTCGCTGTTTTCTTAGCGCTAAAATGGCCTCCGCAAGCTTGTTCACGGTAGAACGAAAGGATGTTCTGAAATTCATTTTCTGGGACACATCATCTAATAATTTGATCTGCACAATACTTGAGATAGGGGTCATCCCAGAAAAAATTCTTTATTTCCGCAAATAATTTAGCCTTGTCCTGCTTAGTCCAATGCTCTAGAAGTTTACCTGTAACAAGATAATTAACTATATCAGCATACCATGATAATACTTCCACACTCATCAATTGCTTATCTGGAAATGACTCATTCAATATTAAGGGTTCTGTAAGTATGTCAAAATGGAGATGAGAGAGATGGTCATCCACAACATTTTCTGTCCCTTTCTTATCTTTGAATTCCAAGTCAAACTCCTGCAAAAGCAGCACCCAACGAATTAATCTAGCTTTTGTATCTTTTTTTGTGAGAAGATATTCAGAGTAGCATGATCTGTGAACACAATAATTTTACAGCCAATGAGATAAGATCAAAATTTCTCTAATGCAAACACTACTGCTAGCATTTCTTTTTCAGTAGTTGAATAGTTCAACTATGCATCATTTAATGTCATACTAGCATAGTAAATAACATGGGGAATTCAATCAACTCTTTGTCCTAATACTGCTCCTACTTCATAATCAGATGCATCGCACATGAGCTCGAATGGTAAGTTCCAGTTTGGTGGCTGAATGATGGGTGATGACGTCAACAATTGCTTTAGCTTTTCAAATACTACAAGACATGAATCATCAAAGACAAAATATACATCCTTAGCAAGTAAATTGCATAAGGGTCTAGAAACTTTGCTAAAATCCTTAATAAAACGTCTATAAAATCCAGCATGCTCAAGGAAAGATCTTACTTCTCTGACTATTTTAGGTGGAGGAAGTTGGAAATGAGATCCACCTTGGCTCTATCAATCTCAATACTTTTGCTCGAAATGATGCGACCAAGAACAATACCTTGATTTACCATGAAATGGCACTTCTCCCAATTCAAAACCAAATTCTTCTCTGTACATCTTTGCAGAACTAATGTCAAATGATGTAAACATTGATCAAATGAATCACCAAAGACAGAAAAATCATCCATAAAGACCTCAAGAAATTGGTCAACCATATCAGAAAAAATGCTTAACATGCATCGTTGAAATGTAGCAGGTGCATTACATAATCCAAATAGCATCCTCTTATATGCAAAAGTGCCAAAAGGGCAAGTGAAAGTAGTTTTCTCTTGATCTTTTGGTGCTATGGGAATTTGATTATATCCTGAGTAGCCATCTAGAAAGCAATAAAATTCATGGCCTGCTAATCTATCAAGCATTTCATCAATAAATGGTAGAGGAAAATGGTCTTTACGTGTGATAGAATTCAACTTTCTATAATTAATGCATACACGCCATCCTGTAGTCACTCTAGTGGGTATCAATTCATTATCAGCATTGGTAACTACTGTGACTCCTGACTTTTTGGGGACAACTTGCATAGGACTAACCCATGAACTATCAGAAATGGGGTAAATGATTCTTGCGTCTAATAGTTTGAGGACTTCAGTTCTAACAACTTCTTTCATATTAGAATTTAACCGACGTTGCATTTCCCTAGTAGATTTAGCATTTTCATCAAGGTGAATGTAATGCATGCAATCTATTGGGTTTATACCTTTTATGTCAACTATGGTCCGTCCTAATGCTCCTTTGTGCTCTTTTAAAATATCCAACTTACCTTTTTGTTCGTCATTTAGGGATGATGAGATGATTACCGGTACAATGCTTTCTTCTCCCAAAAATGCATATTCCAAAGTATTGGGTAATGGTTTAAGCTCGAGTTTCGGTGGTGATTCTGATGATGGGCTGAGTTTTTTCTCTGATGGTGCTAGTTGTTCAACTCTTGAATTTCATTTATTAGTGTCCATGGATGGTGCTGAGTTAAGTAGGGTGTTGACCTCATCTACTGATCTGTCAACATCAAAATCCAAAGCAAAGTGAGGTAAACATGTTTGTAAAGGGTCATCACAAAGGTTTGAAAGAAAAGTATCATCAACTAATGCTTCAATTAAATTCACATCAACAATTTCATCATCTGCATTGTGAGGTTGTTTGGCAATGTTGAAGATGTTGAGCTCCATGGTCATATTGCTGAAGGACAACTGAATATTTCCAGTCCTGCATTGAATGTGAGCATCCGCAGTTGCCAAGAAAGGTCGACCTAAGATAATATGGATGTGCTTCCTTGAATCCTGGATTGGTTGAGTGTCAATTACAATGAAATCAACAGGAAAATAAAACCTGTCTACCTGGATAAGCACATCCTCTACAATACCACGGGGTATTTTCGTGGACCGATCTGTAAGTTGTAACACCACTGGAGTTGGGTGTAGTTTTCCCAGTCCAAGATTCACGAATACAGAGTAAAGCAATAGATTTACACTAGCTCCTAAATCCAACAAAGCATTCTCAATTGTGTGGTTCTCTATACTACATGAGATAGTGGGGGAGCCTGGGTCTTTGCATTTTAGAGGAAATTTGTGTTGGAGTATAGAACTAACGTTTTCTGTTAAAAATGCCTTCCTTTAAACGTGAATCTTTCTCTTTTTAGTACAAAGGTCTTTAAGAAACTTGGCATAAGATGGAACTTGTTTTATAGCATCAAGCAAAAGGATGTTAACACTTACCTGTTTGAAGATTTCAAGAATCTCACTTGTGGATTTTTCCTTCTTTCCTTTAGCTAACCTCTGAGGAAATGGAGTTTTAGGAACGTATTCTCGTGGGTTGGTTTCTTCTTTCTCCTCCGACGATGAGTCTTCAACATTCACAGGTACAATTTGATTTTCTTTTGTCGCCGGCATCTCCACTTTGTTGTCGACTTCTTTTCCTTTTCGCAAGGTCATAACAGCTTTGACCTCTCCATGCTGCTGTGGTGAACTTGTACTTACTTCATGTACTCCTTTAGGATTAGGTACTGGTTGACTTGGAAACTTGCCTTACTTGAAAACTTGAATTTCTCAACAGTCATTACCAAGGTCTGAACTAAAGAAGCAAGCTGTCCCACTATCTTCTTGAGGCTTGAAACTGATTGGGCTTGTGAGTTGAAGCCTGCTCTCATCTCATTTCGTAGTCCATCAATGGTGCGGTTCTGTTGCTCAATCGTGGAGTGAGTAACATTCTTGAAATTCTGGAATGCATCCTCCTATGGTTTGGGTTGAGAGTAGTTCTAGTTCTAATTGTATGATCTAAATGGTGGCTGAGAGGCTTGAGGAATTTGTTGCATTGGTGGAGCTGGAGCTGCTGGTCCATTCTATTGGAATCCTTGAGACCATGAAAAATTAGAGTGGTCTCTCCATCCAAGGTTATATGTGTTGGAGTATGGGTTATAATTTGATGGCTTTCTCATGACACTGATGGCATTGGCTTGATCTGAGTATGAGTCATGGTCATGTGGCTCTGTTGATTTAGTAGTAGTCAACGATGCTATTTGTCGGGAAAGACCTTCAACCATCTCTTTGACTTCTTTAATTCCTGAACTTGACTCACCAATGTGAACCTTATTCACTCCCTTAATTCTTTTAGTATTCCTGAACGATCGACTACGTTGTTGGGAATTATCAGCTTGTCGCTAGAAAAACTCCCAAACTCTAATGCATTTTTTGACATTAGCTCTCCTCCACTTGTTGCCATTAGCCATTCTTGCATATGCGGCAATAATCCTTCCAAAAAGTATTGGCATTGGTGCCATTTCTCGTACCCATGATGTGGACACTTCAAAAGTAGCCCATCGAATCGCTACCATGCTTCGAAAAATTGCTGGTCTTCTCTCTGGGTAAACTCTGAAATTTCCCTGCGAATAGCATTGGTTTTGTGCACTGGGAAGTATTTATTCAAAAATTTTGTTATTATTTTTCCCATGATGTAATGCTATTAGCAGGTAATGTATTAAACCATGAACGAGCTCTATCCTTTAAAGAAATGGGAATAATCTAAGTTTAACATCATCATCTGAAAAATTCTCGTATTTAAAAGTTTGACAAATAGTATGAAAATCATTCAGATGATTATGTGGATGGCAGAATTAAATTAAGGTGAAAACTATTATAATTGAAGAGGTTGGGTATCTGGATCCGCATCAACATGTACCATGGACTAAATATTCCTTATTAGTGTCAATCAAATGAGGGGGGAATTCACACCTCATGAACCACACTCTAATCAATATGGTGCTAAGGGCTTATCGTGCCAAATAATAATAACCTTATACTAGGGAGCCGGTGGAACCAGGGCAATATCTAGACAACATTATTATTATTTGTCGACGAAAAGTCAAAACATCCACAAAAATTAGAGAGGAAGAGAAAATAAATTTACCAAATAAAGCCCATGACACATGTTCAGACTTCCCCTTCAACCCAAGCTTGAAAGAAAATTAGCTACTCATAATTGAACTAGGGGCAAAATGGAAATTTATTAAAATACGTAGAAAATATAAGATGGAGATAGAATTACAGAAAATGAAGCCTAAAAATGGATCAGGGGTATCAAATTAGGGGGAGAGGTCCATTTTTTATAGATACATTGAGTAAATCATCGGATTAAAAATAGTTTGGACGCTCAGGATTGCGCCACGTCATCAGTCAATAGTACGTGATTTGACCACACAGTTTAAACAGTCAACCGGGTTGAACAGTGACATGGTTTGGTTGAAAATAATCCTGTGTATATGCATGTACCGTACGCGTAATTTTTGGTCCACTAACATGTTGCCACGTCGCCGATCAACAATGCATAAGAATTTTGTCCAATAGAATCATGACAACTCATCAGTCAATGCCACATCATCGGTCAATGCCACGTCATTGTTCCGTATGTATGAACAGTGTCGTGAACAGTAACATAGACAGTATTGTACATGTGAATAGTACCGTACATGTGAACAGTGACATTTTTCCTTTTATGCTCCTCCTAAGGTTTTCGACTGTCCTGAGTTCAAAAGTGATGTCTGTTTTGCCGTCTGATCTCTCGTTCATTGTGACATGACCACGATGCCCCTAAAATACATAAAATACTTAATTAAAATAAAACACAAATAATTAAATACATAAAAGTAGGAATGTTAAACTTAAAGTATAAAATGACGATTTTTTCCTTTATAAATATACATTTTCTAACGCTCAACACAGCCATTGTGAGGCGATCAACAATAACTCATAAACTATTATGCCCACTACTAGTACGAGGAAGTCTTATTACAAAATCCACAGTGACATATTCTTATTTCCACTCAAAAATAGGAAGCGGTTGAGATTCTCTCACAGGCCTTTGATGTTTTGCTTTAACTTGCTGACAAATTAAACAAGATGCTATAAACTCTATTATATCTCTCTTCATCCCCAATCACTAATAATGCTCCCTTAAAATGAGATTCATCTTCCTGCTACCTAGATGTATAACATATGCTGAACTATGTACTTCTATTATCTAGTTCTTCAAATCTGAATTACTTAGCACATAGAGTTTATTGCCCGTAGCTAAAGTACCATCATCTCTTGTTGAAAAGTCAGTTTGTAGTCCGTTCTTCACATCTTCTTTTATTTAAATCAATTTTAGATCTTAGTCTACTATCTCTCGAATCTAATCAATCAAAATAGGCCTAACTTGAAAAAAAAAGGGAAAAGTGCTACATTTTGACCAATTACCAAGTCTACACCCAAAGACCTTAAATCAATCAACTCAAAGACTAACCATTGAGAGTATAAAATACTATATTCGCCTTGCTCGAATGGTAATCAATGATACAATCATAATTTGCAATCAACTCAACCCATCTACATTGTCTCATATTTAATTCCTTTTGTATGCTAAAGTACTTGAAGCTTCTATGATCCATTTAAATCTCACAAGTGGCTCCATATTAATAGTGTCTCTAAATCTTTAAAGCAAACACTATTTGCAAACTCTAGATCATGTATTGGATAATTCAGTTCATGTTGCTTAAGCTGTAGGGGAGTATAAACAATTACCTTTCTTTTTTTTTTTGGATGTATCACTATAAATTATGAATCCTTCTATACCTGATGGAAGTGTAAGAATTGGGGCTGAAGTCAACCTTTTCTTGAGTTCTTGGAAACTCTATTCACAATCATTTGTCCCCTCAAACTTTTCTTCTTTTTTTCTTTGGTCAATTTCGTTAGAGTAAAGCTATCTTGGAAAAGCCCTCAACAAATTTATTATAAAACCTGCCAAGTGAAGAAAACTCCTGTCCTCTGCTACATTAGTTGACCGCTCCCAATTCACTACAACTTCTATTTTTAGGGGATCCATATAAATGCTTTTAGCTGAGATCACATGGCCCAAGAATACAACTTTGTCGAGCCAGAATTGACATTCACTGAGTTTAGCATAATGCTACCAATGATGCGAATCGCACAATGAAATTTTGAAACCCACACTTAAATTGAAGTTTCAACTTCCCAAGAAAGTTCTAAACAGATTTAAAACAAACAAAACCTTGACCCAATGCTTAAGAAAACATGAACCAAAGGTATAGAGAATGATATTGACGCCACACTCAAGAAATAGATGAGAAGGTGAGTGATAAGTCTAAATTTGGAACACCACAAGAATGCTAATTCTTGATAAGTTCACTAGTTCTCAAAGAACCAAAGAAAGAATAATCTTTCAAATTCAAAATAACATTAATTTCTAATTTTTCTTACATAGCAAGGTTGCTGGGTTTAAATAGGCTAATAAAAAAACCCAAGATCCTAAAAATAAAAATGGAAACATTGGAACAACCCTCCAAGCATAGGTTTGTCAAAGGATGCTTCAAAAGTCTTCACCAACCCACCATAATTAATGCTAGCATTGACAAACTTAATACTTACCTTATTTAATGTTATCATTGACAAACTTAATGTTAGCCCACCATTATTGATGGTAGACTTACCTTACACATTGACAAACTTGAAACAAAACAAATAAATGAAGTTGAAAAACAAAGGAGTCGTTGAAAATCCCAAGTCTGAACAAGCTGTAATGAATTGGTCATAACTCCTTCTAGAGAACTCCAAATCTAGCTCTGTAAAATTCATTGGAAAGCTAACTTAATTATCTTTCCAACGGTATATATCTTGCATATTACTTCTGGCTCAATCAATACCAGTTTTATTCCGAAGTTGCCCTTCCTGCATTTGATTCAAGTTGCGTATTTGGCTGCCCAATAGCTTGAATAAAGGCCACAATGTCTTGTCTTCTCTCTAAGCCCAATTCATGATGTCTTGCATCTTGAATTGTATATTCAATCCATATTTTCTCAATTAATCCATTTAAAGCAGCTTGCATCTTTTTGGCTCTAGCTCTTGTAATTGGGCCTCCATGAATGTGCAAAGGATCACTTGAAGCTTTAATGGTATTCTCTTGATGGTTCTCATCAACCAATGCCTCAAGGTTTGTAAAGTAATCCTCAAGTATTCTATATGTTCCTCTCTGCTACGTGAATATATCAAGATGTCATTGATAAATACAATAACAAACCGATCTAAATAAGAATGAAACACCTTATTCATAAGATCTATAGATGTTGCAAGGGCATTAGTTAGCCCAAATAGCATCACCAGAAACTCATAGTGTTTATGACAAGTCCTGAATGCAGTTTTAGTTACATCAACATTTCTAATCTTCAATAGATGATAACTCGAATATAAGTATGTTTTCATGAAAACTATTGCACCTTGTAATTGATCAAACAAATCATCAATCTGAGGAAGCGAATATTTGTTATTAATAGTCAGTTTATTCAATTGCTTGTTACCATACACAATCTGATAGTTCTACCCTTTTTCTTCACAAACAATACCGATGCTCCCACGGAGATACACTAAGGCTAATGAAGCCCTTATTAACTAATTCTTGTAATTATACCTTCAGCTTTTGTAGCTCTAATGGAGCCATCCTGCATGAGGCCAAATCAATAGTGAACTCCAAACCTCTATTAGATGCCAAACCAAAAAGGTCTTTAGAAAGCACATCTGGAATACTTGTAATACTTCTAATACTCTTCACCACAGGAATACTTCTAATATTACATCACTGACTTGCCTATCAATAACATGAGCCAAATAAGCAAAACAACTCTTTCTAAGTAATTGTTTAGTAAAATATATATCACACAAGAAGGAAAGATCTGTCGTTGTTTAAAGAAAATGATATCAGATTCTCCAAATTTCCTAAAACTTGCTTTTTTTTTCAAAAATAGCACTCTGTTGATGATGGTTCGCTAGCTAATATAGCATCGAAATCATGAATGTCTAAACAGAATCAAATATACTCTCACGTCATTATTACCTACTCTTACCATACAATCTCAAATATACTCTCAACCAAAAAAGAATTTCCAACTACTAGAGCTATTACTAAAGTACAATTTAATGGCCTCGACTCTCTATCACAATGCATGGCAAATGTGCAAGGAAAAAAAAAAGAATGAGTAGACCCTGGATTAATTAATATATATGTCTCACGGCCGAAGGTAGTCAAAATACCTGTCACGACATCTTGAGTGGCTTGGGCCTCCTGCCAGGTTAGAGCAAATATACGTGCCTGTGCATGTGGTATACTTAATGACTTCTCTATTGACTACCACTAGTCTCTCTTGCACCAGACTAGGACTTGTTGAAAAATACTTCCCTCTGAAAACCTCCCCACCTTGAAACTAACTACTACTAGAGCACAAAGCTACCACTCAATGTCAAGTTTGGACAATATGGTCTCTTCCCTCTAAGAAAATTTGGTCATCGTTTGTGTTGTTGGTTAGTTTAAAAATCTCCATATTTCATCTCTTTCTTTTGAGTTCTACTACGAGGCTCACTAATTGGCTAGATCGGGCCTCGTTTGTGCTATTATGGCTTAGTCCTTTGTACTTACCTACAACTTCTCTCAATTCTCATGGTAACTGTAACCAATATGCCAAAACCTATACATTTTGTTCTGATTACTATAATCCTTATGTCTTCCTGAAGACCTTGTTCGAGCCTTCTATATTTCTTTCTCTTATTCAGTATAATAAATAGGACAAACCTTAATAAATAATAGGAAAGAATTTATCAGTGAACCCTCTCCCAAAATCTGTTTCACGATAATTTCATGTCTCCTATATAGGCGTAACACAAACAGCCACCAATGAAATGCACTGTCTCTAGTAGAAACTTAGTGAAGTATAACTTATCCTCGTCAATACAATTCATTACATAAAAAAAAAAACTCTCCTCAGCCTGATCAACTATGACTTTGAACTCACAGGACCAATTGTGCCCTTAAAGTTCATAGCCCTAAATGACGAACACGCTCAATGGCCAAAGTACAGTTCTAACTGTTGTAGACCTAGTGTAAACAACGTCACGTACTAATATGGTATCAGAGCCATATCGGAGCTTTACTTTCCTTGAAAATATCTTATTTTCAAAATCTTGTTCTTCAACTCACCAAAATGGTATGATTAAAATCTTTTGTTCAATTTTTTCCTTAGACTTCTGGCGCAGAGAGAACTTCTTCATCATGGCATCATCTTCATCTTCGACTCCACCTTCACATCCTATCACTCTTTCTTCTACACTTTCTTTACCCAAATCTTGCACTTCTCACACTACCAATAAAATAGAAAATCTTGTTGAGAATTCCTATATTCCTGAATCTGCCCAAATTAATGAATCTTCTTACCCTCTTATCAGTCCTTACCAGTTGTACAAACGACCCAGTTCTTTTACCCGAAGCATCAGAACCCATATATCCACTAAAAGGCCTCAACCAAAAGAGTATATCCAGTCTTCTCGACTTGATCAGTGTTCCCTCCAAGCAACTAATGCTGAACAATATGTAACTCTTGAAATTCCTTCAGAGTTAATTTCAAATTGGAAAAGAGAAGGTTATACTCATCTCCATCTGGGAGGAGTAAGATTAATCCTCACCCTTCATGGAAGAAAAGGATTACTGGTTACAGCCCGAATTGCTATGCTTGATACTCGGTTCAAACAGTACCAAGATGCTGTTATAGGTACTGTTCTCACAACTCTTCATGCAGGAAGTGTTCTACTCACTTTCTACCCAAATTTCAACCTTTCTCTTCAAGATACCAACCTTTCAACAGCCTTGAAAGTCCAAGTCCAAATTCAAGGTGCAGAACAAATTTCTTCAGCTAAAATTGCTACCCTGCATCATCAATTGGTCTATAGGCTCCAAAATCATGCCTTAGATCTACCCACACCTGAACATCACTCTGACACCCTCATGGTGTTAGCAGAATCAGATCAGATTCCAACCATTATCCAGATCCCGAGACTAATTCCTCGACATGAGCTCATAAAGCTTATGCCTCTTGAATGGATCTCAAACTATGAGCAGTTCCATAATAATTCGGACATCCGACATCCGAAAGCATGTTTGAAAGACGACAAGATGGAACAGTTCGTATGACTTTCGAAACACCTCCGAGTGCTCCACAAGAGCCTCCTCGGCTCTCTTTCACTTATTCCTCAATGATCACAGCTGTTCAGACAGCTCAAGAAGATCTGCCAATTACAGGATTCAATTCTAGTGGTTATCCTGTCTATCCAGCTAAACAAAATGGCCATTTCTTATGGGATGTCCCTGGATCAAGCATGTGCGACCCAAATTGTCCTTGTTGGGATGATTGGGAAGAGGACGATGATTATGACACCAAAAGGAAAAGAAAACCAAAAAAGAAAAACTCACTTGTCCCATGCAAACACTGTGAACGCAAACCACCTAAAGACCCTCCACCTCCACCAAGTCCACTACCCATTTACAAAAAAGAACTCAAATGGATTGCAAGAAATTGCAAAAATGAAGTTCCTTCAAGTTCTCACAACTTCACCCCTATCGTACAACCTTTAGCTTGTATGATGTTTTCTTCTACCTCCTCTGACTATTCTTCATCTTTTCCTCCTCTTGAAACTCATACTAATTCACAACGCAATGTTGTGTCTAAACCCTTCATTCCTTCTGCCATTACCTCAACCGGTCATCTTGAACCTCCAAAACCCTTTGAATCAGTCCTCAATTGGCAAACCTAAAATGCCAGAGCACAAAATGATACCTTGTTGCATATCCATTCCAAGGTTGACAAGATCAGCTTACGAACTGAACAGATTGAGACGAAAGTTGACTCAATTACAGCTCAAATGGAGCAGATCCACCAAAATCTTCAATCCAGAATTGTTCAGTTAGATTCAGAACTTCGAACCATGCTTGCTCAGAGATACTATGGCCCAGAGTTTGACCAAAAAGAAAGGGAGATCCGGCGATTACAGACTGAGCTTGCTCAGATTGAATCAGAAAAGCAAAGACCTACCTTGTTTACCACATCACCACCCATACCCACCATACTCTATTCAGAGACAATCCTATTCCATCAGCACCTAAACCAAAATCCAAACCTCAGTCTCCTCCGGTCAGAACCTACAAATCATCATTAACTATTCTAGAGCACCACTCCCCAACCTATCCACCAACATCACCACAGCCTTCACAACCAACACAATCCAAAGATAAAACACCTCTGCATCAATATAGTGCTCAAATAGCCAACCCATCTCCAGAAATTGATGAATCTACTTCTGATTCAAACCTAGCTGTTTCAGAAATCTCTACTGACACAGCATCTTCTTCACCATCCACAACCAGTGATTCTGAAAAGTCTTATGCTGATATTACCAGAATCCTCATGGCTGACAATCAACCAGAGCAAGGCCAACCATCTCAACCACGTGAGTCATATTTTGATATTCCCTCAGATATTGAGGAAGAATATCCAGCTGAATCTTCTGCTACAAACCAACCCCATCCAAGTCAACCCAAAGAAAAACCATCCAATGGCCCATGGTTTACATTTGATGATATTCCATCTCATAAGTGGCGAGACAGACTTACTGAAATGTCTATCTGGATTGATCTCCAAATGTTACGACCAGGAGCAACTACTCATTCCGTCCTTAGGGAATTTGCTACTCGTTTTACGGGTGCCCTAAGAGATTGGTTTGATTCATTAGGCCAGTACAGACAACTGCAATTTGTTCAATTACCCGAAGTCTCAAGTGCTCTTGCAGTTATTCATGATCAGTTTTTAGGAGATCCAGCTGCAGTTTTTGAAGCTGCACGCAGAGACTATCTTAATATGAAATGCTGCTCTCTCAATGCTAAAGATCTTGAATTCCATTACAAACGAATGTCTCTTTTGTTCTACAAGCTTAATGGATTCAATGAACCTACATTGAAGCATGTCTTTCTGGCTTCCCTACCAGATGAACTACAACCAGACATCCAACGGCAGCTTAAAACTCACAATCTCAGTCTTGACGTTATATCTCTTGGTAAAATCTTTCAGATTGCTAAGACATACCTTGATAATCTTTGTGAACAAAAATAGTTTTTCAAAGAACTGTTAAAAGACAAAGAGCCATTCCGCAGTGCTTGCAAAAAGCCTTATCTCCAGATCAAGTGCAAAAAGAAAAAGGATTGTGATTGCAGTTCCAAAAAGAAAAGGCATTTCTGGAAATTCAACAATTCAGAATCTTCTTCAAAGCCTCGCAGATCCAGAAAGCCTTACAGATTCTTCAGGAAAAAATCAATTTCATCCAAAGATCAGAAACGGAGAAAATCAAGTAGATGTTTTATCTGCAAGAAAAAAGGTCACTATGCCAAAGATTGTCCCAACAAACAAGAAAAATCTATTCGGCTAGTTGAACACCTTCAGGCTACCACTGATTATTCTCCTGAAAAGGAAGAGCTTGAATCCTATTTATCTGAACAAGAAGAACCCACTGATGAAACAGTGTTCACACTGGAAGACTCATCTAGTGTTTCAGAAAATGATGAGCCTCAAAACATTTTCCATCAACAGTTGTTGTCTCTCGACACTTCTGTCCCCATTCCTTCCATCAAACTCCAAATTTTGCCTTCAAAATTCCACAGGCCCATTCCAGCAATTGGTCTTTTAGATACTGGAGCCCAGAGAAGTATGTTAAATCTAGCCATTCTTCCCCCTGAAAGCTGGACCCATTATGAAGAACATTTCAGGGTTGCTAGTAGAAAATTCTTCACTACCAAATTGATTACCAAAAAACCCATTGGTATTCAACTTTTTCCTAATTGTGTCATTTGGACCAAAGTCATCGGTTCAAATCTGCCTAATAAAGATATTTTGTTAGGTTTTGACATAATTCACCAGATCAAACACCTCCAGATCATTCCCAATGTCATCCGAGTCAAATCCATGTTCAAACCTTTCACAGACATTTTGAAGCTTTACAATTTGTCTGAAACACCCCAATCTTACCATGACATTTCAACCAAGCTTTTACAATATTGTCCAGAATCCCATTCTGAGTTCACCCATCCAAACCCACTTTGGAAAAATCCGTCTTTCTTCATTAGGTTGCCCTTCAAACTAAATCAAGATATCAATCCAACAAAAGCCACTCATCCAGGAATGAGTCCTTCTGACTTAGTCCTAGCCCAAATAGAATGTTCTCACTTGTTAGCCCAAGGTCTTATAGAACCTACCCATTCTCAATGGGCTTGCCAAGCCTTTTATGTTGAAAAACATTCTGAGATTGCCCGAGGAAAGAAACGCTTAGTCATTGACGATATTTTATTGTTTTCAGGAACACATGATGAACATCGCCAACTGTTAAATCAATTCTTTGATATTATCCAAACTCATGGCATCATGCTGTCAGCAAAGAAAAGCACCATTGCAACGGATAATATTGAATTCCTTGGTATGATCATTAAAGACGGACACTACCAGCCAGGAAAGCACATTGCCCAAGAATTGCTTCACTTTCCAGATCAGCAACTTTCCAAAAAGCAAGTTCAACAATTCCTTGGCATTGTCAACTACATCAGAGACTTTATCCCACATGTCCATCATTACGCTCACCATCTTTCGGCTTTATTGAAAAAGAAGCCACCGGAGTGGAATTCAGACCACACGAATGCTGTCACTACTCTAAAGCAAATTGCGCAAGATCTGCCACCATTAAAGCTGATTACAGATGGCAAACGCATATTACAAACAGATGCTAGTGATGAATCATGGGGTGCCATCCTTCTTGAAGAAATCACTGGAAAAGAACACTTTATCGCTCACGCTAGTGGACAATTTTCTGACACACAGAAGCACTACCATAGCGTCTTCAAAGAAATCTTAGCGGTAAAGAATGGCATCAAAAAATTTGAGTTTCATCTCATTGGACATCATTTTCTCATTCGAATGGACAGTTCTGCTTTTCCCAATATCCTCAATTTCAAAGGTAATACTGTTCCCGAAAAGATGTTACTCAGGTTAAAAGATTGGTTTTCCAAATATGATTTCTCTGTCAAACATATAAAAGGATCCCAAAATCTCATCCCTGATATGCTATCTCGACTCTCAAAACCTGAACAACCTCTAGCCCTTGTTTCCACCAAATATCAATTCCCAATTATTCTCATGGCTACTTCCCTTCCTTCTGAAGCTATCACCAAAAAGACATTTCCCCTTGGCAAAACCTTCACCACTGTCTTTGCACTCCAAGAATTTGCAAAAAAGGCTATGTTTCGATTCTTCATAAAAGCTTACCTTTTAGCAAATTCCTTCCCTTTCTCAACCTTCCATCCAGAAAACATGTTCCTTACTGGTTTAACACTTGATCCAGACAATGACATTACCGAAGATGAGTTATGGTACATCTGGTGCCTAACTGTCTTGTATGCTACTAAATTGGTTTTACCAATCCATCCTACCCTGTCCCATCTCCTTAATCCAGAAAAATCCACCTCTCTTATCTGGACCCTTCTTGAGTGGTTCTTCCCAATTCCCTGGTGGAGAAAGAAATTACAGCAATTAACAGAATTATACAATCTTGATCGAATGCCTGCATCTGAAGCTAAAATGTTCACATCTGTGTTCATTATTCATCGACCATATTTCCAACATCCAGATACCAACCTTTTTTGGACTCAGGATCAGGTATATGAATATTTCACCACTCCTCATCCCGCCCTCATTGAAAATGAACTCCAACCCAACCTCAACAATTACCTTTCCCAACTCAATCACCAAACTCCACCACATAAGGATATCTTCCACACATCTCTTGGCCCATAACATGATATGATTATGATTCCCACTCCATCAGCCATATCTAAACCAAAGTCCACTGGTATCATCTTCAAAGAAGAAAAACCAGATTACACTAATTTCCTTTACCAAGACTCTCAAGATCCATGGGAAGAATTCCTTCCACTCAGCCAACACCTTCAACAATTTCCACAACCATCCATGTATGAACCAGGGTCATCATCTCAACCACAGCCTCAGAAAAAAGACAAAGCAACTCGGAATTACCACCAGGCTACAGGAGAGATTGTCCTTATCCACCTTGTCGTGGTCCCCGTTGCAAGCATCCAAAGCTCTCCAAGACATTTTTCCCAAAAGATAATGATCGTGATCCAGATGAAACAGACAGCTCATCTGAAGACGACTACATGAATATCCGCTCTCCATAAAGTAGTTTGTCTTGTTGTAATAATTATGTTTCGTTTTTGCTTTATGGTTTTGTCTTGTTGTAATCATTAAAGCTTGCTTTTACTTTAAGCTTTTACTTTTGTAAAAGTCATGTCCAAGTCATGCTTTAAGTCTTTGTCGCTTGTAATAATTAAAGGAGTGTAATAAGTATGTGTAATAAGTATGTCTTTTACTTTTCAAAAGCAAAAGATAGGGGTCTTGTCCTATCTTTACGCTTTGAAATCCTTATATAAAGGATTTCTCTCCTCATTGTAAGATATCGGGAGATCAAGAATCATCAATCAAAAAACCTCTTGTGTTTTCTATAAGCTATGACTTTCTAAACTCTTTTCTCTCTCTACAAATGAAGTCCTAAAGAAAAGCAAAGAATAAAGGTTTTATCTGTTCATTTTGAAATCTCAAGGAAGTATGCTCTGCACTTGCCTTTCAGCAAGGATCCTGTGCATCAGAAAACTTGATAAATTTTATCTGGTTTGGTACCCTGTTTTAGACTAAATAGAAAGTCTGTTTTGGGTTGTAAAACCTACAAAATTGTTTTAAGTATTTTGATGCTCATACAAGTATATCGGCTGGAAACCAGGACTTGCGGGCTACTGGCCCAAAGTACAGTTCTAACTGGTGTAAACAACGCCACGTACTAATATGGTATCAGAGCAACATTTCTCCAAGCAACATGATTAACAAGCCCTTCAAATTTATCTAAAAACTGGTCCACTATAAGTTTCGTCACTAGCTCTTATTGAATATTTAGATTTTGCTGGAGTTGAGTTTCTTCAGTCATGGAGGTAAACCCAAATCCGCTACAAAAATCAAGCGATGTCAATCATGTCTATGAATGTTAATATTTATAAAAAGTCATGATATCATTATATGATATATAAACTTATATGCATGTTAATGTTATAGTTTACAGAGAATCAATATCCTTACTCCGATACCAAATTGGCATGACCCGCCCAGACCCATATGTCGAATCTAAGGAAAATCATGTGGTTTGATATCTACAATTTATGACATAAACTTAATTCATGAATATATAAAAATGGTCTCAGACCTTTACTATAAATATATAATAACTTCTGTGTTTTATTCGAAAATATATTCAAACTTCACACACTTTACCATCTTACTATATACACATACATCTTAAATATTTACATATGAATACAAACATGCTTAAAATGCAAGTCATGTAGTGATAAATGCCGTGACCTAGCCTCGATTAAAAATTGAATTGCTCAAAATCCAGTGAAAACCTGGGAGAAATGGGGTAAATAAGAAATGCTCCACTTGGTAAAATGCAAAATAATAAATAACTAAAAAAATGGTGGTTAAACCCAAAAATAAAGCAAAAATAAATAAATACAAAATAAAATAAATACTGAAAATTAAATTACTGAAAATAAAAATTAAGTGTTAGTAGTTAGTTTGGTGGTTGAACCCACCAATAAAGCAAAAATAAATAAATAAATAAATGCGAAATAAAATAAATGCAGAAAATTAAATAACTGAAATAAAAAAAATAAATAAAAGTTAGCAATTAGCAATTAGAAAGTTAAGATGATGAGAACCATCAAGAAAATACCATTAAAGATTCAAGTGATCCTTTGCACATTCATGGAGGCCCAGATGCAAGCTGCTGTAAATGGATTAATTGAGAAAATATGGGTTGAAAAACAATTCAAGATGCAAGACATCATGAATTGGGCTTGGAGAGAAGACAAGGCATTGTGGCCATTATTCAAGCTATTGGGCAGCCAAATACACAACTTTGATCAAATGCAGCAAGGGCAACTTCGGAATAAAACTGGTATTGATTGAGCAGGAATCAATATGCAAGCTATATACTGTTGAAAAGATAATTAAGTTAGCTTTCCAATGCATTTTACAGAGCTGGGTTTGGAGTTCTCTAGAAGGAGTTATGACCAATTCATTACAGCTTGTTCAGACTTGGGATTTTCAACGACTCCTTTGTTTTCAACTTCATTTGTTTGTTTTGTTTCAAGTTTGTCAATGTGTAAGGTAAGTCTACCATCAATGATGGTGGGCTAACAATAAGTTTTTCAATGATAGCATTAATTATGGTAGGTTAGCATTGAGTTTGTCAATGATAGCATTAATTATGGTTGGTTGGTGAAGACTTTTTGAAGCATCCTTTGACAAACCTATACTTGGAGGGTTGTTCCAATGTTTTCATTTGTATTTTTAAGATCTTGGGTTTCTATTGGTGTATTTAAACTCAGCAACCTTGCTATGTAAGGAATTAGAGATTTATGTTATTTGAATTTGAAAGATTATTCTTTCTTTGGTTCTTTTGAGAACTAGTGAACTTATCAAGAATTAGCATTCTTGTGGTGTTCCAAATTTAGACTTATCACTCACCTTCTCATCTATTTCTTGAGTGTGGCGTCAATATCATTATCTATACCTTTGGTTCATGTTTTCTTAAGTATTGAGGCAAGGTTTTGTTTGTGTTAAATCTATTTAGAACTTTCTTGGGAAGTTGAAACTTCAATTTAAGTATGGGTTTCAAAGTTTCATTGTGGGATTCACATCATTTGGTATCAGAGCTAGTTTCTAATCAGGTTTGAATGTCCTATACATTTTGATTATCAAAAAAAAAAAAGAGAGAAAAAAAATGTACCAAAAAAAAAAAGCTTGCAAAAGGAATCAAGTATTCCTACTTTCATCAAATTGAATTTTAGTTATTCCTTTTCCTTGACATTGTTTGCACACAATATCAATTGTGTTCCTTTGCTTTCTTGCTTTCTTTTCATCAAATTCCTTGTTCTTTGTGTCCTCTTAATTCCTTTTCTTTGTTTAGTGTGTTGATTTGTCATATTAGGTGTGCCACCTGGGTTTTTTTTTATTTTATTTATTTAGTTCAATAAAGAACTGAAAGAGAGAATTAAGTGTGGTTAATAAAAAAAAAAAAGTTTGTGAGATCATTAGAGGGTAAAAGCCAATTTGTGTGTTAAACACGAGAGTTAAGTGACATTAAATTGAGTGAAACACGTGACGGAGTGTTGTGAGGTTTTTTTTTTTAACATTTTTTTTTCATATCACAAATATGTCAAAAGATTAAGAAGCTGTAGACCAATCATTCATGCTCAAAGCCATGCAACAACAATTTGAGCACATGAATATGATGTTTGGAGACATCCGTGACAAATTGGAGAGGCAAGACATTGCCATAGCCAATCTACAAAGGGGGCAACAACCAATAGCTCCTAATGTAAGAGGTAATCAAGGGCGTGCTGCCATGGGAGAAGAAGATGGTGATGACCTAGATAATTTTGATGACATGTGTGGAAGAGATGATAGAAGGGCAAGACGTATAGATCGTGATTTAGGGAGTATCAAACTGAAAATTCCTTCTTTTCAAGGTAACCTTATTTGGAGTGGGAAAAAAAAGTGGAGCTAGTATTTGATTGTCACAACTACTCTGAGGAGAAAAAGGTAAAACTAGCTGCCGTTGAATTTACTGATTATGCTATAATTTGGTGGGATCAACTTGTTTTGAGTAGGAGACGAAATCATGAAAGGCCTATAAACACTTGGGAGGAGATGAAGGCCATCATGAGGAGGAGATTTGTTCCTAGTCATTATTATAGGGAGCTGCACCAAAGGCTTCAAAGTCTTACACAAGGTTCTAGAAGTGTGGAAGATTACCACAAGGAGATGGAAATAATCATGATTCGAGCCAACATTGAAGAAGAACGAGAGGCCACTATGGCAAGATTTTTACATGGTTTAAATCAAGATATTGCTAATGTGGTTGACTTGCAGCACTATGTTGAGTTGGAAGACGTGGTTCACATGGCCATGAAAGTGGAATGACAATTGAAAAAGAAAGGTTCCACTAGAACTAATTTGGGTTCATCTTCCTCATGGAAGTCAAAATGGAGCAAAGATGAAAAGGCTGTTTCAAAGCCTAAGATTGAGCTATTCAAGGATCATAAAGAGGGAGGCAACCAAAGCAAAGGTAAATCTGATTCCCAACACTCTAGAAATAGAGATATTAAGTGTTTTAAATGTTTAGGGACAGGTCATATTGCATCTCAATGCCCAAATAAGAGAGCAATGATCTTGAGGGATGATGGTGATGTGGAAACTGAGAGTGAATCGGAGGATGATCCTATGCCACCTTTGGAAGATGCTAATGATGGTGTAGAATATCCTGTTGATGGAAAATTGATGGTTGCTAGGCGTGCTCTCAACATGCAAGTAAAAGAGGATGCGGAGGTACAACGTGATAACATTTTTCATACTAGATGTCACATGAAAGATAAGGTATGTAGTATGATAATTGATGGTGGAAGTTGTACTAATACTTGGAAACATCCTAGGCCATATAAGCTACAATGGCTGAATGATTGTGGAGAAGATAAAGTAAATAAACAAGTGCTGGTTTCATTTTCTATTGGGAGATACAAGGATGAGGTTGTATATGATGTAGTACCCATGCATGCTGGACACATTCTTTGGGGGAGACCTTGGCAATATGATAGGCGCGTGACACATGATGGTTACTTAAATAGATATTCTTTTGTAATGAATAAAAAGCAAATCACTCTTGTACCTTTAACACCTAAACAAGTGTATGAGGATCAAATGTCAATACAAAAAGAGAGTGATGCAAAAAAAGAAAAGGAGAGTACAAAAGAAAGAGAGATTGAGAGAAAAGCAAGTGGAAAGATAGAAAAAAATATTGTCGAGAGAAAAGAGAGGCAACAAGTGAACTTGTTTGCAAAAGAGAGCGAGGTTAAGAGGGCTTTCTTTTCAAAACAGCCTATCATTGTACTTTTGTGCAAAGAGGGTTGTTTACATACTAATGAGCTTAACTTTTCTTTGCCTAGTGCTATTGTGACTCTTTTGCAGGACTTTAATGATGTGTTTCCAAATGAGGTCCCTAATGGTTTGCCACCTATTAGGGGACTTGAGCATCAAATAGACTTTGTTCCTGGAGCTACCATTCCTAATAGACCCGCATATAGAAGCAACCCCGAGGAGATAAAGGAGCTTCAAAGGCCGGTTAAAGAACTCTTGGCAAAGGGATATGTGAGGGAGAGCATGAGTCCTTGTGCGGTACCGGTTCTACTAGTGCCCAAAAAGGATGGAACGTGGAGGATGTGCGTTGACTGTCGTGCAATTAATAAAATCACTATAAAGTTTTGACATCCTATTCCTAGACTTGATGACATGCTTGATGAATTGCATGGTTCTTGTGTGTTTAGTAAAATTGATCTTAAAAGTGGATATCATCAAATTAGGATTAGAGAGGGAGATGAATGGAAAACTGCCTTTAAAACAAAATATGGTTTATATGACTGGTTGGTGATGCCATTTAGGTTATCTAATGCACCTAGCACTTTTATAAGGTTAATGAACCATGTTTTGCGTGCTTTTATTGGTAAGTTTGTAGTTGTCTATTTTGATGATATTTTGATCTATAGTAAAAGCGTAGAAGAACACATTGAACATTTGCAAAGTGTATTAACTGTTTTAAGGAAGGAAAAATTGTATGCTAATTTGAAGAATGTTCCTTTTGTACAAATCAGATTGTTTTTCTTGGTTATGTTGTGAGTGCTAAAGGAATTGAGGTTGATGAAGAGGAGGTAAAGGCTATCAAGGAGTGGCCTACACCTAAAAGTGTAAGTGAGGTAAGAAGTT
Source organism: Atalantia buxifolia (assembly GCA_030444775.1). Lineage (NCBI taxonomy): Eukaryota > Viridiplantae > Streptophyta > Magnoliopsida > Sapindales > Rutaceae > Atalantia > Atalantia buxifolia. The sequence goes on from CM059833.1 coordinate 11,350,923, forward strand.
TTCATGGTTTGACTAGTTTTTATAGAAGATTTGTGAAAGATTTTAGCACCCTTGCTGCACCATTAACTGAAATTGTGAAGAAACATGTGGGATTTAAGTGGGGTAGTGAACAATAAAGGGCATTTAATCTAATCAAGGAGAAATTAGTTTCTGCACCATTACTTGCTTTACCTGATTTTGCTAAAACTTTTGAAATTGAGTGTGATGCTTCAGGTATAGGTATTGGAGCTGTTTTGATGCAAGAAGGGTGTCCAATTGCCTATTTTAGTGAGAAATTAAGTGGAGCAGCCCTAAACTATCCCACCTATGACAAGGAGATGTATGCATTGGTGAGAGCATTGGAAACTTGGCAACATTATCTTCTACCTAAAGAGTTTGTTATACACACTGATCATGAGTCCTTGAAGCATTTGAAAGGGCAAGGTAAGTTGCATAGGAGACATGCCAAATGGGTTGAATTTATTGAGCCATTTCTTTATGTGATCAAATACAAACAAGGTAAGGAGAATGTGGTGGCTGATGCATTATCTAGAAGGTATGCACTTATCTCTACATTAAATGCAAAGTTGTTTGGATTTGAGCATATTAAAGAATTATATGTTAATGATCCTGATTTTACTAATGTGTTTAATGCTTGTGAGAAAGTTGCATTTGGAAAGTTCTATAGGCATGATGGGTACTTATTTAGAGAGAATAAATTGTGTGTGCCTCATAGTTCTTTGCGTGAATTGCTTGTGCGTGAAGCCCATAGGGGAGGTTTAATTTGGCATTGCAAAGACTTTAGATGTTTTAAAAGAACACTTTTTTTTGCCACATATGAAACGTGATGTTGAAAGAATATGTGAGAAGTGTATCACTTGTAAATATGCTAAGTCTAAAGTTTTACCCCATTGATTGTATAACCGCCCATACCTAGCGAACATTGGGTTGATATTTCTATGGACTTTGTTTTGGGTTTACCTAGGTCAAAAAGAGGAAAGGATTCTGTGTTTGTTGTTGTTGATAGGTTTTCAAAGATGGCACATTTCATTCCATGTCACAAAACGGATGATGCAACAAACATAGCTAATTTGTCTTTCAAGGAAATAGTCAGATTGCATGGAGTGCCAAGGAGCATAGTTTCAGATCGAGATGCTAAGTTCTTGAGCCACTTTTGGAAAACTTTGTGGGGTAAGTTGGGTACTAAACTTTTGTTTTCTACTACTTGTCATCCACAAACTGAGGTTGTAAATAGAACTTTGTCTACTTTGTTGCGTGCCATTATTCAAAAGAACTTGAAAATGTGGGAAGAATGTTTGCCACATGTTAAATTTTCTTACAATAGAACTATCCATTCAGCTACTAAATTTTCACCATTTGAGATTGTATATGGTTTTAATCCATTAGCTCCTTTGGATTTATTGCCTTTACCTATTGATGAACGTTCTAGTATGGATGGTAAAAAGAAAGCTGAATTTGTCAAGCAATTGCATGAGAGAACGCGACAACACATAGAAAAGAGAACTGAACAATATGCTACTCAAGCCAACAAAGGACGTAAGCAAGTGGTTTTTCAGTCTGGAGATTCGGTTTGGGTGCATATGAGAAAGGAGAGGTTTCCAGCACAAAGGCGTTCCAAGTTGCTTCCAAGGGGAGATGTTCCATTTTAAGTGGTTGCACGGATCAATGACAATGCCTACAAATTGGATCTTCCTGGTGAGTATAATGTGAGTGCTACTTTCAATGTTTTTGACCTATCTCCTTTTGATGTAGGTGAAGATTCGAGGACGAATCCTTTTGAGGAGAGGGGGAATGATGAGAACCATCAAGAAAATACCATTAAAGATTCAAGTGATCCTTTGCACATTCATGGAGGCCCAATTACAAGAGCTAAAAGCAAAAAGATGCAAGCTACTTTAAATGGATTAATTGAGAAAATATGGGTTGAAAATACAATTCAAGATGCAAGACATCATGAATTGGGCTTGGAGAGAAGACAAGGCATTGTGGCTATTATTCAAGCTATTGGGCAGCCAAATACACAACTTGGATCAAATGCAGCAAGGGCAACTTCGGAATAAAACTGGTATTGATTGAGCCTGAAGAAATATACAAGCTATATACCGTTGGAAAGATAATTAAGTTAGCTTTCAAATGCATTTTACAGAGCTGGATTTGGAGTTCTCTAGAAGGAGTTATGACCAATTCATTACAGCTTGTTCAGACTTGGGATTTTCAACGACTCCTTTGTTTTCAACTTCATTTGTTTGTTTTGTTTCAATTTTGTCAATGTGTAAGGTAAGTCTACCATCAATGATGGTGGGCTAACAATAAGTTTTTCAATGATAGCATTAATTATGGTTGGTTGGTGAAGACTTTTTGAAGCATCCTTTGACGAACCTATACTTGGAGGGTTGTTCCAATGTTTTCATTTATATTTTTAGGATCTTGGGTTTCTATTGGTGTATTTAAACTCAGCAACCTTGTTATGTAAGGAATTAGAGATTAATGTTATTTGAATTTGAAAGATTTTTCTTTCTTTGGTTCTTTTGAGAACTAGTGAACTTTATCAAGAATTAGCATTCTTGTGGTGTTCCAAATTTAAACTTATCACACACCTTCTCATCTATTTCTTGAGTGTGGCGTCAATATCATTCTCTATACCTTTGGTTCATGTTTTCTTAAGCATTGGGTCAAGGTTTTGTTTGTGTTAAATCTGTTTAAAACTTTCTTGGGAAGTTGAAACTTCAATTTAAGTGTGGGTTTTAAAGTTTCATTGTGGGATTCGCATCATAAAAGTTAGTAGTTAGAGTTAGTTTGGTCCAAATTAAGTCCAAATATATCCAAGATGTAAGTCCAAGTCTTGATTATTGCGAGGAATTTCGTTTAGGGATCTTATTACAAATTATTTATAATTTTATGGCCACACCATAATTTTTAAAAGTTTAGAATTGAGCCATTTGGGATGAAAGTGAAACTTCTGAAAGATATTGGGGTCAAAACGTAATTATGAAAGAATGAGCTAGAAACGAGAATTGTTGGGGTGAAACTAGAATTATGAATGATGTGGGGATAAAAGGGAATTTAAGAAAAAGAAAAGGGGGCAAACTAAAATTTACATATAAGAGAAAAATAAAAATGGAAAAACAGACCAAAATAAAAACTTTTCCTCGGCAACGGCGCCAAAAATTTGACACCACTTAAAAGTAATTTTAAACCCCAAGTATAAGAGTATTTTGTTGTATTATAGCTCGGTGAGTCCGAGGTCGATCCACAGAGAAAAGATTTAATTTGTTTATTTTATTTTATCTAAAAATTGAAATTAAAACTTGAATATAAACAATTTAATTTAAATGAAACTATGAAGTTGAACTAATTAGGGTTATGGATCCACTCTTAATAGTAAATAAAACTTAATAAATTCTTTTTGCCATTTTTTTAAGATTTATTGCCCAAAAGATTAATTATATAAATTATTATTATTATTCCTTTAATTTTATGATGGATTAAGTATTTATTTTGCCAAAATTTAATTTGTCTACAACAAGTCAAAATACCATTTTACCATACTTTATATTAAGATCTTAAGAATTTATTGTGTCAAATTCATTTGTTTGTCTACAATAAATCAAAATTTTAAAATATAAAACATGTATAAAATTAAATAGAATTTGATTAAATCATATTTATTTCCTAAGAGTTTCACCTTCCCCTAACTAATGTTATTTAGTTAAGCATAATTGAAATAAAAAGAAATATTAAAATTAAATTACTTATAATTAAAAGTAATAAAAACAACTAAAATTGAAAATAAAACTAATTTTATTTATAAAAATAATTATACAAAATATTAAAAACACACCTGAGAATTAAGATTACAGGGAGATGAAGAGAATTTGAGAAGAAGAGAGTTATAGAGAGATAATTAAAAACTTAAAAATGAGGCTCTACTTATAGAAAAATAAATTCATAATCCAGTGCTTTACGGATCCTCACAACCTTTTGATCAAGATCTAATGGCTGGTCAAACTTTAAAAGTCAACATCACACGTGGCATCATTTGACTCGTCCGATTTGGCCAAAGAACGGTTAAAATTCTACAGGTTAATGGGTGGATCGGGTCGACCCGAATACAAAGATTCGAATCCTACAATTTGCTTCACCAACCACTGCCACGTGGCACAATCAGGGCCATTGAATCATGAACGGTTGAGATTCAGTCAAAATTACCAGCTATCCCATGTAAGCTCATTTCATCATCCAATTAGTGCTCAGTCAACAGGAAAAGTCAACTCTTTTTGCACAAGCCCAATTTTAAGTCGATCTTGACTGATCTTAAAGTTTTTCAGACCTCCAAAATCCAAATTTGACCTTTGTTTAACTATTTGAAGCCTCAATTTATGTGAAATTAGTATTTTTCCTAATAAACACATAAAAATACACAAAATTAGATATATTTAAAACATAATTAATAATTTCTAATATATTACATAAACAAAAATATAAATTATAAATTAAATACAAAATAACATTATTATCACTTGTTTAATTTAACACTAATCAAAGCTTAGAAAAAAAGAGAGGGAACTGATTCTATAAATTGAAGGAGAGAAAGAGAGCTACCACCAAGTTGAGTTAACTCGACCTGCCTCTATCTTCCATTTTCAACCACCCTACCCGCAAAGGGAGGTACTAATTGAAAGCTTAAGAGTCAGCCACCATTTCTCTACTATCGAAAAATGATTAAACAGCCACCGATCGAAGCCACGATTTTCCGTGACAAGTATACCTCGTTTCGTAGTAAATTTACTGGGTTCGTGGCATGTTATTGCCTGGGTATTATTACTAACCTCACCACCTTCTGTTTCCAACCATCCACAACCACCTTGGAGCGGATTTGCCTTCGATCGACTGTTGGAGGATTCACAGCTTTAGGAACTCGATCTGGAGCTGCCGTCTCACGTTGGAGCTAACTGCTACCATCATCGGAGTAAAATAGGCCAAAATCATCTAATCCAAGCTTTCTGACCATCGTCGCTTGATTTCCGATCGCTATTGATTAGTGAGGGCATTTTGATAATTTCAAACTTTGAGGATAATTTTGTAATTTTTGACTTCATGGATATTTTAGTAATTTCTTAAATTAAGGATAGGCTGGTAATTACAATTCTGAGGGTAATTCAGAAATTTTTTATTGAGGGGTAATCTAGTAATTTCTGGATGCAGGGGTATTTTGGTAATTTTATAGATGTAGGAATGGTTTATTATAGGTAAATTTTGTTTCGAGTTTGTTAGTTGTATTTTGTATTTATGAAAAATAATTATGTCGTTTTCCTAATTTAAGAGGAAACGTGAATGAGAATAAATTCGCAAGTGTTGACGATACCTGCGTTTGAGCATCGTCATTGTAAGTGGAATATACAAACCCTATTTTCATAGTTTGTTATGATAGTAAAGTATGTTTGTGAAATAAGTATTTTAAATACTCGGATTTAGTGATTTTCTTGAAATTGAATTTAGTTACGTATTGATTTGTTATTAAAAAGTGCATGGTTAATGGTTTTCTGTATGGACTTTGAATAAAGCATGATTGTATTTAAAAAATGAGAAAAGTGGATTCAAATGTGTTAATAAAAGAAAAGTATGGTAAAAAAGCTATATCAATATGAATATAAAGATTGCTTTTAAAATCATTAGACAATATCCTTCCCCTCTAAATACAGTGAGACATTTGAGATTAAAGGCCTTTGGAGCTGTCTGAACACACTTAAAGACCGTGTGTTTGGGTATTTTTGCCTTTTGGGGACATATGCATGCACTATGATGATAATAATGATACAGATACAAAGATACAGATAACATATAAGGCTTTTGGGATTCGTCTGAGTACACAAAGAGGCTTTTGGCTGTGTACTTGGGCGCATTTTATATTTTGGGGACTAGATTATGCATGCACAAATATGATGAGATATAAGATAACTTGTGTAGCTGAGGATACGATGGTACCAAATAGTACGTCATTGCACCATCTATGGAGATCTGGATATGAGATATGGTAAGATATGAGATGACACTTCCTTGTTTATCCGTATAGCTTCGAACATGACAGTACCTAGATAGTACGTCATTGCACTATCCGTAGAGTTCCGCATATGACAAGATTATTTTCTTGGATATTTGATTGGTGATAGTTTCAGTATTCAGTATTTGATATTATGAGTGTGCCTGATTTCAATTGAAGAAGTTTATTTAAGTTCTTATTAATTTATTTTTAAGTAAATTTATGTTCAAAAACTACTATTCACTCACTCAGCCTACAAAGTTTTATACTCACCCAATTTTATTAACCACCCCCCCAGTAGGAGATTTGCAAGTATAACAGTCGACCCAGCAACGATAGTTATTTTGAAATTATGGCCATGTTGATGAGATTAAGGATAAGACTATCACAAGCACATAGGATGAGGTATATTTATATCCTATTCAAGTTCCCGTCGGACCCATTACGAGAGGTCGAGCAAAGAAATTCAAAGAAGCGCTTAATGGATTGATTCAAGCAATTTGGGCTCAATCAAATTCATGGAGGCCCTTTGAAGGAATCGCTCATGATAAATGCATGATTCAGGCTTTTGAAGTTTCTAAATATTCACTTCCACGAAATAGGGAGTTGGTTTGCACATTATGGCGGAAAAATATATTATTTTCCTTTTCCAGATACTTTCCCATTTCTTAAAGAGGCTATTGGGAAAACAAATCAGTTAGTTCTATTTTAATTGCCTGGTTTCTATTTAATTGATGTAAGGCATTCAAAGCCAAATAGGATTTTGATTTGGTTTAAATTCTTTCCTATTTACTTTAGGTTAGGATTCTAATTTGGCTTAAATTCTTTCCTATTTAGTTAGATTAGGATTCTAATTTGGTTTAAATTCTTTCCTATTTACTTAGATTAGGATTCTAATTTAGTTTAAATTCTTTCCTATTTACTTAGATTAGGATTCTGATTTGGTTTAAATTCTTGTAACCAATCCTATATAATGTACTCGTATCTAATAAACGAGAGGAGGTTTTTTTTTATGCAATTGTGAGAGTTAATTCTCTTTGGCTCTTTACGAACTCTTTGAACTTATCGGATTTCCGTGGCGTTCAATATCTTGACTTATCAATCAGACCTTCCATAGCTGATTGTGGCGTCTTCCACATTCCAAGGTTCGTGCTTCCAATAAGCATTGGGTCAAGGTTCCATTCCATTCTTGGGTATAGATTCGATCTTGGGAACTAATTTGGTTAGGGTCGCGTCAGTTCTTGACGGGGTTCGTATCATTTGGTATCAGAGCTTAGGCTCCATGGCCAGATCCATCTATCTTTGTTGCTTTTCATTCTTGTTTGAATTTTTCATCCTTGTTCTAGTATCAAAAATAAAAAAAAAACCGTGAACAGTATTTTTTTAGGGTTTCCTTTTTAAATCAATTTTGTATCCTTGTGGTTAATTCTCCTTAAATCCACAAGTTTTACTTATTCCTCTAAAAAAAAAACCCTTTCTTAAAATCTTTCATTTTTTTTTCTCTCCATTATTTGTGTCTTGAAAGTCAAAAAATAAGTTTTACTTAATAGGTGAAATTTTTGTCCAAAATCAAAATTCAACTTTCGTACACATTACCTTCTTATTCTTGAAATTAAATTCTCTTTAATGTCATCTTTGTTAATTACTGCTGAAATCTTGATATTAGTTTGATTAGTTTGATAAGAACCGAGTGAGTATTACTAAGAGTGGAAAAAGGCAAGAGAGTGTGAGCATATTAGAGGGTAAAACCCAATTAATTTGAGTGAAACACGAGTGGAATTGAGTGATTCATTTTTGTTGAGTGAAACACGTAAGGGAGTGAGATGAGGTCCTTCCACATTATTTTTAACTTTTTTTTGCAGATAATAGCTATGTCTCACAACCTAGAACGAAACACAAATGAAGAGGATCAATCTGCAACTATTCAGAATTTACAAATTCAAGCATTGATGAGAGAGATGAGAAGTATGATGAGGGCTGAATTAGAGCTTATACACGAGCATTTGGATAAAGTGGAGAGCACAGGTGCAGGGCAGCCACAACCCGTTCCCCAAGCACGTAGAAGAAAGAGCTCCAGTTAGAGGAGAGATTGATGATTATTATAGGGATGAGTATGATGAGGGTGAGGACTCAACGGGTAGCTATAGGAGAGACGAACAAGGCAGGAGAGCTAGGAATAGAGATGATGGATTGAGTGGCATAAAGATGAAGATTCCATCTTTTCAAGGTAAATCCGACCTAGAAGCATACCTTGAATGGGAGAAGAAAATGGAGTTCATATTTGATTGCCACAATTATTCAGAGGCAAAAAAGGTTAAATTGGTTGTGATTGAGTTTTCTGGCTATGCCATTACTTGGTGGGATCAACTTGTTATAAGCGAAAGGCGAAATAGAGAACGTCCAATTGAGACATGGGATGAAATGAAATCATTGATGAGAAGGCGTTTTGTACCTAACCACTGTTATCGAGATTTGTACCAAAAATTACAACGTCTTCAACAAGGTAGCCGAAGTGTTGAGGATTATTATAAAGAAATGGAGATTGCCATGATTAGAGCAAATGTGGAGGAGAATAGAGAAGCAACCATGGCAAGATTCTTAAGTGGTCTTAATTGGGAGATTGCAGATAAAGTTGAGTTGCAGCATTACGTGGAGATTGAGGAGATGGTCCACAAGGCTATCAAGATTGAGCAACAACTCAAGAGGAGGGATAACACTCGTGCAGGCCCAAGCTTGAGTTCCACTCCTTGGAAGCCGAGCTATGCGAAATGAGATGAGAGGCCACAAGCATCTACTGCACCTAAGCAAGTAACCGAGCACTCCAAGCACAATTCACAAGGTAACACCGTGACTCCTACTAGTAAGAATCGTGACATTAAGTGTTTTAAATGTCAAGGCAGGGGGCATATTGCAAGTGAATGTGTGAATAAAAGAGTTATGGTGTTGCGGGAATTGACTTTAGTAGCGAGGAGAGCTTTGAGTGTTCAAGTAAAGGAAGACGAAGCAGTGCAACGGGAACACATTTCCATACTAGGTGCTATGTTCAAGACAAAGTATGTAGTATGATTATTGATGGAGGAAGTTGTACTAATGTTGCTAGTACTATAATGGTAGAGAAATTAGGGCTTTCGACACTTAAACACCCACGGCCATACAAACTACAATGGTTAAATGACAGTGGTGAGATGAAAGTGAACAAGTAGGTACTAGTGAGTTTTCGGATTGGCAAGTATGAAGATAAGGTGCTTTGTGATGTAGTGCCAATGCAGGCTGGACACTTGTTACTTGGGCGTCCTTGGCAATTCGACAGATGTGTGAAGCATGATGGCTTCACCAACAAATATTCATTTGTATTTAATCAACACAACATCACTCTTGTTCCATTAATACCAAAGTAGGTTTACGGAGACCAAGTAAGTCTACAGAGAGAGAGTGAGGAAAAGAAAAAGAGAAAAAAAAAGAGTGAAATTCAAAAAGAGGCCGAGGAAAATATGAGGGAAAAACCAAAGAAAAATATGGCCATTGAGCGAAAATCAGATGGAAAACAAAATAATTTCTATGCGAGAGCAAGTGAGATAAAAAAAGCATTGTTTTCACATCAGCCGATGATTGTACTTTTGTACAAAAAGGCATTTTTGAACACTAACGAATTTGACCTTACTTTGCCTAGTTCTATTACTTTTCTTTTGCAGGAGTATGAGGATGTTTTTCCTGAGGAAACACCACATGGTTTACCTCCAATCCGAGGGATTGAGCATCAGATTGATTTTGTACCCGGTTCAACCATTCCAAATAGACCAGCTATAGGAGCAATCCAGAGGAGACCAAGGAACTTCAAAGCCAAGTTGATGAATTGATGGAAAAAGGGTACGTGAGAGAAAGCATGAGTCCATGTGCAGTTCCTGTTTTATTAGTTCCTAAGAAGGATGGGACATAGAGGATGTGTGTTGACTGTCGAGCCATCAACAACATAACGGTAAAGTATCGACATCTCATTCCTAGACTAGATGACATGCTTGATGAATTACATGGGTCTAGTGTATTTTCCAAAATCGATTTGAAAAGTGGATATATTCAGATTAGAATGAAAGAAGGAGATGAATGGAAAACTTCCTTTAAAACAAAATATGGTTTGTATGAATGGTTAGTCATGCCTTCTGGCCTAACTAATGCCCCAAGCACTTTTATGAGACTTATGAATCATGTCTTGCGAGCTTTTATTGGCAAGTTTGTTGTTGTTTATTTTGATGATATCCTCATTTATAGCAAAAACATAAATGATCATGTAGTACATTTGAAATCTGTTTTAGATGTGCTTAGAAAAGAAAAGTTGTTTGCTAATCTGAAAAGTGTACTTTTTGCACAAATAAACTTGTGTTTCTAGAATTTGTTGTGAGTGCATAGGGTATACAGGTAGATAAGGAAAAGGTACGTAAAATTCAAGAGTGGTCGAGTCCCACAAGTGTAAGTAATGTGAGAAGCTTTCATGGGCTTGCTAGTTTCTATCGATGATTTGTGAAAGACTTTAGCACATTAGCCGCACCGCTTACTGAAGTAATAAAAAAAGATGTTGGATTCAAATGGGGAGAAGCGCAAGAGAAGGCATTTCAAATAATCAAGCAAAAGCTGACCAATGCTCCTTTATTGTCTTTGCCTAACTTTAATAAAACATTTGAAATTGAATGCGATGCTTCAAGTATTGGTATTGGTGCAGTCCTAATGCAGGAAGGACGACCAATTGCCTACTTTAGTGAAAAGTTGAGTAGGGCAGCCTTAAACTACCCTACTTACGATAAGGAGTTGTATGCATTGGTTCGAGCATTAGAAACGTGGCAGCACTACCTATGGCCTAAGAAGTTCGTGATTCACACCGATCATGAGTCTTTGAAACACCTTAAAGGCCAACACAAGCTGAATAAGAGACATGCTCGATGGGTAGAATTCATTGAGACATTTTCATATGTCATTCGTTACAAGCAAGGTAAGGAAAACATTGTTGCAGATGTGCTTTCCCGCAGGTATGTCTTAATGTCAACACTTAATGCTAAATTACTTGGGTTTGAACATATTAAGGAATTGTATGCTGATGACCATGATTTTAGTGTTGAATATCAAGCTTGTGAAAAGATCGCAGTCGGTAAATATTATAGGCATTCATGGCTATTTATTTCGGAAGAATAAACTATGTGTGCCTAACTGTTCTTTGAGAGATTTGCTAGTGAGAGAATCCCATAGAGGAGGGTTAATGGGGCATTTTGGAGTTGTAAAGACTCTAGCAGTATTACAGGAACACTTTTATTGGCCACATATGAAGCGAGATGTTGAAAGACTTTGTGGTAAATGCGTTAATTGTAGGCAAGCCAAATCGAAAGTGCAACCTTATGGCTTATACACCCCTTTGCTAATACCTAGTGTACCTTGGACTGATGTTTCGATAGATTTTGTGCTAGGTTTACTTAGGTCTGGACAAGGGAAAGACTCAATTTTTGTGGTTGTGGATGGATTTTCAAAGATGGCACATTTTATTCCATGCCACAAAACAGATGATGCTTCAAATGTTGCTAGCCTATTCTTTAGGGAGATTATAAGGTTGCATGGTATGCCCAGGACAATTGTTTCTGATAGAGATGCTAAGTTTTTAAGTTACTTTTGGAAAACCTTATAGGCTAAGTTAGGAACTAAGTTGTTGTTTTAAACTACTTGTCACCCTTAAACTGATGGTCAAACAGAAGTTGTGAATAGGAAGATTGTTTACCTCATGTTGAGTTTGCTTATAATAGTTCTGTTCATTCTGCTACTAAGTATTCACCATTTGAAATTATTTATGGTTTTAATCCTTTAACCCCATTAGATTTAACTCCATTACCTGTTTCTGAGCGTGTTAACTTAGATGGCAAGAAAAAGGCTGAAATTATTAAACAGATACACGAGAGGGCGAAGTTCAACATTGAGTGGAGAACTGAGCAATATGCTAAACAAGCCAACAAAGGGCGACATAAGATAGTCTTTGAACCTGGCGATTGGGTGTGGTTACACTTGCGCAAGGAACGATTTCCGAAACGAAGAAAATCTAAGCTATTACCTCGAGGGGATGGTCCATTCCAAGTTTTGGAACGAATCAATGACAATGCATACAAACTGGATTTGCCTGATGAGTACAATATAAGTGCTACTTTTAATGTTTCTGATTTAAGTCCTTTTGATGTAGGTGACGATTTGAGGACAAATCCTCTTCAAGAGGAGGGGAATGATGAGATTAAGGATAAGACTATCACAAGCACATGGGATGAGGTATATTTAGATCCTATTCAAGTTCCCGTCGGACCCGTTACGAGAGCTCGAGTAAAGAAATTCAAAGAAGCGCTTAATGGATTAATTCAAGCAACTTGGGCTCAATCAAATTCATGGAGGCCCTTTGAAGGAATCGCTCATGATAAATGCATGATTCAGGCTCTTGAAGTTTCCAAATATTCACTTCCATGAAATAGGGAGTTGGTTTGCACATTATGGCGGAAAAATATATTATTTTCCTTTTCCAGATACTTTCCCATTTCTTAAGGAGGCTATTAGGAAAACAAATCAGTTAGTTCTATTTTAATTGCCTAGTTTCCATTTAATTGATGTGAGGCATTTAAAGCCAAATAGGATTCTGATTTGGTTTAAATTCTTTCATATTTACTTAGATTAGGATTCTAATTTGGTTTAAATTCTTTCCTATGTAGTTAGATTAGAATTCTAATTTAGTTTAAATTCCTTCCTATTTACTTAGATTAGAATTCTGATTTGGTTTAAATTCTTTCCTATTTACTTAGATTAGGATTCTAATTTGGTTTAAATTCTTTCCTATTTAGTTAGCTTAGAATTCTAATTTGGTTTAAATTCTTTCCTATTTAGTTAGCTTAGAATTCTAATTTGGTTTAAATTCTTTCCTATTTACTTAGATTAGGATTCTGATTTGGTTTAAATTCTTGTAACCAACCCTATATAATGTACTCGTACCTAATAAACGAGAGGAGGTTTTTTTTGAAGCAATTGTGAGAGTTAATTCTCTTTGGTTTTTTACGAACTCTTTGAACTTATCGGATTTCCGTGGCGTTCAATATCTTGACTTATCAATCAGACCTTTCATTGCTGATTGTGGCATCTTCCACATACCAAGGTTCGTGCTTCCAATAAGCATTGGGTCAAGGTTCCATTCTATTCCTGGGTTTAGATTCGATCTTGGGAACTAATTTGGTTAGGGTCGCGTCAGTTCTTGACGGGGTTCATATCACACGTGATGGTGCTAGGAGTCATAGATGCTTCTGGGATATTTTGGATTGTATAACTTTGTTATATTTAGTGATTAAGGACAATCTATTGTATTTTGACATTAGATATTTGGATGATATTTGGTATTTTGATTGAGCAAGTTGGTTGTGGATGTTCCTTGAATATTGAACCCTTTTGGGAGTGTTCATTTTATAAATTTGCAAGTTGAAAATATTATGTTTATAAGGGAGAATCTACCGGATTTTTGGTAGAATTCTCTAGATTGATTTGCCCTAAAGGGTTTGAAGTGGGTTGTCTCATGCTGTATTGTTGTACTTAATATTTTTTTTTTTAGTTTTGGTGATGAGGAGAAGGAAGCATGAATCAAAGTTTTGCTTAGACTCATTCTATAGTTTATTAATGTCTAGTTTATGAAATTTAAATCATCATCAAACTTATGGATTATTTTTATTTAATATTTTAATGTAACTTCATTTTAATGTTAAGATGTTCATATTTTAAGGCACTCTAGCTCTCACTATTAAGTTTCTCTTTTTTTTAATTCATGTTTTAATTCATCTTCTCATGATCTCCAGTTCATCATCACTATCCGTATCATCCAAAACTAGGACAATATGGATTGCACATATGGGCTTCGGGAGCATCCTATATGAAATGTCCATTGATTTTGTCAGGATATACTGGGTATCCATCTGACGAAAATCCATGGACTGGGAGATCTTTTTCTTGACCAGTAGATACTGTCGTGACCATAGCAGTTTCTGAGATGGGCTTAGTTTCAAGTGTTTGAAAAGACAGTTTGACCTGTCCATCATTTCTTCTTTTAAAAGTGGCTTCTATTGTTTGAACTGGTTCAGAGTTTTGGTGAAAATGCTCATAGTTGGTGAGCCATTCTAGTGGCATGAGTTTAAGAAATTCTTGCTTTTGGATTTGTTTGGGAATTTGAATTATGGTTGGTATAATATCTGTATCAACAAGGATCATCAGGGCATTTCATATGGTGTGGGCTGTAGGAACATCTAGTGCATGATTCTATAATCGATACACTATTTGGTGATGGAGGGTTGCAATTTTTGAAGTGGGTGTTTGTTCTGCTCTTTGGAGTTGGATTTGAACTTTCAAAGTTGTTGGCATGTTGGGATCTTCTACAGACATGTTGAAATTTGGATAAAAAGTCAATAAAACACTACTGCCATGAAGTGTTGTCAGGATAGTTCCAATAACAGCATGTTGATACTGTTTAAACCTCGTGTCTAGAAGAGCAATTCTAGCCGTAACAGGTAAGCCTTTTCTGCCATGGAGTGTAAGAATCAATCTAACGCCACCAAGATGAAGATGTGTATACCCTTCTCGTTTAAGTGGCTACGAGATCTGTAGGTATTTCCAAAGTGACTTATTGTTCACTTTGAGAGGCTTGGAGGGCACACTGATCTAGTCGGGATGACTGGATGTATTTTTTTGGGAGAGGTCTTCTGGTAGAGATTAGGGTTCAGATGCTTCTGTGATTCATTGATTTGAGTAGACTTAGGAATATAAGAGTATTCAACTAAGTTTTTGATTTTTGTTATCAGCTCTTTGGTAAGGAAAGAGTAGAAGACAGAGAAATATGAGGTGACGAAGAGGAAGAAGGAGCTGAAGATGACATAATTGTTTCCATATTTTTGAAATCTTCTTCTAGGAGATCAAATAATGTTATCTGAGATTACTAATGATACTACCTTTTTCTGGTTTGTTTGGCTCTGATACCATCTGGGAAGTTGTACATGGCGTTGTTACACCAGAACTACAATAGTGCTAAGACTGTCCTTAGGGCCAATAGCCCACAAGTTCTGGTTTTCAGCCGATATATACTTATCCATCAAATGCCAAATCCGAAAATCATAATAGAAAAAAGTTTTTCACTATACCACCCAAAAACACGGTCACCTTAGACCTTCAAAGAGCGTGAACGTTGTGAGAAAACAATTTTGTTTGTACAAAATCAGTTTTGAAGGATAAAATCAAGACCTTTCTGGTGCACAGGATCCTTAAGTTTTAAGGCAAGTACAGAGCATACTCAGTGTAGAAAATTAGAGGTGAATGTATCTTTATTAACTCAAATAACTTCTTTGATTCCTAGAAGAGAAAAGAGAATTTAGGAAGACATGATAAGAGATAGAGGAAAGCTTAATTTCATTATGTCTTGAATTTTACATAAGAGAGAGACCTCTTATATAGAGGCCCGGAGGCAAAGAGATAAGGCAGGACCCTTATCTTTTTCAAAAGCTTACAATGATTAAAGCAAAAGCATACTCATAAATCACGCCAAAGAAAAATACACTTTAGACAAGACAGGACCCTCGTCTAATTATTAAAGCAAACTTTTAATAAAGCTTCACGTGTCATCATGGAGTGGATGGGAACCTTGATGGAGACATGTCACCAGTCTCTTTTTCATATTGTTTTCTTACACGTAATATCTGTTGACAGATTTACTCAAGATGAGGGATACAAGACCCAACCAATTGGGTTTTAAGCATCCTGTACATCTGTTGACACCAAAATCTAGTCGAGTTAGATAGCTGCTAAATACTAAATCTTTGTGTCAACATTAATTTTATTTGTTGAGGAAGCAACTTAGAAATCATGAAAGATGTCTTGCGACCACTAGTGGAACCTGCAAACACCTACAATCATAGTGGAAGGTGAGAGGTGTCGAAAAATTTTCCAGTGTTAATCCTACAGGAACAATAAACTAAATAAATTATGGTTTCTCATGAAGAATAATATCAAGAAAATGTAACAAAAAAATAAAAATTGAAACAGAAAGTTGAACCTCCCTCTTTATTACTTAAGGGAGACGTTTTACCCTTGGTATGTTTGTGATTGAAAGATGGAATTAGGGAATGTCTTTTTTATTCCCCCTCTCTCTATACCAAGGAGCACCCATCTCCATCATAGAGGAGTCCTCCCCATTTTTCTTTTCCATCTGTAGGGATAGAGAGCCAGGTTGTTTAACCACCCTGCCATAAGTGCATTTCATTCCCACTTTGTGCCGAAGGAATTGGCCTAGGCTGACCCCTTCCACTTCCTTTTCATCTTTCCTTTTTATAAAATAAAAAGGAAAGTAGGCTTACTAAACCACCCAAACAACATCTTTTCCTAAAAATCGAACTAAAATGTTGATTTGATTCATTTGAATCTATGAACATAAAATTGAAAAAAATAGAAACTTTAAACTATTACATATGAATTCATACAATATATAATTGACATTATAGAACTTTTTTATCATTATGATACATATTTTCTAAAGTAATACTCAATCAAGTGAAATTAAAATTATTTCTTTTCAATTACAATCCATTCCAATACTAATAAGCTATGAAACAACCCTGAAAGCAAAAAAAAAAAAAATGAAAACAAAAACCTTTTAACTTCAGTATGCCATAAACAAATGTAATTTTAGTATTGCAAAGAAATACTCATTCAAGTGAAAAAAATAATGATTTCTTTTCCATTGTAATACATGTAAAAGATAAATTAATAAATAAACAAGACCCAACATGAAATGTACCAAAGTGACCGAAATTCCTTCCCTATTGCTTTTGACACCTCCCACAAGACAACATTTTTCATTAGTAGAAAACAAATAGGGTAATTTTTAGGACCTCCCTTGAGGTTTGGTGTATTGACAGTCTCATAGAAAGTATTCACATAATTACAAGGACCTCCCCTGATGTTAATACATAGTTGTCTTGTGATAACTCTATGAAATGAGAGTTATCATAGCACTTTTAGACTTAAATCAATACTACTTAGAGAGTAAATAATGTGTTTTAATTGCATTTTTGTTATGTTTTGCATAAACATTCATCTTAGTTTATTAGTAATAAATTTTGTTTGATTTAGAATAATTTGTGTGCTAAATCATATGCATAATTGTAGGTGTTTGGAAGCCCAAATTTCAAGAAAGGAATGCTGATGCAATAGACTTGCAAAAGATAGAAAAAAACGTTGCTGTAGCAATCCTAGAACAATGACAAAGAAAATTCTGCGTGAGATACTTGCAGAATTGGTATCTGCAGTTTCCTAATCTGACTTATGCGCGACCTAGGCTTCTGTTTACCCTAATTTTCAACTGTAAAAGAAGCACACATCATAAGGAATAAAGGGGAGCCGTCACCCGAGAAAAATCACAAAGAAATACAAGAAAAACAAGATTCAAGAGAGAGATTGAGGGCTGCACAAGAGGAGAATTTGCAGAAATCAATTGAGGAGATCAGTCCTTCTTATTCTTCTCTTGTTTTCTTGTTAGACTCAGGGATATAAGAATATTCTACTAAATTTTCAATTTTTGAGGGACAAAGGGATCAATCATACTGGTTTCTGCACCAGTATCAATAAAACCAATGACTAATATGGGTTTATGGAATTTGGAAGGAAGTATTGAAAGTTTTAATGAAGGAGTGAAAGGTTTAGAAATTTCATTGACATTTTGGACTGTAGAAATAATTGAGATATCATCGGAATCTGAAGATTCTGCAATGATGAAAGCAGTCTGTTCATTATGTTCTGACTATTCTGAGAAATTGGACTCCACATCTTCATTTTCAAATGTGTTTCATGGCCGAAATTTTGTTCTTTATTTTTCTTTTGTAAATCATGAACTAGATTTATTTGTGGTTGAGTTATAAACAATCTTGATGGTTTATTGACTGAAAATATAAATTGTTGCATGTTTGTTGTAGCATTTTGTTTTGCTAATATTTATTTTTATAGCTAATATCAGACCCAGAATCTTCCTCTTACACAACAATTCTTGAAAACACTACCTCCGATTCAGAATCAGAATACCCAGATATTTCTGGTTTACTCATGGCAACTAACACTAATAATCCAAGCACTTCCACAGCCCCAATCATTGAAAGTGAAAGTTCCGAGGATGAAAGCAACCACTGCTAAGAAACCTCCCATCAAATCTCCTAGTCGAACTCCCAAGGCATCCAGCAAGCATAAAACGGCAAAACCCTCTGGAGATGCTGCAGCAATGCAAGCATCAAAAGAACCAGGAACTAAGAAAGCAAAGTCTGATCAACCCTCACCTTAAGAAGCTGTTGGTACCCCCCAACCAGTCCAAGCAACAAGAAGAAGAA
This sequence comes from Atalantia buxifolia, assembly GCA_030444775.1. Classification (NCBI taxonomy): domain Eukaryota; kingdom Viridiplantae; phylum Streptophyta; class Magnoliopsida; order Sapindales; family Rutaceae; genus Atalantia; species Atalantia buxifolia. The sequence continues at coordinate 11,369,370 of CM059833.1, forward strand.
GAAATCAGTTGCTGCAACATGAATCTCACCAGGGAAGAGTGCCCAAAGTGGAGCTCAACAGTAGTGATTTAGCTTCACCAATGTTGCAGCATAGCCCTCTAACAATAGGGGAGTACCCTCACCAGCCAGTTTATTTTATATCTTTCTAATACTTTTCTTTCATCTGGTTTTATTTTATTATTTATTTTGTAGGTCTTTTAATTTAGTGTATGTATGTTTATCATTATTTGGTTTAGTGTGCTTGTGAGGACACAGCACCTCTCAAGTTTGGGGGATTGTGTTATGGTGTAATATGGTGTTGTGTGTTTTGTGAGGACACAGCACCTCTCATGTATTGGTGTTGTGTGTTTTGTGAAGCTCTGTTATCTAGTATTTGTGTATGGATTAGAAATCCTAATGAAGATAAATTAAGGGTTATTCGATATGTGCCACAAAGTTGGTCGTCCCTATCAAACCAGTCTTCAACCACATCACAACCCCTGAGTTTTCACCACACCTTTTATGGACTCTTCTTGAATGGTTCTCACCGATCACCTGGTGGCGCAAACAGTTAAAAAATCTGTGTACTTTTCATGGATTAGACAGAATCCCAGAATCAGAAGCTAACATGTTCACCACAGTCTTCATCGTCCACAGGCCTTACTTCTAATATTCAAACACAAAAGATTACTGGACACAGGAAATGGCTTGCGAATGGAGAACTTACCCCCATCCATTCCCACTCAACCATGACACATCAGTTACCTCCGTCCTAAAAGCCTACCTCATGGAACTCAACAATGTTCAACCTCCTCCCAGTAATATTCACCACACATCCATCGGTCCAGCTCACACCCTTGAAATAATCCCAAAGACCCAGCCTTGTACCCCTAGTTCAAGTTCAAGTCCACATGGAATCCTTGTTACAGAACACCGTCCTAATTACACTGATGTCTTATTCCAAGATGCCCAGGATCCATATGAAGATTTCCATTCACTTCTCTCAGCAACAGAATCTCAAAACATTGTCATTGAACCTGATCCACCCAGAAAAACTGGTACAACATCACGTGACTTTCCAGAAGTATCGTCCTCACAATACCTACCGTACTCAACACAGCCTGAAGATTTCCCACAGCCAGTCCTTCCACCATCACCCAAAAAGATGTCTGACTCTGATGAAGAAAGATACTTGCAAGCTGAAGAGTACCTGAATCAACATCAGATACGCCGTGCAAAACGACAATATGAAAAAGACACAAGAGATGTGTCTCCATCAAGATTTCCCTCCACTCTATGAGTGCCGACAAGTTTTAAAGCTATTTTGTCGTGTTGTTATAATTAAGTTTGCTTTAGCTTTACTTTTCTTAAAGTAAAGTTTGTCGTAATAATTAAAGGATGCACAGTCATGCTTTAATTATTAAAGTTTGTATTAAAGTTTGTTTTATTACTTAGCTTTGTAAAAGATAAGGGTCCCACCTTATCAGTGTGTCTCCAGGACCTCTATATAAAGGTCTTTCCTCTCTTGTAAAATGCAAGCTTGAATCGAATTAAGTTTTCTCTATTTCGATCATGTCTTTCTAAATCTTTTCTATCTTCTAGGAATCAAAGAAGTTATTTGAATTAATAAAGATACGTTCACCTCTATTTCTATACTGAGTATGCTCTGCACTTGCCTTAGTTCCAAGGATCCTGTGCACCAGAAAAGTCCTGTTTTTATCCTCCAAAATCGATTTTTGTAAAACAAAATTGTTTTCTCACAATGTTCACCCTCTTTGAAAGCCATGAGTGCCGTGTTTCGGGTGGTATCGTGAAAAACTGTTTTCAATATGATTTTCGGATTTGGTATTTGATGGATAAGTGCGAACTACTAGTCCAAAGCATGCTCTTGCAGCATGATCTCTCTAGTTTAACAACGCCACATACAACTACCCAGAATAGTATCAGAATGGTATAAAAAATGTTACTTACCTCTTGATCTTTACTTCTCTAGACCTTTCTAAATTAAGGATTTCTTTACTCTTGTTATTATGCCTTAGAATAAAAGAGAATAAAATTTCTAGATGGGAGTGAGGGGTATTTATAGGATTTCTTAAGGCTATGGATGGGTAAGATTTTGCCACCATAACTCTTGATCAATAGTTGAGATTATCCTTCATAAATACCTTACTAAATTCTAGAACTTTTAACTCTCTCTACAACCTTCTCTTATGTCATTATTTATGTCATTACTTATGTCATCATTACTTAGAATTAAATATTTTATATTATTATTATTATTTTAATACTTAAGGGACTTGTTAGCCTAAAATAAATTATATTATATTTAAGTGAGAAAATTATACCTCACACTAGTTTCTAATCTGGTTTGAATGTCTTATTTCTTTTTATTATCCAAAAAAATAAAAAGAACATACAGCAACAAGAAAATCAAATTGCAAAAGAATTCAAATTTTCCTAATTTTATTACATTGAATTTAAGTTATTCATTTTCCTTGACTCTATTTACAGAAAATATAGATTTTGTTCCTTTGCTTCCTTGTTTTCTTTTTCCTTTTGCTGTTCTTTGTGTGCTCTTATGAGGGACAATTTCGACTAGAGCACATACATAAGCATTTAGATCAAGTAGAGAACGCACGTGTGGGGCAACCAAAACTCATTCCCCAAGCAGGTATGAGGGACACAATTCTGACTAGAGAAGAGAGTAATGGTGATTATAGGGATGAGTATGGTATAGGGGAGGATTTTGTGGGTAGTTATAGGAGAGATGGACGAGGTAGGAGAGCTAGGAACCAGGATAATGATTTAAGTGGCATGAAGATGAAAATCCCATCTTTTCGGGGTAAATCCAACTTGGAAGCATATCTTGAATGAAAGAAGAAGATGGAGTTCGTGTTTGATTGTCACAGCTATTCTGAGGCAAAAAAGATAAAATTTGTTGTGATTGAGTTTTCTAACTATGTTATTACTTGGCGAGGTCAGCTTGTTATAAATAGGAGGCAAAATAAAGAATGTCTTGTTGAGATATGAGATGAAATGAAAACATTGATGAGAAGGCGTTTTGTAGTCATTACTACTGAAACTTGTACAAAAAATTACAAAGTTTTCCACAAGGTTGCCGAAGCGTGGAGGATTATTACAAAGAAATAGAAATTGTCATAATTAGAACAAATGTGGAGGAGGATAGAGAAGCTACCATGGCATAATTCTTAAATGGCCTTAATCAAGAGATTGCAAATATAGTTAAGTTGCAATATTATGTGGAGATTGAGGAAATGGTCCAAAAAGCCATTAAGATTAAGTAGCAACTCAAGAGGAGGGATAATACCTGTACAGCCCCAAGCTTGAGTTCCACTTCTTAAAAGCTGAGCTATATGAAGTGAGACAATAACTACAAACATCTACTGCACCTAAGCGAAGATATGAGTCCTCGAAGCACAATTCACCAGGTATCACCATGTCTCCCACTACTAAGAATCATGACATTAAGTGTTTTAAATGTACGGCGGGGGACATATAGCAAGTGAATGTGTGAACAAGAAAGTTATAATGTTGCCGGACAATGGTGAGATTATAACTGAAGATTAAACGAAAGATAATGAGATGCCACTATTAGAGGACATCAAATATCAAAAGTATACAGCCCTTGGGGAATTAACTTTAGTACCTATGAGAGTTTTGAGTGTGTTACTAAAAGAAGACGAAGTGGTGCAACAGGAAAACATTTTTCACACTAGGTGCTATGTTTAAAACAAAGTATGTAGTACAATTATTGATGGAGGAAGTTGTACTAATGTTGATAGTGATGGGGAAGTTAGAGCTCCTGACACTTAAGCATCCACGACCATACAAACTACAGCGGTTGAATAACAATGGTGAAATGAAGGTGAACAAGCAGGCATTAGTGACTTTTCAAATTGGCAAGTATAAAGATAAGATGTTATGTAATGTAGTACCAATGCACGCTGGACACTTGTTACTTGGGCGGCCTCGGCAATTTGATAGATGTGTTAAGCATGATGGCTTCACCAACAAGTATTCATTTGAGTTTAATTAACGCAACATCACCCTTGTTCCATTAACACCAAAGCAAGTTTATGGAGACCAAGTAAGCATATTGTTGAGTGTTAGAAAGTGTATATTTATAAAGGAAAAAATTGTCATTTTACACTTCAAGTCTCATTAACATCTCTAATTTTATTTATTTAAGTCCCTTGTTATTTAATTATGAGTGTTTTGTTTTGATTAAGTATTTTATGTATTTTAGGTATCAGAGCCATACCGGAGTTTTACTTTCCTGGAAAATAACTTTATTTTCCAAAGTTTATTCTTCAAATCACAAAATGGTATGATCGAAGTTTTCTTATGATTTTTAAGCTACATACTTCAAAGACAGAGAGAAATTTCCATAGATGGCATCATCTTCCTCAAATGAATTCTCTACTTCTTCTGTAATCACTCCAGTCTCTCTTTCTTCTACTCTCTCACTCCCAAAATCATGCACTAAACAAACAGCCAACAAAATAGAAAACCTTGTTGAATATTCCTACATCCCTGAATCCGCCCAAATCAATGAGTCATCTTTCCCTCTTATTAGTCCTTACCAACTTTACAAACGCCCACACTCCTTTACTCGTAGCATCCGCACCCTCATCACTACCAGACGCCCACAACCAAAAGAATATATCCAGTCTTCTAGATTGGATCAGTGCACCCTTCAGGCTACTACAGCTGAACAATATGTTACTCTGGAAATTCCTTCAGAATTAATTTCCAACTGGAAACGAGAAGGTTATACTCATCTTCATCTTGGAGGAGTAAGATTAATCCTGACCTTACATGGAAGGAAAGGATTACCGATCCCACAAATTAATTGCTATGCTAGACACCAGGTTCAAACAGTATCAAGATGCTGTTATTGGCACTGTTTTAACCACTCTTCATGCAGGAAGTATTCTCCTTACTTTCTACCCAAATTTCAACCTTTCCTTTCAAGACACCAATCTTTCCACGGCCTTAAAAGTCCAAGTACAAATTCAAGGTGCAGAACAAATCTCTTCTGCAAAGATTGCAACCCTTCACCATCAGCTTGTCTATAGGCGTCAAAATCACGCCTTAGACTTACCCACACCTCTCTGACACCCTTATGGTGTTAGCAGAATCAGATCAGATACCCACCATCATCCAAATTCCAAGACAGATCCCTCGATATGAACTCATAAAGCTCATGTCCTTGGAATGGATTTCAAATTATGAAAAGTTTCATACCAACACTGCTCCTATTCAGACATCAGAAAGCATATTTGAAAGGAGACCAGATGGAACGGTCAGAATGACTTTCAGACCTCCACCAACAGCACCAGAAGAGCCTCCAAGGCTCTCATTCACCTATTCAGCAATGATCACAGCTGTTCAGACAGCACAAGAAAAGCTGCCAATTACAGGATTCAATTCAGAAGGATATCCTGTTTACCCAACTAAACTCAATGGCCACTTTCTTTGGGATATACCAGGATCAGGAAACTGTGACCCAAATTGTCCCTGTTGGGATGATTGGGAAGAAGAGGACGATTATGATTCAAAACGGAGAAAGAAGCCCAAAAAGAAAACACCCAAATCTCCATGCTCACATAACCAACCCAAACCACTACATAATCCTCCTCCTCCACCAGCTCCTTTACCCATTTATAAAAAAGAACTTAAATGGATTGCAAAGAATTGCAAAACTGAAGTTCTTTCACCAGTTCAAAATACCATATCTACCATAGAACCCATGGCTTGCATGATGTTCTCATCAACATCACAAGATTATTCCTCCAATTTCCCTGTTCTAGAAACACATGCCGACCCACAAAGAAAAGTTGTAACCAAGCCCTTTATTCCTTCAGCCATCACTCCTACAGGTCACTTAGAAGACCCCAAACCTTTTGAAGCTGTCCTCAACTGGCAAACACAAAATGCCAGAGCCAAAAATGATACCCTGGTCGATATTCATAAAAGGTGAATCATATCAGTTTACGAACTGATCATATTGAATCCAAAGTTGATTCAATTACTTCACAGATGCAGCAGATCTATCAGAATCTCCAATCCAGAATCTCTCAACTGGATTCAGAGTTACAAGCCATGCTTAGTCAAAGGTACTATGGCCCAGAATTTGATCAAACGGAAAGAGAAATCAGGAAATTAAAAGTAGAGCTTGAACAGATTGAGTCAGAAAGGCAAAGGCCAACATTATTCACCACATCACCACCCTTACCTACCATCAGCCCAACTTTTCATCCTTTTGCACCTATGCTATCCCCCATTAAACCACAAGATCCATCCAAATTATTTGGCATGACACATACTTTATTCAGAAATAATCCATTGCCAAATCCATCTCGATCTAAACCTCAACCTCGACCTCGACAAGAAAAATTACCTCAACCATCTTTGTCAATTTCAGAATCCCAATCACTTCCTTACTCATCTTTACCTATACAAGCATCACCAGCTCAAGCCAAAGATAAAGCACCCATGCAACAGTTCAGTGCCCAAATGGTCCCAGATCCATCTGATACAGATAACCCAATTTCTGATTCAAACCTAGCTGTTTCAGAAAGCCCACCAGAATCTGAGATAGAATCTTCCTCTGAATCTTCAATATCAACTAGTGACTCTGAAAAGTCCTATGCTGATATTACCAAAATTCTCATGGCCCAACCTGAAGAAACTGAACTAGCTCAATCCTCAAGAACAGATCCATTCTTTGAAATACCCTCAGATATTAAGCAAGATCCACCTGAAGAAACCTCAGTCACAAACCGGCCTGCTCAGTCTCAAAATGATCATAAACCATCAAATGGCCCATGGTTTACTTTTGATGATATACCTGCAACCAAATGGAGAGAACGGCTATTAGAAATGGCCGCTTGGACAGATCTCCAAATGTTATGGGCAAATGCAACAACAGCCTCTGTTCTTAGAGAACTTGCTACCCGTTTTACGGGATCTCTACGAGATTGGTTTGATACTTTAGGAGAGTACAGACAACTATAGTTTGTGCAACTTCCTAATGTCTCTAGCGCTCTTGCTGTTATCCATGAACAATTCATTGGAGAATCTGGAACAGTATTTGAAGCTGCAAGACGTGACTATCTCAACATGAAATGCTGTTCACTAAAGGCTAAAGATCTTGATTTCCATTACAAACGGATGTCAATTCTGTTTTACAAGCTTAATGGATTCAATGATCCTATTTTTAAACATGTTTTTCTGGCGTCATTACCTGAAGAATTACAGCCAGATATACAAAGGCAGCTCACATCTCTTAATCTCCAAATTGACAATATTTCGTTGGGGAAAATCTTTCAAATCGCCAAAGGATGTTTGGAGAAACTATGTGAACAGAAGTAGTTTTTCAAAGAACTGCTGAAAGATAAAGAGCCTTTCTGAAGTGCTTGCAAAAAACCTTACTTGTAGATCAAATGCAAGAAAAAGAAAGATTGTGAGTGCAGCACCAAAAAGAAAAAGCATTTCAAAAAATTCAGGAATCCAAATTCTTTTCCTAGATCAAAGGCCCGGAGAAAATCATACAGGTTCTTCAGAAAAAGATCCAGTTCTTTCAGAGAACAGCAAAGGAGAAAATCAAGCCGATGTTTCATCTGCAAAAAGAAAGGCCACTATGCTAAAGATTGCCCTAACAAAAAAGATAAGGCAATCCGTTTACTTGAACATCTACAGGCCACCACTGATTACTCTCCTCACAAAGATGAAATTGAGTTCTACTTCTCAGAACAAGAAGAACCTACTGATGAAACAGTGTTCGCACTGGAAAACTCATCTGATGATTCTGAAAATGATGAGTTTCAAACTGTTTTTCACCAACAACTTCTGTCCTTAGACACCACTATTCCCATTCCATCCATAAAACTTTAAATCTTACCTTCAAAATTCCAAAGACCAATTCCTGCCATTGGACTTCTTGATACAGGTGCCCAAAGAAGTATGTTAAACCCAGACATTCTTCCACCTCAGTTATGGCAACATTATGAAGAAAATTTCAAAGCAGTCAATGGAAAATTCTTCACCACCAAATTGATTACCAAAAAACCTATTGGTATTCAAATCTTTCTAAACTGTGTTATCTGGACAAAAGTCATCGGTTCTCATCTTCCTAATAAGGATATCTTGTTAGAATTTGATATAATTCACCAGATAAAACACCTTCAAATTATTCCTACTGGAATTCGAGTCAAGTCCATGTTCAAACCTTTCACCAATATTCTTAAACTTTATGGTCTAACTGAAACCCCTCAATCCTTCCAAGACATTTTCACAAAGTTTTTGCAATATTGTCCTGAGTCTCATGCTGATTTCCACCATCCAAATCCTCTATGGAAAAATCCACATTTCTTTGCTCAGTTACCATTTAAACTGAATGAAGATGTCAACCCAACCAAAGCCACTCGTCCAGGAATGAGTCCCTCAGACTTAGTTCTTGCCCAAAAGGAATGTTCTCAGTTGCTAGCCCAGCGTCTCATAGAGCCTACCAATTCTCCATGGGCCTGCCAAGCCTTTTATGTTGAAAAACATTCTGAAATTGTTAGAGAAAGAAAATGATTAGTCATTGACTATCAGCCTCTCAACATGTTTTTGTAAGATGACAAATTTCCTTTGCCAAAAAGACAGAGCATGTTCACTTTCCTCAAAAATGCACAAATCTTTTCAAAATTTGATCTTAAATCCGGATTTTGGCAACTTGGCATCAAACCCTCCGAAAGATACAAAATCGCCTTTTGTATTCCAAATGCCCATTATCAATGGACGGTTTTACCCTTTGGTCTTAAAACAGCACCATCCATTTTCCAAAAATCCATGGTCCAAATTTTCCACCCTATCCTGCATAGTGCATTGATTTACATTGACGATATTTTATTATTTTCAGGTACACATGATGAACATCGCCAATTGTTAGATCGATTCTTTGATATAATCCAAACTAATGGAATCATGTTATCAGCTAAGAAAAGCACAATTGCCACCAATAACATTGAATTCCTTGGAATGACTATCAAAGACGAACACTACCAGCCAGGAAAGCACATTGCCCAAGAACTTATCCACTTTCCAGATCAGGACCTTTCCAAAAGACAAATTCAGCAATTTCTAGGTATTATCAACTACATCAGAGACTTTATTCCTCATGTTGATGATCACACCAGCCAGCTGTCAGCCCTGTTGAAAAAGAATCAACCGCCATGGAACAACGACCACACACTTGCTATCACAACTTTAAAGCAAATTGCGCAAAATCCGCCAACCTTAAAGCTTATCACAGATGGTAGACGGATATTGCAGACTGATGCAAGTGACGAATCTTGGGGGGCCATCCTTCTTGAAGAAGCAGAGGGCAAAGAACACTTTATTGCCTATGCTAGTGGACACTTATCTGACACACAAGTCCATTACCACAGTGTGTTCAAAGAAATTTTAGCAGTCAAGAATGGCATTCAGAAATTTGAGTACCATCTTATCGGCTACCACTTTCTTGTCAGAATGGACAACTCAACCTTTCCTAACATCATGAATTTCAAAGGTAAAAATGTTCCTGAAAAGATGTTATTAAGGTTAAAAGACTGGTTTTCGAAATATGACTTCTCTGTGAAGCATATAAAAGGAGAACATAACCTCATCCCTGATATGCTCTCAAGACTTGCAAAACCAGAAAAATCCTTGTTTTTCATATCCTCTCAAAATCATTTTCCTCTCATTTTCATGGCTACTTCACTCCCATCAAAAGCCATAACCAAAAAATATTTTCCACTTGGAAAAACCTTCACCACCGTCTTTGCTATACAAGAGTTTGCCAAGAAAGCTGTTTTTACGTTTTTCATGAAAGCCTATCTCTTATCAGACTCCTTTCGATTTTCAACCTTCCATCCAGAAAACCTGTTCCTTACAGGCTTGACCCTAGACCCTTCCAAGAATATCTCAGAAGATGAGTTATGGTACCTGTCACTAAACTGATTGTCCCTGTCACTCTCACTTTAGAATACCTGCTTAATCCAGACAAATCCACTTCATTAACCTGGACACTCCTTGAATGATTTTCTCCAATTCCTTGGTGGAGAAAAAAGCTCCAACAGTTGTCAGAACTTTATAATTTAGAACGTATGCCACCACCCGAAGCAAAAATGTTCACAGCCGTGTTCATTATTCATAGACCATACTTCCAACATCTAGACACCAGCTCATTCTGGACTCAAAACCAGGTCTATGATTGGTTGACTTTACCACATCCAGCCCTCCTTGAACAAGATAGAGGAATACAGAAAAATCTCCACAATTATCTCTGTGAATTAAATCATCAAGCTGCTCCGCACAAGGACATTGCTCACACCTCTTTGGGTCCACAACATGACCTCATCATGATTCCAACTCCATCTGCCATATCCAAACCAAAATCCACAGGCATCATAATTAAAGAAGAAAAACCAGATTTCACCGATTTCCTCTACCAAGACTCACAAGACCCATGGGAAGAATTTCTTCCACTCAGTCAACATCTCCAATAATTTCCACAACCAACCATGCATGAATCAGGATCATCATCTCAACCTCAGCCCCAGAAAAAGGATAAAGCAACCCAGACGTCACCATAGCAATTACCACCAGGCTACAAGAGGGATTGCCCTTATCCACCTTGCCGTGGTCCCCGTTGTAACCATCCAAGGCCCTCCAAGACATTTTTCCCAAAAGATAATGATCGTGATCTAGATGAAACAGACAGCTCATCCGAAGACGACTACATGAATCTCAACTCCCCATAAAGTAGTTTGTCTTGTTGTAATAAATGTCTTACATTTTCCTTGTATAATTATTAAGCGTATTGTTTACGTATTGTTTTTCTTTAAAGCTTTAGCTTTTGTCAAAGTCATGCTAGCTTTTGTCAAAGTCATGTTAGTTTTGTCAAAAGTCATGTTCACTTTTGTCAAAAGTCATGTTAGCTATTAAAGCTTTTGTCGCTTGTAATAATGCTTGCTTTACTTTTAGATGACATCTTGATAAGGACTTGTCTTATCAAGAACTAGTTAAGTTTCTTTCTTATATAAGGAAGTTTCCTCTAGTTGTAAGGGATCGGCTTTTGAAAAAATAAAATTTCTATTCTCATTATCCATGACTTTCTAAAATTCTCTCTTTCTCTCTGTCAATGAAGCTCTAAGGCTTCAAAGAAAATTAAGAAAGCTTAAATCTATTCCATTTGAAATCTCAAGGAATTATGCTCTGCACTTGCCTTATGCAAGGATCCTGTGCATCAGAAAACTTGATAAGTTTTTATCTGGTTTGGTACCCTGTTCTAGACTAAGAGGAAAGTCTGTTTTGGGTTGTAAAACCTAATATGAAAATTGTTTTAAGTTTTTGATGCTCATAGAAGTATATCGGCTGGAAACCAGGACTTGCGGGCTACTGGCCCAAAGTACAGTTCTAACTGTTGTAGACCTGGTGTAAACAACGCCACGTACTTATATGGTGTAAACCAGGCTCTGTCTTATATGGTATCAGGTTATTTTACAATGAACGAGATATCGAATAGCAAAACGGACGTCTCTTTTGAACTCAAGGCAGTCGAAAACTTTAAGAGGAGAATAAAAGGAAAAATGGCACTGTTCACACGTACGGCACTATTCACATGTACGGTACTGTTCATGGATACTGTTCATGATACTGTTCATACCGCGTCACTGTGCAAACCGTGTTACTGTTCAAGCCGCGTCGTCAAACCCGTGGTCAAACCGCGTACTGTTGACTGATGACATAGCGCAATCCTGTGTGTCCAAATTGTTTTTAATCCGATGGCCATGATTTACTCAATGTATCTATAAAAAAGGGGCCTCTCCCCCCTAATTTGATACTCTTGAATCCATTTTTGTACTTAATTTTCTGTAATTCTTTCTCCATCTTGTATTTTCTACGTATTTTAATAAATTCTCATTTTACACTTAGTTCAATTATGAGTAGCTAATTTTCTTTCAAGCTTGGGTTGAAGGTGAAGTCTCAACATGTGTCATGGGCTTTATTTGGTAAATTTATTTTCTCTTCCCCTTTAATTTTGTGGAGGTTTTGACTTTTTATCGACAAATAATAATAATCTTGTCTATTTACCACTCTGGTTTCACCAGCACCCTAGTATAAGATTATTATTATTTGGCACGATAAGCCCTTAGCACCATATTGATTAGAGTGTGGTTCATGAGGTGCGGATTCCCCCCTCATGATTTAATTAGTATTAATAAGGAATATTTAGCCCATAGTGCATGTTGATACGGATCCAGATACCCAAGCACTTTATTATAATAGTTTCTAATTTAATTTAATTTCGCTATTTCAATTTAAATTCTAGCATAGTTTAAATCAATTTCCCCATAAATCCAATCACCCACTTACAAAATTAATTTTACACCTAATTAAAATCCACCTCTTCATGGGATCAACACTCGACACCATTGATCTATTCTACAATAGATTCGTGCGCTTGTAAGTTCAACAAAATTTGCACAACACATATAGAGAGAGGGATCAAATAAAATTTGCACAACACATATAGAGAGAGGGATCAAATGAAAGAGAGTGAATAATAAAAGAAAAAAAAGAGTGAAAACCAGAGAGAGACTAAGAAAAATAAGAGAGAAAAAGAAAATTAAAATGCTACCCTTGAGAGAAAATCAAAAAGAAAACACGAGTTTCCATGCAAAAACGAGTGAGATAAAAAGAGCATTGTTTTAACATCAGCCAATGATTTTACTTATGAACACAGATGCGTTTTTAATCAAACACTAACTTGACCGTACTTTGCCTAGTTCTATTACTTTTCTTTTACAAGATTATAAAGATGTCTTCCTCAAAGAAACACCATATGGTTTACATCCAATTCGAGGGATTGAGCATTAGATTGATTTTGTACCATGTACAACCATTTCAAACCATCCAACCTATAGGAGTAACCCGAAGAAGACAAAAGAACTTCAGAAGCAAGTTAGTGAATTGTTAGAAAAAAGGTAGTAATAGAAAGCATCAATCCATGTACAGGTCCAGCCTTGCTAGTTCCTAAGAAGAATGGAACATGTAGGATGTGTGTTGACTGCCGAGCCATCAACAACATAATAGTAAAGTATCGACATCCTATTCCTAGGCCAGATGACATGCTTGATGAATTACATGGGTCTTGTTTATTTTCCAAAATTGATTTAAAAAGTGGATATCATCATATTAGAATAAAAGAAGGAGATGAATGTAAAATTACTTTTAAAACAAAATATGGTTTGTATGAATAGTTAGTTATACCTTTTGGTCTAACTAATGCCCCGAGCACTTTTATGATACTTATGAATTATGTCTTACGAGCTTTTATTTGTAAGTTTGTTATTGTTTATTTTGATGATAGCCTCATTTATAGCAAAAACATAAACGATCATGTAGTACTAGATGTGTTTAGAAAAGAAAAGTTGTTTGCTAATCTGAAGAAGTGTACTTTTTGCACTGACAAACTTGTGTTTCTAAGATTTTTTCTGAGTGCACAGGGTATACAGGTTGATGAGGAAAAGGTACGTGCAATCCAAGAGTGGCGGAGTCTCATAAGTGTAAGTAATGTGAGAAGCTTTCATGGGCTCGAAGATTTGTGAAAGACTTTAGCACATTAGCCGCATCGCTTACTGAAGTAATCAAAAAAGATGTTGGATTCAAATAAGGAAAAGCACAAGAGAAGACATTTCAAATAATCAAGCACAAGCTGACCAATGCTCCTTTATTGTTTTTGCCTATCTTTAATAAAACATTTGAAATTGAATGTGATATCTCAGGTATTGGTATTGACACAGTCCTAATACAGGAGGGAGACCAATTGCTTACTTTAGTGAAAAGTTGAGTGGGGCAGCTTTTAAACTACCCTACTTATGATAAGGAGTTATATGTGTTGGTTCGTGCGTTAAAAACGTGGCAGCACTACCTATGGCCTAAAGAGTTCGTGATTCACACCGATCATGAGTCCTTGAAACACCTTAAAGGCCAACATAAGCTGAATAAGAGACATGCTCGATGGGTAGAATTCATTGAGACATTTCCATATGTCATTCATTATAAGGAAGGTAAGGAAAACATTGTTGCAAATGCGCTTTCCCGCAGACATGTTTTAATCTCAACACTTATTGCTAAACTACTTGGTTTTGAACATACTAAGGAATTATATGCTAATGACCATGATTTTAGTGTTGAATACCAAGCTTGTGAAAAGACCACAGTCGGTAAATACTTTAGGCATGATAGCTATTTATTTCGGGAGAATAAACTATGTATGCCTAATTGTTGTTTGAGAGATTTGTTAGTGAGAGAATCCCATGGAGGGGGGTTAATAGAGCATTTTGAAGTTGTAAAGACTAGCAGTTTTACAGAAACACTTCATTTGGCCACATATGAAACGAGATATTGAAAGACTTTGTGGTAAATGTGTCACTTGTAGGCAAGCCAAATTGAAAGTGCAACCTTATTGTTTATACACCCCTTTGCCAATACTTAGTGTACCTTAGACTGATGTTTCGATGGATTTTGCGCTAGGTTTACTAGGTCTAGACAAGAGAAATACTCAATTTTTGTGGTTGTAGATAGATTTTCAAAGATGACACATTTTATTCCATGCCAAAAAACGGATGATGCTTCTAAATTTGCTGACCTATTATATAGGGAGATTGTCAGGTTGCATGGTATGCCTAAGACAATTGTTTCTAACAGGGATGTTAAGTTTTTAAGTTACTTTTGGAAAACCTTATGGGCTAAGTTAGGAACTAAGTTGTTGTTTTCAACTACTTGTCACCCTCAAACTAATGGTCAAACAGAAGTTGTAAATATAACTTTATCTACTTTGTTGCGAGTTATCATTAAAAAGAACATCAAAACTTAGGAAGATTGTTTACCATATGTTGAGTTTGCTTATAATTGTCCCATTCATTCTGCTACTAAGTATTCCCTGTTTGAAATTGTTTATGATTTTAATCCTTTAACCCCATTGGATTTAACTCCATTACCTGTTTTTTAGCGTATTAACTTAGATGGCAAGAAAAAGGTTGAAATTGTTAAACATATACATGAGAAGTCGAAGTTCAACATTGAGCGGAGAACTGAGCAATATGCTAAACAAGCCAACAAAGGGCGACATAAGCTAGTCTTTGAACCTAGTGATTGGGTATGGTTACACATGCGCAAGGAATGATTTCCGGAACGAAGGAAATCTAAGTTATTACCTTGAGGGGATGGCCCATTCCAAGTTTTGGAAACGGATCAATGACAACGCATACAAACTGGATTTGCCTGGTGAGTACAATGTAAGTGCTACTTTTAATGTTTCTAATTTGAGTCCTTTTGATGTAGGTGATTATTTGAGGACAAATCCTCTTCAAGAGGAGGGGAATGATGAGATTAAGGATAAAACTATCACAAGCACATGGGATAAGGCATATTCAGATCCTATTCAAGTTCCTGTCAGACCCATTACAAGAGCTCGAGTAAAGA
The DNA here is from genome assembly GCA_030444775.1 of Atalantia buxifolia. Classification (NCBI taxonomy): domain Eukaryota; kingdom Viridiplantae; phylum Streptophyta; class Magnoliopsida; order Sapindales; family Rutaceae; genus Atalantia; species Atalantia buxifolia. Next base: position 11,384,892 of record CM059833.1, read on the forward strand.
AATTCAAAGAAGTGCTTAATGGATTGATTCAAGCAACTTAGGCTCAATCAAATTCGTGGAGGCCCATTGAAGGAATCACACATGATAAATGCATTATTCATGCTCTTAAAATTTCCAAATAATCACTTCCATGAAATTGGGAGTTGGCTTGCACAATATGGCAGGAAAATATATTATTTTCCTGCCATCAGATACTTTCCCGTTTCTTGAGGAGGCTATTAGGGAAACAAATCAGTTATTCCTATTTTAATCGCCTAGTTTCCATTTAATTGATGTAAGACATTTAAGCCAATTAGGATCCTGATTTGATTTAGATTCTTTTCTATTTACTTAGATTAGGATTTTGATTTAATTTAGATTCTTTCTTATTATGGAAGATTCAGATTCAGATTTGATTTTTTGTTTAGGATTTATTTCCAAAAAATTCTTGTAACCAACTTTATATAATATACTCGTATCCAATAAACAGGGAAGAAGTTTTTTTGATGCAATTGGTGAGAGAGTTAATTCTCTTTGGTTCTTTACAAACTCTTTAAACTTATCGGATTTCAATGGCGTTCAAACTTTTGACTTATCAATTAGACCATCCATAGCTAATTGTGGCGTCTTCACATACCAAGGTTGGTGCTTTAATAAGCATTGGGTCGAGGTTCCATTCAATTCCTGGTTTAGATTCAATCTTGGGAACTAAATTAATTAGGGTCGCGTCAGTTCTTGACAGAGTTCGTATCATTTTTTGTTCTAAATTAACTCCTTGAACTTATTGCATTTCCGTGGCGTTCAAACCCTTAACTTATCAATCAGACCATCCATAACTGATTGTGGCATCCTCACATACTAAAGTTTGTGCCTTCATTGAGCATTGGGTCGCCATTCCATTCTTGAAGACAAAATTAGTTAAGGTCGCGTTAATTCTTTAGCAGGGTTCATATCAATTAGATGGTTCAACTGTTTGAGCTTAATTCATGATATGCAATTTACTATTTGCACATCTTCTGGGAGAGCAATTCAATGGCTGACAACCTTGCAAATTTGGGGAAACTCTTAATGCTTATGGGTGGTAGGATGGTCCTCCTATATATCTATTCGTAAGGGTTTACTTGAAAATACTTGTGCTTTCCCCAAATATCACTTCAAAGGATTGATTTTGTAATCTTTTCTCCTTTTTTTTGTTGATAAGTTTTCAATTGAGAATCTAAGACGACTTTAATGAGGAAGATGACAAACCCACTTGTGATCTACTGAAAGGGAAGTAGCTTGCTATTAGTACGTGGATAGTGAAGAGGATGTTGTATCAGTAGAGGTTTCTGAAACAGCTAGGTTTGAATCAGAAGTGGATTCATCAATTTCTGGAGATGGATTGGCTATCTGAGCACTGTATTGATGCATAGGTGTTTTATCTTTAGACTATGTTGGTGGTGGAGGCTGTGGTGATGTTGGTGTGTGAGTTGGAGAGTGGTGCTCTGGAATAGTTAATGAGGATTTGTAGGTTCTGACTGGAGGAGGAGGCTGAGGTTTGGGTTTTGGTTTTGATTTGGGTTTAGGTGCTGGTGGAATAGGGTGGTCTCTGAATAGAGTATGGGTCATGCCAAATAATTTGGATGGATCATAAGATCTTATTGGAGAAAGCATAGAAGCAAATGGATGGTAAGGTGAAGGGTCTTTTGGTGGTTTGGGTTCACAGTGTTTACATGGGACAGGTAAGGTTTTCTTTTTGGGTTTTCTTTTCCTTTTGGTGTCGTAATCATCGTCCTCTTCCCAATCATCCCAACAGGGACAATTTGGGTCGCACATTCCTGAGCCAGGGACATCCCATAAGAAATGTCCGTTGTGTTTGGCTGGATAGACAGGGTAACCATCAGAATTGAACCCTGTGATTGGCAGATCTTCTTGAGCTGTGTGAACAGCTGTGATCATTGAGGAACAAGTGAAAGAGAGTCGAGGAGGCTCTTGTGGAGCACTTGGAGGTGGCTTGAAAGTCATACGAACGGTTCCATCTTGTCTTCTTTCAAACATGCTTTCTGATGTCTGAATAGGAGCTGTATTATTGTGGAACTGCTCATAGTTTGAGATCCATTCAAGAGGCATAAGCTGGATGAGCTCATGTCGAGGAATTTGTCTTGGGATCTGGATGATAGTTGGGATCTGATCCGATTCTGCTAACACCATGAGAGTGTCAGAGTGATGTTCAGGTGTGGGTAGATCTAAGGCATGATTTTTAAGCCTATAGACCAATTGATGATGGAGAGTAGCAATTTTGGCTGAAGAAATTTGTTCTGCACCTTGAATTTGAACTTGAACTTTCAAAGCGGTCGGAAGGTTGGTATCTTGAAGAGAAAGGTTGAAATTTGGACAGAAAGTGAGTAGAACACTTCCTGCATGGAGAGTTGTGAGGACAGTACCTATAACAGCATCTTGGTACTGCTTGAACCGGGTATCCAACATAGCAATTTGAGCTGTGACCGGTAATCCTTTTCTCCCATGAAGGGTAAGGATTAATCTGACTCCTCCCAAATGGAGATGGGTATAACCTTCTCTTTTCCAATTTGAGATTAATTCTGAAGGGATTTCAAGGGTGACGTATTGCTCAGCAGTGGTTGCTTGAAGTGAACACTGGTCAAGTCTAGAAGACTGGATGTATTCCTTTGGGTGAGGCCTTTTAGTGGATATGAGAGTTCTGATGCTTCGGGTGAAAGAACTGGGTCGTTTGTACAACTGGTAAGGACTGATAAGAGGGTAGGAGGATTCACGGATTTGGGCAGATTCAGGAATATAGGAGTATTCTACAAGATTTTCGATTTTATTGGTAGTGTGAGAAGTGCAAGATTTGGGTAAAGAAAGTGTTGAAGAAAGAGTAATAGGGTTCGAAGGAATTGAAGATGAAGATGAAGATGATGCCATGATTTAGAAATTCTCTCTGCGCCTGAAGTCTATTGAGCAAAATTGAATAAAAGATTTTAATCATACCATTTTTGGTGAAATGAAGAACAAGGTTTTGAAAACAAAGTGATTTTCAAAGTAAGTAAAACTCCGATGTGGCTCTGATACCATATTAGTATGTGGCGTTGTTTACACAGTCTCTGTGATTAGAAGCTGTACTTTGGGCCGAAGAGTCTGCAAGTCCTGATTTCCAGCCGATATACTTTTATGAGCATCAAAATACTTAGAACAATTTTGTAGGTTTTACAACCCAAAACAGACTTTCCTTTTAGTCTAAAACAGGGTACCAAACCAGATAAAATTTATCAAGTTTTCTGATGCACAGGATCCTTGCTGAAAGGCAAGTGCAGAGCATACTTCCTTGAGATTTCAAAATGAACAGATAAAATCTTTATTCTTTTCTTTTCTTTAGAACTTCATTTGCAGAGAGAGAGAGAAGAGTTTAGAAAGTCATAGCTTAGAAAACACGAGAGATTTTATTGATAATGCTTGATAGCTGATATATTACAATGAAGCGAGAAATCCTTTATATAAGGATTCCGAAGCATAAAGATAGGACAGGACCCCTATCTTTTTGAAAAGTAAAAGACATACTTATTACACATATTGATTACACACCTTTAATTATTACAAGCGACAAAGACTTAAAGCATGACTTGGACATAACTTTTACAAAAGTAAAAGCTTAAAGTAAAAGCAAACTTTAATGATTACAACAAGACAAAGTTATAAAGCAAAAGCAAAACATAATTATCACAACAAGACAAACGACTTTATGGAGAGCGGAGATTCATGTAGTCGTCTTCGGATGACTAATCTGTTTCATCTGGATCACGATCATTATCTTTTGGGAAAAATGTCTTGGAGAGCTTTGGATGCTTGCAACGGGGACCACGGCAAGGTGGATAAGGACAATCTCTCCTGTAGCCTGGTGGTAACTGTTGTAGTGATGTCTGAGTTGCTTTGTCTTTTTTCTGAGGCGGAGGTTGAGATGATGATCCTGGTTCATGCATGGATGGTTGTGGAAACTGTTGAAGGTGTTGGCTGAGTGGAAGGAATTCTTCCCATGGGTCTTGAGAGTCTTGGTAAAGGAAATCAGTGTAGTCTGGTTTTTCTTCCTTGATGATGATACCGGTGGACTTTGGTTTGGATATGGCTGATGGAGTGGGAATCATAATCATGTCATGTTGAGGGCCAAGAGATGTATGGAAAATATCCTTATGCGGTGGAGTTTGGTGATTGAGTTGGGAAAGGTAATTGTTGAGGTTGGGCTGGAATTCATTTTCAATGAGAGCTGGATGAGGAGTGGTGAAATATTCATATACCTGATCTTGAGTCCAGAAAAGGTTAGTGTCTGGATGTTGGAAATATGGCCGATGAATAATGAACACAGATGTGAACATTTTGGCTTCAGATGCAGGCATTCGATCAAGATTGTATAATTCAGTTAATTGCTGTAATTTCTTTCTCCACCAGGGAATTGGTGAGAACCACTCGAGAAGGGTCCAGATAAGAGAGGTGGATTTTTCTGGATTAAGGAGATGGGACAAGGTTGAATGAACTGGTAAAACCAACTTAGTAGCATATAAGACAGTTAGGCACCAGATGTACCATAACTCATCTTCAGTAATTTCATTGGGTGGATCAAGTGTTAAACCAGTAAGAAACATGTTTTCTGGATGGAAGGTTGAAAGGAAATGAATGCTAAAAGGTAAGCTTTCATGAAGAATCGAAACATAGCCTTTTTTGCAAATTCTTGGAGGGCAAAGACTGAGGTGAAGGTTTTGCCAAGGGGAAATGTCTTTTTGGTGATTGCTTCAGAAGGGAGTGAAGTAGCCATGAGAATAATTGGGAAGTGATATTTGGTGGAAACAAGGGCTAGAGGCTGTTCTGGTTTTGAGAGTCGAGATAGCATATCAGGGATGAGGTTTTGAGATCCTTTTATATGCTTGACAGTGAAGTCATATTTGGAAAACCAATCTTTTAACCTGAGTAACATCTTTTCGGGAACAGTATTACCTTTGAAATTGAAGATATTGGGAAATTTGAACTGTCCATTCGGATGAGAAAATGATGTCCAATGAGATGAAACTCAAATTTTTTGATGCCATTCTTTACCGCTAAGATTTCTTTGAAGACGCTATGGTAGTGCTTCTGTGTGTCAGAAAATTGTCCACTAGCGTGAGCGATAAAGTGTTCTTTTCCATTGATTTCTTCAAGGAGGATGGCACCCCATGATTCATCACTAGCATCTGTTTGCAATATGCGTTTGCCATCTGTGATCAACTTTAGTGGTGGCAAATCTTGCGCAAGTTGCTTGAGAGTAGTGACAGCACTTGTGTGGTCTGAATTCCACTCTGGAGGCTTCTTTTTCAATAAAGCCGAAAGGTGGTGAGTGTAATGGTCGACATGTGGGATAAAGTCTCTGATGTAGTTGACAATGCCAAGAAATTGTTGGACTTGCTTTTTGGAAAGTTCTTTGATCCGGAAAGTGAAGCAATTCTTGGGCAATGTGCTTTCTGGCCGGGTAGTGTCCGTCTTTAATGATCATACCAAGGAATTCAATATTATCCGTTGCAATGGTGCTTTTCTTTTTGTGACATGATGCCATGAGTTTGGATAATATCAAAGAACTGATTTAACAACTGGCGATGTTCATCATGTGTTCCTGAAAACAGTAAAATATCGTCAATGTAAATCAATGCATGATGCAAGATGGGTTCAAAGATTTTGACCATGGATTTTTGAAAAATGGAAGGGGCAGTTTTGAGACCGAAGGGTAAAACTGTCCATTGAAAATGAGCATTGGGAATACAAAAAGCAGTTTTGTACCGTTCAGAAGGTTCAATGCCTAATTGCCAAAAACCTGATTTTAAATCAAATTTTGAAAAAATCTGGGCATTTTTTAGAAAAGTAAACATGCTTTGTCTTTTGGGTAATGGAAATTTATCATCTTGTAAAAACATGTTTAATGGCTGGTAGTCAATGACTAAGCGTTTTTTTCCTCGGACAATCTCAGAATGTTTCTCAACATAAAAGGCTTGGCAAGCCCATTGAGAATGGGTAGGTTCGATAAGACCTTGGGCTAACAATTGAGAACACTCTGTTTGGGCTAGGACTAAGTCAGAAGGACTCATTCCTGGATGAGTGGCTTTTGTTGGGTTGATGTCTTCATTTAGTTTGAAGGGCAACTTAATGAAGAAAGACTGATTTTTCCAAAGTGGGTTTGGATGGGTGAACTCAGAATGGGATTCTGGACAATATTGTAAAAGCTTGGTTGAAATGTCGTGGTAAGATGGGGGTGTTTCAGACAAATAGTAAAGTTTCAAGATGTTTGTGAAAGGTTTGAACATGGATTTGACTCGGATGCCATTGGGAATGATCTGGAGGTGTTTGATCTGGTGAATTATGTCAAAACCTAACAAGATATCCTTATTAGGCAGATTGGATCCGATAACTTTGGTCCAAATGACACAATTAGGAAAAAGTTGAATACCAATGGGTTTTTTGGTAATCAATTTGGTAGTGAAGAATTTTCCACTAGCAACCCTGAAATGTTCTTCATAATGGGTCCAACTTTCAGGGGGAAGAATGTCTGGGTTTAACATACTTCCCTGGGCTCCAGTATCTAAAAGACCAATTGCTGGAATGGGCCTGTGGAATTTTGAAGGCAAAATTTGAAGTTTGATGGAAGGAATGGGAACAGAAGTGTCTAAAGACAACAACTGGTTATGGAAAATGTTTTGAGGCTCATCATTTTCTGAGTCACTAGATGAGTCTTCCGGTCTGCGTAACACTGCTTGTTTCATCAGTGGGTTCTTCTTGTTCAGAGAAATAGAATTCAAGCTCTTCCTTTTCAGGAGAATAATCAGTGGTGGCCTGAAGATGTTCAACTAACCGAATAGATTTTTCTCGTTTGTTGGGACAATCTTTGGCATAGTGACCTTTTTTCTTGCAGATAAAACATCTGCTTGATTTTTTCCGTTTTTTATCTCTGGATGAACTTGATTTTTTTCTGAAGAATCTGTAAGGCTTTTTGGATTTGCGAGGCTTTGAAGAATATTCTGAATTGCTGAATTTCCGGAAATGCCTTTTCTTTTTGGAACTGCAATCACAATCCTTTTTCTTTTTGCACTTGATCTGGAGATAAGGCTTTTTGCAAGCACTGCGGAATGGCTCTTTGTCTTTTAACAGTTCTTTGAAAAACTGTTTTTGCTCACAAAGTTTATCAAGGCATGTCTTAGCAATCTGAAAGATTTTGCCAAGAGATATAGTGTCAAGACTAAGATTGTGAGTTTTGAGCTGCCTTTGGATGTCGGGGTTGTAGTTCATCCGGTAGGGAAGCGAGAAAGACATGCTTCAATGTAGGTTCATTGAATCCATTGCTTGTAGAACAAGAGAGACATTCTTTTGTAATGGAATTCAAGATCTTTAGCATTGAGAGAGAAAGATTTCATATTGAGATAGTCTCTGCGTGCGGCTTCAAGCTGGTGGATCGCCTAGAAACAGATCATGAATAATCGCAAGAGCGATTGAGACTTACAGTAATTGAACAAATTGCGTTACTGTACTGGCCTAATGAATCAAACCAATCTCTTAGGGCACCCGTAAAACGAGTAGCAAATTCCCTAAGGACGGAATGAGTAGTTGCTCCTGACCGTAACATCTGGAGATCAATCCAGGCAGACATTTCAGTAAGTCTGTCTCGCCATTTATGAGATGGAATATCATCAAATGTAAACCATGGACCATTGGAGGTTTAAAAAGAGGTTTAAAAAGAAAAAAGAAAAAAAGAGGTTTCAAGAAGGTTGACAGCTTGTTTGGCATTATAGTTGGACAGTTTTAAAGTGTTTAGTAAACATTTGTTGCTTTAATATTGAAACTAAGTTAATTTTAATTTAACACAGGCTTTTATGATGAAAAATTATAATTCTGTTACTATTTTTATCAGAATTATTATTCAAATTTAATATTTATCTTACATTATTAACTTTTATTTTATAATTACAATATTTTTTTCTTATCAGAATAATTATAACTTAAAAACTATAGTACTTAATACCAAACAACCCCCAATTGAGAGAAATAGAGATGGAATAAAACAATAATAATATTGTAATAGCAATAATAATTTCATTGATAAATTTTCTTTTACTTTAAATGAAATTTAACTGGTCATAAGTTATGGGTTCTAGATCACATATATTTTTCATAGATAACCTACCAAAAGGTCTGCATTTATACATTATACTCTCATTACCATGCCACTATTTATAATTTTATTTGCCACGACACGTTTAATATTCATTTTTTGTCTCATTTTGTAAACACCTCATAGATGTACACTTTTTCCTTTTATGATGAAAGAACAGGGAAACTCTTGACAATTTTTTTTTTCCTTTTATTTGAAAAGATGCACTAAGATTTCCTAACTATTTGATCAAGCACACAATAGCAGTAATTATTGATAAGATTATTTGGGATAGTAGAAGAAATTTAATATTAAAAAAAAGATTAAAAAAACAGTTTTTTTAATTTCATTTTCATGACAAATGATTAAGTCTTTTATTTCCCCCTTTGCAAGGGGCAGAAAAAATAGCTAGGTGGACTACATTGTCGTTATTACCAAAGTGGTCCAAATTTCCCACGCGAGTGGTTGTGGTTTGGGGCTGGAAATTTTAATTTTTTTTTTTTCAATGTAGTGTATGGAATATTTTGAAAGAGCATGTTTCACAGCATGCTTGCCAAATAAATTGACGATTCGTTCTACCCGTGTATTTTTTTTTTTAATTCATTTCATTTTTTACAGTTGTGTTACTCATGCAAAAGAGCTCAGCAGTTTAGATATCTTATTGGACAAGTGATCAATAAGTTCTTTTACTTTTTTATTTATTTTATTAATCTTTCGTGATAAAGAAGTTTAGCCGAATTAGTACGATATATTTAAAATATTAATAAAAAAGGCAGTTCTTAATTATTATTTACGTGAAAAAGAGTGGACTTAAATGTTCTGAAAGCAAAGAAATTAACAAAAATAATAAAAACTCAATAGTGATTTCAATTATTTTTATAAGAATCTCTTTTAAAATAGTGATTCGGTACAATTCACTGGCTTACCGAGTGGTTTAACTTTAAACCACTTGAACACGGTTCAATTGAAGGGTTTTTTTCTTTTCAAAAAAAAAAAATTGAAGGGTTTTTAGAGCGTGAGGTTTTGAATCGTGGTTTTAAAAAGGTGCTTTCAAAACCAGTTATTATAAATCTTAAAAGACGAGTTACTTTTGTTTTCATCACCGCTCCTCTGTTTCTCTCATTCGCATTGATGGCCTCTGCAATACCTTAATAGAAAAAGCTGTCCAAACAGAATTTACAGAATTTACAAAATTTACAGGAAGTTGTCAGGAAATCTTGTATTTTGCTCCACTACAATTGATGATCATGAGGCAGGCTACTCAACAACAGTGAAAATTAAAATTTGTCTTGAGAAAAGAACAAGTCAGAATTATCAGTTGTGTTACTTGTTGCCAAATCTTGTCTTTTCTGTATGCTGAGACTGTAAAATGTGACAGTCTTACATCCATTTTACCTCCTTCAACTCATTTATTGCACTGCCTCTGCAACTTTAACTGAATTATTTCTATTTATACTTGGTAGCCTTCCTTTTGACCGTCCTTTTCTTTCCATGTAAAATTATAAACACAGCTTCAGTTCCTTCCTATCTACTTAATTAATTAAGCATCCAGTGTATTACTACATTATTTGACTCTGTTTTAAATCAACAGAATTTTGAAGCTAATTTATACCCAATCTTATAGGAAAAATTTTGGTCACAATTATTGATTCAGCAAGGCAATTTCAACTAAGGTATTTACATCATCATTTACAATTTCTTAAATTACCACTCAACAAAAAAGAAATTAAGTGTTTATGTGGAATGATTACAAGCGAATTTGATATATAGCTACGTTGTTTTATTTTACCAATAAATATAATAATAAAATGACTACAAGTGAAACTTTTATATTGTGAAATATAGACATCTAATTTAATTTGTTTAATATGTAAAGCATTAACCATATAATTAACTTTCATTTTAAATAATATTCTAATAATCATTTAATTGAAATGGAAAGATTGAGTCATGGTCTTATCACAAAAAAGTGAAGAGTCAAACAAATATATAAAAAGATGTGGCATGAAGCAGTCGATTTCACAACATTAATCCAAGACAAAGACAGAAGGTGAAAGCATTCAAAGGATGGACGTGGTGTACAGGAAGAAACCGGCAGTGCCAGCTTAGGTTACCACCTTTGTTAGCTAAGTCATAAATATAGCATGAAAATGCAATGTTCTATTGTCGTTATCATTTTATTTTCTTTCTTCCTCTTCAATTTATAGACACGTAGCTCTATCTATATCTTCAACATTTCACAAAAAGCTCTTATAAAAGAAAATATATTAATTTGTTTCTCTGTCTGAAAAGAAGAAGAAGAAGAAGAGTATGAGGATGAGGGGTTTGATGTGTCAATCAACAGCAGCAGCAACTGCAGTTTGCATGCCAAATGACTCAACTAGTTCAGTCATTGTACCCAGATCAAGGAGGCCACCAGCTGGTGGTCATTATAGAAATACTCCTATTGATGATGATCATACAAGATTAATCAAATATTCTAGGCTGATTGATAACTCTCATCATCCTCCTAGTAGCAATTACAAAAGGTCTCTTCATTTGGTTCCTTCCACTTCTTCTATCAAAAGACAAGCACAAGACGATATTCATAGCCACCATGACCCAAAACCAAAGCCAAATCCAAAGCCAATGCCCCTCATTAAACCTCCTCTTGCTTCATCAGACCAGGTCTTTCAGGTGAGATTTCTTATTCTCCAATTCATTTTTATAGATTAATGAGTATATTTGTTTAATTACGTCAATTGCATAACATACATACAGGTGGTTGTGATGAGGGTCTCGCTTCATTGCCAAGGTTGTGCTGGCAAACTGAAGAAACATTTATCTAAAATGGAAGGTACATATGTATTTGACTCATCTATCAATTGTTACAATGACTTATATTCAGAAAGTGTACATGCATGTAGTGTAAATGTCACAAAATATTTACAGGCGTTACATCGTTCAGCATAGATCTAGAGACGAAGCGGGTGACAGTGATGGGACATATATCACCAACTGGAGTGCTTGAGAGCATTTCAAAGGTGAAAAGGGCTGAGTTTTGGCCTTGTTGAGTGTGAATGTGCTGCAGTGCTGATGCCTGAGACACTCATCAGCAAAATTAAGCTTAATTGCAATCATCATGCGTGTCTAATCTTTACCTCACCTTAAGTGATTGTACGTTTTATTTTGTTTTAATTGCTACTTGCTGCAAAAAAAATTAAAAGCAAGAAATAGACTAATTAAATTTAAGGAGTGGGAAATTGATCATGTGAATAGGAGTAGTATTGATTGTGAAGGCTACTTTTTAATGAATGATGCGTGCTAATTTTATTTATTTTTCTACATCACATGTATATAATTCACAGCCGCGTCCCATATTGTAGTGTAGATTATTATTATTGTTATTATTATTATCACTGCGCTTTAATTTTTTTTTTTTTTTTACGCCAACAACCTTACGAAAATCTCTGGACTAAATTAGGTGAAAAATGGGGTGGATTAAGAATGCAATAAGGAAAGGATTTAGATTCGGTTTAATATATCTTTTTAAACGGAGTTTATTTGTGTAGAACTTATTTAATTAGAATTTTTATTAATAGAGTTTTAATCGAGTAAAATTTTTTATATAAAAAAATTTATGAATGGTAGAAAATTCATTTGAGTTGTTTTGGGTTAGATTTAACCAAATTTAAGCATATTTTATAAATATTTGGGCTAAGCTCAGGGACTGACTTGAAAGTTCAAGAAATGTTTAAAGTTAAAATATATAAATACTATTTTAATTAAAATATATCTTTTCACATATATTTAATCCACCCATAACATATATTGATAGTTTTAAATTCTATAAGTGCAACTTTTAAAACTTCATCCAACAAAAAAGAAACTTGTACAAATAATAAATTTTTAAAACATAATGAATTTTTTTTTAAAAAAAATATAATGTAAAATTTGAGCTTTTTGGCCGGTTCGTAAATATCATGACTCGAATAAGGTTAAGTCCAAGCCAAACCATTAAAAGATATGTTCAGACACAACTCAAGACTAATATTTTACCATCCATAAAAAGATTTTGAACGATGCGATGAAATAGACTATTGGTCACTTTTTTTTCAATCTTGCTAAGTTGACTCAATGGTGTTTAGAAATCAAACAGTGTTTCAAAATACTTGATTTCCTTGGAAGCATTTTGTCAAGCACCCTTGGGCATGGCTCAATATCATCATTTTGCGCAATTTTTTTTAGTCACACCTAAATTCATGTAAGAGTGTGCCACACTACCTTATCATGTGACAAGAATAGCACGTGATAAAGGTGTTAAGGAAACAATTCCACGTTGGCCTAGATTAAATCTTTGGCTAAATAAAATTTGAAGCAATTTTTAGCTCTTAAGTTAACTTTTGAATATGAATTAGACCCATTAATTTTTATAGTTATGATTTATATCACATGAATTTATCGTATAGTTAAGGCATAGCATTGATACTGATACGAACCTCGTCAAGAACTGACGCGACCCTAACCAAATTAGTTCCCAAGATCGAATCAAAACCAGGAATGGAATGGAACCTCGACTCAATGCTTATTTAAAGTACGAACCTTGGTATGTGAAGACGCCACAATCAGCTATGGATGATTTGATTGATAAGTCAAGATATTGAACGCCACGGAAATCCGATAAATTCAAAGAGTTCGTAAAGAACCAAAGAGGATTAACTCTCTCACCAATTGCATAAAAAAAAAAGCTTCTTTCGTTTATTGGATACGAGTACATTTTATAGGGTTGGTTACAAGAATTTTTGGAAATAAATCCTAAACCAAAAATCAAATCAGAATCTAAATCTTCCATAATAGGAAAGAATCTAAACCAAATCAGAATCCTAATATAAGTAAATAGGAAAGAATTTAAACCAAATCAAAATCCTAATTTAAGTAAATAGGAAAGAATCCAAATCAAATCAGGATCCTAATTGACTTAAAATAGAACTAAATGATTTGTTTTCCTGATAGCCTCCTCAAGAAACAGGAAAGTATCTGAAAAAGGAAAATAATAAATTTTCCCACCATAATGTGCAAACCAACTCCCTATTTCATGGAAGTGAATATTTGAAAACTTCAAGAGCCTGAGTCATGCATTTATCATGTACAATTCCTTCAAAGGGCCTCTATGAATTTGATTGAGCCCAAGTTGCTTGAATCAATTCATTAAGCGCTTCTTTGAATTTCTTTGCTCAAGCTCTTGTAACGGGTCCGACGGGAACTTGAATAGGATCTGAATATATCTCATCGCATGTGCTTGTGATAGTTTTATCCTTAATCTCATCATTCCCCTCCTCTTGAAGAGGATTTGTCCTCAAATCATCACTTATATCAGAAAGACTCAAAACAGAAACATTAAAAGTAGCACTTGCATTTCATCGATCTGTTCCAAAACTTGGAATGGGCCATCTCCTCGAGGTAATAATTAAATTTTCTTCGTTCCGGAAATTGTTCCTTGCACATGTGTAACCACACCCAATCACCAGGCTTAAAGACTAGCTTATGTCGCCCTTTGTTGGCTTGTTTAGCATATTGCTCAATTCTCCGCTTAATGTTGAACTTTGCCCTCTCGTGTATATGTTTAACCATTTCAGCCTTTTTATTGCCATCTAAGTTAACACGCTCAGAAACAGGTAATGAAGTTAAATCTAATGGGGTTAAAGGATTAAAACCATAAACAATTTCAAACGGTGAATACTTAGTAGCAAAATGAACGGAACGATTATAAACAAACTCAACATGAGGTAAACAATCTTCCCAAGTTTTGATGTTCTTTTTAATGATAGCTCGCAACAGAGTAGATAGAGTTATATTCACAACTTCTATTTGACCATCAGTTTGAGGGTGACAAGTAGTTGAAAACAACAACTTAGTTCCTAACTTAGCCCATAAGGTTTTCCAAAAGTAACTTAAAAACTTAGCATCCCTATCAGAAACAATTATCCTGGGCATATCACGCAACCTTATAATCTCCCTAAAGAATAGGTTAGCAACATTAGAAGCATTATCTGTTTTGTGGCATGGAATAAAATGTGCCATCTTTGAAAATCTATCTACAACCACAAAAATTGAGTTTTTCCCTTGTCTAGACCTAGGTAAACCTAGCACAAAATATATCGAAACATCAGTTCAAGGTGTACTAGGTATTGGTAAAGGGGTGTATAAGCCATAAGATTGCACTTTCGATTTGGCTTGCCTACAAGTAACGCATTTACCACAAAGTCTTTCAACATCTCGTTTCATATGTGGCCAATAAAAGTGTTCTTATAAAACTATTAGAGTCTTTACAACTCCAAAATGCCTCAGTAATCCTCTTCTATGGGATTTTCTCACTAACAAATCTCTCAAAGAACAGTCAGGCACACATAGTTTATTCTCCCGAAATAAATAGCCATCATGCCTAAAATATTTACCGACTACAGTCTTTTCACAAGCTTGGTATTCAGCACTAAAATCATGGTCATTAGCATACAATTCTTTAATATGTTCAAACCCAAGTCGTTTAGCATTAAGTGTTGAGATTAAGGCATACCAGCGGGAAAGCGCATCTGCAACAATATTTTCCTTACCTTGCTTGTAACGAATGACATATGAAAATGTCTCAATGAATTCTACCCATCGAGTATGTCTCTTGTTCAGCTTGTGTTGGCCTTTAAGGTGTTTCAAAGACTCATGATCGGTGTGAATCACGAACTCCTTAGGCCATAGGTAGTGCTGCCACGTTTCTAATGTTCGAACCAACGCATACAACTCTTTATCGTAAGTAGGGTAGTTTAAGGTTGACCCACTCAACTTTTCACTAAAGTAAGAAATTGGTCGTCCTTCCTGCATTAGGATTGCGCCAATACCAATACCTGAAGCATTGCATTCAAATTCAAATGTTTTATTAAAGTTAGGCAAAGACAATAAATGAGCATTGGTCAGCTTTTACTTGATTATTTGAAATGCCTTCTCTTACGCTTCTCCCCACTTGAATCCAACATCTTTTTTTATTACTTCAGTAAGCGGTGCGGCTAATGTGCTAAAGTCTTTCACAAATCGTCAATAGAAACTAGCAAGCCCATGAAAGCTTCTCGTATCACTTACACTTGTGGGACTCGACCACTCTTGGATTGCACGTACCTTTTCCTTATCAACCTGTGTACCCTGTGCACTCACAACAAATCCTAAAAACACAAGTTTGTCTGTGCAAAAAGTACACTTCTTCAGATTAGCAAACAACTTTTCTTTTCTAAGCACATCTAAAACAGATTTCAAATGTACTACATGATCATTTATGTTTTTGCAATAAATGAGGATATCATCAAAATAAACAACAAACTTGTCAATAAAAGCTCGCAGAACATGATTCATAAGTCTCATAAAAGTGCTCGGGGCATTAGTTAGACCAAAAGGCATGACTAACCATTTATACAAATCATATTTTGTTTTAAAGGCAGTTTTCCATTCATCACCTTTTTTTCATTTTAATCTGATGATATCCACTTTTCAAATCGATTTTGGAAAATACACTAGACCCATGTAATTCATCAAACATGTCATCTAGTCTAGGAATGGGATGTCGATACTTTATCGTTATGTTGTTGATGGCTTGACAATCAACATACATTCTTCATGTCCCATCCTTCTTAGGAACTAATAAAACGGGAACTGCACATGGACTCATGCTTTCTCTCACGTACCCTTTTTCCATCAATTCATTAACCTGCCTTTGAAGTTCCTTAGTCTCCTCTAGATTAGTCATATAGGCTGGTCTATTTGGAATTACTGAACCGAGTACAAAATCAATCTGATACTTAATCCCTCAGATTGGAGGTAAACCATGTGGTGTCTCCTCAGGAAAGACATCCTCATACTCCTGCAAAAGAAAAGTAATAGAACTAGGCAAAGTAAGGTCAAATTCGTTAGTGTTCAAAAATGCTTCTTTGTACAAAAGTACAATCATCGGCTGATGTGAAAACAACGCTTTTTTTTAATCTCACTCGCTCTCGCTTAGAAATTATTTTGTTTTCCATTTGATTTTCGCTCAATGGCCGTATTTTTCTTTGGTTTTTCTCTCATATTTTCCACGGCCTCTTTTTGAATTTCACTCTTTTTTTCTCTCTTTTTCTTTTCCTCACTCTCTCTTTGTAGGCTCACTTAGTCTCCGTAAACCTGTCTTAGTGTCAGTGGAACAAGAGTGATGTTGCGTTGATTAAATACAAATAAATGTTTGTTGGTGAAGCCATCATGTTTCACACGTTTGTCGAATTGCCAAGGCCGCCCAAGTAACAAGTGTCCAGCCTACATTGACACTATATCACAAAGCACCTTATCTTTATACTTGTCAATTCGAAAAGTCACTAGTACCTGCTTGTTCACTTTCACCTCACCACTGTCATTTAACAATTGTAGTTTGTATGGTCGTGGATGTTTAAGTGTCGGAAGCCCTAACTTCTCTATCATGATAGTACTAGCATCATTAGTACAACTTCCTTCATCAATAATCATACTACATACTTTGTCTTGAACATAGCACCTAGTATGAAAAATGTTTTCCCGTTGCACTGCTTCATCTTCTTTTATTTGAACACCCAAAACTCTCCTCGCTACTAAAGTCAATTCCCAAGGAGCTACATACTCTTCATCTTCGACGTCCTTTAACGGCGGCATCTCATTTTCTTCCGTTTCATCTTCAGTTACAATCTCACCATTGTCCCGCAATACCATAACTCTTTTATTCACACATTTACTTACGATATGCCCCCTGCCTTGACATTTAAAACACTTAATGTCACGATTACTAATAATAGGAGTCACGGTGTTACCTTGTGAATTGTGCTTGGAGTGCTCAGTTATTTGCTTAGGTGCAGTAGATGCTTGTGGCCTCTTATCTTGTTTCACATAGCTCGGCTTCCAAGGAGGGGAACTCGAGCTTGGGGCTGCACGAGTGTCACCCCTCCTCTTGAGTTGCTGTTCAATCTTGATAGCTTTGTGGACCATCTCCTCAATCTCCACATAATGCTGCAACTCAACCTTATCTGTAATCTCCCGATTAAGACCACTTAAGAATCTTGTCATGGTAGCTTCTCTATCCTCCTCCACATTTGCTCTAATCATGGCAATCTCCATTTCTTTATAATAATCCTCAACACTTCGGCTACCATGTGTAAGACGTTGTAATTTTTGGTACAAGTCTTGATAATAGTGGATAGGTACAAAACGCCTTCTCATCAATGATTTCATTTCATCCCATGTCTCAATTGGACGTTCTCTATTTCGCCTCTTGCTTATAACAAGTTGATCCCACCAAGTAATGGCATAGTCAGAAAACTCAATCACAGCCAATTTTACCTTTTTTACCTCTGAATAATTGTGGCAATCAAATATGAACTCCATTTTCTTCCACATTCAAGGTATGCTTTTGGATTAGATTTTCCTTGAAAAGATGGAATCTTCATCTTTATGTCCCTTAATCTATTATCTCTATTCCTAACTCTCCTACCTTGTCCGTCTCTCCTATAGCTACCCACTGAGTCCTCACCCTCATTATACTCATCCCTATAATAGTCATCAATCTCTCCTCTAGCTGGAGCTCTTTTTCTTCTACGTGCTTGGGGAATGGGTTGTGTTTGCCCTGCACGTGTGTTCTCCACTTGATCCAAACGCTCGTGTATGAGCTCTGATTCAACTCTCATTATTCTTTCCATCTCTCACATCAATGCTTGAACTTGTAAATTCTGAGTAGTTGCAGATTGATCCTCTTCTTTTGTGTTTTGTTATAGGTTGTGAGACATAACTATTATCTGCAAAACAAAGCTAGAAATAATGTGGAAGGACCTTACCTCACTCCCTTACGTGTTTCATTCAAGAAAATGACTCACTTAATTCAACTCGTGTTTTCACTCAAATTAATTGGCTTTTACCTTCTAATATGCTCACACTCTCTTGCCTTTTTCCACTCTTAGTAATCCTCACTCAGTTCTTATCAAACTAATTAAACCAATGTCAAGATTTCAATAGCAATTCACAAAGATGACACTAAGGAAAATTTAATTTCAAGAGTAAGAAGGCAATGTGTACAAAAGTGGAGTTATGATTTTAGGCAAAATTTTCACCTATGGGGTTTTAAAACTTGTTTAGACTTCTAAGACATAATAATAGAAAAAAAAAATTTAAAAGAACGTTGGGGATTTATTTTTTTAAGAAAAGGAAAAAGTAAAACTTGTGGATTTAAGGAGAATTAAACCACAAGGATACAAAATTGATTTTAAAAAAAGGAAACCCTAAAAATACTGTTCACGCGGCACTGTTCACGCGGCACTGTTCATGCAAAATATTGTTCACAACTTTTTTTTTTTTAAAATACTAGAACAAGGATGGAAAATTTAAATAAGAATGAAAAACAATAAAGATAGATGGATCTAACCTTGAAACCTAAGCTCTGATACCAAATGATACGAACCCCGTCAGGAACTGAATGAAACCTAACCAAATTAGTTCCCAAGATCGAATAAAAACCAGGAATTGAATGGAACCTCGACCCAATGCTCATTGAAAACACGAACCTTGGTATGTGAAGACGCCACAATCAGCTATAAATGGTCTGATTGATAAGTCAAGATATTGAACGCCACGGAAATCCGATAAGTTCAAAGAGTTCGTAAAGAACTAAAGAGAATTAACTCTCTTACCAATTGCATAAAAAAAAAGATTCTTTTGTTTATTGGGTTGGTTACAAGAATTTTTGGAAATAAATCCTAAACCAAAAATCAAATCAGAATCTAAATCTTCCATAATAGGAAAGAATCTAAATCAAATCAGAATCCTAATATAAGTAAATAGGAAAGAATTTAAACCAAATCAGAATCCTAATCTAAGTAAATAGGAAAGATCCAAATCAAATCAAGATCCTAATTGGCTTAAAATAGAACTAAATGATTTGTTTCCCTAATAGCCTCCTCAAGAAACGGAAAAGTGTCTGAAAAAGGAAAATAATATATTTTTCTGCCATAATATGCAAACCAACTCCCTATTTCATGGAAGTGAATATTTGGAAACTTCAAGAGCCTGAATCATGCATTTATCATGTGCGATTCCTTCAAAGGGCCTCCACAAATTTGATTGAGCTCAAGTTGCTTGAATCAATCCATTAAGCGTTTCTTTGAATTTTTTTGCTAGAGCTCTTGTAACGGGTCCGACGGGAACTTGAATAGGATTTGAATATAGCTCATCCCATGTGCTTGTAATAGTTTTATCCTTAATCTCATTAGATACTAAGTCCCAAGTATAGCTTCAATCTTAAGTCCGAGGAGTCTTAGGTTCCAGCTTTAATGAGTGCATAAGCTTATAAAAAAAACTTTAAAAATATTTGTAGGTGCCATCTGGCACAAAAATTTAAGTGTGTTCAATTTGATAATTTCTCAATAAAAAATAATTAGAGATAAAAAGTTATTAACTGAAACCTAATTAAAGAATAGTGTAGACTTACAAAGTTGAGGATATAAAATTTACTTTATAGCATTGCCTACGTATTAAAGAATCAATAAAATTCCCTTGAAATTAATAAGAATTGCATGCTAATGTAGTCAACCAAATCGAAACTACTTGATTTTCATCTCTTGTATGTGTTTTGAGCCCTCATTTTGCTTCCCCCAGGAGCCATTTTTTTCTGTCCTCTTCCTTAATAATTTGGTCTTGTCACTTCTTTCTCATCGCAGCTTCATCATGATTATCAAACACAAAAATCCCCATAATTAGTTCTGGAAAGTCGTAATTGATAGTCATACCTTCCACGCAAAACAGGATACGATAGTCTTGTAAGCAGCATATAGTTTAACAAAAGTACCCGTCGCTTCTGCCTTCTTCTAAGGAGCGTAAATTACATCGGGGTAATATCAAAGGGCCATCGTTCTGTAAGCTCTTTTAACTTCATCAAAACTTGCATTATCAAAACTCAATGAAAGAAAGCTCTATATTCATATGCTGTTTCGACGAAGCTCTGCATGAAGTTGCAGTTACAATACTGGCATTTTGCTACCGTTTACATTTATCGAGAAAGAAAAGACCTATTGACACTGATAAGACTGGAAGTAAGTGACTAAATCATCGCACAAAATGATGAATGCATGCTTTTAGGTCTACACAAACTCAAGCATATAAATATATATGTGCGAGATTAAAACTTTAATAATATAATACGGCTTAAGGGATATAAATGCTTTGGAATTGTAGTTGGACCAAGACTAGCAACGGTCACTACAAAGTTTGACGCATTTTCTTGGCCTTCCCAACCAGATCCTCCTACATTTATATATAAACGCTGATTTTTTTTTAATTTTATTCCCTTCCATAATTCCTAAAGTCCCGTAGGGTTGATCCTATAGAATCTGATCCATTTTCTCGTTGAGCGAAAGATACGAAATAGATCAGATTCATTTTTCGATCAAGTGTATGAGATAGATCAGGGCTAATAGTATTCATTTCCCATCTCATAGAAAGCCCTTTTCGCTTCGCCTAGCCCTATCCCCCTCTAGGGGTATTTTAGTGATAGGCTTTATAAGAATTGGACGCTTGTGATTTTTGGATCAGATCTCGATGAAAAAATCGATCGGGGGAGAGAACGGGAAAATCCCATATGACCCAATAGATCTGACAAGTCGCACTATATGTCAACCCACGATGGATGCTTATCCCCGGGACTTGTTTCATAGCTTTAATTTGAGCTGCGGATCCTACTCTATAGATGGAAATACCCACATTAATAATGAGTCTAATTCCAGCATTGAATAAATCTGCGGATAAGAATATTTGCCCGTCATCTGGCTTATGTTTTCATGTGGCATTCAAACCGAATGACTATAAAATTACGTCGATACTTCCACGAGCACTCATCTTGGAGTGGACTTACTACTTAGATGTTTTCAGCAGTTATCTACTCCGCACTTGGCTCCCCAACGTTTACCGTGGGCACGATAACTATTTAAATGCTTTCAGCAGTTATCCGCTCCGCACTTAGCTACTCAGTGTTTACCGTAGGCACGATAACTGGTACACCAAAGGTGCGTCCTTCCCTATCCTTGTACAGGAGTATACATAATTGGGTCTGCATTTGCTCAGGATTTTAAAGATATAAGTCAATCTCCTCACCTTTAATAGTACTTAAGGAGTGTATTATTCTTCCCATTTGCACATTCACCTTTGCTCTTCTTCTCATTTGCACACAAGCCCATAGACCCAACTCTAAGATCTATCCCTGTAGGAATAAAAGAACGAGGGTGAGAACTTTAGTTCTCTAGGAATTGTGATGCCCTAGTTGAGATGGTTGGATTAAATCCTATTCTATCTTGTCAAATATATGAACCTAAAAAAATTGAACTCAGCCCTAAGTTAAAATGTTGCACATGTGGTCAGAAGTTAAGTTCCCAAATAACATTTTGCATCCAACATTCTCATTTTGACAATTTATTACTAAGCAAAGCAAAGTCACTGTTACCAAGGATTCTAGATCAGCAAGCACAGCTTAATGTTGATTTAAACAAGTAAAGCATACTTGTTTTCACATTTTCATAAGTCAACCTCACTGCAAGCACTTTGTAAAACAGAAGCTCAAAACAAAAATCAATCCAAAATCAATTGGTCAAACATAAATCACAGGATCCTTTATTAATCATAAACCAATGCTTCCATAGTACAAAACCTTTGGAATCTTTTCCCTACCCCTCCCTGTAATGCAACAATATCAGGGCGTCAACCATAAAGGAATGACTAATTGAGGGTACATAAGGGTTTTTGAATCTAAAACAAAAAAGCACGGTACAATGAATAACAAAATTTTACTCCTCATCACTTCAGTTTCTGAAATAGCTTTACTGCAACCTGCATTTCAGTATAAAACTCAGGCAAATATACAATAATTTTTTTTCCCTATTTTGCGGGCTGAGAAAATAACTCTTGCATTAAAGAATAACACTTACGCATTTGTCAATACATGACCAATAATCAAAATATTGTCCGGTGCAATGCTTGTGCCCACTTTCATCACCTTGTATCCTCTTAACACATGCCTGAAGCAACATTATAAGTTACCGTGATGACATCTCCATTCTCAAACTAAAATTAAAATGTTAGCAACAAGATGTTCAGCACCATTTACCAGACAAGCTCATCAAATATTCAGATAAGTAAACTTCTCACAAGAAGAATATTTTGGACAGCTACAGCATCGATTTTAATGACGGAGCTGCCAGTAAATCAAGGTTTCAAACAAACAGGAAACTCCCATTTTTAAACAACATAGACTGAATCTATCTTTCACCACGGAATCAGTTCAATAAAAACCTCTGTCCGCTCTTTTCCTTTTTTGAGCTTCAGCTTTCATACCTTTATAATTGCCTTGTTGGTTTCTATTCATGAGCAATTTTAACAATTCTAATATCGAAGTCTAAATATATTGCATAATGAACTTGACTAAAAGCAGGGACTTGTAAATGTCAATAAATAATGAGCAACTTTCATTAAGTGTACGAAGAGAACACCTAAAGGATTGTGCAACCCTGATACATGAGAACAATGAAGAATGCAAGGGTACACTAAAATCCACATGATAACATTCACGGATTTGATACTTTCTAATGCATAATATGTATAGAGATTTTAGAAACCTAAACCCCAAAGGTCTAATTTCTCTTCAGATACCCACAAGGTGGACCATCAGCCAAATAACATCAAAGGTTCTTGTTCATTCAGGTGCAACCATGTTACTCATAAAATGCTATTCCCATAGTACTAATCATATGAAACAAGAATAGAAAATGCAAATAACAAAATGAAACATCCAAGCAAGTAAACTCATTTACACAAGCTCCTGAAAGTGAATGAGGGTGATTCCATTTTAGTAGACATGATTACAATATCAAGAAGATTAATTAGCAGAAATAAATACAAGTAGCCAACTAGGGTGGGTTAGCATTTCAGAGAAAAGCCCACAGTGGAAATAAATTCACACACAAATAAAGTTATGCTTGAGCACAGTAAAGAGAATATAGGTCTTGTTCTCATTTACTCCATTACAATTACAACAATAATTTTGTTGCATCTCTTGTACAGGAGAAGCTAATTAGAAAAACGCCTATATGTTTGAATCCGTAAAACACACATAATCCTACTTATAAACTTAACTGATGAATGGCATGCCAGATCTATAGAAGAGGGCCCTGGTCATCAAATAACCAAAGAAACAGGCAAATAGCAACAAAAAAAGACCTTATTAGAAACTCTGTAAAACTTGAGACAGGCTATTAAAAATCCCTCTCAGAACTATTGGAGATTAACTATTCACTAAAATGGTTTTTTATTTGATTACTCTACATTATTCCCCAACACCAGCCACAATCTAGAATAGTTTCCTTCATATACCCATCTATTCCAAACCTTCCAAAATGGCCATGGAGAGAGCAAGAGAGGAAATGACCCAGATTATTTTCTATTGTCAAAAAAGGACAAAACCAAACAGAAACCAGCCTCCTGTTTCAAAACTTAAGAAACAAACATGGAGAACCTTACAAAGCATTGCTACATGGTATCATATCAGAAAAACCAATTCGTTTCAAATCATACCTCACTCAGTACAGAGGTCCTTAATATAAATTCGTTAATAAATAATTCTCATCCATAACTTGCACTTCATACCTATATCATATTCCAACACCCACAAGATAGCCAATTACTTAATGCCACGATTTAAATCTTCCATAATGTTACTACAAACCTGATATTCAAGCAACGGTTTCACACACTTTGGCTTGCATGCTTCTTCAAGATACTTCTTCTGATCAACAAGTTCCTCATCCGCCCTTTATAGAATAGATAAATAAATAAATGAAGCAAAATCTAAGTGTAAGTGTCTACAAGAAGCATAATATATAAAGTTTGAAAAAGCATTGAAAATCAACATGACCACATATTTTAAGTTGGGTACAGACCCAGACACAAATATATGGGAAAAGGAATCTAGCCCAGAATTTGTATTTCAAAAATTCCAGGTATGTTTCTCCAATTATTCAAATCAGCTCAAGCACAAAAGAAAGAAGACAAATCAACCATATGCTTACATTGCAAATGAAGGGCAAGTAAATGTCGAGAGAGATGGCTGGATCACCTGACACAGATTAAATAAAACAATTAATATCAAAAATAGTAAAACTGAAAAACGATATAAAACCCTAGACAAAATTTAATAGAGTGATTTTGACAAAGAAAAAAATATAGATCTGATATTATCGATCAAAGCAAAGAAGAGAGAGAGAGAGAGAGAGAGAGAGAGAGAGACTTGTTATTTGTCAAATCTCAAAAAGGAGTAAACGGGCGGTGCTGTCTGGCTCTTTGATCTCACCTTTCAGGGCAGAACACTTTGAATGATACGAGTAGTTGATCTACACGAATGTGAACTGTTAAATAAAAGACAGCTTTGACTGCTTGATTTTGGTTATTGAGGGAGACTCGGATCGGATCAATCGGATAGGCTTTCGGATTGTTCGGATTCCATAAAGGTAATAAGGTATTCGATCTTCAGATCCGATCCGAATGTTGGGGTCTGCTTCATTCGGATTTAAGGTTGTCAATAAATGAACATAGGTTATGTGGGCTGGGCTAAATTTAAGGTTGTCAATGCTCTCATACCCTTAAAAATTCATTTCTTAATCAATAATGATATATTTGAATCTCCATTTGAATCTTCATTCGGACTCACCCCTCAATTATATGAATTTTATTTTGACCTCCCATAAACCCCAATGGAATCGTGCTTATTGTATCTCTAATATTTCCACAAAACATAGCACAATTCTTCCATACTTATTCAACGAGCTGAATTCTAAAGTTATTTTAATTTATGATGCTTGCTAATGTAGTTCTATGAATTGTACAAAAAATAACTAGGGTTTGAAGTTATAAAAAAAAAAAAAAACTCACATAAAGATGATGAAAGGCTGTTGAAAATTTATGTCAGGTTGATTCTTACGCTTCTACTTTAGGTATTGCTTAATTCTTTTATCATTATAATTTATTTGTGTATTTTTATTTCAAATTTTATTCTTAAGCCTTAAAGTTGTCTTTTTGATAGCAAACAATTAAATATTTTGTTAGGATTCAAAGTATTGCTCAAATATTTCATTATTATTTGTTTTGGGCCTTTTATTTCTTTCAACTTTTGAAAATGGAAATTGCATCCTAATTTTTTTTTTTTGAATACTGATATTTACAATCAAATATATAACTTGGGACTTATATTATTATATTAATTCTATGAAGTACATGCTTAAACATATAACCCTCACAAATGAACAATGTTTCTGCTCCACTCGTATTACGTAAGGGAAAAAGACTTACAAATTAACTCCATATAAGTTTTTACTTAATTGATAGAGGTTGAGCCTATAGAGACTCGAACCACTACCTTTATAGTCCTTCTTAACTTTGAGAGTAGTGGTTCATCACTGGATTAAAGCCCAAGCGGCTAAATTGCATCCTAATTTAGTTTAACTATATTGCTCATAAAATAAGATTTGTCATTTTATAATATGGTCAATTGGTTGCTAACAAACTAAGTTGAAACGATAATTAATAGGATGAAAATATAATTTTATCATTTTTTTTATATGAATGGTGGTTATGGTTCTACAACTTTTAGTTTCTTCCATTGTGATTGAATTATAATCTTTCATTTGTTTCAAAATCTACTTGTAGAATAAAGTTATGAAGAATTGGAAGCTAGAATTTTACCTCTTGATTGTGTGTTATCTTGTTTCACTAGTGTTTTTTTTTTTTTTTCAGATTATTCATCATTGTCTTACAGCATTCACCTTGATAACATTATCTCAAGAATTTTTGCAGGCACCGAAGAAGTAAGAGTTTTCCTTATGATTGAAAAACACTAACATTATTTCAATGTGATGCTTCTAGTCAATTGTCATCGTGGCATAAGAAACTGTTTCAAATTTTGGTTTGTGCCACGTTTGATATTTTTTCATTGGATCTAGGACACTAATTTCTTCCTTATAATTGTCCTGAAATTGTTCAGTCATCAACTTTTAATTCACCTTTTGATTATCATTTCTATAACCAAGTCCTGAATTTCCTATGCACTCTTGGGATTTAATTCACTTTTTGAGTACTTAATAAATGCTGGCAGTATATTCTAGAAATTATGTTTTATTCATTATTCACAGTCAAGAGATGCAATAAATCTTTATCATATATGAAGTGCATATTGTTATGTAAATGTAACTGTTGTTAGATTGTATACGAACAATTTGGAAAGTTAAGCTTAAAATCTAAATTGACTAAGAATTTTATGTGTAATTTGTAAATGTATTATTCTAAGTATTGCTTTTGTAAGGCTTTTGTCATTGCGGCTTGCGATGTGTGCATCAACTTTTATTAAAGTGTAGATGCTGCTAATGGAAGTTGTAACTTCAAAACAAATTTGTAAGTGGAGAGATGTTGTCAAGCATTTGAAGTTATAAAGAATCAACTATATGGGGTGAGAAATATTTTTAAGAAAGATTGTTCCACATACAGTCATATTATTTGAAAATAAATTTCAAGAGTTAATAAACAGAGATAGAAAGAAAGCCCACTTTAACACTAATTTTATCTTTAGTACAAAATAACCATATTGCTTAATGACATGAATTTTCTTGAAACCAATCTCTTCTCCATCAGATCATTCTCAAAACTTAGCTTTTGATCATTGATACGATACTATATATTTTTGTCATTTCTTTTTAAACTTTGTGCCATGCTGTGCAAAATGCAAATTTAATAAAAGAATAACAATCATACATTTTATGCCGTAATTATCATATTAAATAATTTACAAAAAAAAGAAGTGGTGGGGAGATAAATTACCTGAATATGATTTCTATAAGGAAATCTTGAACGAATCATGTATCTAATCCTCCACATAATGCATTTGCAAGTACATCTCTATATATAACAAGAGGGATCTCCAGATTTTATATACAATTCATTAGAATTATAGATCATCATTATTAAAACAAAACAAAAATCGGTAACACATGAAAATGAAAATCACAAAATAATGGAATTCATAATTAGTACAATAGTTCAAACATCATGTTTAACTTTTAAAATTAAAACTACCAATCAATAATAATACCTGTAGAATAGTGCTTTCTTGTGTCCCAAGAATTTATAGTGTGTTTACTTCATGGGAATGAGGAATGGGAATGAAAGAATGAAAATGAAACCCATGTTTACTTGGCAAAATGTAATTTGGGAATGGGTATAAATGTGTGGATCCCACACAATTTGGGAATAAGGAATGGGAATCCCATTCCCATGGGGGGTTGGGAATGAAAATGTAGGAATGGGAATGAAACATAAATTTACTTTTCTATCCGTCTAATTTTTTCATATTTCCTAAATTACCCTTGTTCAAATCACAAATAATTTTATTATTTTAAATGTTATTAATAATAATAATAATAATTAATAATGATAAAAATATTTTTATTAATAATAATAATTATTATTATTTTAAATGTTATTTTTATTATTTTAAATGTTATTAATAATAATAATAATGATAATTGATAATAATAATAATAATAATCATTATTAACAATAAAAATAATGATAAAAATAATAATTAATAAAATAATTAATTTATCATTATTAACAATATTTTCCTTATTATTGTTGTTATTATTATTATTAATTTTATTATTATTAAATTTTAGTAACTTTATTATTTTAGTTATTGTTAATTATTGTTATTATTTTTTATTAATATTATCATTATTAACATTTATAATTATTATTATTAATAAAAATAATAATAACAATAATTAATAATAACTAAAATAATAAAGTTAATAAAATTTAATTATAATAATAATAATTAATAATAACTAAAATAATAAATTTTAATATTAATAACAATAATCAATAATAACTAAAATAATAAAGTTAATAAAGTTAATAAAATTCATATAATTAATAATTACTAAAATAATAAATATTAATATTAATAACAATAATTAATAATAAATAAAATAATAAAGTTAATGAAATTTATTTTTAATAATAATAATAATAGTAACAATAATTAATAATAACTATAATAATAAAGCTAATAAAATTTAATTATAATAATAATAATTAATAATAACTAAAATAATAAATTTTAATATTAATAACAATAATTAATAATAACTAAAATAATAAAGTTAATAAAATTTAATTTTAATAATAATTATTATAAATATTAATAATGATAATATTAATAAAAATAATAATAACAATAATTAATAATAACTAAAATAATAAAGTTAATAAAATTTAATAATAATAATAAATTAATAATAATAATAACAACAATAATAAGGATAATATTGTTAATAATGATAAATTAATTATTTTTATTAATATTATTTTTATCAATATTTTTATTATTAATAATGATAATATTAATAAAAATAATAATAAAAATAATTAATAATAACTAAAATAATAAATATTAATATTAATAACAATAATTAATAATAACTAAAATAATAAAGTTAATAAAATTTAATTTTAATAATAATAATAAATATTAATACTGATAATATTAATAAAAATAATAATAACAACAATTAATAATAACTAAAATAATAAAGTTAATAAAATTTAATAATAATAATAATAACAACAACAACAATAAGGATAATATTGTTAATAATGATAAATTAACTATTTTTATTAATTATTATTTTTATCATTATTTTTATTGTTAATAATAATAATAATAATAATAACTAAAATATTATTATTATTAATTTTATTTTTTAATTAATATTATTTTTATAATAATATTTATACATGTATCTAGTCAATGAAAATTACATTATTTAATACTATGGGTATTTTGGTAAATTGATTATCATTCTCATTCCTCATTCTCATTTATTTTGCCAAATAAACACATCAATGGCATTCCAGCTTATTCCCATTCCCATTTATTTTTGCCAAGTAAACATTGAAATCACATTCCCATTCCTCATTCCCATTCCAGCCCATTCTCATTCCTAGCCCATTCTCATTCCCAGCCCATTCACATTCCACCCCATTCTCATTCCTTAGAAGTAAACGCACCATTAAACCTCATGGTTATAAGCAAATTGGATGTTCATACCAGTTACATAATCGCTTTTTCTTTTTTCAACATCCTTAAAAGTAATAATAATAATAATTAATTAGCAAACATTTACACACAAAAACACATAAAAATATTCTACAAGCTTCTTTTGATTAGTTTATTTCTGACCTTCACCTTCTTCTTTTGTTTTTTTTTTTCTATTTTTTTGGAATAACTTGCTCAACTTTTGGTTGCTTTCATTTGAAGGTGGGTCTACTTTTAGGTTAGACAGCTCATGGAGTAAGAATTTTAGAATTATCATTTGAAATATTATGAAGCTCTTTTCCTTTTGCTCTATCATTAATCAAATTATTGTAAGAAAAACTTCTTCCACCAACATCTAACTTAGATGTTATTTTCTTTTTCAGATCATTCATCACCTCCAACACCATATTGCATTTATCCTCAACTATCAACAACCAAATTTACAACGTTATAGAATGAACTACTCATCTCATCAAGTCTAAAACCTTTGGGTTTAGTGCTCCAGTTCTTGTAACTTACCTTCACTTGAGTTTGACATCGTTTAACATCTTCCCTCCATGGCCTTAAAATTTATTGTATGGGAGCATAGAAAATTCTTCTGTGAATAAGCACAACAAGTATATGTCGATATAATATTCCTTTAAACTCAAATAATTGACAACTGCATGTAGCTTCACCAATAGCCTCGTTAAAGCAAACCGTATAAGAGACACCACTATTGTTCTCTTTAATTATAACATCTTCATCCACTATAAACTCTAAATTTGAAACATTATCTTTATCATAGGATAACTCACAACAGAATTTAGCTGCTAGCTCTCGCTAGAATTCTTTAAATTTTACAGTGGTGTAGGCATCTTGAAATTACTTCTCAAAGGCATATTGAGTAATACCAAGGATTCGAGAATTAAAAGAACTAAAGTCTACTTGGTTTTCTTTTTCTACCTTATCATAGAATGCATTCTTCAAGGTAGTTCTGAATTTACGTACTTGTCAAAAAATGCATGTATGCTTCCACTGCATTGTGTAGTAGATATTCCTGCCCAAAAAAAAAAACATCCTTTAAATATGCTGGCACATAATGTTGTCTTTTAGTATAATATTTGCTTTTAGTATACAACCCTGCTAACCAATTATTGTTATGAAGTTTGTACGTTTTAATAAATAAAGCTCAATGTTCTTCTATTTTGAAGAGACTAATGAATCATACACAACATTTTGCAATTTAACCTTAATTGATTCATATTGATGATAACCTTTTAACTTTTTAGGTAATTTTTTCATTATATGCCACAAGCACTACCTATGTTGTGCATTAGAAAAAATAATTTCAATTTTTTTTCTTACCTTAATTGGAGACAATGGCATTTGGAGCCTTACTATCCATACACGTGAGCTAAGATTTAAAAAGCTGAACGTCTGTGTCAATATCTTCTTTAGAAATAAAACCATCCTAATAAAGTTGACTGACAATGATGATTGACCTCGATGAAGGCATAGAACGACATATAATACTTGTTTGTTAAATATGTCGAGTCAAATATGATAACATCACCAAACTCTTGACTTGTAACCTTACTCTTTGCATCAGCCCATAATATATTTCTTAAACAACAGTCTTCATCTAAATCGACAATGTAAAAGAAGTTCGAATTATCAGCTTGCAATCTTTAGAAATAATCTTGTACTGTAGCAACATCTCCTTTCCCAAGTCGTAAGCATATTTCTTTATTTAGGTGGTTTCTAGTACCTTTCTCTAAAAATGATAAATTCTTATTTCCCTTTACTTCAATAACAAAAGAGTGGAATTTTTTATTTTGCCTAATTTCAGCTCTATCATTCAATTCCAACTTTCTCTTTATATATGCCTTCGTACTTTCATTTGTTCTAAGAAACTGAGCTTTGTTTGGCGAGCTAAGCTCATGATTATGCTCATAAACAATAGAACTCAAATACTTTCATTAAGATGCACAGTAGAACTAACTTTAGCCTTACAATTTGTTTTTGTTGTGGGACACAATTTAAATGCATGTCTTGATTTACATCTTGAGTTGCCATTCCATAAACAATTAAAACTCACAAACTTCAGCACCCCTTAAAGAAGTTTTTTTGATAACTTCAAACCCATCAGTTTTTCGCATAATTTGTAGAACTGAAACAACTCAGCAACAACATCAAAGACCATTCCAATTTTGGCTTTTCTACTTCTTCAACATCTGTCGCCATTTCTATTTTGTTCTCACTATCAATCTAATTCAAGTAAGATTAGATTGGTTGATTGAAGTACATTACCAAGCATCATAACTTAAAATAATATCTTTAAGAAATTTGTAAACAATGTTAACAAAAAAAAAAAAAACTCAAAATCAATATTTTCAGGTAAACAGTATTCCAATTCTCTTAATACAAGTTCCTCCATCTCAATGATTAAAATAAAATTAAAAACAAAACTTAAAATAGTTTCTTTTGATGTAATGATAATTGCATGACATTGAAATAGTAATGGCCTATTTCAATAATAAGGAAAACTTATACTTCTTCAGTGCCTGCAAAAATTATCAAGGTGAATACTATAAGATAGTGATAAATGATTTACAAAAAAAAAAAAAAAATTGGGTGAAACAAGATAGTGCACAATCACGATGTGCGTACAATTCTAACTTTAAGTTCTTCTTAACCTTATTCTGCAACTAGATTTTGAGGGAAAACAAATGAAAGATATATTATTCAATTGGAATGAAAGAAAATAAAAATTGTAGAACCATAACCACCAGTCATACTAAAAGACAAAACGATAAATTATTTTTTTATTTGTCGAGTAAGTCTGAAGGAGTTGCGCTAGGTTTTGTGGGAAATTAGAGACAACATAAGCGTGAGTTGCGCTGGGGTTTATTTGAGGTGAAAATAAAATTCATATAATTAGATGGATGAAATTATAATTAACCTTAAACTAATAAATATTAATGACCGACTGATGTGATAATTGCTACATTAATTATGACTTAGTTGGGATTCAAATGGTGAGATCCCTATCATTGTTATTTCTTAATTTGAATGTAAATTCAATTAAATTATCAAATAAATTATTATTTGAACATTATTTTTACACCCATCTTATTTTATAAGTTATATTTATATTTTAAATTTTAATTATTTTTTTAAAAAATATAATAAGAAGCAATTATTTCATGTTTTAGAATTTGTATGTAATTTATAAGAAAAAACTTGAAAGGAATAATTCTTTTAGGGTAAAATTTAATGGGAAGATAATTACTTTTAATTTATGAATTCGTACTTTATAAATTAAACTGAAGTATTTTAGAAAAAAAAAAATTCAAAAAGGACGTTATAAGAATTATAGAGAGGCGTTAGAAGCTAACTCATAGCAAAAGATTTGGATGGGCCCATTACCAAAGTTCGAGTTTTGAAAATAAAAGTTGGGCTGGGCTTTGGTCCAAGCAGAGGCATCTCTTTTTGCCACGGTATATTAATTGAAATTTTAAAATATCTAATTTAACAAAATTAACATAATTTATGTTATTTTTTAAATTAAAATAATTATTCAAAGTAAAAATGAGAATAAAAAAGAACAGAGAGAGAGAGAGAGAGAGAGAGAGAGAGAGAGAGAGAGAGAGAGAGAGAGAGAGAGAGAGGGAGTCAAATCAAATATACAAAATGACAGAACATAGAATGCATTATTCTATCTTCTCTAATTTTGCTTTCTCCGCTGCATTCGCAACTTCTTATTCAATCCAATAAGATTTCACACAATGCAAGCTAACTCAATTTGAGTGCGTTTGGGTATGGCTAAGGTTAAATAAAGTACTTAAACAAATGTTTGAATAAATTTTGTACAAGTTCTTATATAATTTAAAAGAACTGCCAATGCTATTTCTATTTTAAAAAAATGGTGTTAGGAGTAAACAATCCAATTGCAATCACGTGATTATATTTTCTTATATAAAAGATCTAAGTCATGTGAGAATTTTGATCTATCCATGAGACGCTGAACATGCCATATTCACGCTGAATTTTGATTATTTTTGTATTTGTTTTATATAAAAAATGCTATTATAAAAAAAGGCCTTTAAAAATAATGCCCAACACTTCTTACAGAACTCAAAAGAATTATATAAACGCATCAAAGAATGGGAAATACATTTCTATTTTTAAATTTAAATAGAGAGACAGAAGTTGTGAATTGAAAGATAAGAAAATTTGAAAAAGAGGGTTAATTACCCGTGGTGACATATGTTTTGGTAAATTTTAAAAAGCTGACATATGTTTTAAAAATACTTGAGCGAGTATTATTTTGTTAACTTTTGCCATTAAATTTAATCGGCCAAGGGAAGAATAAAAACATAGATTTTTTTTTCATAAAGCCAATGGAATAAAAATATTGATTTATACAATCCTTTAAAATTCATAAGAGATCTGCTTTTTTATGTTCACAAATGAGTTTGATTCAACAAGAATTTTTTTTAAAAAAATTGTTTGATTTAACAAAAAAGTCTATTAATTTGATTTAGATTTAATTTTTTGTAACTAATTATATGGGTAAAAATATCATTTTGTAACTAGTTGAAAGAATAAGAAATTATGTTTTATTATTAACTGTAGGGGTAAAAATATCATTTTATGACTAATTTACTAGTCTTATTAAAATTAATGATACAAGTTAATAAAATATCATCCGTTGAAATATTTTTTAAAAATATATAATTTTTTAAAATTTATTAAAATATGTGTCATCAAAAAATAATTAATAAAAAAAGAGAGAATATATCAAAATTTAGTATCTAGGCGTAAAGAGCATGTATGATACCAAATTATGGAAAAAAAAAAAAAAAGACATTGCCTGCCTCGAAAACGAAGATACAAATACACTTCGTCGGATGTGGTCGGCAGCAATCAGCAATCAGGATGACCTTTTTCACCAACCACCGCCCACACATTCCAGCCGCCCTGCTGACGTGGATCTATTACATTTTGTACGTAACACATTACACATATTATTAGACTTGACCATATCTGTTGCATTGATTTTACACTTCGGGCGGCTAAAACTTTCCTTCTCTAGTTTTATTATTATTATTACGCCAAAGAAAATGTGAGCAAAGATTGCAACTATAGGCTAAAAGCTTCGGCTGATAGTCGTGCTGTGCTTCTCAGTCACGTCTCTGGTGGCCTATATTGGTCCCTCGAGACCTTTGCTCTCTTTTTAGACCCGTAAGATCACTGTTTCTGAATTCATTTTCTTCATTAGATGTGTAAGGCACTCTGATAGGATACTTGTAAATAAATAATATATATATATATATATATATATATATATATATAGTCAATTTGATAATGATCGAGTGACATTAATTAATTCTAAAATGACTCAATCCAGGTTCAAATGAACCACTGAAAATCTAATCCTATAAGTAAGATAAGTGCTTTTTTTTTTTAAAACGAAGATAAGTGCTTTTTAATTAGCCTAAAAACTTAAGTCGATAGTTGTGGTGCGCTGTATATCCTTTGTAGGTTCCTAATTGGAAAAAAAAATTTTTAAACAATTATAAAAAACTGAAAAAGAAGTAAAGGTTTCACTTTTTTTTTTCTTTTGCAAGTAAGCACTTTTCTTTTCTACCAAATACAGCTCAAGTTAAATTCCATTTGCATTTACATTTGCATTTCGTTTTCATTTGGCTTGGTGATATAAAAACATTTTGACCCTGCGATATATTTTCTTTAGTGCTGCTCCACTTCCGCTAGCTGAAGTTAATCTTTCACTTGCGTTCCACAGATTAGAAGATTAAACGCTTTTCCTTTGCTTAATCAAAGGTATGTTCCTTTCCATTATCTGTCATCCAATTTTCCAAAATCTTTCATATGAAGCCACTGTTTGTTATTTCTGTTTGTTTGAATAAAGGTAGAAACTACCCCCCTTGTTTTTTTACTGATGCAGATCTGCTGCTATACATGCATATTTCTTTGTTTGGATTAATCTCTGCTTTCAGTTAATATTTTGGTTTTGAATCAGCCTGACTCACAGGTTGGTTTCTGTGAAATCTGTCGGACTAGAGAATTTTTGGCAATCAAATGGCCTTTTTACTTTTTTATTTTTTGCAGTCATATAAGCCTCTAAAAATCATTTGTTTGATCTCAAACATCTTTTTTAAAAATTATTGGCATTGTTCAGCTTTTAATAAAATGTGATAGTAGGATCTGTGATAAGTGTCGTTGATCTGAAATTGCTATTGCCTCAATAGTTACAGTGATTATTATATGGATTTAAACATGCTTAACAAGATTCAAATGGTAAATGATCAGTCTTTGGCATGTTTGGTTAATTATCAGAAGAAGTAACAATCAAGAAATGGATTGTTTACCTATTTATATCATGTGACATATGGATTGTTGATTTTAATTTTTTCTGGGGTGTTCATATTTATCTGTGAATTTCATACTGTGAGTTAAGCATGTCCTACTTGAAAAGATTTTGTTTTATCTGTATTTCTTTTGATTGTTTTAAGTATCTTTTCCTTCTCATTTCCTACTATGATTTCTCTTTTCTAGAATCATAAAAGATGGCCGATGCTGAGGATATTCAACCCCTTGTCTGTGACAATGGAACTGGAATGGTCAAGGTTAGTATATTATCTGTTAGGTTTCATATCATTCGTTCAATCTACTCTGATGAAAAATTTAGCAAATTTTCTGCTGGGACAAGTGCTGATTTCCTCGGCGTCGTGATAATTTCCAGGCTGGTTTTGCTGGTGATGATGCTCCGAGGGCAGTTTTCCCTAGTATTGTTGGCAGACCTCGTCACACAGGCGTCATGGTTGGGATGGGTCAAAAGGATGCTTACGTAGGTGATGAAGCCCAATCGAAAAGGGGTATCCTAACTTTGAAGTACCCAATTGAGCATGGTATAGTCAGCAATTGGGATGACATGGAAAAGATTTGGCATCACACTTTCTACAATGAGCTTCGTGTGGCCCCTGAGGAACACCCTGTACTTCTGACCGAAGCACCACTCAACCCCAAAGCCAATAGAGAGAAGATGACCCAGATCATGTTTGAAACCTTCAATGTGCCTGCTATGTATGTTGCAATCCAGGCCGTCCTTTCCCTTTATGCCAGTGGTCGTACAACAGGTTTGTATTCATTATAAATTTTTTGCTTTGCAAGTGTTCTGTGATTAGTAAATCTCATATAATTCAAATTATAGTTATGAATCCTTGGTCCATAGTGCTTTTTATGGCTCGCTCGAAAGCTGCATAAGAATGTAGGGAAAGGTGGAGAATAAAAAAAGGAAACACAAGGAAGTAATAACAAAAAAGTATTAGCTATCTAATATATTTGGAGGTCATTGATTTAATGAATGAACTTTAAATGATTACTGGAACCTTTATAGGTTGAAATTACAGTGAATTCTTAGTTTATTGTTTTATATGCCTCACTGGAGAGATCCATGAGAAAGTAGGGAAAGGTGGTATTTAATGTGGAATAAACACAAAAAGAAATTAAGCTATCCAA
This sequence comes from Atalantia buxifolia, assembly GCA_030444775.1. NCBI lineage: Eukaryota > Viridiplantae > Streptophyta > Magnoliopsida > Sapindales > Rutaceae > Atalantia > Atalantia buxifolia. The sequence continues at coordinate 11,421,737 of CM059833.1, forward strand.
TATAATTCCAGCTCGAAGGGACTAAGTTGCAAGATGTTCAATTGGACAGAATAACTTCACCAGAAGTGTTCTGAAAACTTGGCAGATGATTGAACTTCTTTTTCCCTATATTGTTATTGAAACTTGCTAATTTGTTCACCTTTATTTCTCATCTCTTGATTTTTGCATTCACCAGAAGTCTGGTTATTTGAATAGGTATTGTGTTGGATTCTGGTGATGGTGTGAGCCACACAGTACCGATTTATGAAGGCTATGCCCTCCCTCATGCCATCCTTCGGTTGGACCTTGCTGGTCGTGATCTAACAGACGCCTTGATGAAGATCCTCACTGAGAGAGGGTATTCTTTTACCACGACTGCTGAGCGGGAAATTGTCCGTGACATGAAGGAAAAACTTGCATATGTTGCCCTTGATTATGAGCAAGAGTTGGAGGCTGCAAAGAGCAGCTCTGCAGTTGAGAAAAGTTATGAGTTGCCTGATGGGCAGGTGATTACAATTGGAGCTGAGAGGTTCCGCTGCCCAGAAGTACTTTTCCAGCCATCTTTGATTGGAATGGAAGCAGCTGGAATTCATGAAACCACTTACAATTCCATAATGAAGTGTGATGTTGATATCAGGAAAGATCTGTATGGAAACATTGTGCTTAGTGGTGGGTCAACTATGTTTCCTGGAATTGCTGATCGGATGAGCAAGGAAATTACTGCCCTTTCTCCTAGTAGCATGAAGATCAAGGTAGTTGCTCCTCCCGAAAGGAAGTACAGTGTCTGGATTGGTGGATCTATTCTAGCATCTCTCAGCACCTTCCAACAGGTAACCTACTTGTTAATTTCTTTTTAATGTATGCTTTATGCCATTCTTCAACATTAGGTTTAATAAGGATGTAATGAATTGAACAAATGATATTGGGCTTCTTTGCTGATTTCTGTGCCCCTTGCTGCAGATGTGGATATCCAAGGGTGAATATGATGAATCTGGTCCAGCTATTGTACACAGAAAATGCTTTTAGGTTGGGTGAACACATTGATGGTGAGTCAAGGTCTTCATCAGTCATTGTATCAGATGTGAGTTCAGCTTGGTTGACTTATGAAGCTTTGTTTTATTGATTGAGAAAAAAGATCGGGGTATATGCTTGGGGCTTTGAGCTTGAAATATATATACTATAAGCCATCTCACTAGGTTTTAGAAGCAAATTATTATTGGCATTGAGTGGCTGGTATCGGTATTTTTATTAGTGGTCTTGTTTTATTTGGTCTAGTTATACTTTTCACTTAGCCAAAAAGATTTTAGGTGCCTTGTCTTAGAAGAGAATGTTAATGTTTCGTTCTCTTATTTTCTGCTTTCTGGGGTTTTTGAGACATATATTTTGTTGTAAGAATAACTTTGTTTTCGATGTCTATTCACTGAGAGCTTTCTTCCTGGTTTGCTTGTGAACTAGTATTCAAATGATTTTATTTAGTTAAAAGATGAATGCTTGAGCAAAGTTCTGCTCAAATCTTGAGTTAAATGTCTTTTCAATTTGCTGTTTCTGGCTTTACTTTTGAAATTTTTTTCTGCATGATTGTTAGCACAACAGACACACTAGTCAGATGTTTGGGCACCCATATTCAGTATTGAACCAGTTCATGGAATGAGTTCAATTTGATTGGTTTTAATTACTTGATTCATCACCCACATCACCTCAATGATTTCTCTTTTCTGAAGATTTTGTTTTATGTGAATGAGTTTGTATATGTGTTACTCTGAGTAGAATAAGTTTGATTAATGCACAAGAAGAAAGACAAAATGCAAATTGTACGACCAGAAAAGAATTTGTGGGGAAAATATGAAGATGAAACCAGAGGAGCTTTAAATGTTTTTACGGGAATTATGATCCTATCATTAAACTCATCCTACCATTGAACTCGCACCAATATAATGTTAATGCTTTTGGTCAACATTATTAGTGACATTATCAAGCTAGTGCGTAGGTGACATTTGGCAAATCAAAAGAAGCAATGTGATACACAAGTCTCTAATAACAATGGTATTATAACATAAGATTGCAAAGGTCTAATATGTTTCTTTGCTTTTCAAAATGTACCATCAATTGTAATTTTGAAAAACTATGAGAATAGGCATGTGAAAAGGAATTCGATTTTACGAGCCTTCAGCAGTCAAGATGGGGCAAATCTAGAAAAACAACATGAAATGCTAAAAATAACTGTTTAAAATCTTAGGGACATTTCTTGTTGGATCCATCAGCCATAGGAGCGAAATCAAGATTTCACAAATAGTCTATGTACTATTTCAACTTAACAATTTAAGTAAAAACCATCGATCAAAACAATATGGTAGCAATAGCTAATACGCATACTCACATTGATATTCACCTCTTTGAATATGAAGATACGATCAAATTCATGTGAGACGAGAAAAAAATGAACTATGATGCAGGATCCTACAAATACTTGGAAAAATTGTTGTAGCTTTTGATCACGGATCTAAGATTTTTAGAATTGTCCAAAGCCTTAATATATGGATACAGAGAGGCTTCTTGATGTCATTTTTTAAAGATGCACCTTAATTAATTAAATTCATTTAATGTTAGTGCCAGCAGTGACATATAAAGAATTACCGATTTAAGGACTTGCACGTAACTAGTCTATGATCAGTAAGGTCTTTTGCCCTATTCAAAAACATGGTGATATTAAAGATAGACCATTCTCGGATGCAATTACAGATCAAAGCAAGAATGCGCATTTTTTCAAGATGCATATAAATCAGAGAGCTTTCATTAAAACTGGAAGTAACATAGAGAATTGTCCAATACTACAAAAGCTATGAAATAGGTGCATGTACATCAAAATTGTGGCATTTACTTAACTAACAGATAGCAATTGGAGAAAAAAGAATAAGTAGAGTTAGATCTTCTCACATGGAACAAGTGACCCCCTTGCATTACATTTCTTGCAAATTGTCACGAAGAAGCACTGATTGCGGCAGAAGGACGAAACATTAACTTCTTCTTTACATAAGAAGAATTCCATTCCCCACCATCCTGTGCATAATAATCCATAGGATAATCACCATCTCCGTCACAATTTTTATCTTCATTTCCACATCCACAACACGATTTATTCTCCTCCCTCTCCCTCTCCTTGTCCCTTTCCCACCACCCAGGTATGACTCCAAGGGCAATTTCAGCCTCAAAAGGAGTCAAAAGTGGCTTTGTAAACGCATCTCCCCAATCAATGGACAATCTCGGACAAGCAATTTGAATCCAAGCATCCACACTGTCTTCAAACAATGCCACTCTTGCAGGACTGATCTCCGACATCATAATGACAACGTAATCATACCCTTTCTTTTCCATTCTCTTCTGCAACCTCTCCAAAATTCTCGGATTCCCTTGCCTTCCCAATGTACCCAACACAATTCCCCAAGTCCTCGCCTCCTTCATTGCCTTTTCTATTGCTCGTTTTCTCGTCTCCCTCATCCCCTTATTATCATACTCCTCCAAAAACAGTTTCCCTAAATAAGGATCATATCTAAACGTTTTAATCCGTGGATTAGAAATCATAAACGCCTCTAAATGGAACCTCCCATCCGCAATGAAAACCAAATTGAAGTCCGATTCACGTGCTGGAATCTTCGGCGCCGTACAACCAAGTACTTCTCCAGCGGACAGCGGCTTCGACTGCGGAATCATAACCTTAAATCCTTGTTTTTCAAGTTCTGGCTTGGCGGCCCTGATTGCTGACGCGAATTGTATCGTACCTGCAAGTATCAGTTTTCCAGGATCAATATAGTTGACTTTGATAGTGTCAATCAGACGGTTGACGTCGATTTTGATCTCGACGAAGACGTAAAGGCAGGGTATTCTCGTAAAATCAACGGGGACTAAACAACTGTGGCCGTAGTGAATTAAAAGATCGGCGTTTAGAGCCGCTGCGGAAAGGTCGTCGACGCAACACGCGCCGTAAGTGACGTCACCAAGGATGAAGCAGTGGGTGACGTCAGCGAAGGACGTGAAGATGTCGGAGAGAATGAGGGAGTACATGAGTAAGCCTTCGGGGAGTTGGAGGGCCACGCGCTTAGCTCGCGTGGAGCGGATGCGCCATACGCATTTGTGGATTTCGAAGCTGTAGTTATGCGGGAGGAGGGCGATGGCGGAGTTGAGGGACGCATTGTTGAGGATTGATTCTGGGATTTGGTTTTTAACGAAACGTTTCGGCTTGGGTTTCGTTCTGATCTCGAGTTTCTCTACGGAGTCCATCACCAAACGATAATCGGATAATGGCTATTTACTGTTCCTGGAGTTTAATTTTGATTTCTAGGGTTTTTTAGCGAGGGAATGGACTTCGTAATGGGTGCTGAGGTCTAATACTCAAAACTAGGGACTTCGTAATGGGTTAATATCATCAGGCTCCATAAGTTTTTAAGGTTTTCTAAAATAAATGAATCATAATGTCAGGATCAAGATTTGACCCGGTTAACAAATGAATCTATTTCTTTATGCTGCGTTTACTTTTAAGGAATGGAAATAGGGTGGAATGAGAATGGGTTGGGAATGAGAATGGGTTGGGAATGAGAATGAGCTGGAATAGGAATGAATAAGAAAATAAAATTTTAATATTTACTTGGCAAAAATAAATGGGAATGAGAATATGTTAGAATGTCATTGATATGTTTATTTGGCAAAATAAATGGGAATGAGAAATGGGAATGAGAATCAATTTACTAAAATACCCATAGTATTAAATAATGTAATTTTTATTGATTAGATACATGTATAAATATTATTATAAAAATGATATTAATTAAAAAATAAAATTAATAATAATAATATTTTAGTTATTATTAATTATTATTATTATTTTTATTAATATTATCATTATTAACAATAAAAATAATGATAAAAATAATTAATTTATCATTATTAACAATATTATCCTTATTGTTGTTGTTGTTGTTATTATTATTATTATTATTAAATTTTATTAACTTTATTATTTTAGTTATTATTAATTATTGTTATTAATATTAAAATTTATTATTTTAGTTATTATTAATTATTGTTATTATTATTTTTATTAATAATAATATAAATGTTAATATTTTTATTAATAATAATATAAATGTCATTATTATTTGTTAATAATGATAATATTAATATAAATAATAATAACAATAATTAATAATAACTAAAATGATAAAGTTAATAAAATTTAATAATAATAATAATAAAATTAATAATAATAATAATAACAACAATAAGGATAATATTGTTAATAATGATAAATTAATTATTTTTATAATAATTTTTATTATTAATAATGATAATATTAATAATAACTAAAATAATAAAATAAATAAAATTTAATACTAATAATAATTATTATTAATGAAATTTAAAATAATAAAATTATTTGTGATTTGAATAAGGGTAATTTAGGAAATATGAAAAAATTATAAGGATAAAAATATAAATTTATATTTCATTCTCATTCCCACATTTTCATTCCCAACCTCCCATGAGAATGGGATTCCCATTCCTTATTCTCAAATTGTGTGGGACCCACACATTTTATTCTCATTCCCAAATTACATTTTACCAAGTAAACATACCTTTGATTCTCATTTCTCCATTCCCAATCCCATTCCTTATTCCTAAAAATAAACACACCATTAATTCCTTTTAACTTAAATTTTACTTTTGAGTCCCTCGATAGCATTGGTCTAAAATTTCAGTATCAATAGTAGAATAAAAGTGAACTATTAGACGAGATCCAACGATTCATAGTAATCAATTAAAATTAAGTAAAATATCAAAATTTATTGGGTAAAAAGAATTTTACCAATAAAAGAAATTAAATTGAGATATTTTGCTAATTAAATAACGTAGAGAGCCCAAAAAATATATACTTTTTATGTGATACTATTCTAATAAATCATAACTCCTTTAATTTTCTCTATTCAAATATAGACAAAATGAGTTATACTAATATACTGCAATATTACATTTTCTTGATACATCAATCATGATTAATTTAGTATTCAGTTTTTAAATTACAATATCTAAAAATAAAATCTATTAACTATTCATATGGTTGACATTTTAAAAAAAAACATACGAGTAAAAATTGAAAAAAATTATGTCAAAAAAGAATTATATTTCAACTTATAAAATTATTTTCACCAGATTATTATTATTATTACTTTACAATGAACTTTAAAAAAATTCTGTAAATAATTAAACGAATAATTTTCTTTTAAAAATTAAAAAGATAAGGAAATTACTTAAAACTAAGGGTTCACAATAACCCCAATATCAATGCTATAAAAACATATACAACATTAGAGAGAAATTCTTTTAATTTAATTTGGAAACTAACAATATATAGTAGCACAAGGATGTTTTTATAATATATAATTTTAACTTTTCTTTTCATATTTTATCTAATTCACTACAAATTTACCTTTTAAGTTACAAGTTTTATCAACTTGAATTTTACAATTATAAAAAGTAAATAAAGAATTTTATCAAACCAATCTTAAATTAGTTAGTAAATCAAAGCTCAAATTTATATTTGGCTAATTTATTTAGTTGGTTGAGTGATTTCGACTCATTTATTAACCAAATTAATTTTTTTAAATTCAAACCTATTTATTTTGAATTCAAATGTATAGAATAAAAGAATCATGACCACATTTATCATTTAAAAAAAAAGATTAATGCTATTTGAATTCTAAATAATATGGCATATGACATGTCATTTAATAATAAATAAAGACAATTACCAAATTGATGATGAAATGATAAATTTAATTTTGTAATTAATATATTAGAATGCTAAAGTGGTGGGGGTAGTCCTATATAGCTTTTTTTGCTATGCTTGAAGAAGCATTCTAATAGATCATAAGAAAGTTATTATGTCATGAAAAATGTGTATTCGAGAAGAATGACGATAATGAGATACCATAAAAAATTGCAAGAGACACCTAATAATGAGAGAAAAACTTATGTGGAACAATCTATTAATATGCTATGTGGCAGAATAGTGAATCTAACTCATGATCTCACCTTAAAATTCATTACTCTTAAGTACTAGTAGACTGTCCACCACCTTAATCGAAGTGATGGGATATTACACAATTTTTTTCTCACAAAAGAGATGTGGTTTATTTTCTCATATTAGTGAGAGGTGAGACTTCGTTTCTTAAAATAATTTTATTTTTTACTAACAAATATAAAATTTAGGATTTTAAAAAATAAAATAAATGAAAGTGAAATTATGAAAAATCTCCCAATGGTATTCATTAATTACAAGAAAAAAGAGACAATTCTAAAAAATCCATCACAAGCTACGGTCCGCCTACGTTACCAATGTGTTAGCCTTGGCAATTTTCACTTAGCCCCCTTAACTCATTTTTATTTACATTTTCTTCATAAATATTAAATTAATTTATACTGAATCTATATAAAAATTTTAGTTTACACCCTTACAGTATTTATTATTTATAAATTTTTATTCTATATTGCATATGTATCAAAATACCTCCTCTCTTTCTCCAATACCCGCGAACCCGACCCACATTCCGTTTCTGTTTCCGGCCACTCCACCGGCTAAGGTTGGTACCATTCGGAAGCTCGTGCGATGCCGGTCATCTCCATGCAGTCCTTTTGGCAAAATAAACTGGGTCGACCCGAACCCGCGAACCCGACCCGGATTTATTTTCCGTTTCCGACCACTCCATCGGCTAAGGTTGGTACCAATCAGAAGCTCGTGCGATGCCGATCATCTCCATGCCATCCTTATCGTCGGAAAGTTTCGGAAAGCCGCCGATCTAAGTCGTGAAAAGCCACAGAATCGCGGCTTCAATTCGCCACGATTTCGCCGGTTTCCGGTGACGCCACCATTTGGGGTTTGTTCCCCACAATTCCCTCTGTCTTTTCCGACCAGCCACAACGACCGAGTGAGCTGATTTGCCGTTGATCGACCGTTGAAGGATTCACGAGTTTGAGAGAAATGAACTTAATATTTGTAAAGTAAATTTCAAATAAGAATAAGTAAAAGGGACTTCAATGATATTTTACACAGAAAAGACAAAAACAGTGGCATAGTGCCACTGTTGTAAGATAGGTGCGTCCCACAAGCTATGCCTCCTCTCACCGCTCCCATATCTAATAGTGTTAGCCTATATGGCTATAAATATTGATTTTGATGATAACAAACCACATGTGTTGATTAAAGAAAATTGAGAGTAGTTAAAAATAAAGTTTTATATATTGCGCTTTTAAAACAAGAAAATGATTTTATGGAGTTAAGTTATTCTTCAAAGTTGTGAACTAAAGTGAAAGAATTTTACAATCTTTATTCTTAATAAATATTGTTTTTGAATTTCGGATTTGGACTTATTTGAAAATATTTAAATATTATGGGCCATTCTAAAATTTCACAAAGTTTGGGCGTGTTCATAATTTCAAAAAGTTTTGGGATTCACATAGTATTATTAAGAAATTCTGAAATTGGACTTAATTGCAAATTTTTATAACGTTTTGGGCCATACTACAGTTTCATAAAGTTTTGGGGTCAAAATGTAATTTTCGTAAACAGTGCACTGTACCGTTATTGTAGCAAGCGGCAATCCGGATATGCTAAACGGAATTCCGGTTACGGGGCAGAAAGGTTCTGGAGCATAAACGGCAATCCGGTTGTGCTAAACGGAATTCCGGTTACGGGGCAGAAAGCTTCTGGAGCACAAACGGCAATCCAGATATCACAAGCGGCATTCCGGATACTCAAAAATTCAAATTTTTGCCTTAACGGTAACATGCAATTGGAATTCCGGATACCATAAACGGTAATCCGGTTATGAGTAAAATACTCATAACGGCTAGTTTTTTGGCTCTAACTATAAAAACTCAAATCCAATTCTTTTTCAATCTCTCTAGCAAGTACAAACAAAAAGCATACAACATATCTTGAGCTCTCAATTCGCAAATCTTTATTATTTGAATCATCTTTGTTCTTAAATTTGTTCATCTACTCTTTAAGAGAGTTTTCATTGTAATTTTCATTTCCTCATCCAAATTGTGAGTGTTTGAGTGTGTGAGACACTTGAGTGAAGAGATTGAGATATAATCTCATTGTTGTAAAGGTTCATTGACACCTTGAAGTCAATTGTAAGCATTTTAAGCCTTGGAAGGCTTGGATAGTGAAAACCTCAAGCTTGGATCGCTTGGAGGCGTGGACGTAGGCGGGGATTGCCGAACCATGTAAAATTTCGTGTGTTTGTTTCTCTTCTCTCTTACTTATTTACTATTGTGCTTTGATTGAACTTATTGCTTTTGAATTTATTAAGGCTTTAGATTGGATTGTTGTGTGGTTTTGTTAGGATAATTTTTAAAATACCAATTCACCCCCCCTCTTGGGTTGCACACTTGTATTTCATTTGGTATCAGAGCGAGGTGCTCTTATTTAGATTTAACCATCTAGAGCTAAAGATCAATGGCAACTCATAATGATTCTACATTTAGGGAAGGACAATCCACCACTAGACCACCATATTTTGATGGAAACGATTATCCGTATTGGAAAACTAGGATGAGAATTTACTTGCAAGCTTTAGATTACGAAATTTGGAAAATCGTTAATGATGGTCCTTTCATGCCTTTGACTAAAAACGAAGTAGGGGAAGATATTCCAAAACCTTCACGGGAATGGAATGAATTAGAAAAGAGAAAAGCTTCTCTAAATTCCAAAGCAATGAATGCCTTATTTTGTGTACTTGATAAGAAAGAGTTTCATAGAGTGTCTAGTTGTGAAAGTGCTAATGAAATTTGGCACAAACTTGAAGTCGTGTATGAAGGCACGAATCAAGTGAAAGAGTCGAAAATTAGTAGGTACACTCGACAATATGAATTGTTTCAAATGGAACAAAATGAGAGTGTATATTCTATGTATACTAGATTCACGGACATAGTGAACACTTTAGGAGCCCTAGGAAAAACCTTTTCTAATAGCGAGAAAGTTAAGAAAATCATTAGATCGCTACCTAAGGAATGGAGACCAAAAAGGACTGCCATTGAGGAAGCTAAAGATTTAAATGTTTTACGTATTGATGATTTAATTGGCTCTCTCATTTCATATGAAGAGGATTTGGCAGCAGAAAAAGGGCATGAGGAAAAGAAGAAAAACATTGCTCTCAAAGCGTCAAAACGTGAAAGTGATGAGGAAAGCGAGATGGATGATGAGGAGTTGGCAATGTTGGCTAGAAGATTCATAAAATTTTACAAGAAAAATAATGAGCAGAGAAAGTTCAGAGGTTACAAAAATAAAAAGGAGAAGAAAGAACCAATCACTTGCTATGAATGCAAGAAGCCTGGACACATACGACCGGAATGTCCTCTCCTCAACAAACTCAAGAAGAAAGCTATGGTGGCCACATGGGATGATAGCGATGAGGAAACAAGTGATGAGGAAGAGCAACAAGAAATGACAAACTTAGCTCTCATGGCCTTTGGAGAAGAATCATGTGATGAACTTGATGAGGTAAGTGATCTTCCTACATATGATGAATTACATAATGCCTTTAAAGAATTGCATGATGAATTGATGAAAATGGGTAAAAAGAATGTTTGCCTTAAAAAGAAAATGGTAGAGCTTAAAAATGAAAATGAATCATTTAGTGCAAAGATTACTTGCCTAGAATTAGAGAATAAAACATTGCATGATAAAGTTGCACTATTTGAGAATTCTAGCACATCACATGAGCATTTAGAATCACATGTGAATGACTTGAAAAATGAAAATGAATTGCTTAGAAAGAAGAGCAATGATCTAAATGAGATTGTGCTAAAATTTACAAATGGGCAAAAAATGTTGGATAACTTGCTTAATTCACAAAAGTGTGTGTTTGACAAAGGAGGGATTGGTTACAAACCAAATTTGAAACAAAAATATTACAAGAACTACTTTGAAAGGAATACATCTATTAAAAATCAAATTGTATGTCATTATTGTAATCAAGATGGTCATATGAAAGATAGATGTCCAGTAAAGAGAAATGCATATTATGGTGTGAAATGTGTTTGGGTTCCAAAAGGAACCATTGCTAACTCTCAAGGACCCAAAAAGGTTTGGGTACCTAAAACTTGAGACTTTTTCTGCAGGGCTTGAAGAAGAAGAAGAATAAGTGGTACTTGGACAGCGGTTGTTCAAGACACATGACAGTGAATTACTCTTGGTTTTCAAGTTTTACGAAGATCGAAAATGGTGGAGAAGTATTATTTGGAGATAATTCAAAAGGAAAAATTCTCGGAATTGGTAATGTTGGTAAAATTTCCTCAACACTAATTGAAAATGTGTGCTTAGTTGAAAATTTGAAACACAATTTGATTAGCATTAGTCAATTGTGTGACAAGGGTTATAAAGTTGTTTTTGATAAATCAAGATGTGTTATTGAGAATGCATGTGATGGGAAAATTCTGTTTGTTGGAAATAGATATGGTAATGTTTATACAATTGACATAGAATGTGCATTCAATCATGATAAATGTTTTTCCGCATTGAATGATGATAGTTGGTTGTGACATAGAAGACTAGGTCATGCAAGCATGGATTTGATTTCAAAAATTTCGAAAAATGATTTGGTTAAAGGTCTTCCAAAAATCAATTTTCAAAAAGATAGAATTTGTGAAGCTTGCCAATTTGGAAAAGAAATCAAAACTTCTTTCAAAAGCAAGAAAAATATTTCTACTTCAAAACCTCTTCAATTACTTCACATAGATTTATTTGGTCCTTCTAGATATGCTAGTTTAAGTGGCAAATATTATGCTTTTGTAATTGTGGATGATTTCTCTAGATTCACATGGGTATTGTTCTTAACTAATAAGGATGATGCTTTTGATGCATTTAGAATTTTCTGTAAAAAGGTTCAAAATGAAAAAGGATATTCAATTACTTGTATTAGAAGTGACCATGGTGAAGAATTTGAAAATCATGCATTTGAGAAGTTTTGTAATGAGCTTGGCATTGAGCATCAATTTTCATCACCTAGAACTCCTCAACAAAATGGAGTTGTAGAGAGAAAGAATAGGTCTATTCAAGAATGGCTAGGACCATGCTAAATGAAAACTCTTTACCAAAATATTTTTGGGCCGAAGCCGTCAACACCGCATGTTATGTTTTGAATCGTGTGTTGATTAGACCTAATCTTAATAAAACTCCATATGAGCTTTGGAAAGATAGAAAACCCAACATTGGCTATTTCAAAGTTTTCGGATGCAAATGTTTTGTTTTGAACACAAAAGATAATCTAGGTAAATTTGATTCAAAATCCGATGTTGGTATTTTTCTTGGTTATTCAAACTCAAGCAAAGGTTATAGAGTGTATAATAAAAGAACTTTGGTTGTGGAAGAATCTATGCATGTCACATTTGATGAGTCTAATCCCTCCTCTGCAGAGAAAGGAGTTGTTGATGATAATGCAGAAGAAGAACATCAAGAAGAATCATCAAATGACAACCAAAAGGATGCACCTCATGGAATTCAAGAAGAGCATCATGAAGAAACAAATGCAGAGCAAAATGAAGGTACATCTCAAACACTCCCCAAGGAGTGGAGGTATGTTTCTTCTCACCCTAAGGATGTAATTTTAGGAGATCCCTCACGAGGTGTTACAACTAGATCATCACTTAGGAACACATGTGAACATGCTGCATTTATTTCTCAAATTGAACCAAAATCCTTTGCGGATGCGAAAAATGATGAGTCTTGGATTATGGCAATGCAAGAGGAGTTGAATCAATTTGAGAGAAACAATGTGTGGGAATTAGTCCCTAATCCGGAACATCAATCCGTTATAGGTACTAAATGGGTATTTAGAAACAAAATGGATGAATCCGGTGTGGTTGTAAGAAACAAAGCTAGATTAGTGGCTCAAGGTTACAACCAAGAAGAAGGAATTGATTTTGATGAAACATTTGCACCTGTAGCTAGATTAGAATCCATTAGGATGTTAGCTTATGCATGTCATAAGGATTTCATTTTATATCAAATGGATGTCAAGAGTGCTTTCTTAAACGGTTATATTATGGAGGAAGTATATGTGAAACAACCTCCTGGTTTTGAAAATGAAAAATTTCCAGACCATGTGTATAAGTTATCTAAGGCTTTATATGCTCTTAAACAAGCACCTAGAGCATGGTATGATAGGCTTAAAAACTTCTTGTTAGATAATGATTTTTCGATGGGAAAAGCGGACACAACTTTATTTGTTAAGCATAAAAGCCAAGATATACTTATTGTTCAAATTTATGTTGATGATATTATTTTTGGTTCTACTAATGAGTTGTTGTGTAAAGAATTTTCATCTTGTATGAGCAAAGAATTTGAGATGAGTATGATGGGAGAGTTGAAGTACTTCCTTGGACTCCAAATCAAACAAAACGAGGAAGGAATTTTCATAAATCAAGCCAAGTACGTGAAAGATCTACTCAAAAGATTCGGCTATGAAAATGGAACGGCAAAAAGCACTCCAATGAGTACTACAATCAAGCTGGACAAAGATGAGAAAGGTAAGGAAGTTGATATCAAGACATATCGAGGTATGATCGGATCCTTACTCTATTTAAGCGCTAGTAGGCCTGACATTATGTTTAGTGTATGCTTGTGTGCTAGATTTCAATCTTGTCCTAAAGAGTCACACTTGCTTGCCGTTAAACGAATTTTTCGTTATTTGATTGGCACCATTAATCTTGGTCTTTGGTATCCTAGGGGAACACATATTGACTTAACTTGTTACTCGGATGCTGATTTTGCTGGTTATAAGGTTGATAGAAAAAGTACTAGTGGAACATGTCACTTCCTAGGTCATTCACTTGTCTCTTGGTTTAGTAAGAAACAAAACACAGTTGCGCTTTCAACCACCGAGGCCGAATATATAGCCGCAGGTAGTTGTTGTGCACAAATTCTTTGGATGAAACAAACCCTTAGAGACTATGGCATTAAACTCGATCAAATACCTATCTTGTGTGACAATACTAGTGCTATTAATCTATCCAAGAACCCAATTCAACATTCTAGGACAAAGCATATAGAAATTAGGCATCACTTTCTTAGAGATCATGTTCAAAAAAGAGATGTTATGATTAAATTTGTTTCGACTGAAAATCAACTTGCGGATATCTTTACAAAACCTCTTAGTGAAGAGCTTTTTATAAAGATAAGACATGAGCTTGGAATGTTGAATGTTGCATCTTGAGTTATGAATTGTTGATATGTTTGTTATTGTATGGATTTATACTTCATGAATTAAATAGCTTGATATGTTTATTATTTTTTTTGTTTCATGAATTAAATGGCTTATTGAAAAATTTTGAATCTCAAAATGATTTAAAATTGATCAAATTTTAAGCCAAAAATAAAGTGGTGTGTATAATACAAGCATAAGAGCTTGCCAATTTTCAATATGTGGTAAAAAATTTTTTCTAAGTCTAAACCGGAATACCACTTCCTTTTAACCGGAAATTCGTTTTTCTTCTTGTTGCTCTCGGGTCAATATTCGGCTAACCGAATTTACCAAACCGGTAAACCAGATTTGAAAAATCTCTCTCTGCCTCACATCCGGAAATCCGGTTCATCAAACCGGTAAACCGAATTGTTTCTGAAACATTTCTGGGAATTATCCGGACAACCGGATAAGGAAATCCGGAAATCCGGATATGCTTATGTAGTTACTGGACTGTAACCGGATAACCGGTTATAACATTCGGTAAACCGGATTTCATAGCTCACATTCTGGACATCTTTCGGCCAACCGGATACGTAAATCGGTAAACCGAATGCACTAGGGAGCTTTCTGGAAATGATTCGGATAACCGGTTACCAAAATTCGAAATTCTGAATTCACATTACTAGATTCTGGAATGTAACCGGATAGCCGGTTACAAACATCCGGTAAACCAAATTCGCGTGGAACTTACTGCCTTCAAACCAGATAACCGGTTCTGATATCCGGTAAACCGGTTTCGCAAAGATGCATTCTGGAACGCAACCGGATGTCCGGTTGTTTGCATCCGGAATGCCGGATTCGCAAGATTTTGTCTCTGTTCTTCATCTTCCTCTCATTCGGCAAACCGGTTCTCATTCTCTCTCTAAAGCCGCTTCTCCCTCTCTCATTTTCTCTTCAAAATCCATCACTTTTCATGTGTTTTTGATGCAAATTGATCCAAGAAAATTGTTCCCCATCCGTTCTTGTGTCCAAAATCATCTTTAAAATTCATTTTCAACCTCAAAAACATCAAGATCCGAAATCAACCTAGGTTTTTTCGAAATTTTCTCTCTCTCTAAATTTCTTCCTCTCAAGTTGTTTTTGAGCCAAATTGTTTCTCAAAATTGGTTCCAATCTTCATTATCTTCATTTTCCGTAACTCATTTCACCTCAAATCACTCAACTTCACCATGTCAAGCTCACGGCCGGTTCGAAGAAAAGGCAAAGAACCGGTTCAACCCCCCAAGCGGTCACGGCAAGCCGGCGACACCACCACTCAATCCACTTTTGAGTCCTCACACCTTCGGAACAAGCATTTGATCAACCGGTTTCATCAAAATTTCCGGACTCGAGAGGTACTCAATACGTTTTATATTTCCGAACCCAATTGGCTTCATAGTCTTCATATTAGTCATAGAAATTTATTTCAATTGCTTGGTGATGTTGGTTGGAATGGTGCTCTTATGATTGACGAACATGTTTATCCCGACTTGGTGAAAGTGTTTTACTCGAATATGGACGTTTCCGAGGAGAAAAGAACTTGAGTAATCACCAATGTTGGAGGAGTTATGATTGATTTTGATGTTTCATTGTTGAACTCTATCCTAGGATCATCCGATTTTGGTCTAGAAATTTTTTCGCCTAGGAAATCTCCCAAAATTGATAGATATGTTCATATTGACGCCGTTCGAAATATTTGTCGGCGTAGAGATCTTACTGTTGAAGATTGTACCATTCATTTCCGTACTTGCTGTCTTTGTCTTCAAACTCGTATTTTACTTCGCTTTATTCAGTCCATTGTTCTTCCTAGATCAGGGCATTTGGATGAGGTTTCTCATATGGACGTTGCTTTGATTGACTGTATTCTTAATCGTCGTCCGGTTAACTTAGGTTATATCATCATCCGAACTATGTTGACCATACCTTCCTTGATTTCTCGCTTCCTTCCATATGGTCAATTTATTACCCGAATCCTTAAACACTTTGAAGTTCCGATTAATGAACCATCGTTTAGGCCTTCTAAGGGTATAGGGGATGATTCTGTTATTAGCTTAGGTTTTGAGTGGCGTGATCGCACTTGGGTCAAAGTCACTGAAAACAATTACACTTTCCTCGCTCCGAGTGATGATTGGCAACTCAATGATGTGATTCCTGCTGATCAACTCCCTGATTTCTCGCTTCCGTTTCGAGGCCAGCGTCGTCGTCGAGAGTCTCCGGTGTCTACCTCTGCTCCTACTGCCTCTGCACCTGCATTACCACCTCCCGAGCATCCTATTTCCGATGAGGTTACACTTCAGCAGATTATGGATGAGGTGAGGATGCTCTCAGTGCGGCAGACTGAGTTTCAGCAGCAGCAGCAGCAGCTCATTCACGGCCAGCGCCTCCTCTTTGAGCACTTCGGTATTCCATATCCGTATCCACCTCCATCAACACCATCCTCACCACCTCAGTAGTCTTTTATGCTTGTATCGGACACACCTACATGTTATTTACTGCTTTATGTATTTTTCGTTTTCGATTATATGGATGGTTGTTATGACTATGGATTATGTATTTGATTTGGATTATATGCATTTGCTTTGCATATGTATTATGTTCTTTAATTTAGTTTTGGATGCTATGGATTTGTTTTATTTGTTGGTTATAATATCTTTTCATGCTTTGCATTTTTTTTTGAACTAATGTACTTGTATTGAGATTTTGATGATTGATAGGGGGAGCTCTTGTTCTTTTTGATGATGAAGGGGGAGATATAATATGTCTATGTGTTATGAAAATTGATATGCATGTATGCAAGGGGAGTTTTTAAATCATTTTGAAATTATTTCTTAACCTTGCATTGATTAAGGGGGAGCATTTCATAACTAAATCAATTTTCTTTAATGTGTTTTGTCATCATAAAAAAGGGGGAGATTGTTAGCCTATATGGCTATAAATATTGATTTTGATGATAACAAACCACATGTGTTGATTAAAGAAAATTGAGAGTAGTTAAAAATAAAGTTTTATATATTGCGCTTTTAAAACAAGAAAATGATTTTATGGAGTTAAGTTATTCTTCAAAGTTGTGAACTAAAGTGAAAGAATTTTACAATCTTTATTCTTAATAAATATTTTTTTTGAATTTCGGATTTGGACTTATTTGAAAATATTTAAATATTATGGGCCATTCTAAAATTTCACAAAGTTTGGGCGTGTTCATAATTTCAAAAAGTTTTGGGATTCACATAGTATTATTATTAAGAAATTCTGAAATTGGACTTAATTGCAAATTTTTATAACGTTTTGGGCCATACTACAGTTTCATAAAGTTTTGGGGTCAAAATGTAATTTTCGTAAACAGTGCACTGTACCGTTATTGTAGCAAGCGGCAATCCGGATATGCTAAACGGAATTCCGGTTAAGGGGCAGAAAGGTTCTGGAGCATAAACGGCAATCCGGTTGTCTTAAGCGGAAACTAATTCTGCAGGCAGAAAGCTTCTGGAGCACAAACTGCAATCCAGATATCACAAGCGGCATTCCGGATACTCAAAAATTCAAATTTTTACCTTAACGGTAACATGCAAGTGGAATTCCGGATACCATAAACGGTAATCCGGTTATGAGTAAAATACTCATAACGGCTAGTTTTTTGGCTCTAACTATAAAAACTCAAATCCAATTCTTTTTCAATCTCTCTAGCAAGCACAAACAAAAAGCATACAACATATCTTGAGCTCTCAATTCGCAAATCTTTATTATTTGAATCATCTTTGTTCTTAAATTTGTTCATCTACTCTTTAAGAGAGTTTTCATTGTAATTTTCATTTCCTCATTCAAATTGTGAGTGTTTGAGTGTGTGAGACACTTGAGTGAAGAGATTGAGATATAATCTCATTGTTGTAAAGGTTCATTGACACCTTGAAGTCAATTGTAAGCATTTTAAGCCTTGGAAGGCTTGGATAGTGAAAACCTCAAGCTTGGATCGCTTGGAGGCGTGGACGTAGGCGGGGATTGCCGAACCACGTAAAATTTCGTGTGTTTGTTTCTCTTCTCTCTTACTTATTTACTATTGTGCTTTGATTGAACTTATTGCTTTTGAATTTATTAAGGCTTTAGATTAGATTGTTGTGTGGTTTTGTTAGGATAATTTTTAAAATACCAATTCACCCCCCCTCTTGGGTTGCACACTTGTATTTCAAATAGTATTTAAATGAATGTGGTTGGTACTGAGGATTTCTTGTTGCATTTTTGGTTGCTACAAATAGTGGGCATGCTTTGTTTTGTTCATTCTAGATTTTTTACGGTAGCATTTTGTTATTGTATTTTACTTTTTTTTGTTGAACAATCAATTTGATGTCGACTATCGATGCTTATAATTAACATAGGAATTGTTCTTGGAAGTTGGGGTTAGGGAATGGGAAAATTTGAGTTTAGATCAACTTAATCGGAGTTTCAGGTAAATTAGACTGGAAAAAAGAAAGTCATCCAAACTTAATTTAAACTTATAATCCAATTGGATCCAATCTAAGTATAATTGGATCGGATCCAATAAAGAATACAAGTTGAGTTCAGACCGAATTAGGTTAGGATTATATATGGATTAGGTTGAGTTTGGCTTGAAATTTGATTCGGGTTAATTCAAGTCAAAGGTAATTTTGAGTTTTTTTTTTATTTATTATGAATTTTTTTACAAATTATTCTGGGTAATATATTATTATTTTTATGTAATTATCTCATTTTAGTATGTTTTTCCAATTTTCAACATAAAAAGAAAACTACAAACATGAAATCAAGTGAATAAAAATTAAAATAAATACAAAGTCAAAACTTAATAGTCTTCATCGGAAGCACAAAGTCCAAATATAAATAGTCTTCAAAATAGCAAAGTCACAAAGTTTAAACTTGATTAAATAGTTTCTAAAACAACAAAGCTTAAACAGATATACTAAATAACCTAAAGAAGAATTAAGAGAAAAAGTAACTTTCATGAAACTCAAAGAGTGTTATCATCACTAGCAACCTCCATGAAACTAACCTTAGTTGTAATAGGTGGAGAAAAACCTGTACCACAATGGCACTAGGATTACTCTTACCATACAAAGGTTGTCTAAACTATAATGCATAATCTATATCATAAAACTCATCTAACAAGTCCTTCACTGTTGTGGTTATTTCTTCAATCTTTGAACTATCATTGGCAAAAATGATCTCAAAAATATATTGAGCAAAGTGCATTTTAGCCCATGGATCAAGAATGGAGGCAACAATCAACATTTTGTTTGTTTTTCCCATGGACTCCTAATATTTATCAAATTTATCCGTCATACTAAAAGCCATAGAAATCATCTAAGGATGTTTACTTGTTTCCAATGCAGTAAATGAACTCTTAATTAAGCTAATGTTATCATAACAAAGATTAGAAGTCAGACTCAAAAGGGCAAAACACAACATAGTGGAATTCCACAATTTGTTCGGCACCCTCGAGAATCTTCAAGTCCAATTAGGCCCACCCTTTGATTATTATTTTCTTCTTTATGAAAGTATGGCTTATAAGGTTTATCCACTTCTACCATCCTACCAAATGTTGCTTGAAACTTTAATGTAGTCATCAACATTAAATAGGTGGAATTCCACCTAGCAGTATAAAGGTTAAGAGTAATATATGTTAACTTTTTAATTTTCTCACCTTGAGTTCTATTTGTTGGTTTTTTTTCTTTTTGAAATTATTAACAATGGACTATAGTATAATAAATTGGATCAAGTCTTTTGAGTGATCAATATGAGTTCATATGTTGCCCCTCTTTTGCGGGGAATGATAATCAGGAAAATTTTCACAATGCATAGTAATCTTTGCTAAAATTATCAGGATAGGCCTGTTGATTTTACTAGTAAGCCGACATGAACATACAAATGAAGACATAGTAACCATCTAAATTCACTATAGATTTCTCTTTCTATTTATTATTTAATTTTGTACTTTTCTATTCTTCTTGTGTTGCATAGTTTTGGTGTGATGATTTCCAATTATTTACTTATGCTAATATTGATAACTGTCTTAAGGTAACAATGTTATATGTTTTTTTTTATATATTCTTCAGAAGAAAAATTTAGATCAAAAAATTATTGTTCAAGCAGATTCTATCCATATGTCTTTTTTTGCATAAAAAGGAAAGTTGTTCTAGCAATTGGCTGGAGAGTTTATATCTTTTTTTTTTTTTTTTTATAAGAGAGGGGTTTTATAACGAGCTAAAGCAAAACGTATCGGGAGTAAGTAATCCCATACAAATCATTTGCAATAAAACTATCAACCCCCGGAGGAGGAACAGAAAATGGATGCAGTCCCAAGGGCAGCTCCAAGGCATAATTTACTAGGAAGTCCGCTGCGAAATTTGCTTTACGATATACGTGGTTGATGGTTATAACCCAATTTCGCTTGATGAGATCTCAAATGGAACGGATTGGGGGGGTATACTCGTTGATGCACTCCGTCTGGCTGTTCACCATCTGAACCAAACAGTGGCTATCTACTTCCACGTGTAAAAACCGAACACCATGTTGCCATGCTAAAAGTAACCCTTGGTAAAGGCCCCAAAGTTCTGCTGCAATAACTGAACAGACGCCTATGTTGAAGCCAAAGCCAGTGAGCCACATGCCCTGGTGATTGCGTATAAGGCCTCTAGCACTTGAAGCCCCCAACTCCTTTCTTGCTCCGTCTGTGTTCAGCATGCACCAGGGCCAGATAGGTAGCTTCCAGGTGATCCATCTCTCAATTTTCTTGGTTTCAACAACCAAAGATGAGCTGTTGATGTTCTGAATTTCCTCAACTCTGACTTTAATATCTTGTATTATACTAATACTATCCATTTCTCGCTGATGGAACAAGAACTGATTCCTCCAGAACCACAAACGCCAAATAGCAACTCCAAAGAAAATATTCGATTCAATACCCGAGATCAGCTGCCCTTTGCTTATTAAATTTTGACACAGCCATTCTTTCAGAGAGTTTATATCTTTGTTTATCACAATAGATAAATAATATTCTTATACAAATATAGTGTCGTTAGAGTAGAAAACAATATATTCTTATACAATATATCTTTGTTTTGGGTACCCTTTTTTAATTGTGTAATTATATTAGTTTATTCAATATTTTAATATGGTCATTGAGTCGATATTCCCTAAACTGTATGCGGTTTTCAAAAGGTGGGATAGTGGATCTCACAAATGTTTGGCCTATATTTTGCATATATGTGTATTGATGTTTTTGTAGAGTACATAATGTTTGTCACTGTTTCATAATTAATTTTTTTTATCATGGAAATTATAATTTTTATTGTTTTATGTTAAGAAAATGATTATTTTGTACTTTGGACGATATGAACTTTTCTTTTAATTTGCTTTCACTTTTTTTAATCTGCATTCAAGGGGATAATTTGTTCCATAGACCTTAATCTTTAGATGGTTGGTGGATATTGTTAGACCAAAAGTTGTAGATATCTCAAAATACTCCATGGCCATTGGTGCAAACTTTACTGCAAATTCACAACAGTTTTTTCTTTCTTCTGCAAGAATTAAATCATTTGATGTGTGTTTAGGCAATAAGCATGCGTCGTAGTCATAGACATTATTGTGTGTCATTGCAACTTATGAGCTACATCATTTTATTTCTTTAAGTTGTATTTGTCGCAGGTGAATGTTTGGTTAACAAATTAATAGTATTGGATGGGATGTACACAAAAGTTCTTATAGGTGGATTTCAATTGCTTTTTTTTGTCCAATTAATCTCTAGCATTGTAATTCCTTTTGGCATCTAGGTCGCTGGGGAGCTTGGAAAAATGGCAGCTGTTTAGAGGAACCTCAGCAAGTATGGCATAAAAGAATTTGTAAGAAATGTCCATTTGTTAAATCCACTTTTTTCTATATTTTTTTTTATGATGTGATAAGAAACAGCAAAAAGAATGGACTAGAAGCCTACAAAAACATGGAAATGAACCAATTCTGTGGGAGCTTTTGGCCCTTTGGATCCTTACTTTCTTTTTTCCTTGCAACTGATGATGAATGTGTTTGCTGAAGTGGTAATTGCCGTTCATAATATCTTAGTTCAAAATATTATAGTGACATTATTTTCGTGACTAAAGTGGCTATCCTTATGAAACAATTTCGTGGATTGATTTGAAATGGAAGAAACTGGCTAGACTGGTCTATTTTGAAACTTTTCAGTAGACTCCTATCTGGACTTGAAGAGAAAAAGCTACATGGAACTATTTACTAAACAATTACTTCATGGAAATGCAAATGTCTATACATCCTAAAGGGTATATATTCTTTATCTTTACCGAGCTACAATTGCATGCAAAATGCAACTGGTGAGAATTAGATTGCTAAAGATTCGCAAGATCCATTGAGCATCCGTGGAAATTCAGTGACAGAGCCAAGAACCAGGAAAATAAAGGAAGCATTAAATGGATTAATTGAGCTCATCTTAAATTCATGCCTTATTCAATACATAAATATGCTCGAATTAGTACATAGATAGGCTGAGGGTGAATCAAATATAATTAGTACATAACGAGTAAGGATAGATCCCACAGAGACTATGCTAGTTGTATTTATTATCAACTCTAAAGCATGACTTAAAATAAAATAATAATAGGAATAATAATATAAATTAATCTAACTAAAGAAAATGCCAACTAAAAATAGAGAAATGGGGGTTTTTGAATTTTTGACTAAATAGCAAGAAATAAAGAAATTAAAACAATGAAGACAATAATTTAAGGATAAAGAAATAACAATGAGAAAAACTTTGGCTAAAGGATCATTCGCCACCACTAAACATGCACATAATATATCAATTCTATCATCAATTTATATTGAAACTATCAACTGTAGACAACAATAAGCTCTATTAGTCTCAATCTTTCCTTAGTGTGTCGTTAGGCAAAATTAGGGACGAGGACCCTTGGGGATTTTTTCCATTTGGGGAGGGTATGGGGATGATTTTATACCCAATTTTTTATTCGGGGAAGGGACGAGGATAATTTTTTACCCAATTTCTTATTCGGGGAAGGGACAGGGATAAGGTGGAATCCCCATCTCTTACCCATTTCCCCATTTCCTTGTATTAATTTTTAATTTTGATTTTATTTTTTAAAATTATTAATAAATGAATAATGAAATTTAAATTATAAAATATTAAATCTGTTATATAAATTTCGAGCTTACTTAATAAGTTGTAATCCTAAATTACTACTCGACCAGACCTTATTCTAAAGACCCTGACCTAAAACTATTTTAGATTATGAATTATATTGCTTATATTATTTTTATTGTTTTAGATTTGAAACCCGATGCTATCTTTCAATTTGTCACATTCCTTGAGGAAGAACGGAAGAGTAAATGTTTTTATTAAAAATATTAATTTTAGTATCTATACCCATTTCATTTATTTCATTATTGATATAAAAGTAATTTCTTTTTATTGATATAAAAGTAATTATTCTAATGATTTGTATTTTGTAGTGTGATTTTTGTAATAGATTATTATTAGTGTAAAATATATTGTCAAACCTTACTTTTGTTTAAGTTTTTATTTTAATATGATTAAATCAAGTTCAAAATTTGAAAACGTATCAGTTATTCGGGGATCGGGGACCCCTCGGGGATGCCCTCTTATTATTCGGGGAGGGGACCGGGATCCCTTCAAGTAATTCTGATGGGAGCGGGGAGGGGATGGGGATACATAGAGAATATCGGGGATGGGTGCGGGGATGTCGGTCCCCTCCCCTCCCCATTGCCATCCCTAGGCAAAATAATCTCTTCACCTAATCTCTAACCATTAAAGTAAGCTCTTTAAATTTAAGATAATGGAAGCATTGAGTAGAGAAAGATATTAGGTTTATTTAGGCAATAAACTCACAAGCTCAGATTATTTAACCTAGGTTATGTTCTCCAATTGAAATCAATGATTCCAACCTGCTACTAATGATTAAAATATCAAGACAATTACGGATCAAGAATTTTAATCTAGCAATAGAATTTATTCAAGTCTTATCTAATTAGCCACTTAAATAAAACAAGAATAAAATCATAAACATTAATTATAGAAGAACATAAACAATCTCAATTAAATAAATTGAATGATAGAATTTAAATTTAATTGCATAGCATGTTTAGGATTTTGAATTCACCCTCAACCAAATAGAAAATTTAGCTTAACATAATTAAATTAGGAATAAAAGAATTGAAAAAACCAATCATGAAGATTAATTCAAGCGGCTAACTCTGCTTCCTCTATTTCTTTGTCCTCTCCTTTGCGGCTGCAAATTGTTCAAATCCTCTTGTTGCTGATTCTCCTCTTTGTGTTGCTTCCGTTTGATCCTTTCATAATGCTTCAATTGTGGCTTTTAAATCATTGCATAGAAAGAATTAAATCCAAAGCCAAACTGCCACTTTCATGCATGCACATGACTTGTTCAATTAATAATGATTTCGCCATGATTTTCTAAAGCCAAAAGGTTTTATTTTCCTTCCTTTCACGTGCTGGCCACTTTAACTTTCCAATTTTAGCTCCATGTGCAAGATTAATTTTGCTTGGCCTGTACAAGATATAATTGGAAAATATTCTTTGTTTAATTCTTTCTAATTCTGGTCTCTTGTGCACTTTTATCTCTCAATCTTCAATTCTTTTCCTATTCTGATCATTTCAATAAGATTTCTTTCCTGAATGTTCCGATTTAATTTCTCTTTAATCCCAAAATATAATTGTTAATGTTATTCAAGATTCTAAATCTGATTTAGAGTGACTTGCACAATATTAGGACAAAAAATTAGGACACAATATTTGTTTCTTAATCTATTGTTGAAACAAGGTCTTTAATTTTCTTTTTATTTTAGGATCAATATGATCTTTTATCTTCTTTTTCCTTTAGGATCAAAAGGATCTTTTTTTTTTTATATTTTACTTTAGCATCTTTTATTTACTATCTAGCAATTAAGAAAAACCATATTCTATTAGTAAAATTCAATTATATACACTGATGAGATTAAGGATAAAACTATCACAAGCACATGGGATGAGGTATGTTCAGATCATATTCAAGTTCTCGTCGGACCCGTTACAAGAGCTCGAGCAAAGAAATTCAAAGAACCGCTTAATGGATTGATTCAAGCAACTTCGGTTCAATCAAATTCGTGGAGGCCCTTTGAAGGAATCGCAGATGATAAATGCATGATTCAGGCTCTTGAAGTTTCCAAATATTCACTTCCAAGAAATAGAGAGTTGATTTGCACATTATGGTGGGAAAATATATTATTTTCCTTTTTCAGATACTTTCCCGTTTCATGAGGAGGCTATTAGGGAAACAAATCATTTAGTTCTATTTTAAGCCAATTAGGATTCTGATTTGGTTTAAATTCTTTCCTTTTTCTTAGATTAGGATTCTGATTTGGTTTAGACTTTCCTATTATGGAAGATTTAGATTCTGATTTGATTTTTGGTTTAGGATTTATTTCCAAAAATTCTTGTAGCCAACCTTATATAATGTACTCATATCTAATAAACGATAAAAGCTTTTTTTGATGCAATTGGTGAGAGAGTTAATCCTCTTTAGTTCTTTACGAACTCTTTAAACTTATCGGATTTCCGTGGCGTTCAATATCTTGACTTATCAATCAGAACATACATAGCTGATTGTGGCGTCTTCACATACCAAGGTTCGTGCTTTCAATAAGCATTGGATCGGGGGTCCATTCCATTTCTGATTTAGATTCGATCTTGGGAACTAATTTGGTTAGGGTCGCGTCAGTTCTTGACGGGGTTCGTACCATGTGACCCTATTAGAATAGTGAGGGTTCTTCAAAGAACTTTAAAACTTATCAAGATTTTATCTTCTGGCGTACTTTCTTGAGTGTGGCATGAACAATAGATTTATTATGCCATTAGTTCTTATCTTTATAGGTCTATATTTTATTGTTATTTGAATCTGAATTAAAATGATACTTGGCAAATGAACCTCATTAGGTGCAGGGTCTTACTTATCTTTGTGAGGTTCACATCAATTTATATTAAAGTTTAGGTTCTAAATAAGGTTTGATCTATTCTAAATTTATTTAGTTTCTTTAATTCCACGTACTTTTTGTTTCTTGTTTCTTAATTTTTTTTCTGAATCTGTACACCTATCTTCTTTAATTAATTCTTCTTTTTCCTAACTTTGCCCTAATTTTCAAGTCCTGCTCTTTCTCATTCAAAGGTTCAAAAACAAAAAATAGAAAGGAAAATTTGAAAAATCAATTGAATTTAAAGTGTACCTTGATATTCAAGTTTTGTCTATTCCTGTTTTTTGCAATTGAACTTAAAAAAGGGGGGTCAATCCTAATTGCATCAAAATTCATATTCTTGTTTGTCTTTCTTTGTTTATGATATCATTTGTTGAGTTTAGATAAGCCGTTTAAGTTCAATAAAGAACTGAAAGAGAAAATTAAAGAGTGGAAAAAGGCAAGAGAGTGTCGGCTTATAAGAGAGTAAAAGTCATATTGAGTAAATATAAATCTTGAGTGGAAACACGTAACAGAGTGTTTGTGAGGTTTTGTAACTTTGTTTTATAGGTTACTAAATATGTCTCAAGACAAAAATCATTACATTTCCTATGATGCTCAATAAAAGATAAACTCTAGACTCTTCTTTAAGTCCTCAAAATAGAAACATGAACATTTCCAATTGAGGTTTGATGCAGTGAATGAGAGAACAAATAAAGGTAAATCTGGTTCACAAAAAGGTCAGCCAACTAAAGCTCCTAATGTGCAACAAAGAGAGAGGAATTCATATATGTTTATGGGGAAGAATTAAATGAAGAAGATCGTGCTGCTAATATTAATTTGAGCAAATTTGGGCAAGTAAATTGAAATAGAGAGATGGCAAAAACGATCCTAAAGCTTATTTAGAGTAAGAAAAGAAGGTAAAATTGGTATTTGATTGCACAACGACTTTAAATTAAATTGAATTGAATGACTGTTGAATTGAATTGAATGACTGTGCTATTATTTGATGGGATCAACTTGTTTTGAATAAGAGATGAAATCGTGAAAGGCCTATTGAGACATGGGAGGAGATAATGGCTATTATGATTAAGCGAATTATTCCAAGTCACTATTGAAGGAACTTATTTCAGAAGTCATAAAGCCTTACTCAGGGGTCTAAAATTGTTGAAAACTACCATAAGGGGATAGAAATAGCCATGAACCGAGCCAATGTGGAGGAGGATTGAGGAGTTAATATGGCGAGGCTCCTAATTGGGCGAGTGGAGTGACAATTGAAGAGAAAATGCTCCATCCGAATGGGGTAGAATTCAGGTCTTCTTTAACATGAAAGCTGAATTGGTGCAAAAAGGATGAAAATAGTAATTTTAAGCCCAAGGCTGAAACCTCTAATGATAATAAAAATGAAGGCGCAATGGAAAAAAAGGGAAATCTAATTCCCAACTTAATAGAAATACAGATATCAAATGTTTTAAGCATTTAGGAATAGGTTGTATTGCATCTTAATGTCCAAACAAAAGGGTAATGATTTTGAACGATGATGGGGATATTAAGACTAAAGGTGAACCTGATGTTGAGTCCATGCGACCTTCGGAGGATGCAAGTGATATTGAATATTTAGTTGATGGAGAGCTTTTGGTTGCAGGAAGAGCTAACAGTTTGGAAATTAAAGAAGATGAGAAGGTATAATATGAAAACATTATTCATACTAGATGCCTTGCTAATAACAAGGTAAGTACCTTGATTATTGATGGAGGTAGTTTTACTAATGTGGCTGGCACTGGTTTAATTGCACGTATAAAACAAGGTAAATTGGAAGCAAAAGCTTTGAAATGTGCATTTATGGGATATGCACATAGGGTCAAAGGATACAAACTTTGGTGTACCATAAACAAAGATATGATATCTAACGAATCAGAGATGGCCTAAAGACATCTATATTGGATGCGGAAGTTAAAAAAAAAAAAGCAAGCATATAAGAAAATACATAGGTTGAGTAGGTGGAGTTGACAGAGCTTATGCAGAAAAATCATGAAATAGATGATCAAGAAATTGATGCAAAAGAAGAGGAACCAACTAATGAAGTATCTCATGATCTAGAAGCTATTAAGGATTACAAACTAGTAAGGGATGGAGGAAAGAGAACCATCATGACACTAAAGAGATTGCATAGAAACCAAGAACTTACAAAGAAACTATTTGTTGTGAAGACTTAGACAAAAATGGAAGTAAGAATGGATAAGGAAATGGAATCTTTATACAAGAACCAAACTTAGAAACTTGTTGCAAATGGATTTACAAGATCAAAGAGGGTATTCCTAGAGCTAAACTAAGAAGAAACAAAGTTAGGCTTGTTGCCAAAGGCTTTACATGGAAGAAAGAGATAGATTTCAATGCAGTCCTCTCACAAGTAGTAAGCACTCCTTTTTAGGAATTTTGATAGCCATTGTTGCTGTACATGATATGCATCTTGAATAGATGGATGTCAAAAAAGCATTTCTTCATGGATGGTTAGACGAACAAATTTGTGTCTCAACCTGAATGGTTTACTGATCCTAAAAAGTCTGACTAGCTTTGCCTACTCAAAGTTTATATGGTCCCAAGTAGTTACCAAGGTAGTCATATTTAGTATTTGATAGCTCTATGATAAAGTAAAACTTTCGAAGGTACGATAGTGACTATTATGTTTATTTGTTATTGTATGTTGATGACATACTGATAGTATCCAAACATATTGACCAAATAGATGAATTGAAACAACTTAAAAATAAGTATAATATAAAGGATTTGGACCAGCAATAACGATTGGAGTAGAATTGATCATATCCAGGTTAATAGTAATTCTTGGCAATGAACATAAGAAAGCTGTAAAGTGGATTCTGAGATATTTATTAAGGAATATAGAATATGGACTACTTTATGGAGTAGTAAGACAAAATGAAAGCAATGTAATTGGCTATGTGGGATTAGATTATGTAGGAGATCATTGACTAGTTACTTGTTCACTCTCAATAATTGTACTATCAATTAAAAGGTAAAGTTGTAGAATATTGTGGCTCTATCAACATTAAAAGCTGAGCATTTTGGATTAGCTGAAGTAATTATGGAAGCCATTGGCTTAAAGGCATGGTGATAAAGTTGGAATTTGAGCTAAAGTTTGTTAGAAGACGGCCAAAGTGCAATATTTTTATATCAGAACTTAGACAAATCATGAGAAGATAAAGCACATTGACATCAAGTTACATATCATTAGATTGAAATTATCCAGAGGTATTGTTGAGTAGAAGAAACTACACGCTAATGAAACATTGCAGATACGTTGACTAAAGCAATAGCAGAGGAGTAGTTAATTTGAGTTCAAGGTGGAGAGTGTTGGAAAGTGAATCTCCTATCTAGATTTCTTAGAAAGCATATGATTAGTCATCTTCTTAAAGTAGATAGATTTGATCAGTCAGTCACAAGCGTATGATAGTAAGTGGATGCCATCTATCCAATTAAGCAAATCATGTGTTTTTGCATGTGATATTACTTAAAACTTATTTAGCTTAGACAACAAGGACAGATGTCGTATTGGAAGAGGATTACTTTGAACATGTTACACGTGTGGAAGGCAATTAAAACCATTTTTAAACTTGGAACCCTTGTTCTAAATGGATTAGGAACTTCCCATATAAAGCCACTAGTGTTGTGGTTTGCTTCATAGAATTTCTCCCTGTAACTTGTTCTTTCATATTAATAAAAAGTTTGCTCTAGTCTTCAAGTAGATTTAAGCTGAGTAATCAATTGAACCACTTTAAATTCTTTCATCTAATCCTTATCTTTTTTTTTTTTTTTTACTTGGCATGGGGTTATTAGTTTGGTAATTAAACACAAATCAGTCTTAACAATTTTAGTTAATTTTTCAAATAGTATGAAGGATATATAATTGCTCATTTAATCTCTACTATTTAAGTCAATTACCCAGTTAAATGTTGATCTTTATATTTTTATAATTTACTCTAATGAGCAAATTATCATTATCTTCATCATGTATTTTCTTTTATTAAAAAATATTTAATTATCATCTACTTTCCACTTGTTGGCAAAAAAGTAGTATTTTACCATTCAAAATAAAAGAA
This sequence comes from Atalantia buxifolia, assembly GCA_030444775.1. NCBI lineage: Eukaryota > Viridiplantae > Streptophyta > Magnoliopsida > Sapindales > Rutaceae > Atalantia > Atalantia buxifolia. The sequence continues at coordinate 11,452,128 of CM059833.1, forward strand.
ATAATGATACGAACCCCATAGTAAAACTTTGAGACCTACACTTAATTTAAAGTAGGGTTGGCAGCAATACCTGCGGGCCTCCGAACCCGAGGGCCCCCTAAAAAATCTAAAAAATAAATTTAGGTCTATTTTGAGGATGAGCCCATACATAAGAAAATTTGGGTTCGGGTTTGGGTTTGGGGATTTTTCTGGAGCCCTAAACCAGACTCGAAATAAATATTAAAAAATTTAACTTATTATCTAAAATCCTAAATTTATAATAACAATTCCATTGATCTTCATCTCCCTAAAATCTAGAAAGCATAGCCTGTCAGTCGCCACTATTTCTCATTATTAATCAATCTTCATCTGGGTATCTTTCTTTCATTCAAGATTTTGAGTTTTTGCATTGATTTCAATATGTTGACGAAGAAGCAACAATAAAAACTATCCAAAGGCGTGTAAGTTTCTTTAGTGAATGCATCGATGTTATACTTACATTATGTTACGTGTACATGAATTGAGGATAGGGGATTGTGTTTTTTTGCATTCAGCTTTGCAACTTCATCTAGACAAGAACAAGCACCCCAAAGCTGAGATTGCATTCAAGCTTATTTCAGAGGTTAGATTTATAGATTCTCAAGTTTTGTTAAATCTCGGCACATTAATTATGCAAATGTGATTCTTCTTTGAGATGGGTCATTTTTTTTTTAATTTCATTAGAATGCAAGAATAACGCTTGAGTCCCTTTCTCACTTTTACCATTATTCAAATCTCTGCTGTTTTGATACCTTATTTCTTTACTGATATTGTAATTGATGTTCGGAAATCAAACTTTAAATGTGTTTCTCTTAATTGATGTTCATAAATCAAACTTTAAATGTGTTTCTTTACTGATATTAGATTGACAGTAGAGAATTATGGTTCTTTACTTTTTTTTTTCTTTTAACACAGTTTTAATGTTAGGAACATAATGAGATAATTAAAAAAAAGGACCCTAATTTGTTCTCCTTTTCTCAATTTACAAGATTTCTACAGGATTAATCAGGTCACAAGTTCAAGCATAAACATAACCACCTAAAAGATTATCCTAAAAAAAAAAAAATTCTTTGTTTTAATTTATATTATTTTGTTAAGTATTTGTTAAGTTGAAATTGTTAAAACATGTTTTTATTTTCTTTGTTTATCTTGTTGTAGGTTTATGAAGAATCTTAATGGTGATGGTTATTGAAAAGCAATTGCAAGTTTATAATGAAGACTTAGCATTATTTTGATTTTCCTTGTAAAATTTGATAATTTATAGTTATGTTGAAGGCTTAGAATTATTATGTTTTCATTTACTTGGTGGGTGTTAAAATTTTAATTAGGACAACGCACATACCACCCAAAGATAAAGCCACTCCTTGGCTACTGAACAGGGTGAACAGTGGTTAGGACGTTAGGACTCATAGCCTAAAACTTTCTAATGCACAAGATCCTCAACAGAGGCAAGTGCAGAGCATACTCGTTACTGGATCAAAATGAACTACTATGATCACGAAGAAACTTAGAAGGCCATGTTTTTGTTTTGAATACGCTTGTTTATTTCTAGGAGATTCATCAAGCTAGAGGATAAGAAAAGACAAAAGCAAAAAGACAACGTCATTACAGAAAACATGATTAAAGTAAAAGCAGACTTTTAGAAAAAGAAGATGCTTTGCTTTTGATAAAGCAAAAGCAATTATTACAAAAGACAAAAACTTAAGTGGCGATCCTCACGAGACTTGCTGATAAGATTATCAAAAGTTATGAGAGGGAGACAGGTTGTCAACATCACTATCGACATCCGCGAAAGGTTCTTTCCACCAAGGCAAGTTGGCATGGTACTGATGAGTTGGTGAATCTATCGGTGGAACAGAACTAGTGGAAGGTGCACTAGATGCCCTTGTAGGTTGCGAAGCATTGGATGCTTCTGCTGGGTGCAACATGGAGGTGAATTCTTCCTAGGGATTTTGTGCATCCTGGAAAAGAATGTCGGTGTAGTCTGTTCTTTCTTCTTTTACTAGAAGACCAGGGGATGGAGGATTGCTAGGTGAGGTTACATCAGGAATGACCATAAGTTCATGATGTAGACCAAGTGAGGCGTGTTGAATGTCTGTTGGAGTGGGTTGGATATGGTTTAATTCTAAAAGGTATTCTTTGAGGGTAGAGACGATGATTGGGCCATGAGATAGGGGCAAACTATGGGGGAGAGTTTTCCATTTATAGGCTTGTGCCTGTGTCCAAAAAAGTCTGGTAACAGGTTGCTGGACGATGGATAATGAAGACTGATGTGAACTGTTCACCTTCTTGTTCAGAGAAGAGATTAAGGTGATGGTGTTTTATAATAAGGCTCAGTTGTTTTCTCCACCAAGAGAGTGGAGAGAACCACTCGAATAGAGTCCATAACAGGGAAGGAGCTTGGGTTGGGTTGGTGAGGTGATAGTGAGGCACCATAAATACCACAGTTCATCTTCTGTGATATCTCTGGAGGGATCAATAGTGAGACCAAAGGTGGTTAGGATGAAAACTAGGAAAACCAGAGGTCTGACTATGATATATGTTCATAAAATACCGAAAAAAATTTTTTTTTAGCAAATGCTTAGATTTGATAAGGACTGGAGAATGTAAGATTACAGGGAAAAGATTTTTGAGTGAGAGCTGAATTTGGAAGAGAAGGAGGCATGAAAATTACTGGGATTGTGATAGAAGAGGATATGAAGGTAAGAGTAGAAGAAGGAGGGGTTCTGGACAGAAGATTAGGAATTAGGTTTTGGTCTCCTTTTATATGTTGGACTGAAAAGTCATATTTTGAAAACTAGGTTTTGAGACGGAGAAGGTGTTTGTTAGGTAATGTCATGTTTTTGAAATCAAGGATTTTTGGAAAAGAAGAATTGTCTAATCTGACAAAGAAATTATGACCGATAAGATGAAATTCAAATTTTTGAATTCCATATTTCACGGCTAGGATTTCTTTGTAGATCACATGGTAGTGTTTTTCTATTCTTTAAATTGTCAACTAAGCATGGGCACAATAAGACTCTTTTCCATCAATCTTTTTTGGAAGTATAGCTCCCCAGTATTTATCACTCACATCTGTCTGAAGGATGTGCTGTCCTTCAGTAGAAAGTTTCAGTGGCAGTGGTTGTTGAGCAATTTGCTTCAAGTGTTAAACAGTTGCAGCCTGAACGAAACCCCATGGTGGTGCAATCTTTTTAAGCATCTTTGATAGTTGGCTGGTGTGAATAGCCACATGTGGGAAAAAGTCACGAAGATAATTGATAATGCCTAAAAATTGTTGAATCTACTTTTTGGACAGGTGTTCATCAGGGAAATGGACCAGGACGCTAATGTCCGTCTTTTAAGATCATGCCAAAGAATTCAACAGAATCTTGGCCTAGGATACTCTTCTTGTCCGACAACATAATGCCATGTGACTCCACTATTTGAAGAAAGTGGGAAAGTAAGTCCTGATGGGAATCACAATCTTTAGAGAACAAGAGCACGTCATCTATGTAGATAAGTGCGTGATGGAGATTGTAAGTAATGTGAGAAGCTTTCATGGGCTTACTAGTTTCTATTGACGATTTGTGAAAGACTTTAGCACATTAGCCGCACTGCTTATTGAAGTAATAAAAAAAGATGTTGGATTCAAGTGGGGAGAAGCGCAAGAGAAGCCATTTCAAATAATCAAGCTAAAGCTGACCAATGCCCCTTTATTGTCTTTGCCTAACTTTAATAAAACATTTGAATTTGAATGCGATGCTTCAGGTATTGGTATTGGCGTAGTCCTAATACAGGAAGGATGACCTATTGTTTATTTTAGTGAAAAGTTGAGTAGGGCAGCCTTAAACTACCCTACTTAGAATAAGGAGTTGTATGCGTTGGTTCGAGCATTAGAAACGTAGCAGCACTACCTATGGCCTAAGGAGTTCGTGATTCACACCGATCATGAGTCTTTGAAACACCTTAAAGGCCAACACAAGCTGAACAAGAGACATGCTCGATGGTTAGAATTCATTGAGACATTTCCATATGCCATTTGTTACAAGCAAGGTAAGGAAAATATTGTTGCAGATGCGCTTTCCCGCAGGTATGTCTTAATCTCAACACTTAATGATAATTACTTGGGTTTGAACATATTAAGGAATTATATACTGATGACCATGATTTTAGTGTTGATGGCTATTTATTTCGGGAGAATAAACTATGTGTGCCTAACTGTTCTTTGAGAGATTTGTTAATGAGAGAATCCCATGGAAGAGGGTTAATGGGGTATTTTGGAGTTATAAAGACTCTAACAGTTTTACAGGAACACTTTTATTGGCCACATATGAAACAAGATGTTGAAGACTTTATGGTAAATGCGTTACTTGTAGGCAAGCCAAATCGAAAGTGCAACCTTATGGCTTATACACCCCTTTGCCAATACCTGGTGCACCTTGGACTGATGTTTCGATGGATTTTGTGCTAGGTTTACCTTAGTCTAGACAAGGGAAAGACTCAATTTTTGTGGTTGTAGATAGATTTTCAAAGATGGCACATTTTATTCCATGCCACAAAATGAATGGCACATTTTAACCCATTCTTTAGGGAGATTATAAGGTTGCATGGTATGCCCAGGACAATTGTTTCTGATAGAGATACTAAGTTTTTAAGTTAGTTTTGGAAAACCTTATGGGCTAAGTTAGGAAATACAACATCTTTCTGTAAAGCAAATACAGCAGTTCCTTGGTATTATCAACTATATCAGGGATTTTATTCCTTATGTCGACCACTACACAAGCCAGTTGTCAACTTTGCTGAAAAAGAATCCACCTCAGTGGAATGACAACCACACGCTTGCTCTTATCACTCTAAAAGAGATTGCGCAAAATCTGCCATATTAAAGTTGATAACAAATGGCAGACGGATACTCCAGACAGACGCAAGTGATGAATCATGGGGTGCCATCCTCCTTGAAGAAACAAATGGAAAAGAGAACTTTATTGCACATGCTAGCGAACAATTTTCTGACACACAAAAACATTATCACAGCGTGTTCAAAGAAATCCTAACGGTGAAAAATGGCATCAAAAAGTTCGAATATCATCTCATCGGCCATTATTTTCTTATCAGAATGGACAATTCTGCTTTTCCCAACATCATGAACTTCAAAGGTTTAACCTTGGATCCCTCCAGAGACATCTCAGAAGACGAGTTATGGTACATCTGGTGCCTAACTACTCTCTTCGCCACAAAACTAATTCTACTAATCACACCCACTTTGGAACACCTTCTTGATCCAGAAAAATCAACCTCCTTTATCTGGACTCTCCTTGAATGATTTTCTCCATTATCATGGTGGAGAAAAAAATTGCAACAATTGTCAGAAGTCTACAATTTGGAACGTATACCACTAACAGAAGCAAAAATGTTCACAACAGTGTTCATTATTCACAGGCCATACTTCTAACTCCCAGACACCAACCTTTTTTGGACCCAAGATCAGGTATATGATTGGTTAACTATACCTCTTCCAGCTCTCCTTGAAAAAGATAATGAAATCCAAAAAGGCCTTCACAACTATCTTTGTAAGTTAAACAATCAACCTGCCCCAAACAAAAACATTTCCCATACCTCCCTTGGTCCACAACATGAGATCATTATGATTCCCACTCCTTCACCAATCTCAAAACCAAAATCAACTGGAATCATCATCAAAGAATAGAAACCGGACTTTACAGACTTCCTGTACCAAGATGCACAAGACCCATGGGAAGATTTTTTACCATTAAGCCAGCATCTCCAACAACTCCAACAAATCCAACCGACACATGGAGCCAGTTCCAGCAATCAACCACCTCTCACCAATTGCCCAGATCACAAACATCCAAAGCGTCCAAAGATGAAACGGACAGCTCATCCGACGAGGACTACATGAATTTATCATCTCCGTAATTAAAGTAGTTTGTCGTGGCTTGCTTTTTCAAAAGTTAGTTGTCTTCATGTAATTATGAATACTTTTACTTTTTCAAAGCATGTAATAATTAAAGCATGAGTCATGCTTTAATTTGTCTTTATTGGTTTTACTTTATGGTTTTGTCTTGTATAATTATTAGCTTGTTTTTACTTTAAGCTTTTGTCAAAGTCATACTTTACCAAAAGCATTTGTCGATTGTAATCATAAAAGCTTACTTTTAGAAGTGATAGGGGTAATGTCCTATCCCTTTCATAATTATGTCTTTACTTTTCAAAAGCGATAGGAGTCCTGTCCTCTCCTCTTTTTAGATCTCTTCCTATATACGCTAAGCTTATCTTAGTTTAGAGGAAGAACTCGTTTGAAAAAATAAAATCTTATGTTTTCTAAAATCATGAGTTTCTAAATTCTCTTCTCTCTCTATCGATGAAGTTATAAAGCTTTAAGGAAAATAAGAAAACTTAAATCTGTTCATTTTGAAATCTCAAGAAAGTATGCTCTGCACTTGCCTTTCGCAAGGATCCTATGCATCTGAAAACTTGATAATTTTATCTGGTTTGGTACCCTGTTGTTTTAGACTGAAGGAAAGTCTGTTTTGGGTTGTAAAACATAGAAATAAAATGTTTTAAGTGTTTGATGTCCATCAGGGTATATGACAGGAACTGGCTTATCAAATTGATACGAACCCCGTCAAGAACTAACGCGACCCTAACCAAATTAGTTCCCAAGATCGAATCTAAACCCAGGAATGGAATCGAACCTTGATCCAATGCTTATTGGAAGCACGAACCTTGGTATGTGGAAGACGCCACAATCAGCTATGGAAGGTCTGATTAATAAGTCAAGATATTGAACGCCACAGAAATCGGATAAGTTCAAAGAGTTCGTAAAAAACCAAAGAGAATTAACTCTCACAATTGCATAAAAAAAAAAACCTCTTCTCGTTTATTAGATACGAGTACATTATATAGGGTTGGTTATAAGAATTTAAACCAAATCAGAATCCTAATCTAAGTAAATAGGAAAGAATTTAAACCAAATTAGAATCCTAATCTAAGTAAATAGGAAAGAATTTAAACCAAATTAGAATCCTAATATAAGTAAATAGGAAAGAATTTAAATCAAATCAGAATCCTATTTGGCTTTAAATGCCTTACATCAATTAAATGGAAACTAGGTAATTAAAATAGAGCTAACTGATTTGTTTTCCTAATAGCCTCCTTAAGAAATGGGAAACTATCTGGAAAAGGAAAATAATATATTTTTCCGCCATAATGTGCAAACCAACCCCTATTTCATGGAAGTGAATATTTGGAAACTTCAAAAGCCTGAATCATGCATTTATCATGAGCGATTCCTTCAAAGGGCCTCTATGAATTTGATTAAGCCCAAGTTGCTTGAATCAATCTATTAAGCGCTTCTTTGAATTTCTTTACTCGAGCTCTCGTAACGGGTCCGACGGGAACTTGAATAAGATATGAAAATACCTCATCCCATGTGCTTGTGATAGTTTTATCCTTAATCTCATCATAAATTTTCCTGGAAGGAGACTTATTTTGACAGATGGAATTGGAGTTGTTGGATGGGATTTTTAAACTTGTTGAATTTCATGAATTATCGAAACATCCTCGACTCAGAATGATCAGTAGTTTCAACAAGGACAAAAGCTGTTTACTCATTATATTCATCTTGTTCTGAGAACATAGGTTCAACATCTTCACTATCTAAGAGCATTGAAGAATTTTGAAGATGACGGATGAGATAAACTGACTTTGAGGGTCGGTTTGGACAATTTCTCGCAAAATGTCCTTTCTTTTTACAAATAAAACACCGACTGCCTTTGGATTTTGAGGTTTGACCAGGATCTTTTTTCCTAAAGAATCTATAAGGCTTTTTGGTTCTGGATGAAGTTCTGTGTTTTTTGGATGGGTGACAGAATTTCTGAAAATGGGATTTTTTCTTTGAAGGACAAGTGCAATCTTTCTCATCTTTACACTTGATGGAAAGATAAGGTTTCTTGCAAGCACTCTTGAAAGGTTGTTTGTGTTCCATCAAATCTTTGAAAAACTCTTTCTATTCATAGAGTCTTTCAAGACAGTTGACAGCCATTTGGTAGATTTTTCCAAGAGAGTGATTGGCAATGTCTAGCTGATGAATTATGAACTGTCTTTAGAGCTCCGGCTGAAGCTCTTTTGGAAGAGATGCTACGAAAACATGCTTTAATGAGTGATCATTAAAGCCATTGAGTTTGTAGTACATTGTTGACATCCTGTTGTAGTGAAAATCCAGATCTTTGATCTGGAGAGAACAGCACTTCATAAGATGGAACTTTCTTCTTGTTTGCTCATTAGCTGCAGTAGATTCTCTAAGGAATTGTTCATAGATTATTCCAAGGACTTGAGAAATTTCTGCTTGAAACAGCTGGACTTGTCTGTATTGACCAAGGCTTTTGAACCAATCCCTTAGAGATCCAGTAAAACGTGAACTGAACTCTTTAAGAACTGATTGTGTAGTAGCTTCAGATCTGAGCATTTGAACATCAATCCAGGCTGAAAATTTCTGAAAACGAGCTCCCAATTTAACTCTTAGAATATCATGAAAAGTAACCATGGGCTACTTAATGGTTGAGGAGAAGAATTTTTATGATGAGAGGTTGTGGGGTTTGTGTTTGAATCTATTTATTCAACAATAGGAGTTTCAGGAGGAGGAGATGAAGTAGAAGGTTCGTTAGATCCTGTAGATGGTTGGACCATGAGCAATTTGGATATAAGAAGAAAAGGCTTAAGATGAGTATTGGTGTAATGGCGTTTTATCCTTCTGAGTGGGTTGAGTTTCTGGAGTAGATTCTAGAGAGAAATGGGGGTCAGGAGCTGCTGAGGGTTGTTTATAGACTGGAGGTGGAGGTGGCTCAGATCTTGATGGTTTGGGAGGTTTAGGTTGATGCTTAGCTGGTGCTGGTGTTGAGTACTTAAGATGAGACAAACCAAAGAATTTGGCATAATCAACAGGTTATTTAGATGTGGATGGGGTGTAGAAAGGTTGGTAAGTACTGAAAGTTGGTGTATGGAGGGGTAAAGGAGCAAATTTCGCAAATAAGGATGGTTGTTGCTTATCTGCATCAATTCTTGCTGTCTTATCTTTACTTCTTTCTAATTGAACTGAGGACCCCAGTATCTATTTTAAATCATAAACCAGAGATCTGAATCAAGCTGTGGAAATTGATTTTGCATATCAAGATACATTTGCTCAAGCTGGTTCGTTATTTTGTCAACCTTTGTATCTGTTTGCCTAACCTGTGAGGAAACTTTTTCTATCTTTTCATCAAGAGATCTAAAGGCTAAGTTTTGAGCTCCGACGTTTTGAGTTTGCCAGTTTAGTACAGATGGAGTTACTGGTGACTGAATAAAAGCTTTGGTAGTAACCTTTGCTTAAGTGTTTGTTTGTTTTTCCAAAGGAGGGAATTGTTCTTGGTAAGAAGAGCTTGATAAAAACATTATACAAGTTTGGATGGGTTTTGTGGGTATAGGTTGAGAAACCTGTTGGCTACATGACATTTTTCTATACTCCATTTTGATTGCCTTTAAAGGCTTTTTATAGATAGGCAAAGGAGCTGCACTATCTGTATCATTCGGTGGCAAAAGAGGCTTTTGATGGCAAGAATTTGTCTTGAGACTCTTCTTTTTTCTTTGCCTTGGACGTCTGTTGGAACAAAAGGTTATGTGATTATTTTTCTTTGTGGGTCAGTGTGGGTTTCTAAGACTGGAAAATTTGAAGAATAGTTTTGGGAGGTTGATGAAAACATCATACAAGCCATAGGCTGTACAATGGGAATTGGGTTTTAAAACATTTTCTTTTTAGGTTTTATAGCCCAAAACAGACTTTCCTTTTGTCTTAAAACAGGGAACCAAACTAGATAAAAATTATCAAGTTTTTTGATGCACAGGATCCTTGCAAAGGCAAGTGCAGAGCATACTTCCTTAAGATTTCAAAATGAACAGATTTAAGTTTTTCTTATTTTCTTTTAAAGCCTTGGATCTTTATTGACAGAGAGAGAAGCGAAGTTTAGAATTTCATGATTATTGAAATCACACTGAATTTTATTTCTTCAAACGAGTTCTGATTACAACGGGGGAGAACATCCTTTATATAAAGGATGATGCCAATATAAAGATTATCTTTTTAGAAAGTAAAAGCGAACTTTGAAAAACGACAAACGCTTTTTAAAGTCTTAAGGTAAAAAGCAAAACAAACAAATTAAAGCATGACTCATGCTTTAATTATTACAAGCTTTGAAAGAGTAAACTACTCATAATTACATGAAAACAAATAACTTTTTTGAAAAAGCAAGCCAAGACAAACTACTTTAATTATGAAGATGATAGATTCATGTAATCTTCATCTGATGAGCTGTCGGTGTGTCTTTTCCTTTTGAAAAAGAGCTTTTAATTTCTTTGGATGCTTTGGATGTTTGTGATCTGGATGACAAGGTGGCGAAGGGCAATTATCTGCTTTTGGGCAGTTGGTGAGAGGTGGTTGATTGCTGGAACTGGCTCCAAGATAATGGTAAAAAATCTTCCCATGGGTCTTATTTCAACATGTCCCTAGAAGATCCCAATCTGCCAACAACTTTGAAAGTTCAAGTTCAACTCCAAGGAGCAGAACAAGCCTCCACTTCCAAAATTGCAACACTCCATCATCAAATAGTGTATCGATTACAAAATCATGCACCAGACCTTCCTACAGCCCAAACCACATCAGATGCCCTGATGATCCTTGCTGACACATACACCATCCCAACCATAATCCAAATCCCCAAACAGATCCAAAAACAAGATTTGCTCAAACTCATGCCTCTTGAATGGCTCATGAATTTATGAGCACTTCCACCAAAACTTTGAACCAGTTCAAACCACAGAAGCCACTTTTGAACGAAGAAATGATGGACAGGTCAAACTGTCTTTTCAAAAACCTGAGACTAAACCGGTTTCAGAAACTCCAAGGCTTTCTTATACTGCAATGATAACTGTAGTCCAAACTGGTCAAGAAAAGAAACTTCCAATACATGGTTTTTCTTCAGAAGGGTATCCAGTATATCCTGACAAACTCAATGGTCATTTCCTATAGGATGTTCCTGAAGCTCACATGTGCAATCCAAATTGTCCTTGTTTGGATGATACGGATATAGATGAGGAAATTGAGATCATGAGAAGAAGAAAAAAGAAAAAGAAAAAGCACTCCTATCCTAAGTCTCCTTGTAAACCAATCTGCTCTCAACCACCACCAGATCCAAAACCTCCTACACAAAGTGTTAAACCCAAAATAAGATTATGCCTAATGTTCTCAGGCCAATCTTATAATGAATCGTTTCCTCATCTTCAAAAGCAAATTGACCCACAAACCAATGTTGTGTCAAAACCATTTGTTCAAACTCTAGTCACATCCTCTAGACAAATTGAAGAAAGAAAACAGTATAAAGCTGTTTTGAATTGGCAAACAAAAAATTGCCAGTGTTCAGAATCAAACACTTCACCAATTAGGGAAAAAGATTGATCGAGTTGCCAACCAAGTCTCACAGACTGAAACAAAAGTTGATTTTATCAGCAATCGTCTTGATCAGATTTATATAAATCTACAAGACAGAATTTCTGAACTAGACAGAGATCTCAGAAGAATGATTAACAATCACATCTGGGGTCCAGAGTTCAATAAAAAAGAAACAGAAGTCAGAAAACTCAAAACTGAGTTAGCCAGAATTGATGCTGAAAAAGCTCGACCATCACTCTTTACCAAGACACAATCTATACCAGTTCCCCCTCCGGTGTTTGATACCTACCAACCTTTCTATATAACATCCCGATCTCAACCAGTTTATAACCAATTCTTTGGTTTTTTTTTCCACCTTCAACCTCAACAAATTCCTCAACAAAAACCTTCTTCACCAAAGAAATCAAAATCCAAAGTGAAAATCTTAGAACCAAAACCAAAGGCCACTCATTCCTCTTCTGTTCCTTTAGAAGATTCACCAACAGCAACCCCTGAACCTCCGAAAAAAGACAAACATCCAGCTGAACAATACCATTACCATAGTATTCAAACCCAAATTTCATCTTTCGAATCTCAACCAGAAACTGATCATGAGTCAAACTCATCCTTATCTTCCTTATCCTCAACCACAGACTCAAATGTTACCTCCTCAGATTCAGAATCAGAATATACTGACATCTCTGGTATACTCATGGCAACCAAAACTAAAGAACCAACTACCTCAACATCAGCACCAATTGTTGAGAGTTCTGATGATGAAACCAATGCTCAAACTGAACAAACAGAACCTGTTCCACCAATGCCTCCACCAACAAATAATGGTTCAACAAAACCATCATCATCTTCCTGGTTTACATTTGATGACATTCCTCGTCACAAATGGTCTGCCATACATCAAGAATTTGCTGCATGGATTGATCTCCAAATGACAAAGCCAAATGCTCAATCAGAATCAGTTCTTAGAGAATTCATGGCCCATTCAACGGGTTCTTTGCCAGATTGGTTAGAAAGCTTGGGAGAATACAGACAACTCTAATTCATGTAAACCACAATTGCTACAGCTCTCTCTGTTATCCATGAACTGTTTATTGGTGAAAAATCTGCAACTAATGAAGTGGCAAGAAAAGAATCACCAAATGAAATGTTGTTCTCTCAAACGACATCTTTTGGAAACTCATTACCAAAGAATGAGTGTGTTGTTTTACAAGTTAGAGGGATTCAATGATCCAACCCTCAAACATGTTTTCATAGCCTCTCTTCCCTCCGAACTACAGCCTGAACTGCAAAGACAACTTACAGCCTCTAATCTTGACATAGCCAACATCTCTCTTGGAAAGATTTTCTAAATGGCAATGTTATGCTTGGACAAAATTTGTGAACAGAAAGAATTCTTCAAAGACCTTATGGAAAACAAACAGCCATTCTCTTCAGCCTGTAAAAAGCCCTACCTCAAAATTGAGTGTAAAGATGACAAGAAGTGTGTTTGCCCAACCAAAAAGAAAAAGCATTTCCAGAAACACTTCCACAAAAAATCCAGAAAACATTTCCGTTATTTCAGAAGAAAGAACCTTTCCAGTACAAGAAAAAGAAGCACAACCGTTGTTTCATCTGCAAGAAATGCGGTCACTTTGCCCGAAGTTGTCCACATAAGTCTGCAAAAGCTGTTCGACTCATTCAACACCTTCAGCATTCCTCAATGCTTTCTGAAAAGGAAGTTGTTGAGTCCAATTTTTTAGAATAGTCAGAACAAGATGAACAGACTGTTTTCATTATCGCAGAGTCCTCTAACTCTGATGATATTTCTGTGATCTCCACAATTCAAAAGGTCAATCAAGTTTCAAACATACTTAGACCTTTACTCAAAATGTTAATCCGTCATTCTAAATTCCATAAACCTATTCCTGTTATTGGGTTTATTGATACTGGTTTAGACACCAATATGATTGATCCTTCTACTCTTCCCTCAGAATGTTGGAAAAATCATTCAAAACTATTCAAAGCAGTCAATGGATAAACTTTTGAAACCAAATTGATTACCAAAAAACCAATTGGTATTCAATTCTTTCCGAATTGTATAATTTGGAAAAAAGTTGTAGCCTCTCATCTTCCAAACAAAGACTTACTCATAGGATTTGATATCCTAAAATTAGTAAAAAATCTTTCCATCACTAACTCTGGAATTCGGTTCAAGCAAATGTTTTTGCCCTATACAGATATTTTACGTCTGTATACATTATCCGATTCACCTTCCCCATACACAGATATTTCCCAAAAACTCATGCAATTTTGTTCAGACAGTCATTCACAATTCCATCATCCTTCAGCTCTCTGGAAAAATGAACAGTTCTTCATTCATCTTCCTTTCAAACTCAACGAGGACATAAACCCTACAAAAGCATCTCATCCAGGTATGTCTCCAACTGACATCTCACTTGCTAAACAAGAATGTTCACAATTGCTTCAGCAAGGTCTCATTGAACCCACTGATTCAGATTGGGCTTGTCAAGCCTTCTATGTTGAAAAAAGGTCTGAATTAGTTCGTGGTAAGAAAAGGTTAGTTATTGATTACTAGCCACTTAATTCATTTCTTAAAGATGATAAGTTTCCCCTTCAAAAAATACAGTCATTATTTGTCCATCTTCAAGGGGCTTGTATCTTCTCTAAATTTGATTTAAAAGCTGGTTTCTGGCAACTTGGTATCTCACCAGTTGACCGTCCCAAAACAGCCTTTTGTATCCTTGATGCTCATTATCAGTGGACTGTCATGCCATTCGGTCTCAAAGTAGCTCCATCTTTGTTTCAAAAAGCAATGATCAAGATCTTTTCTCCGATCCTCCATCATGCTTTGATCTACATCGATGATGTACTATTGTTTTCACCAGACATTGAAAGCCACAAACAACTTCTTTCTGATTTCTTCTTCTGAAAAGAAAAGCAGCATAGGAAAGGAATCAATTGACTTTCTTGGCATGGTGATGAGAACCATCAAGAAAATGCCATTAAAGATTCAAGTGATCCTTTGCACATTCATGGAGGCCCAATTACAAGAGCTAGAGCCAAAAAGATGCAAGCTGCTTTAAATGGATTAATTGAGAAAATATGGATTGAAAATACAATTCAAGATGCAAGACATCACGAATTGGGCTTGGAGAGAAGACATGGCATTGTGGCCATTATTCAAGCTATTGGGCAGCCAAATACACAACTTGGATCAAATGCAGCAAGGGCATCTTCGGAATAAAACTGAGCTGGATTTGGAGTTCTCTAGAAGGAGTTATGACCAATTCATTACAGCTTGTTCAGACTTGGGATTTTCAACGACTCCTTTGTTTTTCAACTTCATTGTTTGTTTTGTTTCAAGTTTGTCAATGTGTAAGGTAAGTCTACCATCAATAATGGTGGGCTAACATTAAGTTTGTCAATGTGTAAGGTAAGTCTACCATCAATAATGGTGGGCTAACATTAAGTTTGTCAATGATAACATTAAATAAGGTAAGTATTAAGTTTGTCAATGCTAGCATTAATTATGGTGGGTTGGTGAAGACTTTTGAAGCATCCTTTGACAAACCTATACTTGGAGGGTTGTTCCAATGTTTCCATTTGTATTTTTAGGATCTTGGGTTTTTATTAGCCTATTTAAACCCAGCAGCCTTGCTATGTAAGAGAATTAGAGATTAATGTTATTTGAATTTGAAAAATTATTCTTTCTTTGGTTCTTTTGAGAACTAGTGAACTTATCAAGAATTAGCATTCTTGTGGCGTTCCAAATTTAGACTTATCACTCACCTTCTCATCTACTTCTTGAGTGTGGCGTCAATATCATTCTCTATACCTTTGGTTCATGTTTTCTTAAGCATTTGGGTCAAGGTTTTGTTTGTCTTAAATCTATTTAGAACTTTCTTGGGGTTGAAACTTCAAATTAAGAATATGTTTCAAAGTTTCATTGTGGGATTCGCATCATTTGGTATCGAGCTAGTTTCTAATCAGGTTTGAATGTCTAATATATTTTGATTAAAAAAAAAAGAGAAAAAAAAACTGACAAAAAAAAAAAAGCTTGCAAAAGGAATCAAGTATTCCTACTTTCATCAAATTGAATTTTAGTTATTCCTTTTCCTTGACATTGTTTGCACACAATATCAATTGTGTTCCTTTGCTTTCTTGCTTTCTTTTCATCAAATTCCTTGTTGTTCTTTGTGTCCTCTTAATTCCTTTTCTTTTTTAGTGTGTTGATTCGTCATATTTGGTGTGCCACCTGGGTTTTTCTTGATTTTGTTTATTTAGTTCAATAAAGAACTGAAAGAGAGAATTAAGTGTGGTTAATAAAAAAAAAAAAAAAGTTTGTGAGATCATTAGAGGGTAAAAGCCAATTTGTGTTAAACACGAGAGTTAAGTGACATCAAATTGAGTGAAACACGTGAGGGAGTGTTGTGAGGTCTTTTTGTTAACATTTTTTTTTTTCAGATCACAAATATGTCAAAAGATCAAGAAGCTGTAGACCAATCATTCATGCTCAAAGACATGCAGCAACAATTTGAGCACATGAATTTGATGTTTGGAGAGATCCGTGACAAATTGGAGAGGCAAGACACTGCCATAGCCAATCTACAAAGGGGGCAACAACCAATAGCTCCTAATGTAAGAGGTAATCAAGCGCGTGCTGCCATGGGAGAAGAAGATGGCGATGACCTAGATAATTTTGATGACCAAGCCACCGTTGACATGCGTGGAAGAGATGATAGAAGGGCAAGACGTATAGATCGTGACTTGGGGAGTATCAAACTGAAAATTCCTTCTTTTCAAGGTAAAAATGATCCGGAAGCTTATTTGGAGTGGGAAAAAAAAGTGGAGCTAGTATTTGATTGCCACAACTACTCTGAGGAGAAAAAGGTAAAACTAGCTGCTGTTGAATTTACTGATTATGCTATTATTTGGTGGGATCAACTTGTTTTGAGTAGGAGACGAAATCGTGAAAGGCCTATAAACACTTGGGAGGAGATGAAGGCCATCATGAGGAGGAGATTTGTTCCTAGTCATTATTATAGGGAGCTGCACCAAAGGCTTCAAAGTCTTACACAAGGTTCTAGAAGTGTGGAAGATTACCACAAGGAGATGGAAATAATCATGATTCGAGCCAACATTGAAGAAGAACGAGAGGCCACTATGGCAAGATTTTTACATGGTTTAAATCAAGATATTGCTAATGTGGTTGACTTGCAGCACTATGTTGAGTTGGAAGACGTGGTTCACATGGCCATGAAAGTGGAACGACAACTGAAAAAGAAAGGTTCCACTAGAACCAATTTGGGTTCATCTTCCTCATGGAAGTCAAAATGGAGCAAAGATGAAAAGGTTGTTTCAAAGCCTAAGATTGAGCCATTCAAAGATCATAAAGAGGGAGGCAATCAAAGCAAAGGTAAATCTGATTCCCAACACTCTAGAAATAGAGATATTAAGTGTTTTAAATGTTTGGGGACAGGTCATATTGCATCTCAATGCCCAAACAAGAGAGCAATGATCTTGAGGGATAATGGTGATGTGGAAACCGAGAGTGAATCGGATGATGATCCTATGCCACCTTTGGAGGATGCTAATGATGGTGTAGAGTATCCTGTTGATGGTAAATTGATGGTTGCTAGGCGTGCTCTCAACATGCAAGTAAAAGAGGATGCGGAGGTACAACGTGATAACATCTTTCATACTAGATGCCACATCAAAGATAAGGTATGTAGTATGATAATTGATGGTGGAAGTTGTACTAATGTAGCTAGCACTAGTTTAGTTGAAAAGCTGAATTTGAAAACTTTGAAACATCCTAGGCCATATAAGCTACAATGGCTGAATGATTGTGGGGAAGTTAAAGTAAATAAACAAGTGCTGGTTTCATTTTCTATTGGGAGATACAAGGATGAGGTTGTATGTGATGTAGTACCCATGCATGCTGGACACATTCTTTTAGGGCGTCCTTGGCAATATGATAGGCGTGTGACACATGATGGTTATTTAAATAGATATTCTTTTGTAATGAATGAAAAGCAAATCACTCTTGTACCTTTAACACCTAGACAAGTGTATGAGGATCAAATGTCAATACAAAAAGAGAGTGATGCAAAAAAGAAAAGGAGAGCACAAAAGAAAGAGAGATTGAGAGAAAAGCAAGTGCAAAGATAGAAAAAAATATTGTTGAGAGAAAAGAGAGGCAACAAGTGAACTTGTTTGCAAAAGAGAGTGAGGTTAAGAGGGCTTTCTTTTCAAAACAGCCTATCATTGTACTTTTGTGCAAAGAGGCTTGTTTACATACTAATGAGCTTAACGTTTCTTTGCCTAGTGCTATTGTGACTCTTTTGCAGGACTTTGATGATGTGTTTCCAAATGAGGTCCCTAATGGTTTGCCACCTATTAGGGGAATTGAGCATCAAATAGACTTCGTTCCTGGAGCTACCATTCCTAATAGACCCGCATATAGAAGCAACCCCGAGGAGACAAAGGAGCTTCAAAGGCAGGTTGAAGAACTTTTGGCAAAGGGATATGTGAGGGAGAGCATGAGTCCTTGTGCGGTACCAATTCTACTAGTGCCCAAAAAGGATGGAACGTGGAGAATGTGCGTTGATTGTCGTGCAATCAATAAAATCACTGTAAAGTATCGACATCCTATTCCTAGACTTGATGACATGCTTGATGAATTGCATGGTTCTTGTGTGTTTAGTAAAATTGATCTTAAAAGTGGATATCATCAGATTAGGATTAGAGAAGGAGATGAGTGGAAAACTGCCTTTAAAACAAAATATGGTTTATATGAGTGGTTAGTGATGCCATTTGGGTTATCTAATGCACCTAGCACTTTTATGAGGTTAATGAACCATGTTTTGCGTTCTTTTATTGGTAAGTTTGTAGTTGTCTATTTTGATGATATTTTGATCTATAGTAAAAGCTTTGAAGAACACATTGAACATTTACAAAGTGTATTGACTGTTTTAAGGAAGGAAAAGTTGTATGGTAATTCGAAGAAGTGTTCCTTTTGTACAAATCAGATTGTTTTTCTTGGTTATGTTGTAAGTGCTAAAGGAATTGAGGTTGATGAAGAGAAGGTAAGGGCTATTAAGGAATGGCCTACACCTAAAAGTGTAAGTGAGGTAAGAAGTTTTCATGGTTTGGCTAGTTTTTATAGAAGATTTGTGAAAGATTTCAGCACCCTTGCTGCACCATTAACTGAAATTGTGAAGAAACATGTGGGATTTAAGTGGGGTAGCGAACAAGAAAGGGCATTTAATCTAATTAAGGAGAAATTAGTTTTCTGCACCATTACTTGCTTTACCTGATTTTGCTAAAACTTTTGAAATTGAGTGTGATGCTTCAGGTATAGGTGTTGGAGCTGTTTTGGTGCAAGAAGGGCGTCCAATTGCTTATTTTAGTGAGAAATTGAGTGGAGCAGCCCTAAATTATCCTACCTATGACAAAGAGATGTATGCATTGGTGAGAGCATTGGAAACGTGGCAACATTATCTTCTACCTAAAGAGTTTGTTATACACACTGATCATGAGTCCTTGAAGCATTTGAAAGGGCAAGGTAAGTTGCATAAGAGACATGCCAAATGGGTTGAATTTATTGAGCCATTTCCTTATGTGATCAAATACAAACAAGGTAAGGAGAATGTGGTGGCTGATGCATTATCTAGAAGGTATGCACTTATCTCTACCTTAAATGCAAAGTTGTTAGGATTTGAGCATATCAAAGAATTATATGTTAATGATCCTGATTTTGCTAATGTGTTTAATGCTTGTGAGAAAGTTGCATTTGGAAAGTTCTATAGGCATGATGGGTTCTTATTTAGAGAGAATAAATTGTGTGTGCCTCATAGTTCTTTGCGTGAATTACTTGTGCGTGAAGCCCATGGGGGAGGTTTAATGGGACATTTTGGAATTGCAAAGACTTTAGATGTTTTAAAAGAACATTTTTTTTGGCCACATATGAAACGTGATGTTGAAAGAATATGTGAGAAGTGTATCACTTGTAAACATGCTAAGTCTAAAGTTTTACCCCATGGATTGTATACCCCTTTACCCATACCTAGCGAACCTTGGGTTGATATTTCTATGGACTTTGTTTTAGGTCTACCTAGGTCAAAAAGGGGAAAGGATTCTGTTTTTGTTGTTGTTGATAGGTTTTCAAAGATGGCACATTTCATTCCATGTCACAAAACGGATGATGCAACAAACATAGCTAATTTGTTTTTCAAGGAAATAGTCAGATTGCATGGAGTACCGAGGAGCATAGTTTCAGATCGAGATGCTAAGTTCTTGAGCCACTTTTGGAAAACTTTGTGGGGTAAGTTGGGTACTAAACTTTTGTTTTCTACTACTTGTCATCCACAAACTGATGGACAAACTGAGGTTGTAAATAGAACTTTGTCTACTTTGTTGCGTGCCATTATTCAAAAGAACTTGAAAACTTGGGAAGAATGTTTGCCACATGTTGAATTTGCTTACAATAGAACTGTCCATTCAGCTACTAAATTTTCACCATTTGAGATTGTATATGGTTTTAATCCATTAACTCCTTTGGATTTATTGCCTTTACCTATTGATGAGCGTGCTAGTATAGATGGTAAAAAGAAAGCTGAATTTGTCAAGCAATTGCATGAGAGAACGCGACAACACATAGAAAAGAGAACTGACCAATATGCTACTCAAGCCAACAAAGGACGTAAGCAAGTGGTTTTTCAGCCTGGAGATTGGGTTTGGGTGCATATGAGAAAGGAGAGGTTTCCAGCACAAAGGCGTTCCAAGTTGCTTCCAAGGGGAGATGGTCCATTTCAAGTGGTTGCACGGATCAATGACAATGCCTACAAATTGGATCTTCCTGGTGAGTATAATGTGAGTGCTACTTTCAATGTTTCTGACCTATCTCCTTTTGATGTAGGTGAAGATTCGAGGACGAATCCTTTTGAGGAGAGGGGGAATGATGAGAACCATCAAGAAAATGCCATTAAAGATTCAAGTGATCCTTTGCACATTCATGGAGGCCCAATTACAAGAGCTAGAGCCAAAAAGATGCAAGCTGCTTTAAATGGATTAATTGAGAAAATATGGATTGAAAATACAATTCAAGATGCAAGACATCACGAATTGGGCTTGGAGAGAAGACATGGCATTGTGGCCATTATTCAAGCTATTGGGCAGCCAAATACACAACTTGGATCAAATGCAGCAAGGGCATCTTCGGAATAAAACTGAGCTGGATTTGGAGTTCTCTAGAAGGAGTTATGACCAATTCATTACAGCTTGTTCAGACTTGGGATTTTCAACGACTCCTTTGTTTTTCAACTTCATTGTTTGTTTTGTTTCAAGTTTGTCAATGTGTAAGGTAAGTCTACCATCAATAATGGTGGGCTAACATTAAGTTTGTCAATGTGTAAGGTAAGTCTACCATCAATAATGGTGGGCTAACATTAAGTTTGTCAATGTGTAAGGTAAGTCTACCATCAATAATGGTGGGCTAACATTAAGTTTGTCAATGTGTAAGGTAAGTCTACCATCAATAATGGTGGGCTAACATTAAGTTTGTCAATGATAACATTAAATAAGGTAAGTATTAAGTTTGTCAATGCTAGCATTAATTATGGTGGGTTGGTGAAGACTTTTGAAGCATCCTTTGACAAACCTATACTTGGAGGGTTGTTCCAATGTTTCCATTTGTATTTTTAGGATCTTGGGTTTTTATTAGCCTATTTAAACCCAGCAGCCTTGCTATGTAAGAGAATTAGAGATTAATGTTATTTGAATTTGAAAGATTATTCTTTCTTTGGTTCTTTTGAGAACTAGTGAACTTATCAAGAATTAGCATTCTTGTGGCGTTCCAAATTTAGACTTATCACTCACCTTCTCATCTACTTCTTGAGTGTGGCGTCAATATCATTCTCTATACCTTTGGTTCATGTTTTCTTAAGCATTTGGGTCAAGGTTTTGTTTGTCTTAAATCTATTTAGAACTTTCTTGGGGTTGAAACTTCAAATTAAGAATATGTTTCAAAGTTTCATTGTGGGATTCGCATCACATGGTGATAAAAGACGGTCCCTACTGATACAAACCCCGTCAAGAACTGATGCGACCCTAACCAAATTAGTTCCAAAGATCAAATCTAAACCCCGGAATGGAATCAAACCTTGACCCAATGCTTATTGGAAGCACGAACCTTGGTATGTGGAAGACGCCACAATCAGCTATGGAAGGTCTGATTGATAAGTCAAGATATTGAACGTCACGGAAATCCAATAAGTTCAAAGAGTTCGTAAAGAACCAAAGAGAATTAACTCTCACAATTGCATCAAAAAAACCCTTCTCGTTTATTAGATACGAGTACATTATATAGGGTTGGTTATAAGAATTTAAATCAAATCAGAATCCTAATCTAAGTAAATAGGAAAGAATTTAAACCAAATTAGAATCCTAATCTAACTAAATAGGAAAGAATTTAAACCAAATTAGAATCCTAATCTAACTAAATAGGAAAGAATTTAAACCAAATTAGAATCCTAATCTAACTAAATAGGAAAGAATTTAAACCAAATTAGAATCCTATTTGGCTTTTAATGCCTTACATCAATTAAATAGAAACTAGGCAATTAAAATAGAACTAACTGATTTGTTTTCCTAATAGCCTCCTTAAGAAATGGGAAAGTATCGGGAAATGGAAAAGAATATATTTTTCCGCCATAATGTGCAAACTAACTCCCTATTTTAGGGAAGTGAATATTTGAAAACTTCAAAAGCCTCAATCATGCATTTATCATGAGCGATTCCTTCAAAGGGCCTCTATGAATTTGATTTAGCCCAAATTGCTTGAATCAATCCATTAAGCGCTGCTCTCGTAACGGGTCCAACGGGAACTTGAATAGGATCTGAATATACCTCATCCCATGTGCTTGTGATAGTCTTATCCTTAATCTCATCACCTACCATCCAGGATCACACATTGCTGCAGAATTATTAAAGTTCCCGGACACAAATCTCAACAAAAATCAGATACAACAATTTCTTGGAATTGTTAATTATGTTCGTGACTTTATCCCGAAAGTTGCGGTCCACACCAGCAAGCTTTCACGCATGCTCAAGAAACAGTGTCAACCATGGGGACCAGAACAGACAGAAGCTGTCAAACAACTAAAGGTGATAGCCTAGTCACCTCCTCCACTCAAAATTCCCACTAATGGCCAGCGCATCCTCCTGATTGATGCCAGCGATGATTACTGCAGTGCCATTCTCCTCAAAAGAATTGATGGATTAGATCACTTCTGTCCTCATGCAAGCGGACAATTCAAAGATTCAGAAAAGAACTACCATGTGATCTACAAAGAAATCTTGGCGGTAAAATATGGAATTAAAAAATTTGAGTTCCATCTAATCAACCATAAGTTCCTCATCAACATGGACAATTCCTCTTTTCCAAAAATCTTTGACTTCAAGAACAAATTGCTTCCTCACAAGCAATTACTCAGTTTAAAAATTTGGTTCGCTAAATATGACTTCACAGTTCAGCACATAAAAGATAAACAGAACCTTATCCCTGATTTTTTCATCCGTTCATCTATAAATAAACCTTCACTCATTTCCTCCATACAGACCATACCAGTAATAGCCACGAATCGTTCACTTCTTTTCAAAGGTCTCACCCAAAAATCCTTTCCCATGAATATCCCTTTCTAGTTAGCCTATCAAATCCAGGATTTTGCTGAGAAATTCCTTTATAAGTATTTCTTTAATGTCCAAAGCACTAAGCCAGACCGTTTTCCTTCTCTCTGTTTGGAACACCTAATCCTTACAAGTCTTACCCTCTCCAACCTAACCATCTCTGAAGATGAGTTATGGTATATGTGGTGTCTGAGTTATGGTATATGTGGTGTCTCACCACTCACTACACCACAAAGCTAGTCATCCTTGTTAAACCAGTCCTCAATCACATCACAACCCCTGAGTTTGCGCCAGACCTTCTAGAATGGTTCTCGCCACTCACATGGTGGTGCAAACAGCTTTTCACGAATTAGACAGAATCCCTGACCAAGAAGCCAACATGTTCACTACAGTCTTCATCATCCACAGGCCTTATTTTCAACACCCAGAAACAAAAGATTACTAGACCCAAGATATGGCCTACGAATAAAGAATTTACCCTCATACATGACCCATAAGTTACATCCATCCTAAAAGCCTACCTCATGGAAATCAACAATGTTCAACCTCCTGTCACTGATATTCACCACACATCCATTGGACTAGCTCACACCCTCGAAATAATTCCCAAAACTCAAACTTGTACTCTAGGTTCAAGTTCCAGTCCTCAATGAATCCTTGTCATAGAGCACTGTCCTGACTATACCAATGTCCTGTTCCAAATGCTCAGAATCCATGTGAAGATTTCCAATCACTCCTTCCAACATCACAGTCTCAATACACCGTCACTGAACCTGACCCTCCAAGTTAAAACAAGAGAAAAGAGCACACTCCATAACTCATTGCTGAAGACGAAGATTATCGGACTCAATTACAGATAGCACGTGCAAAAAAGGAATATGAAAAAGACACTGGTGACATATCTCCACGATGATTCCCATCCACTCTATGATAAATCTTTATCTTTATTAAAATTTTCTTTAATAAATTAGACAAGGGTCCTGTCTTGTCTAAAGTGTGGCGTGATGTGTGTTTTTACTTTTGCTTTTAACTTTTGTTAAAGATAAGGATCCCACCTTATCTCTTTAGCTTTGTAAAAGATAAGGGACCCACCTTATCAGTTTGTCTCCAGGCCTCTATATAAGGGCCTTCCCTCTTATGTAAAAATCAGAAGTTGAAATCAAGTTTTTCATATTTCTATCATGTCTCTCTAAATCCTTTCTCTCTTCTAGGAATCAAAAAAGTTATTTGAATTAATAAGGATACGTTCACCTCTATTTTCTATACTGAGTATGCTCTGCACTTGCCTTAAGCCTAAGGATCCTATGTACTAGAAAGGTCCTGATTTTATCCTCCAAAATCGATTTTGTAAACAGAAATTGTTTTCTCATAATGTTCACCCTCTTTGAAGGTCTTGTATAACCGTGTTTTCGGGTGGTATCGTGAAAAATTGTTTTCTTTATGATTTTCGGATTTGGTATTTGATGGATAAGTGTATATCGGCTGGAAACCAGAACTTGCGGGCTACTGGCCCTAAGGAGTGTCTTGTACTGTTGTAGATCTGGTGTAACAACACCACGTATAACTACCCAAATGGTTTTGAGATTTGTGAAGGAGTGGGGATCATGATGATCTTGTGCTGTGGTCCTAGGGAGGTATGGAAAATATCTTTGTGTGGAGCAGGTTGATAGTTTAGCTGACAAAGGTAATTGTAAAGATTCTTTGAGATCTCACCATCTTGTTCAAGGAGGGCTGGGTGTGGTGTGGTTTTCCATTCATATACCTGATCTTGGGTCCAAAAGAGGCTTGTGTAGATGTTGGAAGTATAGTCTATGGATGATGAACACTGACGTAAACATTTTTGCCTCTGATGCTGGCATACGTTCCAAGTTATAGACTTCTGACAATTGTTGTAATTTCTTTCTCCGCCATGGAAGTGGAGAAAACCATTCAAGGAGTGTTCAGGTTAGTGAGGTTGATTTGTCTGGATTGAGAAGATGTTCGAAAGTAAGGGTTACAGGCACAATCAGTTTTATGGCGTAGAGGACAGTTAGGCACCAAATGTACCATAACTCATCTTCTAAGATATCTCTGAAGGGATCCAGGATTTGACAAAAGGTAGGCTTTCATAAAAAATCCAAAAACAACTTTCTTTGTGAAATCTTAAATTGCAAAGACTGTGGTGAAAGTTTTTCCGAAAGGGAAGGTTTTCTTGGTAATGGCTTGGAAAATGATTGGAAAATGGTGGTTTGAGGCTATGAAAAACAAAGATTTTTCTGGCTTTGCAAGTTGTGAAAGCATGTTAGGGATGAGGTTTTGCTCTCCTTTTATATGCTTCACAAAGAAGTCATATTTTGAAAACCAGTCTTTTAGTCTGAGCAACATCTTTTCTGGAACATTTTTGCCTTTGAAATTCATGATGTTGGGAAAAGCTGAGTTGTCCATTCTGACAAGAAAGTGGTAGCCAATGAGATGATATTCGAATTTATGAATACCATACTTTACCACTAAGATCTCTTTGAACACACTGTGGTAGTGGATATGTGAGTCAGAGAAATGTCCACTAGCATATGCAATAAAGTTTTCTTTTCTGTCTGTTTCTTCAAGGAGGATGGCCCCCTAAGATTCGTCACTTGCATCTGTCTGGAGAATCCGTTTGCCATCTGCTATTGACTTTAATGGTGACGGATTTTGCGCAATTTCCTTTAAAGTAGCAACAGCAAATGTGTGGTTATTGTTCCATGATGGTGGATTCTTTTTTAATAAAGTTGACAGCTGTCGTGTATGGTAGTCGACATGAGAAATAACATCCCTGATATAATTTATTATACCGAGGAATTGTTGTATTTGCCTGCTGATCTGGAAAGTGGATTAGCTCTTGGGCTATGTGTTTTCCTGGCTGGCAGTGTCCATCTTTGATAATCATTCCAAGAAATTCAATGTTATCCGTGGCGATCGTGTTTTTCTTGGCTGACAACATGATTCCATGAGATTGAATAATATTAAAGAATTGATTTAACAGTTGGTGATGTTCATCTTGTGTACATGAAAATAACAATATATCGTCAATATAAATCAATGCGTTATGCAGAATGGGTTGAAAGATTTTGACCATGGATTTTTAGATAGAAGCTGTCAGAAAATTAAAGGTGATAGCTCAGTCACCTCCTCCACTCATAATTCCCACTAATGGACAGCGCATCCTCCAGATTGATGCCAGCGATAATTACTAGAGTGCCATTCTTCTCGAAGGGGCTGTTTTGAGACCAAAGGGTAAAACCATCCATTGCTAGTGGGCATTTGGTATGCAGAAGGTGGTTTTATATCTTTCTGAGGGTTTAATGCCAAGTTGCCAAAATCCTGATTTAAGATCCAATTTTGAAAAGATTCAGGCATTTTTGAGATAAGTGAACATGCTCTGTCTTTTTGGCAAAGGGAATTTGTCATCTTGCAAAAACATGTTTAGAGGCTGATAGTCAATGACTAATAATTTCTTTCCTCTAACAATTTCACAATGTTTTTCAACACAAAAAGCTTGGCAAGCTCATTGAGATCTGGTGGGCTAGGACTAAGTCTGAAGGACTCATTCCTGGATGGGTGGCCTTGGTTGGATTGACATCTTCATTCAATTTAAAAGGCAATTGAATAAAGAAATGCTTATTTTTCCACAGAGGATTTGGATGGTAGAAATCAACATGAGATTCAGGCCAATAATTCAAAAGCTTTTTTGAAATGTCTTGAAAAGACTGAGGGGTTTCATATAAACCATAAAGCTTAAGAATATTTGTGAAAGGTTTAAACATGGACTTGACTCAAATTCCAATAGGAACAATCTGGAGATGTTTTATCTAGTGAATGATATCAAATCCTAACAAGATATCCTTATTAGGTAGATTTGAACCAATGACTTTTGTCCAAATAACACAGTTTGGGAAAATTTGAATACCAAAGGGTTTTTTGGTAATTAATTTGAATACCAATGGGAAAATTCCATTAACAGCTTTGAAGTTTTCTTCATAATGTTGCTAGTACTTGGATGGAAGAATGTCTGGGTTTAACATACTTCTTTGGGCACCAGTGTCAAGAAGTCCAATGGCGGGAATTGGCCTTCGGAATTTTGAGGGTATGATTTAGAGTTTTATGGAAGGGATATGTGTGGTAGTGTCTAGGGACAAGAGTTGTTGGTGAAGAACAGATTGAAACTCATCATCTTCAGATTTATCAGATGAGTTTTCCAGTGCGAACACTGTTTCATTAGTATGTTCTTCTTGTTCTGAAAAGTAGAACTCTACTTCTTCCTTCTAAGGAAAATATTCAGTAGTGGCCTGTAAATGCTCAATTAGCCTGATTGCTTTATCCTTTTTGTTGGGACAATCTTTAGTATAATGGCCTTTCTTTTTGCAGATGAAGCATCTACTCGATTTTCTCCTTTTTTGATCTTTGGATGAACTGGACCTTTTCCTGAAGAATCTATATGATTTTCTTCGGGGTTTTGATCTAGGAAAAAATTTTGAGTTCCTGAATTTTTTTAAATGCTTTTTCTTTTTAGGGGGTGCAATCACAATCTTTCTTTTTCTTTCATTAATCTGTAAGTAGGCCTTTTTGCAAGCACTTCAGAAAGGCTCTTTATCCTTCAACAGATCTTTGAAAAACTACTTCTGTTCACATAGTTTTTCCAAGCATCCTTTGGAGATTTGGAAAACTTTCCCCAAGAAAATGTTGTCAATGTTGAGATTGTGAGCTGTGAGCTACCTCTGTATTTCCAGTTGAAGTTCTTCAGGTAATAAGGCAAGAAATACATGCTTTAAAGTCGGATCATTGAATCCATTGAGCTTGTAAAACAGGATTGACATCTGTTTATAATGGAAATCAAGATCTTTGGAGTTGAGTGAGCAACATTTCATATTGAGATAATCTTTTCTCACAGCTTCAAAGACTGCAGCTGGTTCTCCAATGAATTGTTCATGTATGACAGAAAGAGCACTTGAGACATTAGGTAATTGCACAAACTGTAATTGTCTGTACTTACCTAAAGTATCAAACCAATCCCTTAAAGACCCCATAAAATGGGTATCAAATTCTCTAAGGACTGATTCTGTTGTAACATTTGCTCTTAACATTTGGAGATCTATCCAAGTTGACATTTCTGATAATTTTTCTCTTTATTTTGATGCGGGTATATCATAAAAAGTAAACCATGGTTCATTTGATGGTTTCTGACCATTCTGAGCTTGAGATTGGGAACACCTATTTGTTGCTGAAGATTCAGCTGGATCTTCCTCAATATTTGAGGGTATTTAAAAAATTAGGTCAGTTCTTGATGACTGGGCTGGTTCTATTTCTTCTGGTTGGGCCATGAGAATTCTGGTGATATCAGCATAGGACTTTTCAAAGTCACTAGTTGATATGGAAGTTTCTGTTTGGCTTTCAGAGATGGCTAGGTTTGAATCAGAAGTTTCATCATCTGTATCAGATGATTCTTGAATTGTTTGGGCACTGAATTGTTGCATGGGTACTTTATCTTTGGCTTGGGTAGTTTGTGGTAGGATTTGTGCTGGAGTATATGTTGGAGACTGTTGTTTTGGTATTGACAGAGGTTTGTGATGAATTTTTATTGGTCGTGGTTGAGGCTTTGGTTTTGACTGAGATGGTTTCGATTGAAGTGGTTGATTTCTGAAGAGGGTATGTGTTATTCCAAAGAGTTTGGATGGGTCATATGGTTTGAGTGGTGAAAGCATGGGAGCAAACAGATGATAGGTTAGGGCTGATGGTAGGTATTGGTGGTGATTTTGTGAAAAGTTTAGGCCTTTGCCTTTCTGACTCAATCTGATCAAGCACCGCTTTCAATCGTCTGATCTTTTCTTTTTGGTCAAACTCAGGGCCATAGTACCTTTGGCTAAGCATGGCACGTAATTTTAAATCCAGTTGAGAGATTCTGGATTAGAGATCTTGATAAATCTACTGCATCTGTAAGGTTATCAAATCAACTTTGGATTTGATTTGATCAGTTCGTAAATTGATATTGTCAACTTTTTTATGAATGTCTACCAGGGTTTAGGGCGTTCTGTCATGGGAGAAGAAGATGGTGGTGACCTAGATAATTTTGATGACGAGGCCATTGTTGACATGCGTGGAAAAGGTGATCGAAGAGCAAGACGAATGGATCGTGATTTGGGGAGTATCAAACTAAAAATTCCTTCTTTTCAAGGTAAAAAGGTGGAGCTAGTATTTGATTGCCACAACTACTCTGAGGAGAAGTTGTTTGATTGCCACAACTAAAAAGGTAAAACTAGTTGTGCTATAATTTGTTGGGATCAGCTTGTTTTGAGTAGAAGACGAAATCGTGAAAGGCCAATAAACACTTAGGAGGACATGAAGGCCATTATGAGGAGGAGATTTGTTCCTAGTCATTATTATAGGGAGCTACACCAAAGGCTTCAAAGTCTTACACAAGGTTCTAGAAGTGTGGAAGATTACCACAATGAGATGGAAATAATCATGATTCGAGCCAACATTGAAGAAGATTGAGAGGCCACTATGGCCTGATTTTTACGTGGTTTAAATCAAGATATTGCTAATGTTGAGTTGCAAGACATGGCTCACATGGCCACGAAAAGTAGAACGACAACTGAAAAAGAAAGGTTCCACTAGAACAAATTTAGGTTCATCTTCCTCATGGAAATCAAAATAGAGCAAAGATGAAAAGGTTGTTTCAAATCCTAAGATTGAGCCATTCAAGGATCATAAAGAGGGAGGCAACCAAAGCAAAGGTAAATATGATTCTCAACACTCTAGAAATAGAGATATTAAGTGTTTTAAATGTTTAGAGATAGATCATATTGCATCTCAATGCCCAAATAAGAGAGCAATGATCTTGAGGGATGATGGTGATGTTGAAACTGAGAGTGAATCAGATGATGATCCTATTCCACCTTCAGAGGATGCTAATGATGGTGTTGAGCATCCTGTTGATATACAAGTAAAAGAAGATGCAGAGGTACAATGTGATAATATCTTTCATACTAGATGCCACATCAAAGATAAGGTATGTAGTCTGACAATTGATGGCGGAAATTGTACTAATGTAGCTAGCACTAACTTAGTTGAAAAATTGAAAACCCTAAAACATCCTAGGACATTTAAGCTACAAAGGCTGAATGATTATGGGGAAGTCAATGAAAATAAACAAGTGCTGGTTTCATGCTCTATTAGGAGATACAAGGATGAGGTTCTATGTGATGTAGTACCCATTCATGCTGGACACAATCTTTTGGGGCGACCTTGGCAATGTGATAGGCGAGTGACACATGATGGTTACTTAAATAGATATTCTTTTGTAATGAATAAAAAGTAAATCACTCTTGTACCTTTAACACCTAGGCAAGTGTATGAGGATCAAATGTCAATACTGAAAGAGAGTGATACAAAAGAAGAGAATGAGAGTACAAAAGAAAGAGAGATTGAGAGAAAAACAAGTAGAAGGATAGAAAAAAATATTGTTGAGAGAAAAGAGAGGCAACAAGTGAACTTGTTTGCAAAAAGAGAGCGAGGTTAAGAGGGCTTTCTTTTCAAAGTATGCCATCATTGTACTTTTTGCAAAGAGGCTTGTTACATACTAATGAGCTTAACTCTTCTTTGCCTAGTGCTATTGGGACTTTATTGCAAGACTTTGAAGATGTGTTTCCAAATGAAGTTCCTAATGGTTTGCCACCTATTAGGGGAATTGAGGCCTTGGAGACAAACTGATAAGGTGGGACCCTTATCTTTTACAAAGCTAATAGGCCAGCATATATAAGTAACCCCGAGGAGACAAAGAAGCTTCAACTCTTGGCAAAAGGATATGTGAGGGAGAGCATAAGTCCATATACGGTACCAGTTCTACTAGTGCCCAAAAAGGATGGAACATGGAGGATGTGCTTTGTAAACAACACCACGTACTAATATCGTGCAATCAATAAAATCAATATTAAGTATAGACATCCAATTCCTAGATTTGATGACATTCTTGATGAATTGCATAGTTCTTGTGTGTTTAGTATAATTGATCTTAAGGGAGATGAGTGGAAAACTACCTTGAAAACCAAATATGGTTTATATGAGTGGTTAGTAATGCCATTTGGGTTAATAAACCTTATTTTGCGTGCTTTTATTGGTAAGTTTGTAGTTGTCTATTTTGATGATATTTTGATCTATAGTAAAAGTCTAGATGAACACATTGAACATTTGCAAAAATGTATTAATTGTTTTAGGGAAGGAAAAGTTGTATGCTAATTTGAAGAAGTGTTCTTTTTGTACAAATCATATTGTTTTTCTTGGTTATGTTGTAAGTGCTAAAGAAATTGAGGTTGATGAAGAGAAGGTAAAAGCTATTAAGTTTAAGTGAGGTAAGAAGTTTTCATGGTTTGGCTAGTTTTTATAGAAGATTTGTGAAAGATTTTAGCACCCTTGCTGCACCATTAACTGAAATTGTAAAGAAACACGTGGGATTTAAGTGGGGTAGTGAATAAGAAAGGGCATTTAATCTAATCAAGGAGAAATTGGTTTCTACGCCATTACTTGTTTTACTTGATTTTGCTAAAACTTTTGAAATTGAGTGTGATGCTTTAGGTATAGGTATTTGAGCCGTTTTGATGCAAGAAGGGTGTCCAATTGCCTATTTTAATAAGAAATTAAGTGGAGCAGCCCTAAACTATCCTACCTATAACAAGGATAGTTTGTTATACACTATCCTTGTATAAAGAGTTTGTTATCTTCTACCTAAAGAGTTTGTTATACACACTGATCATGAGTCCTTGAAGCACTTGAAAGGGCAAGGTAACTTACATAAGAGACATGCCAAATGGGTTGAATTTATTGAGTCATTTCCTTATGTTATCAAATGCAAACAAGGTAAGGAGAATGTCATGGCTCTCTTCATTAAATGCAAAGTTGTTAGGATTTGAGTACATTAAAGAATTATATATTAATGATCTTAATTTTGCTAATGTGTTTAATGCTTGTGAGAAAGTTGCATTTGGTAAGTTCTATAGGCATGATGTGTTCTTATTTAGAGAGAATAAATTGTGTGTGCCTCATAGTTCTTTGCATGAATTGCTTGTGCGTGAATGTAATGGGGGAGGTTTGACAGGCTTAACTCAGCCCCAAAAGAGCTCTCAAAGGGTGAGGACTGCTCAGAGCTTATAAGCAGCTCAAGGACCTCGCTTGCAGGCTATGTGGGATTGGCACCATTTGTGCACTTACGCTCCACACTCCCTTGAGCCATTGTTGCCTCCTCTCGGGCAAAGGCTCTGATACTATTCTAGGTAGTTGTACAGCAGTTGTACGTGGCGTTGTTAAACCAGAGAGATCCTGCTGCAAGAGCATGCTTTGGACTAGTAGTTCGCACTCTCGGGTGTTCTAGCCGATGTACACTTATCCATCAAATACCAAATCTAAAAATCATATTGAAAACAGTTTTTCACGATACCATATTATCTTTGAGCCAACATGGTTCGGAGTTCTGAATCTAACTGGACAATTCTGGATTGGAGATTTTGGTGGATCTGCTCCATTTAAGCTGTAATTGAGTCAACTTTCGTCTCAATCTGTTCAGTTCGTAAACTGATCTTGTCGACCTTGGAGTGAATATGCAACAAGGTATCATTTTGTGCTCTGGCATTTTGGGTTTGCCAGTTGAGGACTGATTCAAAGGGTTTAGGAGGTTCAAGATGACCGGTTGAGGTAATGGCTGAAGGAATGAAGGGTTTAGACACAACATTGCGTTGTGAATCAGTATGGGTTTCAAGAGGAGGAAAAGATGAAGAATAGTCAGAGGAGGTAGAGGAAAACATCATACAAGCTAATGGTTGTACGATAGGTGTGGAGTTGTGAGAATTTGAAGGAATATCAGTTTTGCAATTTCTTGCAATCCATTTGAGTTATTTTTTGTAAATGGGTAGTGGACTTGGTGGAGGTGGAGGGTCTTTTGGTGGTTTTTTCTTTTTAGGTTTTCTTTTCCTTTTGGTGTCGTAATCATCGTCCTCTTCCCAATCATCCCAACAAGGACAATTTGGGTCGTACATACCTGATCCAGGGACATCCCATAAGAAATAACCATTTTGTTTAGCTGGATAAACAGGATAACCATCAGAATTGAACCCTGTGATTGGCAGATCTTCTTGAGCTGTTTGAACAGCTGTGATCATTGAGGAATAAGTGAAAGAGAGCCGAGGAGGCTCTCGTGGAGCACTTGGAGGTGGTTTGAAAGTCATACGAACTGTTCCATCCTGTCGTCTTTCAAACATGCTTTCAGATGTCTGAATAGGAGCTGTATTATTATGGAACTGCTCATAGTTTGAGATCCATTCAAGAGGCATAAGCTTTATGAGCTCATGTCGAGGAATTTGTCTCGGGATCTGGATAATGGTTGGGATCTGATCTGATTTTGCTAACACCATGAGGGTGTCAGAGTGATGTTCAGGTGTGGGTAGATCTAAGGCATGATTTTGAAGCCTATAGACCAATTGATGATGGAGAGTAGCAATTTTGGCTGAAGAAATTTGTTCTGCACCTTGAATTGGACTTGGACTTTCAAGGCTGTTGGAAGGTTGGTATCTTGAAGAGAAAGGTTGAAATTTGGATAGAAAGTGAGTAGAACACTTCCTGAATGAAGGGTTGTGAGGACAGTACCTATAATAACAGCATCTTGGTACTGTTTGAACCGGGTATCTAGCATAGCAATTCGGGCTGTGACCGGTAATCCTTTTCTCCCATGAAGGGTGAGGATTAATCTTACTCCTCCTAGATGGAGATGAGTATAACCTTCTCTTTTCCAATTTGAAATTAACTCTGAAGGAATTTCAAGAGTTACATATTGCTCAGCAGCGGTTGCTTGGAGTGAACACTGGTCAAGTCTAGAAGACTGGCCTTTTAGTGGATATGAGAGTTCGGATGCTTCGGGTAAAAGAACTAGGTCTTTTGTACAACTGGTAAGGGCTGATAAGAGGGTAGGAGGATTCACTGATTTGGGCAGATTCAGGAATATAGGAGTATTCTACAAGATTTTCGATTTTATTGGTAGTGTGAGAAGTGCAAGATTTGGGTAAAGAAAGTGTAGAGGAAAGAGTAATAGGGTGCGGAGAAGTTGAAGTTGAAGAGGAAGGTGATGCCATGATTTAGAAATTCTCTCTGCTCCTGAAGTCTATTGATCAAAATTGAATAAAAGATTTTAATCATACCATTTTGGTATCACGGCACTCACGACCTTCAAAGAGGGCGAACGTTGTGAGAAAATAATTTTGTTTTACAAAAATCGATTTTGGACGATAAAGCCAGGACCTTTCTAGTGAACATGATCCTTGGAACCAAGGCAAGTGTAGAGCATACTCAGTATAGAAATAGAGATGAACATATCCTTATAAATTCAAATAACTTCTTTGATTCCTAGAAGAAAGAGAAGGTTTAGAGAGACATCATAGAGATATGAAAAACTTAATTCGATTTCAACAACTGATTTTTACAAAGGAGAGAAGGCCCTTATATAAGAGGCCTGGAAATAAATTGATAAAGTGGGACCCTTATCTTTTACAAAGCGAAAGTAATAAAACAAACTTTAATAATTAAAGCATGACTGTGCATCCTTTAATTATTAAGACAAACTTTACTTTATCAAAAGCAAACTTTAAGAAAAGTAAAGATAAAACTAAAGCAAACATTATTACAACATGACAAATATCTTAAAGTGAGATAGTCACGTCAGAGGAGTCTGTGTCATCTAGATCACGATCTAGATGAGAACACCCTGGAACACATGGCCAAGGGCAGTTCTGACTTTTTCGTGATGGTGGAAGAACTGGCTGTGGGAAATTCTCAGGCTGTGTTGAGAATGATGGATATTGTGAAGAGGATGCTTCAGGAGAATCACGTGATGTTGTAGTAGCTTTTCTTTTGTGTGGACTTGGAGGTTCAGGCTCAGTGACAGTGTACTGAGAATGTGATGGGAGGAGTGACTGGATATCTTCATATGGATCCTAGGCGTCTTGGAATATGACACTGGTGTGATCAGGATGGTGTTCTATAACAAACTTGAACCTGGGGTGCAAGTCTGAGTTTTTGGGATTGTTTCAAGGGTGTGAACTGGGCTGATGGATGTGTGGTGAATATTACTGGCCGGAGGTTGAACATTGTTGAGTTCCATGAGGTAGGCTTTTAGGACGGATGTGACTGATGTGTCATGGTTGAGTGGGAATGGATGTGGGTAAGTTCTCCATTCGTAAGTCATATCCTGTATCCAGTAATCTTTCGTTTCTGGATGCTGGAAGTAAGGCTTTTGGACAATGAGGACTGTGGTAAACATGTTGGCTTTTGGTTCTGGGATTCTGTCTAATCCATGAAAAGTACACAGATTTTTCAACTGCTTGCGCCACCAGGTGAGTGGCGAGAACCATTCTAGGAGTGTCCATAGAATGTGTGGTGAAAACTCAGGGGTTGTGATGTGGTTGAGGACTGGTTTGATAAGGATTACTAACTTTGTGGCATATAGAGTAATGAGACACCACATATATCAAAGTTCATCTTCTGAGATGTCCAAGTTGGAGAGGGTAAGACCTGTGAGGAACAAGTGTTCTAAACAGAGGGAAGAAAAACGATCAGGCTTTTTGCTTTGAACATTGAAGAAATACCGATAAAGGAATTTCTTTGCAAAGTCCTGGATTTAGTAGGCTGAATGGAAAGGGATATTCATGGGAAAGGGTCTCTGGTTAAGAGCTTTGACTGGGATGGTTTGTATTGGGGAGATGAGTGAGGGTCTATTTATAGACGGACGGGTGAGAAAATCACAGATAAGGTTCTGTTTACCTTTGATGTGCTGGACAGTGAAGTCATATTTGGCAAACCAATTTTTTGGGCTAAGTAATTGCTTGTCAGGAAGCAATTGGTTCTTGAAGTCAAAGATTTTTGGAAAAGAGGAATTGTCCATGTTGATGAGGAAGTGATGGCTGATGAGATGAAATTCAAATTTTTTAATTCCATATTTTACCGTCAAAATCTCTTTGTAGATCACATGGTAGTTCTTTTCTAAATCTTTGAATTGGTCGCTTGCATGAGCACAGTAGTGGTCTAATTTGTCAATTCTTTCAATGAGAACATCACTCCAATAATCATCGCTGGCATCAGTCTGGAGGATGCGTTGGCCATCAGTAGGGATTCTGAGTAGAGGAGGTGACTGGGCTATCACCTTTAGCTTTCTGACAGCTTGTGTCTGTTCTGGTCCCCATGGTTGACACTGTTTCTTGAGCATGCGTGAAAGCTTGCTGGTGTGGATCGGTACTTTAGGAACTTCAATAATTCTGCCGCAATGTGTGGACCAGGTTAATAGTGGCCATCTTTAATTACCATGCCAAGAAAGTCAATTGATTCTTTTGCGATGTTGCTTTTCTTTTCTGAAAGCATGATTCCATGTGTCTGGTGGCTATCATGATCAGATGAGAAAAGTAAAATATCATAGATGTAGACCAGGGCATGATGGAGGATAGGATTGAAGATTTTGGTCATGGCTTTTTGAAATAATGACGGAGCAACTTTAAGACCAAAAGGCATGACAGTCCACTGATAATGAGCGTCAGAGATACAAAAGGCTATTTTGGGATGGTCAACTGGTGAGATACCAAGTTGCCAGAAACCAACTTTTAAATCAAATTTAGAGAAGATACGAGCCCCTTGAAGATGGACAAATAGGGATTGAATTTTTGAAAGGGGAAACTTATCATCTTTAAAAAATGAATTAAGTGGCTGGTAATCAATAACTAACCTTTTCTTACCACGAACTAATTCAGATCTTTTTTCAACATAGAAGACTTGACAAGCCCAATCTGAATCAGTGGGTTTAATGAGACCTTGCTGAAGCAACTGGGAACATTCTTCCTTAGCAAGTGAGAGGTCAGTTGGAGACATACCTGAATGAGATGCTTTTGTGGGGTTTATGTCTTCGTTGAGTTTAAAAGGAAGGTGAATGAAGAACTGTTCATTTTTCCAGAGAGGTGAGGGATGATAGAACTATGAATGACTTTCTAGACAGAACTGTAGGAGTTTCTGGGAAATTTCTGTGTATAGAGAAGATGTTGACAGCGTATACAAACGTAAAGTATCTGTATAAGGAAAAAACATTTGTTTGTAGCGAATTCCAGAGTTGGTGATGAGTATGTTTTTAACTAATTGGAGAATGTCAAAACCTATAAGCAAATCTTTATTTGGAAGATGAGAGGCTATAATCTTTTTTCAAATTATGCAATTCGGAAAGAACTGAATACCAATGAGTTTTTTGGTAATCAAAGTGGTTTCAAAGATTTCACCATTGACTGCTCCGAATATCTTTGAATGATTTTCCCAACATTCTGAAGGAAGAATAGAGGGATCAATCATACTGATGTCTGATCCAGTATCAACAAATTCGATAATAGGAAAGGGTTTGTGAAACTTTGAGGGAAGGACGGACACTTTAAGTGAAGGTTTTCGTGTGATGGAGACTTGGTTGACACTTTGAACTGCAGAAATAACATAAACATCATCAGAGTCAGATGACTCTGTGATAATGAAAGCAGTCTGTTCATCTTGTTCCGATTGTTGTGAAAAATTTGACTCAACATCTTCATTTTCAGAAAGCATTGAGGAATGTTGAAGATGTTGGATAAGTCTAACAGCTTTTGCAGACTTTTGAGGGCAATTTTGAGCAAAGTGACCGCGTTCCTTCAATGAAACAATGGTTGGATTTCTTTTTCCGGTACTGGGAAGGGTCTTTCTTTCTGAAGTAACGGAAAGGTTTTTTGGATTTTTTGTGGAAGTGTTTCTAGAAATGTTTTTTCTTTTTCAGAAAGCATTGAGGAATGCTGGAGATGTTGGATAAGTCTAACAGCTTTTGCAGACTTTTGAGGGTAGTTTCGAGCAAAGTGACCATGTTTCTTACAAATGAAACAACGGTTGGATTTCTTTTTCCGATACTGGGAAAGGTCTTTCTTTCTGAAGTAACGGAAAGATTTTTTGGATATTTTGTGGAAGTGTTTCTAGAAATGTTTTTTCTTTTTGGTTGGACAAACACACTTCTTGTTATCTTTGCACTCAATCTTGAGATAGGGTTTTTTACAAGCTGAGGCAAATGGCTGTTTATTTTCGATGAGGTCTTTGAAAATTTCTTTCTGCTCACAGAGCTTGTCTAATCCAGACATGGCCATTTGGAAAATCTTTCCAAAAGAGATATTGGCTATATCAAGAGTAGTGGTTGTGATCTGTCTCTATAGTTCAGGCTACAACTCAGAGAGAAGAGAGGCTATGAACACATGTTTGAGGCATGGATCATTGAATCCGTTGAGCTTGTAAAATAGAAGACTCATTCTTTTGTAATGAGTTTCCAACAGATGTCTTTTAAGAGAACAGCATTTCATCTGGTGATATTCTTTTCTTGCTGCTTTAATGGATACATTTTTGTCACCAATAAATTGTTGATAGAGATAGAGAGAGCTGATCCAGTTGTGGTTTGCATGAACTAGAGTTGTCTGTATTTTCCTAAACTTTCTAACCAGTCTCGCAAAGGGCCCGTTGTACGGGTCATGAATTCTCTGAGAACTGATTCTGACGTAGCATTTGGTTTTGTCATTTGGAGTTCAACCCATGCATCAAATTCTTGATATCTAGCAGGCCATTTGTGACAAGGGATGTCATCAAATGTAAACCAGGAAGCCGATGATAGCTTTATTGAACCATTAGAGGTTTGTAGAGGCATAGGTGGAACAGACTCTGTTTGTGTAGTTTGAGCATTGGTTTCATCATCAGAACTCTCAACAATTGGTGTTGATGTTGAGGCAGTTGGTTCTTCAGTTTTGGTTGCCATGAGTATGCCAGAGATGTCAGCATATTCTGATTCTGAATCGGAAGAGGTATGATTGAAGTCTGAGGAGGATGATGAGGAGGATAAAGATGGTTCTGACTTGGATGGATTGGACTCAGGATTAATTTCTGGTTCAAATTCTGAAGAAGAGATTTGGGTTTGAAGATTATGGTAATGGTATTGTTCAGCTGGCTGTTTGTCTTTTTTCGGAGGTTCAGGAGTTGCTGTTGGTGAATCTTCTGGAGGAACAGAAGAGGAAGGAGTAGCCTTTGGTTTTGGTTCTGTGATTTTCACTTTGGATTTTGATTTCTTGGGTAAGGAAGGTTTTGGTTTAGGAGTTTGTTGTGGTTGAAGGTGAGAAAACCAAAGAAACTGGTTATAAACCGGTTGAGATCGAGATGGTGTATAGAAAGGTTGGTAAGTGTCAAACACAGGAGGAGAAATTGGGATAGACTGTGTCTTGGTAAAGAGTGAAGGTCGAGCCCTTTCAGTATCAATTCTAGCTAACTCAGTTTTGAGTTTTCTGATCTCTGCTTCTTTTCTGTTGAACTCTGTACCTCAGATATGATTATTAATCATTCTTCTGAGATCTGTATCTAATTCAGAGATTCTGGATGGCAGATTTATATAAATCTGATCAAGACGACTGCTGATGGAATCAACCTTTGTTTCAGTCTGTGAGACCTGATTGGCAACTCGATCAATCTTTTTTCCCAACTGGTGAAGTGTTTGATTTTGGACACTGGCATTTTTTGTTTGCCAGTTTAAAACAGCTTCACACCATTTTGGTTCTTCAATTTGTCTAGAGGATGTAACTGGAGTTTGGACAAAAGGTTTTGACACAACTTGGCTTTGTGAATCAACTTGTCTTTCAAGAGGAGGAAAGGATTCATCATAAGATTGGCTTGAGAACATTAAGCACGATCTTATTTTGGGAGGTTTTGGATCCGGTGGAGGTTGTAGAGGAAACTGTTTACAAGGAGTTTTAGGATGAGAAGGTTTTTTCGTTTTCTTTTTTCTTCTCCTCATAATTTCAATTTCATCATCAACATCCGTATCATCTAGACAAGGACAATCCGGATTACACATATGAGCTTCAGTAACATCCCATAGGAAATGACCACTGAGTTTGTCAGGATAGACAGGATATCCATCTGACGAAAAACCATGGATGGGAAGCTTCTTTTATTGACCAGTTTGGACTGCAGTGATCATTGCAGTGTAAGAAAGCCTTGGAGTTTCTGAAACTGGGGTATTCTCAGGTTTTTGAAAAGACAGTTTGCCCTGTCCATCATTTCTTCTTTCAGAAGTGGCTTGTGTGGTTTGAACTGGTTCAGAATTTTGATGGAAGTGCTCATAATTGATCAGCCATTCAAGAGGCATGAGTTTGAGTAAATCTTGCTTCTAGATTTGTTTGGGAATATTTGAATAATGGTTGGAACTGTGTCTGTATCAGCACGGATCATCAGGGCATTTGATGTAGTTTGGGCTGTAGGAAGATCTAGTGCATGATTCTATAATCGATACACTATTTGATGATGGAGGGTTGCAATTTTGGAAGTGGGTGTTTGTTCTGCTCCTTGGAGCTAAACTTGAACTTTTAAGGTTGTTGGTAGGTTGGGATCTTCTAAGGGCATGTTGAAATTCGGATAGAAAGTCAACAAGATACTGCCAGCATGAAGTGTAGTCAGGATGATTCCAATAACATCGTGTTGATACTGTTTGAACCTTTTATCTAGAAGAGCAATTCTGGCTGTAACAGGTAAGCCTTTTCTGCCATGGAGAGTAAGGATTAGTCTAACACCACCAAGATGAAGATGTGTATACCCTTCTCGTTTCCAAGAGGTTACGAGATCAGAAGGAATCTCCAAAGTGACATATTGTTCACTTTGAGATACTTGGAGGGCACACTGATCCAGACGAGATGACTGGATGTATTCTTTTGGGAGTGGTCTTCTGGTGGAAATCAGGGTACGGATACTTCTGGCGATAGAAGTATTTTGTTTGTAGAGACTGTAAGGACTCATGACTGGGAATTTAGATTCATTAATTTAGATATTTTAAAAGAACACTTCTTTTGTTGAAAGAATATGTGAGAAGTGTATCGTTTGTAAACATGCTAAGTCTAGAGTTTTACCCCATGGATTGTATAACCCTTTAATGGACCTAGTGAACCTTGGGTTGATATTTCTATGGACTTTGTTTTGGGTTTACCTAGGTCAAAAAGGGGAAAGGATTCTATTTTTCAAAGATGGCACATTTCATTCCATGTCACAAAACAAAGGATGCAACAAACATAGCTAATTTGTTTTTCAAGGAGCATAGTTTCAGATCGAGATGTTAAGTTCATGAGCCACTTTTGGAAAACTTTGTGAGGTAAGTTGGGTGCTAAACTTTTGTTTTCTACAACTTGTCATCCAAAAACTGATGGACAAACTAAGGTTGTAAATCAAACTTTGTCCACTATGTTGCGTGCCATTATTCAAAAGAATTTGAAAACTTGGGAAGAATGTTTGCCACATGTTGAATTTGCTTACAATAGAACTATCCATTCAGCTACTAAATTTTCACCATTTGAGATTGTATATGGTTTTAATCCATTAACTTCTTTGGATTTATTACCATTACCTATTGATGAGCATGCTAGTTTGGATGGTAAAAAGAAAGTTGAATTTGTTAAGCAAATACATGAGAAAGTGCGGCAACACATAGAAAAGAGGATTGAACAATATGTTACTCAAGCCAACAAAGGATGTAAGCAAGTGGTTTTTCAGCCTAAAGATAGGGTTTGGGTGCACATGAGAAAGGAGAGGTTCCCAGCACAAAGACATTCCAAGTTGCTTCCAAGGGGAGATGGTTCATTTCAAGTGGTTGCATGGATCAATGACAATGCCTACAAATGGATTAATTGACAAAATATGGATTGAAAATATAATTCAAGATGCGAGACATCATGAATTTGGGCTTGGAGAAAAGACAAGGCATTGTGGGCATTATTCTAACTATTGAGCAGCCAAATACACAATTTGGATCAAATGTAGAGGGCAAATTACGAATAAAACCAGTATTGATTGAGCCAGAAGTAATGTGCAAGCTATATATCTTGGAAAGATAATTAAGTTAACTTTCCAATGCAATTTACAGAGCTAGATTTAGAGTTCTCTAGAAGAAGTTATGACCAATTTATTACAACTTGTTCAGACTTTGGATTTTCAACAACTTATTTGTTTATTCAACTTCATTTGTTTGTTTTGTTTCAAGTTTTTCAATGTT
This sequence comes from Atalantia buxifolia, assembly GCA_030444775.1. Taxonomy (NCBI): domain Eukaryota; kingdom Viridiplantae; phylum Streptophyta; class Magnoliopsida; order Sapindales; family Rutaceae; genus Atalantia; species Atalantia buxifolia. The sequence continues at coordinate 11,494,421 of CM059833.1, forward strand.
TAAGATAAGTCTACCATCAATGATTGTGGGCTAACATTAAGTTTATTAATGATAGAATTAATTATGGTAGGCTAGCATTAAGTTTTTCAATGACTAGCATTACTAATAGTGGGTTGGTGAAGATTTTTGAAGCATCCTTTGACAAACCTATACGTGGAGGGTTGTTCTAATGTTTTCATTTGTATTTTTAGGATTTTGGGTTTCTATTTTTAAACTCAGCAACCTTGCTATATAAGACAATTAGAGATGAATGTTATTTTGAATTTGAAAGATCATTCTTTCTTTGATTCTTTTAAGAACTAGTGAACTTATCAAGAATTTACATTTTTGTGGCATTCCAAAATAAACTTATCACTCACCTTCTCATCTAAATCTTGAGTGTGGTGTCCATATTTTTCTCTATACCTCTAGTTCATGTTCTCTTAAACGAGTCAAGGTTTTTGTATTGCTTAAATCTGTTTAGAACTTTCTTGGGAAGTTGAAACTGGAAATTAAGTGTGGGTTTCAAAGTATCATTGCGGGGTTTGCATCACAATGGCTCTGCAAGCTAGAGCCATATATGGCTTCAAGTGTCTAATTTTAGGGTTTTTTTTTTTTTTGCGTTTTTAAGTTAAACTAGGGTTAGCCACTTATATAAACACTCTTTTATGTTCTTTGAGCAGACTTTTGACAATCTTGAGTTTTGATATCTTTGGACAAGATTTTCTCAACTTTTTCTTGAAAGAATTTTTAACTTATTAAAGGAGTTGCTAAGCTTTGTGGCATCTTCTTTAGCAATCTGGGTTCTTGAGACTTAGCTTCTCAAGGGTTTAGATCCTTTCTCCAAAATTATGATCATATTGGCTTTATGTTGTGGGTTTTTCTAGGTAGATCTAGGGTCGTTCTCATCAGTTGGTAGCAAAGCTTAGGCACCAATGTCAGATTCATTCTTCTTTCTCAGGCTGTGATTGTTGGAGGGATTATCCTTTAGTGCTTTTGTGAAGTACAATTTTCTGACTTAAATATAATTGAATTTACTTTAAGCTAATAAGCTCCTTTAAGTATTAAAATAATAATAATAATATTTAATTCTAAGTAATGATGTCAGAGAAGTTTATAGGAATAGTTAAGAATTCTAGAATTTAATAAGATATTTATGAAGGATAATCTCAACCATTGATCAAGAGTTATGGTGGCAAAATCCTAGCCATCCATTAGCCTTAAAAAAGGTCTAGAAATTTCAATCCAACCTAGAAATTTCACCCTCTTCTATTCTAAGTCATAACATCAAGAGTAGAGAAATCCTCAATTTAGAAAGGTCTAGAAAAGTCAAGGTCAAGAGGTAAGTAACACTTCAATCACAATGTAGGGACAAATCTATGATACTTAATTATGTTATGATCGGCTTTTCCGCCTATACTATAATTCTATTTTGTTTCATCTCTATATGGACGGCACTAGTGCCTATATTAAAAGATTATTGTCCTTAAATAATGTTGTGCGTTAATTCTGTTGTACATCTAAGAACTTCAAATGTTATGACAGAAGTTACATTGGACGCATGGGTTTCATGGATTACTTTATGAAGAAGACATTTTAGAAAATGAATTTATGAAAAATGGGTGGTTGTACTACCAGGTGGCAAAGTTTCCAAGGAGGGCAAGCCCTCCAAGTATAGTCCCAAAAATCAACTAATTAGGCCCAAGGGCATGATATTTTAAAGATTAAGAAAGCTAGCCTTGTAGTACAACATACCTAGGGCCCTAATAAATTTGTTTTATATTTATTAATTTTAAAAAAAATTAATATGGTCATTTATATGCATAATAATTTATACATGCAACAAAGTGTTATCTTACTGAGCATTAGCTCATAAAATCCTTACATTGCAGGTAACAATGAATAGGGAAAGTTGACGTCAAGTCCCATCAAACCTTGGGTTTTATGATGGGCTCAGTTTTGTTTCAATAAAAAAAATAAATATCTTACCTTTAGTAATAAAAAAAAGGTTTTGAGTAATATACTAAGGAATCTCTGTATGTCTCCTACCTTTTGTAAGGAAGTTTGCTTCATATGTAAAACCTTTTAGAATTTGTATCTATATTAAAAGTGGAGTATTACAAATTGGTATCAAAGCCCAAGGTTTAAAGCAATTCTATAGACCGTCCATATGCACAAGTCAAGGAGAAGGACAAGGCTCAACTTTTTACTTAAAACTTGAAATTAGGATAATTGGAAATCTTACATTTGGTTTGTTTGACACATAGAAATTAGATTAAAAACTTGTCGAGATGTCAAGCACTAGGGGTAACAGACGTAGAAAGGCAAAAGGAACTTCAGGGGAGCAATCTGATGCGAATCCCACAATGAAATTTTGAAACCCACACTTAAATTGAAGTTTCAACTTCCCAAGAAAGTTCTAAATAGATTTAACACAAACAAAAACCTTGACCCAATGCTTAAGAAAACATGAACCAAAGGTATAGAGAATGATATTGACGCCACACTCAAGAAATAGATGAGAAGGTGAGTGATAAGTCTAAATTTGGAACACCACAAGAATGCTAATTCTTGATAAGTTCACTAGTTCTCAAAAGAACCAAAGAAAGAATAATCTTTCAAATTCAAATAACATTAATCTCCAATCCTCTTACATAGCAAGGTTGCTGGGTTTAAATAGGCTAATAAAAAACCCAAGATCCTAAAAATACAAATGGAAACATTGGAACAACCCTCCAAGTATAGGTTTGTCAAAGGATGCTTCAAAAGTCTTCACCAACCCACCATAATTAATGCTAGCATTGACAAACTTAATACTTACCTTATTTATTGTTATCATTGACAAACTTAATGTTAGCCCACCATTATTGATGGTAGACTTACCTTACACATTGACAAACTTGAAACAAAACAAACAATGAAGTTGAAAAACAAAGGAGTCGTTGAAAATCCCAAGTCTGAACAAGCTGTAATGAATTGGTCATAACTCCTTCTAGAGAACTCCAAATCTAGCTCTGTAAAATGCATTGGAAAGCTAACTTAATTATCTTTCCAACGGTATATAGGTTGCATATTACTTCGGGCTCAATCAATACCAGTTTTATTCCGAAGATGCCCTTGCTGCATTTGATCCAAGTTGTGTATTTGGCTGCCCAATAGCTTGAATAATGGCCACAATGCCTTGTCTTCTCTCCAAGCCCAATTCGTGATGTCTTGCATCTTGAATTGTATTTTCAATCCATAATTTCTCAATTAATCCATTTAAAGCAGCTTGCATCTTTTTGGCTCTAGCTCTTGTAATTGGGCCTCCATGAATGTGCAAAGGATCACTGGAATCTTTAATGGTATTTTCTTGATGGTTCTCATCACAATCTACCATTGATCAACTTACAGACATTGTCGGACGACTCTTGGAAAGGGAAGTTAGAAGGGATGAACATGCTCGGGCAATAAACAATGCAAGGAGCGAATTTAGAAAATTAAATCCACCAACATTTGAAGGAGGTGTAGATCCTCTCGCAGCAAACTAATGGTTGCAAACCATGGAAAGAATGATAGAAGTAGCCAAAGTGCCAGAAGAAGAAAAAGTCACATGTGTCTCCTTTGTGCTACAAGGAGCGGCGAAAATACTGGAGAGTCTCTATCAATCGAATTCATAATGAAGCAACGATGCAATGAGTGAAATTTAAAAAACACCTCTATTACAAATGCTTTTCAGAGACTGTTCACTTAACCAAAAGAAGAGAGTTTGTTTATTTACAACAGGGAAGGATATTTGTGCTCGAGTACATCTAAAAATTTGATGAGCTCTCTTGATATACCCCACATATGGTTGCAACAAAAGAACCCGCAAAAGAGTTAAAGGTGGCTAGAGTTCATGATGCTTCCTTCAACGAACTCATTGATCGAGCCCTGGTAATTGAGCAAGTAGATGAAGAAAAGAAGGAATAAAATGAAAAAAATAATAAAGTGTGGACCAGTGGAACTTTGTAGCTAACCACAAAAGACAACGCTCAAATAATACGCCAGTGGTCCAAGATTAGAATAAAAGCAAACGCCTAAAGAATCATCAGAAGGAAGTCCTACAAAAGCCAAGGTACAATCAGCGCGGTAGAACTCACCCTAGGGAATGACGAGCCAATACCAGAACATGTTTCAAATGTGGAAGAGAAGCACACTCCCCAAGACGGATGCAGAAGGAAACCCCTTAGTATTATCAGATGAACTATTAATCTACAAAACTCCTACACATGTGCTAATAGACTCGGGAGCTATACATTCATTTGCCTCACTAGCATTCATTAGGAAAATCAAAAAGATCCCTAACATAATCAATAGGCCTTTTAGTGTCATGGTATCATCAGGTGAACTCAGGACAATTAGTTAAGGCATGCGAGGTCAGCATTAGTGGTCATAAACTAAAGATGGGAAAACCAAAAAATTGGTTATTATAAACAGGTTGAGGTCTGTGTGGTGTATAGAAGGGTTTATAAGAGTCAAACATTGGGACTGGGATTGGTATTGATTGTGTTTTTGTGAACAATGATGGTCGAGTTTTATCAGCATCAATTCTGGCTAATGCAGCTTTAAGCTTTCTGATCTCTGCTTCTTGCTTATTGAATTCTGGACCCCAGACTTGATTGTTGATCATCATTCTGAGATTTCTATCCAATTTAGAGATTTTGTCTTGTAGATTTATGTAAATCTGTTTAAGACGATTGCTGATAGAATCAACTTTTGTTTTAGTTTGAGAAACTTGGTTGGCAACTCGATCAATCTTTTTTCCCAGTTGGTGTAATGTCTGATTCTGGACACTGCCATTTTTAGTTTGCCAGTTCAAAATAGTTTCATACTGTTTTGGTGCCTCAGGTTGTCCAGAAGATGTGATTGGAGGTTGGACAAAAGGTTGTGACACAACTTTTGTTTGTGAGTCGATCTGTTTTTCAAGAGGAGGAAAAGGCTCATCATAAGACTGGCCTAAAAACATTAGGCATGATCTTATTCTGGGTTGAGTAGTTTGTGTTGGTGGCTTTAGATCTTGTGGAGGTTGAGGAGAGAATGATTTGCAAGGAGACTTAAGATAGGAAGGCTTTTCTTTTTCTTCTTTCTCCTTCTCATGATCTCAATTTCATCATCAATATCTATATCATCCAAACAAGGACAATCTGGATTGCACATATGAGCTTAGGAACATCCCAAATGAAATGACCATTGATTTTGTCAGGATAGACAGGATATCTATCTGAGGAAAAATCATGGATTTGGAGGTTTTTTTCTTGACTAGTAGATACTGCCATGATCATAGCAGTATAAGAAAGCCTTGGAGTTTCTAGTGAAGGTTTAGATTCAGGAGTTTGAAAAGACAGTTTAACTTGTCCATCATTTCTTCTTTCAAAAGTGGCTTCTTTTGTTTGAACTGGTTTAGAATTTTGGTGAAAGTGCTCATAGTTTGTGAGCCATTCAAGAGGCATAAGTTTGAGCAATTCTTGTTTTTGAATCTGTTTGGGAATTTGGATTATGGTTGGAATGGTGTCTGTGTCAGCAAGGATCATCAGGGCATCTGATGTTGTTTGGCCTGTAGGAAGATCTAGTGCATGATTTTGTAATCGATACACTATTTGGTGATGAAGAGTTGCAATTTTAGAAGTAGGAGTTTGTTCTGCTCCCTGGAGTTGGATCTGAACTTTCAAAATTGTTGGTAGGTTGGGATCTTTCAGAGACATGTTGAAATTCAGATAGAAGGTCAACAAAATACTACCAGCATGGAGTGTAGTCAAGATGGTTCCAATGACAGCATGTTGATACTGTTTGAACTGTGTGTCTAGAAGAGCTATTCTAGCTGTAACAGGAAAGCCTTTTCTGCCATGGAGTGTAAGAATTAATCTAACACCTCCAAGATGAAGATGTGTATAGCCTTCTTGTTTCCAAGAGGTTACAAGATCAGGAGGAATCTCTAAAGTGACATATTATTCACTTTGAGAGGCTTGGAGGGCACATTGATCTAGTCGAGATGATTGGATGTACTCTTTTGAGAGTGGTCTTTTGGTATTGATAAGGGTTCTGATGTTTCTGGTGAAAGAAGTTTTTTGTTTGTAGAGACTGTAAGGACTCATGACAGGGAATTGTGATTCATTAATTTGAGCAGACTCTGGGATATAAGAATATTCTACTAAATTTTCAATTTTTGAGGCTACATGTTTTTGACAGGATTTTGGTAAAGAAAGAGTAGAAGACAGAGAGATGTGAGGTGAAGAAATTGAAGAAGAAGTTGAAGATGATGCTGTTGTCTCCATAGTTTTGAAATCTTCTTTTAGGAGATCAAATAATGTTATCTGAAATTACTAATGATACCACCTATGCGAGTGTTTGTTTGTCTTAAATCTGTTTAGAACTTTCTTAGGAAGTTGAAACTTTAATTTAAGTGTAGGTTCAAAGTTTCATTGTGGGATTCGCATCAGCGTAGATATTGGGCACAAAGATGGATGTTGTAAACATCATCAGTCAAATTGTGTGCCTACAAATGTTTCTAACAACATCAACATGTGTATAATTAGAAAACATTGGAGCTTTCCTAGAAGCATACAATTCAAGACCATCATCTGAAGTCCTTAGAATAAAATTTAAATCACCTACATCAAATTCTATGGGAACACCACCAACATTAATGATTACTTGAGCAGCAGAAATGTCAATATCCGAGGAAAGCACCTTAACAAAGTTTGGATACACATTCTCCTTAATAATTAAGGCATTAGCCCAAGCAACTCTTTCCAACAAAGCCATCAAAATTTTATATTAATCCTAAGAGAAGTCATGCAATCCATTTCTACAAAATGAAAAGTACCGAACGCGGCATAAACTTGAGGCAAAAATGACTGGCCATTGGTACGAATGAAAAGTGTGTTGACTCAAATTTGGGGTACTCGACATAATTATCATCATGTCATGCCCATTTTGGTTTAGGTGCTAATTGTTTGCCTTTCCCTTTTTCCTTCTTTTCCTTAGAACTTGACTCACTAGCCACGGATGCTCAATTTCGAGTTTTAGAGAGAATTCTTGAAATGGGTACATATGAACCGGTTAAAAGTTGTCAATTTTTAGAAAAAAAAGTGTTTGAAAGTGATGTAAGGTGTCAATTTGATCAAAAATTGATGAAAAAAGGATCAAATTTAAGGAAAAATATTCGGTTGAACCTTAGGTTTAAAATATTCGGTGAAGAAATTGTGTTAAGGGGATGAAAAATCAATCTACAAACAATGTATAATGATTTCCTAGACTTGATTTGGCATAAAAAGTGAAGAAAATAGAAGATCTGAGTGAGCGAATAGAGAGTTGTCATCGATTTCTAGAGGGAGAGTGAAAATGGTTTACCGAAAATCAAGAAGAAACCCTATCAGTGACTTTGAAATGCAAAAAGGGTTTACTCTTTATCAATAAATAGCATGCCATTTTCTTCTAGTGAGTGGAACACGACTTACTGTTTTATGTAATACTATGAATTGATAGGCAATCTATTTTCAAGTGGTTAATCACTTAATTCAAGTGGTTTTTGGCTAAATATTGATCGATTCTAAAATCATTGTGATTTTGAAATATCTTAAAGAGCCATTTTATGCATGAAACATGATGATGATCAATAAAACAAATAAAAAATATACAACCTAATATAAAATATTCATCATCCCAAGTTTGTGTTGAACTTTTACAAATGGATCTTCAGCAAGTTGTTTCTTAGTATTAATATCACATAATTATATGCTAATATAAAATATTCATCATCCCCATTTGAACATTATCTCTTAAAAAATGATGTCTAATCTCTATATGCTTCATCGTAGAGAGTTGAATGGGATTTTGACAAATTTATGGTACTAGTGTTGTCACACATGATAAGTATATGATCAAGATTTATTCTATATTCTCTAAGAGTTTGTTTCATCTGAATAGCTTGTGCGCGACAACTATCAACAACAATATATTCAGCCATGAAACTAGTGCCTTAGAAAATGACAAGTTCTACTCTTTCTATCGACTTTGCAACCAGTCTGAGTAGCATGTCAAAACTATAGTGATGAGATTAAGGATAAGACTATCACAAGCACATGGGATGAGGTATATTCAGATCCTATTCAAGTTCCCGTCGGACCCGTTACGAGAGCTCGAGCAAAGAAATTCAAAGAAGCGCTTAATGGATTGATTCAAGCAACTTGGGCTTAATCAAATTCATGGAGGCCCTTTGAAGGAATCGCTCATGATAAATGCATGATTAAGGCTTTTGAAGTTTCCAAATATTCACATCCATGAAAGAGGGAGTTGGTTTGCATTATGGCGGAAAAATATATTATTTTCCTTTTCCAGATAGTTTTCTATTTCTTAAGGAGGCTATTAATGATGCGAATCCCACAATGAAATTTTGAAACCCACACTTAAATTGAAGTTTCAACTTCCCAAGAAAGTTCTAAACAGATTTAAAACAAACAAAACCTTGACCCAATGCTTAAGAAAACATGAACCAAAGGTATAGAGAATGATATTGACGCCACACTCAAGAAATAGATGAGAAGGTGAGTGATAAGTCTAAATTTGGAACACCACAAGAATGCTAATTCTTGATAAGTTCACTAGTTCTCAAAAGAACCAAAGAAAGAATAATCTTTCAAATTCAAAATAACATTAATTTCTCATTTTCTTACATAGCAAGGTTGCTGGGTTTAAATAGGCTAATAAAAAAAACCCAAGATCCTAAAAATAAAAATGGAAACATTGGAACAACCCTCCAAGTATAGGTTTGTCAAAGGATGCTTCAAAAGTCTTCACCAACCCACCATAATTAATGCTAGCATTGACAAACTTAATACTTACCTTATTTAATGTTATCATTGACAAACTTAATGTTAGCCCACCATTATTGATGGTAGACTTACCTTACACATTGACAAACTTGAAACAAAACAAATAAATGAAGTTGAAAAACAAAAGAGTCGTTGAAAATCCCAAGTCTGAACAAGCTGTAATGAATTGGTCATAACTCCTTCTAGAGAACTCCAAATCTAGCTCTGTAAAATTCATTGGAAAGCTAACTTAATTATCTTTCCAACGGTATATAGGTTGCATATTACTTCTGGCTCAATCAATACCAGTTTTATTCCGAAGTTGCCCTTCCTGCATTTGATTCAAGTGGCGTATTTGGCTGCCCAATAGCTTGAATAAAGGCTACAATGTCTTGTCTTCTCTCCAAGCCCAATTCATAATGTCTTGCATCTTGAATTGTATTTTCAATCCATATTTGCTCAATTAATCCATTTAAAGCAGCTTGCATCTTTTTGGCTCTAGCTCTTGTAATTGGGCCTCCATGAATGTGCAAAGGATCACTTGAAGCTTTAATGGTATTCTCTTGATGGTTCTCATCAATTAGGAAAACAAATCAGTTAGTTCTATTTTAATTGTCTAGTTTCCATTTAATTGATGTAAGGCATTTAAAGCCAAATAGAATTCTAATTTGGTTTAAATTCTTTCCTATTTAGTTAGATTAGGTGATAAGATTAAGGATAAGACTATCACAAGCACATGGGATGAGGTATATTCATATCCTATTCAAGTTCCCATCGGACCCGTTACGAGAGCTCGAGCAAAGAAATTCAAAGAAGCACTTAATGGATTGATTCAAGCAACTTGGGCTCAATCAAATTCATGGAGGCCCTTTAAAGGAATCGCTCATGATAAATGCATGATTCAGGCTTTTGAAGTTTCCAAATATTCACTTCCATGAAATAGGGGTTGGTTTGCACATTATGGCGGAAAAATATATTATTTTCCTTTACCAGATAGTTTCCCATTTCTTAAGGAGGCTATTAGGAAAACAAATCAGTTAGTTCTATTTTAATTGCCTAGTTTCCATTTAATTGATGTAAGGCATTTAAAGCCAAATAGGATTCTGATTTGGTTTAAATTCTTGTAACCAACCCTATATAATGTACTCGTATCTAATAAACGAGAGGAAGCTTTTTTTTGATGCAATTGTGAGAGTTAATAAGGTGGGATCTTTAAAAAGTTAAAGAGGGATCCTTATCTTTAACAAAAGCAAAACACAAATCACACCACACTTTAGACAATACAGGACCCTTGTCTAATTTACTAAAGCAAACTTTGATAAAGATAAAGTTTCTTGATAATTATCACGGAGTGGATGGGAATAGTGATGGAGACACGTCCTCAGTGTCTTTTTCATATTCCTTTTTTGCTCGTGCTATCTGTAATTGGGTCAGATAGTCTTCGTCTTCAGTAGTGAGCTCTAGAGTGAGCTGTTTTCTTTTGTTTTGACTTGGAGGATCAGGTTCAGTGACTGTGTATTGAGACTGGGTAGTTGTACGTGGCGTTGTTACACTAGATCTACATTAGCACAAGGCTGTCCTTAGGGCCAGTAGCCCGCAAGTTTTGGTTTCTAGCCGATATACACTTATCCATCAAATACCAAATCTGAAAATCATCAAAGAAAATGGTTTTCACGATACCACCAGAAATCACGGTTACTCTGAACCTTCAAAGAGGGCGAACGTTGTGATAAAACAATTTTAATTTTTTGAAAATCGATTTTGGAGGATAAATCAGGACCTTTCTGATGCACAGGATCCTTGTTCAAGGCAAGTGCAGAGCATACTCAGTATAGAATATTAAAGGTGAGCGTATCATTATTAACTCTAATAACTTCTTCGACTCCTAGAAGAGAGAGAGAGTTTAGAGAGACATGTTGTAGAGAAAACTTGATTTCATTTAAACTTGGATTTTGCAATAGAGAGAGGCCCTTTATATAGAGGCCTTAGGGTGGTGATATAAGATATGCCCCTTATCTCTTATCCAAAGTCAAATAAAATAAATAATAATTTAAAGCACACCTTACACTTGTCAACATAAGACCACTGATGAGAACCATCAAGAAAATACCACTAAAGATTCAACCTTTGCACATTCATGGAGGCCCAATTACAAGAGCTAGAGCCAAAAAGATGCAAGCTGCTTTAAATGGATTAATTGAGAAAATATGGATTGAAAATACAATTCAAGATGCAAGACATCATGAATTGGGCTTGGAGAGAAGATAAGGCATTGTGGCCATTATTTAAGCTATTGCGCAGCCAAATACATAACTTGGATCAAATGCAGCAAGGGCAATTTCAGAATAAAACTGGTATTGATTGAGCCCGAAGTAATATGCAAGCTATATACCGTTGGAAAGATAATTAAGTTAGCTTTCCAATGCATTTCACAGAGCTGGATTTGGAGTTCTCTAGAAGGAGTTATGACCAATTCATTACAGCTTGTTCAGACTTGGGATTTTCAACGACTCCTTTGTTTGTTTTGTTTCAAGTTTGTCAATGTGTAAGGTAAGTCTACCATCAATGATGGTGGGCTAACAATAAGTTTTTCAATGATAGCATTAATTATGGTAGGCTAGTATTAAGTTTGTCAATGATAGCATTAATTATGGTTGGTTGGTGAAGACTTTCTAAAGCATCCTTTGACAAACCTATACTTGGAGGGTTGTTCCAATGTTTTCATTTGTATTTTTAGGATCTTGGGTGTCTATTGGTGTATTTAAACTCAGCAACCTTGCTATGTAAGAGATTAGAGATTAATGTTATTTGAATTTGAAAGATTATTTTTTCTTTGGTTCTTTTGAGAACTAGTGAACTTATCAAGAATTAGCATTCTTGTGGTGTTCCAAATTTAGACTTATCACTCACCTTCTCATCTATTTCTTGAGTGTGGCATCAATATCATTCTCTATACCGTTGGTTCATGTTTTCTTAAGCATTGGGCAAAGGTTTTGTTTGTGTTAAATCTGTTTAGAACTTTCTTAGGAAGTTGAAACTTCAATTTAAGTGTGGGTCTCAAAGTTTCATTGTGGGATTCGCATCAACCACACTAAAGACAACTTTCATAAAGCACACCTTACAAAAGTAAACATTTCACACCTTATAAAAGTAAACATTCTAAAGCACACTTATTTGGACAACTTTAGTAAAACTTCACGTGAGATGCTTCATGGTGTGGATGGGAATCTTCTTGGAGACACGTCACCTGTGTCTCTTTCATAACTCTTTTTTGTACGCTTAGCTTCAATTTGGATAAGCACTTCTTCGTCTTGGTTAGTCCATTCTGGTGGGGACGAAGGCTGAGCTGGAGCCTGTTGAGCTAGTTCAGTAACAATATATTGGGATGATTCAGCATGGATGAGGGAATTAAAATCTTCCCATGGATCCTGAGCATCTTGGAATAAGACATTTGTGTAGTCAGGACGTTGTTCTGTAACTAGGATACCCTTGGGAGATGAACTGGAACTTGGTGTACAAGCTTGGACTTTTGGAACAAATTCAAGGGTGTGATGTGGACCAACTGAGGTGTGGTGAATGTTGCTGGGAGGAGGTTGGATGTTGTTTAATTCCATGAGGTAGGATTTTAGTATGGAGGTAACTGATAGATCATGGATGAGAGGGAATTGGTGTGGATAGGTCTTCCATTCATACGCCATGTCTTGGGTCCAGAAATCCTTAGTTTCAGGGTGTTGGAAATATGGCCTGTGGACAATGAAACAGGAAGTAAACATGTTGGCTTCTTGTTCTGGGATTCTGTCCAAATGATGGAAACTGGAGATATGTTGTAGTTGTTTGCGCCACCAGGTGAGAGGCGAGAACCATTCCAGAAGTGTCCATAGGAGAGTGGGTGCATTGTCTGGTGTGAGAATGTGGTGGAGGACTGGTTGGATGGGAAAGACTAGCTTTGTGGCATACAGAGTGGTGAGACACCACATGTACCAGAGTTCATCTTCTGATATAGTGAGGTTGGAAAGGGTGAGACCTGTAAGAAACAGATGTTCTAGGTTGAGAGAAGGAAAACAGTCTAGTTTCATCCTCTGAACATTCATAAAGTATCGGTAGAGGAATCTTTTTGCAAAGTCTTGAAGCTGGAAGGCAGAATTGAAACGGATATTCATGGGAAAGGTTTTCTGAGTGAGAGCTTTGAGAGGAATTGATCGATTCATGGCTATGATCGGAATGGTTTGGTGAACCGAAGAGATGAGGGCAGGCTTATTTATAGAGGGCCTGGTGAGAAAGTCAGGGATAAGGTTTTGTTTACCTTTGATGTGTTGGACTTGGAAGGCGTATTTGGCAAACCAATTCTTTAGATTGAGGAGTTGCTTGTCTGGTAGCAACTTGTTCTTAAAGTCAAAGATCTTGGGAAAAGCTGAGTTATCCATCTTGATGAGGAATTCATGGCTGATGAGGTGGAACTCGAACTTTTTGATTCCGTATTTGACGGCAATGATTTCCTTGTAGATCACGTGGTAGTTCTTTTCTGATTCTTTGAACTGACCGCTGGCATATGCACAGAAGTGGTCTACATCATCTTTTCTTTCTAAAAGGATGGCGCTCCAGTATTCGTCACTTGCATCTGTCTGGAGGATGCGCTGGCCATCTGTTGGTATTCTGAGAGGTGGGGGAGATTGCGCTATCTTTTTCAATTGCTTGACAGCTTCAGTTTGGTCTGGACCCCAAGGGGGTGGCTGTTTTTTGAGCATGCGCGACAACTGGCTTGTATGGACCGCAACTTTTGGGATAAAGCTTCTGACATAATTAATGATTCCAAGAAACTGTTGGATTTGCCTTTTGGATAAGCTTGTGTCAGGAAACTTCAATAATTCACTTGCAATGTGTGGTCCTGGATGGTAGGTACCATCTTTGAGGACCATGCCAAGGAACTCAATGGAGTTTTTCCCAATGCTACTTTTCTTTTCGGAAAGCATGATTCCATGTGTCTGGATAATGTTGAAAAATTCTGACAGGAGTTGGTGATGGCTGTCATGGTCTTGGGAAAACAACAGGATGTCGTCAATGTAGACGAGGGCATGATGGAGAATGGGTGAAAAGATTTTTACCATGGCGACCACTGATAATGTGCATCAGGAATGCAAAATGCAGTTTTAGGACGATCAGAGGGTGTAATACCCAATTGCCAAAAACCGGCTTTGAGATCAAACTTTGAAAATATTTGAGCACCTTGGAGATGAATGAATAAGGACTGGATCTTTGGTAAAGGGAATTTATCATCTTTTAGAAAAGAGTTGAGAGGTTGATAATCAATGACTAATCTTTTTTTACCTCGAACTAACTCAGACCTTGTTTCCATATAAAAGGCTTGGCAAGCCCATTCGGAGTTGGTTGGTTTAATAAGGCCTTGTTGCAGCAACTGAGAACATTCTTGTTTTGCTAACAAGAGATCAGTAGGATTCATACCCGGATGAGTGGCTTTGGTAGGGTTGATATCTTCATTGAGTTTGAAAAGGAGATGGATGAAGAATTGAGAGTTTTTCCAGAGAGGTAAAGAATGTTTGAACTGGGAATGGCTTTCTGGACAGTATTCAAGGAATTTTTGAGAAATAGAGGTATAAGGAGAAGCAGTTTCAGACAACGTATACAGATGTAGAGTATCTGTATAAGGAAGGTACATTTGTTTATACCTGATGCCTGAATGGGCGATGAAGAGGTTTCTGATCAAGTGAAGAACATCAAAACCGATGAGTAAGTCTTTGTTGGGAAGATGAGAAACAATCAATTTTTTCCAAATAACACAATTAGGAAAGAATCGAATACCAATGGGTGTTTTGGTAATCAATTTTGTCTCAAAGATTTCTCCATTTACAGTTCTGAAAAACCTTGAATGGTTTTCTAAGTAACTAGAAGGAAGAACAGAAGGATCAACCATACTGGTTTCTGCACTAGTATCTAAAAAACCTATGACTGGGACTGGCTTGTGAATTTTGAGGGAAGAATAGAAATTTTGACAAAGGGAATGGAAGGTTTAGATGGATTAGATACTTGGTTGATTTCTTGGACTGTGGAAATAACAGAAACTTCATCAAAATCAGATGATTCTGCAAGGATAAAGGCTGTTTGTTCATCTTGTTCTGTTTGTTCAGAAAAGTTAGACTCAACATCTTCATTTTCAGAGAGCAATGAAGACTGCTGGAGGTGTTGAGTGACTGGAAATCTTCCCATGGATCCTGAGCATTTTGGAATAGGACGGTGTTCTGTAACAAGAATTCCTTTAGGACTGGAACTCAAACCTGGAGTACAAGTTTAAGTAGTGGGAATTATTTTGAGGGTGTGAGCTGGTCCAATGGATGTGTGGTGAATGTTAGTGATAGGGGGTTGAACATTGTTGATTTCCATAAGGTAGGCTTTTAGGATGGATGTAACTGATGGGTCCTATATGAGTGGGAATGGATGAGGGTAAGTTCTCCATTCGTAGGCCATATCTTGTGTCCAGTAATCCTTTGTTTCTAGGTGTTGAAAATAGGGCCTGTAGACGATGAAGACTATAGTGAACATGCTGGCTTCTTGGTCATGGATTCTGTCTAATTCGTGGAAAGTACACAGATTTTTCAGCTGCTTGCGCCACCATCTGAGTGGCGAGAACCATTCTAGGAGTGTCCATAGAAGGTCTAGTGCGAACTCATGGGTTGTGATGTGATTGAGGACTGGTTTGATAGGGATGACAAGCTTTGTGGTAAGACACCACATATACCATAATTCATCTTCAAAAATGGTCAGGTTGGAAAGGGTAAGTCCTGTGAGAAATAGGTTTTCCAAACAGAGGGAAGGAAAACGGTCAGGTTTAGTGCTTTGGACATTGAAGAAATACCTGTAAAGGAATCTCTTAGTAAAATCCTGGATTTGATAGGCTGACTGGAAAAGGATATTCATGGGAAAGGATTTTTGGGTGAGAGCTTTGAAGGGAAGTGAGCGATTTATGGCTATGAATGGTATGGTCTCTATGGAGGAAATAAGTGAAGGTTTATTTATAGATGGACGGTTGAGGAAATCAGGGATAAGGTTCTGTTTACCTTTTATGTGCTGGATTGTGAAATCATATTTTGCGAACCAATTTTTTAAACTGACTAATTGCTTGTCAGGAAGCAATTTGTTCTTGAAGTCAAAGATTTTTGGAAAAGAGGAATTGTCCATGTTGATGAGGAACTTGTGGCTGATTAAATGGAACTCAAATTTTTTAATTCCATATTTTACTGCCAAGATTTCTTTATAGATCACATGGTAGTTCTTTTCTGAGTCTTTGAATTGTCCGCTTGCATGAGCACAGAAGTGATTTGATCCATCAATCTTTTCGAGGAGAATAGCACTCCAGTAATCATTGCTGGCATCAGTCTGGAGGATGCGCTGGCCATTAGTGGAATTATAAGTGGAGGAGGTGACTGGGCTACCATCTTTAGTTGTTTGACAGCTTCTGTCTGTTCTGGTCCCCATGGGTGACACTGTTTCTGTGATCTCCACAATTCAAAAGGTCAATCAGGTTTCAAACTGGATGTATTCTTTGGGGGAAGGTCTCCTGGTGTGTTGATAAGGGTTCGGATGCTTTTGGTGAAAGAAGTTTTTTGTTTGTAAAGACTGTAATGACTCATAACAGGGAATTGGGATTTATTAATTTGAGCAGACTCGAGGATATAGGAATATTCAACTAGATTTTTGATTTTTGAGGCAGCATACTTTTGAAGAAAGAGTAGAAGACAGAGAGATATGAGAGGATGAAGAGTAAGAAGGAATCGAAGTTGAAGGAGTTGAAATCTTCTTCTAGGAGTTCAAATGCCAAAATTATTCAAAAATTTTCAAAATAATTATTCAAATTCTGCACACATGATCACTTCTAATGCAAGAAATAGCATATCCCTTTTCATTTTGAACCCTTTTACAGAAGATTTTAAGAGCATCAAATGCATCATCCTTATTTGCTAAAAATAATACCCATATATATCTAGAAAAGTCATTGACTATTACAAAAACATAATATTTACCATTTAGGCTGACATATCTAGATGGTCCAAATAAATCCATATGAAGAAGTTGAAAAGGTTTTGAAGTAGAAATATGATTTTTGTTTTTGAAAAATGTTTTGATTTGCTTTCCAAATTCACATGCATTACATAATTTATTCTTTTGAAAACCAATCTTTAGAGACCATAACTAAATCATTTTTAGAAATCTTTGAAATCAAATCCATGCTTGTATGACCTAGTCTTCTATGCCACAACCAACTATCATGATGCAATGCGGAAAAACATTTATCACGAGATAATGCATAATCTATATCAATGGTATATATATTTATGTATCTTTTTCCAACAAATAGGATTTTACTATCACAAGGAGGCATTTTTAGACACTAACAAACTTGACCCTGCTTTACCTAGTTCTAGTACTTCTCTTTTGCAGGGTTATGAGACTTCTCTTTTGCAGGGTTATGAGAATGTTTTTCCCAAGGAAACAACACATGGTTTACCTCCGATTTGAGGGATTCAACATTAGATTGATTTCGTACTCGGTAAAATCATTCCAAACCAATTAGCCTATCAGGGTAACCGAGAGGAGAAAAAGGAACTTCAAAGGTAGGTTAGTGAATTGATGAAAAAAAGGTAGTTCTAGTTTTGCTAGTTGCTAAGAAGGATGGAACGTAGAGGATGTATATTGACTACCAAGCTATCGACAATATAACGATAAAGTATCGACATTCCATTCCTAGGCTAGATGATGTGCTAGATGAATTGCATGGATCTTGTGTATTTTCTAAAATTGATTTGAAAGTTGCGTATCATCAATATTAGAATAAAAGAAGGAGATGAATGTAAAACTGCCTTTAAAACAAAATATGACTTGTATGAATGGTTAGTCATGCCTTCTGGTTTGACTAATGCTTTGAGCCCTTTTATGATACTTATGAATCATGTTTTACGAGATTTTATTGGCAAGTTTGTTGTTGTTTATTTTGATGATATCCTCATATACAACAAAACTTAGATGATCATGTAGTATATTTGAAATCTATTTTAGATGTTCTTAGGAAAGAAAAGTTGTTTGCCAATCTAAAGAAGTGTATCTTTTGCATCGATAAACTTGTTTCTAAGATTTGTTGTGTACACATGGTATACAAGTTAATGAGGAAAAGGTACATGAAATCCAATAGTGGCTGAGTCCCATAAGCGTAAGTAATGTGAGAAGCTTTCACAGACTTGCTAGCTTCTACCAGCAGTTTGTGAAAGACTTTAGCACATTGGCTACATCGCTTACTGAAGTAATCAAGAAAAATGTTGGATTCAAGTGGGCCGAAGCACAAAAGCAAGCGTTTCAAACTATCAAGCAAAAGTTGACCAATGCTTCCTTATTGTCCTTATCTAAATTTAATAAAATGTTTAAAATTGAATGTGATGCTTCATGTATTGGCATAGGTGTAGTTCTAATTCAAGAGGGACAACCAACCTTTCATTCCTTCAGCTATTACCTCAACCGGTCATCTTGAACCTCCAAAACCTTTTGAATCAGTCCTATACTTCTTACGATAAAGAGTTGTATGTGTTGGCTTGGGCATTGAATGGAAATCATAGAGATGTTTTCATAAGTCATTTTTTATAGGCAAAGTAAGTGCTTTCTCACAGATATGCCTTTAATCTTAACATTTAATGCTAAACTGCTTGGTTTTGAACATATTAAGGATTTGTATGCCAATGAACATGATTTTAGTGTTGAATACCAAGCTTTGTGAAAAGATTATAGTTGGTAAATACTTTAGGCATGATGGTTACTTGTTTTAGGAGAAAAAGCTGTGTGCCTAATTGTTTTTTACGAGATTTGTTAGTGAGAGAATCCCATGGAGGGTTAATAGGGTATTTTGGAGTTGTAAAAGCTTTAGTAGTTCTGCAGGAACACTATTATTGGCCACATATGAAACGAGATGTTGAAAGACTTTATGATAGATATGTCACTACAGGTAAGCCAAATTGAAAATGCAGCCCTACGGTTTATAAACCCCATTATTAATATCTAATGTGATGAGAACCATCAAGAAAATACCATTAAAAATTCAAGTGATCCTTTGCACATTCATGGAGTGGAGGCCCAATTACAAGAGCTAGAGCCAAAAAGATGCAAGCTGCTTTAAATGGATTAATTGAGAAAATATGGGTTGAAAATACAATTCAAGATGCAAGACATCATGAATTGGGCTTGGAGAGAAGATAGGGCATTGTGGCCATTATTCAAGATATTGGGCAGCCAAATACACAACTTGGATCAAATGCAGCAAGGGCAACTTCGGAATAAAACTGGTATTGATTGAGCCGAAGTAATATGCAAGGTATATACCGTTGGAAAGGTAATTAAGTTAGCTTTCCAATGAATTTTACATAGCTAGATTTGGAGTTCTCTAGAAGGAGTTATGACCAATTCATTACAGCTTGTTCAGACTTGGGATTTTCAACGACTCCTTTGTTTTCAACTTCATTTGTTTGTTTTGTTTCAAGTTTGTCAATGTGTAAGGTAAGTCTACCATCAATGATGGTGGGCTAACAATAAGTTTTTCAATGATAGCATTAATTATGGTAGGTTAGCATTAAGTTTGTCAATGATAGCATTAATTATGGTTGGGTTGTGAAGACTTTTTGAAGCATCCTGATACGAACCTAGTCAAGAACTGACACGACCCTAACGAAATTAGTTCCCAAGATCGAATCTAAACCCAAAAATGGAATGGAACCTTGACCCAATGCTTATTGGAAGCAAGAACCTTGGTATGTGGAAGACGCCACAATCAGCTATGGAAGATCTGATTGATAAGTCAAGATATTGAATGCCACAGAAATCTGATAAGTTCAAAGTGTTCGTAAAGAACCAAAGAGAATTAACTCTCACAATTGCATAAAAAAAAAACCTCCTCTTTTATTAGATACGAGCACATTATATAGGGTTGGTTACAAGAATTTAAACCAAATCAAAATCCTAATCTAAGTAAATAGGAAAGAATTTAAACCAAATCAGAATCCTATTTGGCTTTAAATGCCTTACATCAATTAAATGGAAACTAGACAATTAAAATAGAACTAACTGATTTGTTTTCCTAATAGCCTCCTTAAGAAATGGGAAAGTATCTGGAAAAGGAAAATAATATATTTTTCTGCCATAATGTGCAAACCAACTCCCTATTTCATGGAAGTGAATATTTGGAAACTTCAAAAGCCTGAATCATGCATTTATCATGAGCGATTCCTTCAAAGGGCCTCCATGAATTTGATTGAGCCCAAGTTGCTTGAATCAATCCATTAAGCGCTTGTTTGAATTTCTTTGCTCGAGCTCTCGTAACGGGTCCGACGGGAACTTGAATAGGATCTGAATATACCTCATCTCATGTGCTTGTGATAGTCTTATCCTTAATCTCATCACATCCTTTGACAAACCTATACTTGGAGGGTTGTTCCAATGTTTTCATTTGTATTTTTAGGATCTTGGGTTTCTATTGGTGTATTTAAACTCAACAACCTTACTATGTAAGGAATTAGAGATTAAGGTTATTTGAATTTGAAAGATTATTCTTTCTTTGGTTCTTTTGAGAACTAGTGAACTTATCAAGAATTAGCATTCTTGTGGTGTTCCAAATTTAGACTTATCACTCACCTTCTCATCCATTTCTTGAGAGTGGCGTCAATATCATTCTCTATACCTTTGGTTCATGTTATCTTAAGCATTGGGTCAAGGTTTTGTTTGTGTTAAATCTGTTTAGAACTTTCTTGGGAAGTTGAAACTTTAATTTAAGTGCGGGTTTTAAAATTTCATTGTGGGATTCACATCATAATGTGCCTTGGATTGATGTTTCGATGGATTTTACACTAGGTTTAACTAGATCTAAACAAGAAAAAGACTTTATTTTGTGGTTGTTGATAAATTTTCTAAGATGACACATTTTATTTTCTGCTATAAGATAGATGATACTTCAAATGCTATTGATTTGTTCTTTTAGGAAATTGTGAGGTTGCACAGTATGCTTAGGACAATTGTTTCTGATAGGGATGCCGTGTTTTTTAGTTACTTCTAGAACATGCTTTAGGCTAAGTTAGGGACTAAGTTTTTATTTTCAACTACTTGTCTCTCTCAAACTGATGGTTAAACAGAAGTCGTGAACAAAGCTTTATCCTCTTTATTATAGGCTATCATTAAAAAGAACATTAAAACTTGGGAGGATTGTTTGCCACATGCGGAGTTTAAAATTGTTTATGGTTTAATCCTAACTTCATTACCTGATTCTAAGCCTGTTAACCTAGATAGCAAGAAAAAGGCTAAAATTATTAAACACATACATGAGATGGTGAAATTCAACATTGAGTGACGAACTGAGTAATAAGCTAAAATGCCAACAAAAGGCGACACAAGCTAGTCATTGAACCTGATGAGAACTACCAAGAGAATCCAGTAAAGATTCAAGTGATCCTTTGCACATTCATGGAGGCCCAATTACAGGAGTTAGAGTGAAAAAGATGTAAGCTGCTTTAAATGGATTAATTGAAACAATTGCACATTCATTGGAAAGCTAACTTAATTAGCTTTCCAACGGTATATAGCTTGCATATTACTTCGGGCTCAATCAATACCAGTTTTATTCCGAAGTTGCCCTTGCTGCATTTGATTCAAGTTGTGTATTTGGCTGCCCAATAGCTTGAATAATGGTCAAAATGCCTTGTCTTCTCTCCAAGCCCAATTCATGATGTCTTGCATCTTGAATTGTATTTTCAATCCATATTTTCTCAATTAATCCATTTAAAGCAACTTGCATATTTTTTGCTCTAGCTCTTGTAATTGGGCCTCCATGAATGTGCAAAGGATCACTTGAATCTTTGATGGTATTCTCTTGATGGTTCTCATCAGGAGAGAAGACAATGCATTGTGGGCATTATTCAAGCTATTGGGCAGCCAAATACACAACTTGGATCAAATGCAGAAAGGGCAACTTCGGAATAAAATAGGTATTGATTGAGCCCGAAGTATGCAAGCTACATATTGTTGGAAAGATAATTAAGTTAGCTTTCCAATGAATTTTACAGAGCTAGATTTAGAGTTCTCTAAAAGGAGTTATGACCAATTCATTACAGCTTGTTCAGACTTGGGATTTTCAACGACTTTGTTTTTTCAACTTTATTTGTTTGTCTTGTTTCAAGTTTGTCAATGTGTAAGGTAAGTCTACCATCAATGATGATGGGCTAACATTAATTTTGTCAATGATAGCATTAATTATGATAGGCTAGCATTAAGTTTGTTAATAATAGCATTAATTATGGTGGGTTGGCTAAGACTTTTGAAGCATCCTTTGACAAACCTATACTTGGAGAGTTGTTCCAATGTTTTCATTTGTATTTTTGGGATCTTGGGTTTTTATTGGTCTATTTAAACTCAGCAACCTTGCTATGTAAGGAATTAGAGATTAATGTTATTTGAATTTGAAAGATTATTCTTTTTTTAGTTCTTTTAAGAACTAGTAAACTTATCAAGAATTTTCATTCTTGTGGTGTTCCAAATTTAGACTTATCACTCACCTTCTCATCTATTTCTTGAGTGTGGCGTCAATATCATTCTCTATATCTCATCTATTTCTTAAGCATTGGGTCAAGGTTTTGTTTGTCTATAATTTGTTTATAACTTTCTTGGGAAATTGAAACTACAAATTAAGAGTGGGTTTCAAAGTTTCATTGTAGGATTCGCATCAGAACCTAGTGATTAGGTGTGGTTACCTCAAGGTTTTTACATAGGTGCAAGGAACAATTTTTAGAACAAAGAAAATCCAAGTTGTTACCTTGAGGGGATGGTCCTTTCCAAGTCTTGGAACAGATCAACGACAATGTAAATGTATTGATTTGCCTGGTGAGTACAATGTAAATGTATTGATTATATGTTTTTTTATTAAAATGTTGGAGTTTTTATTAATAAACAATCTCTTAAAAGCTGTATAATATTTCTAGATAAGTTCATGAAATATGGATAAACGTTAACTTTAATTTGAAAAATCATTCCCTGTGAAATTCTGTTAAAATTGTGATTATCGAAATAAACGGTGAACTGTTAACATTGATACGGTTAACCGATAATTTACAGAGAGGGATAAATCCTTAAGCTTAAACCGATTAGCAAAAACAGATAAGGCAAGTGTGTTTTGCAGATTATATCAAACGGCTAACCAATAATTTCTAGAATGGAATTTTGTGCTAACCTTGAACCGTTTAACAAAAACATACAAGTTTATTTTGTTCTATAGGTTACTGGAAATAACCAGTGAATCGTTAACTTCAAACAGCTAATTGATTATTATCAGAATGTCATTTCATGCTATCCTTGAACCGTTTAGCAAAACTAGATAGCCGAAATTTGTTTTGCAGGTCTCTGGAAATTAACGGTCAACCGATTATTTAAATTTTAGCTCAACGGTCACTTGGACCAGTCAAAACGATTTACCGATAAATGTTAATGGCGATCTGATTTTGGGTAGAAAGTCAATAACGGCTATTTTTCAGTTCCAACTATAAATAAGCTCAATTAAATTCAAACAAGCATTGATCACAACGTTATCATTAAGCTTGTAATCGAGAGTACAACATTCATTGAGCCTTAAATTTGTTCCTGTTTCATTTATTCATCCATTGAGCATTGATTTGTAATCATATATTTTTTGTGAGAGAAAAACGCATTTGTAATCTTTGTTTTGAGTTATTGTAAGTGTTGGGATACACTTAGGTTAATCTCTTGGTTTAAAGGCAAGGTTGGAGGCTTGACTATTGGAATCCTCAAGCCCGGTGAAGGTTGGCCGAACTGCGTAAAAATCTCTATGTTTGAATCTCTCTTTCCTTATCTCTTTACATTTTGGTTGATTTATTTATTATTGTTTTAAGTTCGTTTAAGATTCGTATTAAGTTTTGTTCAAGTATTTTATAATTTTTAGAAACCCAATTCACCTCCCTCTTGGGTTGCTTAGATAGTAATTCAGTAAATGCCACTTTTAATGCTTTTTATTTGAGTCCTTTTCATGTAGGTGATGATTTGAGGACAAATCCTCTTCAAGAGAAGGGGAATAATGAGATAGAGGACAAGGCTTTCACAAGCATGTGGGATGAGGCATATCTAGATCCTATTCGAGTTCCCATTGGACTCGTCACAAGAGTTCGTGCAAACAAATTCAAAGAAGTACTTAATGGGTTGATCAAGCAACTTGGGCTCAAACAAATTCATGGAGGCCCACTGAAGGAATTGCACATGATATTGACCTTACATGGAAGAAAATGATTGCTTATTATGGCAAGAGTTGCTATGCTCGACACCAAATTCAAATAGTATTAAGATGCAGTAGTTGGTACTGTTTTGACCACCTTGCATGCAAGAAGTGTTCTTCTCACTTTCTACCCTAACTTCAATCTGTCACTTCAAGACACCAATCTGTCAACTGCCTTGAAAGTTCAAGTACAAATTCAAGGAGCAGAACAGATCTCCTCAGCAAAAATTACTACCCTTCATCTCCACAATTATCTTTGTGAATTAAATCATCAAACTACAGGCTACAGAAGAGATTGCTCTTATCCACCTTGCCGTGGTCCCCGTTGCAAGCATCCAAGGCTTTCCAAATCCCTTATGGTGTTAGCAGAATCAGACCAAATTCCTACCATCATTCAAATCAGCATATCTTTCCACCTTATATCTTTCCACACCTGAAAACCACTCTGACACCCTTATGGTGTTAGCAGAATCAGACCAAATTCCTACCATCATTAAAATCCCCAGACAGATCCCTCAAGACGAGCTCATAAAACTCATGCCACTAGAATGGATTTTAAACTATGAAAAGTTCCATAACAACACTGCCCCAATCCAGACATCAGAAAGTATGTTCGAGATATTGGCAATGTTTAGCATATTAATTGTGATTTGTCACTGAAGTCCTGGCTGAAGCTCTTTTGGAAGCGATGCTATGAAAACATGTTTTAATGAAGGATCATCAAAACCATTGAGTTTGTAGTACATCATAGAAATCCTTTTGTAATGATAATCCAAATCTTTCATCTGGAGAGAGCAGCATTTCATAAGATGGAATTCTCTTCTTGCTTGTTCATTTGTTGTTGTGGCTTAAACTACTTGGAGCTGTCTGTACTGACCAAGAATCAGTGAAATGAGAACTAAATTCTTTAAGAACTGATTGTGTAGTAGCTTCAGATCTGAGCATTTGAACATCAATCCAGGCTGAGAATTCCTAAAAATGGGCTGGCCATTTGACTCTTGGAATATCATCAAAAGTAAATAAGGGGCCATTGGAAGGTTTAGAAGGAGAGCTTTCATGATGAGAGGCTGTGGGATTTGTTTCTGTATTGCCTGTATCTGAATCAGCTTCTTCAACTATAGGTGGTTTAGGGGAGCTGAAGAAGATGGCTCATTGGATCCTGTAGATGGTTGGACCATGAGTAATTTGGATATGTCAGCAAACTATTTTTCAGAGTCTGATGAAGAAAAAGATTCCTCATAAGGAGAGGATTCTTATTCTTCTGTTTGGATATAAGGAGTTTCTTCAGAGTCCGAAGAAATAGGTAAGGCTTGTGATGAGTATTGGTGTAAAGGCTCTTTATCTTTTTGGATAGGTTGAGATTCAGAAGTGGATTCTGGGGAGAAATGAGGATCAGGGACTATTGGAGGTTTTTTATAAATCTGAGGTGGAGGTGTTTCTGATCTTGGAGGTTTTGGAGTTTTGAACTGGGTTTTGGCTGGACAGTACCAGCCAGGAAAGCACATTGCACAAGAATTGATCCACTTCCGAGATCAACATTTCACGAGAAAACAGATACAACAATTCCTTGGTATTATCAATTATATCAGGGACTTTATTCCTCATGTGTACCACCACACCAGTCAATAGAGTACGTGGCGTTGTTATACCTAAGCAATGACGAATAAATCGTCGTTTGGACCATTAGCCCGCATGATGAACAGAAAACTCAAAACATTTTCATTTCAGGTTATACAACCCAAAAAAAGACTCTCTTTGTCTTAAAACAGGGTACCAAACCAGATAAGAAATTATCAAAAGTTTTCTGATGTGCAGGATCCTTGCAAAACACAAGTGCAGACCATACTTCCTTGTTTTTCCAAATGAACAGATTTAAACCTTCCTTTTCTTTTAAAATTTTAGAGAATAATTGGCAGAGAGAAGAAAGGGGATTTTAGAAACCCATGTTTTTGAGAAAGCACACACGATTTTATTTCTCGATTTCGATCTCTCCCTTACAATAGAGTAGAACATTCTTTTTATAGGATGAAAAGTAAGCAAACTTGATAAGACAAGACCCTTATCAAGATTCTTTTTACAAAAGTAAAAGCAAACTATAATAATTAAAGCAATAAAGCAAATTTAATAATTAAATCATGACTTGACTTAGCATACTTTATTTATTACAAGACAAACTTTGCTTTAACAAAAGCAAACTTTAGGAAAAGCAAAGATAAAGCTAAAGCATTTTATTGTTACAAAATGACAAATAACCTGAAGTGAAATAGTTGCATCTGAAGAGGAATCCGTGTCATCTAGATCACGATCTAGATGAGAACAACCTGGAACACATGGCCAGGGGCAATGTTGTGAGGAAGATGCTCCAAGGAAATCTCATGATGGTGATGGTACATGAGTGGAATCTGCGTAAGGATCTTGAGAATCCTGAAATAGAAAGTTAGTGTAATCTGGCTTTTCTTCTTTTATCATGATTCCACGATTATGAGGTTGAGAGTGAAGGGATGGTGTGGGAACCATGAACATGTCATGTTTTGGTCCAAGAGATGTGTGGAGTATTGAGAGTAGATCTGGAATAAGGCTTTGGTGTCCTTTTATATGCTTCATAGAGAAGTCATATTTAGAGAACCAATCTTTAAGTCTGAGCAACATCTTTTATGGAACTGTTTTCCCTTGAAATTCATGATGTTTGGAAATGCTGAGTTGTCCATTCAGATGAGAAAGTGATAGCCGATAAGGTGGTATTCAAATTTCTTGATACCATTCTTTACAGCAAAGATTTCTTTGTACACACTGTGGTAGTGCTATTGTGTGTTAGAGAAATGTCCACTAGCATAAGCGATAAAGCTTTCTTTTCCATTGATTTCTTCAAGAAGAATAGCACCCCAAGATTCATCACTTGCATTTGTCTGGAGTATCCTTTTGCCATCTGTGATGAGCTTTAATGGCGGCGGATTTTGTGTAATCTTTTTTAAAGTAGTGACAACAAGTGTGTGGTTGTCATTCCATTCTGGTGGTTTCTTTTTCAATAAAGCCAAAAGTTGACTGGTGTGGTGGTCGACCTGAGGAATAAAGTCCCTGATATAATTGATAATACCAAGGAATTGTTGTATTTGTTTCCTTGTGAAATGTTGATCTGGAAAGTGGATCAATTCTTGTGCAATGTGCTTTCCTGGCTGGTAATGTTCGTCTTTGATGATCATTCCAAGGAATTCAATATTGTCTGTTGCAACAGTACTCTTTTTAGTTGACAACATAATTCCATGAGACTGGATAATATCAAAAAATTGATTTAATAATTGGCGATGTTCTTCATGTGTTCCTGAAAATAAAAAAATATCGTCAATATAAATCAATGCATGATGCATGATGGGTTGAAAGATTTTGACCATGGCTTTTTTGGAAAGTGGAGGGGGCAGTTTTCAAAACAAAAGGTAAAACTGTCCACTGGTAATGAGCATTTGGTATGCAAAAAGAGGTTTTGTATCTTTTTGAGGGTTCAATATCAAGATGCCAAAAGCCTGACTTGAGGTCAAATTTTGAAAAGATTTGGACATTTTTGAGATAAGTGAAAATGCTCTGGCTTTTAGTAAAGGAAACTTATCATCTTGTAAGAACATGTTTAATGGTTAATAGTCTATGACTAATCTCTTTTTCCCCTAACAAGTTCAGAACGTTTTTCCACATAAAATTATACAAACCCCGTCAAGAACCTCCACCCAATGCTTATTGAAAGCATGAACCTTGGTATGTAAAGACGCCACAATCAGCTATGGATGGCCTAATTGATAAGTTAAGATATTGAACGCCACGGAAATCCGATAAGTTCAAAGAGTTCGTAAAGAACCAAAGAGGATTAGCTCTTTCACCAATTGTATAAAAAAAGCTTCCCTCATTTATTAGATACGAGTACATTATATAAGGTTAGTTACAAGAATTTTTGGAAATAAATCCTGAACCAAAAATCAAATCAGAATCCAAATCTTCCATAATAGGAAAGAATCTAAACCAAATCAGAATCCTAATCTAAGTAAATAGGAAATAATTTAAACTAAATCAGAACCCTAATTGGCTTAAAATAGAACTAAAAGATTTGTTTCCCTAATAGCCTCCTAAAGAAACGGGAAAGTATCTAAAAAAGGAAAATAATATATTTTCCCGTCATAATATGCAAACCAACTCCCTATTTCATGGAAGTGAATATTTGGAAACTTCAAGAGTCTGAATCATGCATTTATCATGTGCGATTCCTTCAAAGGGCCTCCACGAATTTGATTGAACCCAAGTTGCTTGAATCAATTCATTAAACGGTTCTTTGAATTTCTTTGCTCGAGCTCTTGTAACGAGTCTGACAGGAACTTGAATAGGATCTGAATATGCCTCATCCCATGTGACAGGAACTTGAATAGGATCTGAATATGCCTCATCCCATGTGCTTATGATAGTTTTATCCTTAATCTCATAATTCCCCTCCTCTTGAAGAGGATTTGTCCTCAAATCATCACCTACATCAAAAGGACTCAAATCAGAAACATTAAAAGTAGCACTTACATTGTCCTCACAAGGCAAATCCAGTTTGTATGCTGATGCGAATCCCACAATGAAATTTTGAAACCCACACTTAAATTGAAGTTTCAACTTCCCAAGAAAGTTCTAAACAGATTTAAAACAAAAAAACCTTGACCCAATGCTTAAGAAAACATGAACCAAAGGTATAGAGAATGATATTGACGCTACACTCAAGAAATAGATGAGAAGGTGAGTGATAAGTCTAAATTTGGAACACCACAAGAATGCTAATTCTTGATAAGTTCACTAGTTCTCAAAAGAACCAAAGAAAGAATAATCTTTCAAATTCAAAATAACATTAATTTCTAATGGTATAGAGAATGATATTGACGCCACACTCAAGAAATAGATGAGAAGGTAAGTGATAAGTCTAAATTTGGAACACCACAAGAATGCTAATTCTTGATAAGTTCACTAGTTCTCAAAAGAACCAAAGAAAGAATAATCTTTCAAATTCAAAATAACATTAATTTCTAATTTTTTTACATAGCAAGGTTGTTGGGTTTAAATAGGCTAATAAAAAAACGCAAGATCCTAAAAATAAAAATGGAAACATTGGAACAACCCTCCAAGTATAGGTTTGTCAAAGGATGCTTCAAAAGTCTTCACCAACTTAATGCTAGCATTGACAAACTTAATACTTACCTTATTTAATGTTATCATTGACAAACTTAATGTTAGCCCACCATTATTGATGGTAGACTTACCTTACACATTGACAAACTTGAAACAAAACAAATAAATGAAGTTGAAAAACAAAGGAGTCGTTGAAAATCCCAAGTCTGAACAAGCTGTAATAAATTGGTCATAACTCCTTCTAGAGAACTCCAAATCTAGCTCTGTAAAATTCATTGGAAAGGTAACTTAATTATCTTTCCAACGGTATATAGCTTACATATTACTTCTGGCTCAATCAATACCAGTTTTATTCCGAATTTTCCCTTCCTGCATTTGATTCAAGTTGCGTATTTGGCTGCCCAATAGCTTGAATAAAGGCCACAATGGCTTGTCTTCTCTCCAAGCCCAATTCATGATGTCTTGCATTTTGAATTGTATTTTCAATCCATATTTGCTCAATTAATCCATTTAAAGCAGCTTGCATCTTTTTGGCTCTAGCTCTTGTAATTGGGCCTCCATGAATGTGCAAAGGATCACTTGAAGCTTTAATGGTATTCTCTTGATGGTTCTCATCATATGCATTGTCATTGATCCGTTCTAAAACTTGGAATGGGCCATCCCCTCGAGGTAATAACTTAGATTTCCTTCGTTCCAGAAATTGTTCCTTGCGCAAGTGTAACCACACCCAATCGCCAGGTTCAAAGACTAGTTTATATCTTCCTTTGTTGGCTTGTTTAGCATATTGTTTAGTTCTCCGCTCAATGTTGAACTTCGCCTTCTCGTGTATCTGTTTAACAATTTTAGCCTTTTTCTTGCCATCTAAGTTAACACGCTCATAAACAGATAATGGAGTTAAATCCAATGGGGTTAAAGGATTAAAACTATAAATAATTGTAAACGGCGCGGCTAATGTGCTAAAGTCTTTCACAAATCGTCGATAGAAACTAACAAGCCCATGAAAGCTTTTCACATTACTTACACTTGTGGGACTCGGCCACTCTTGGATTGCATGTACCTTTTCCTCATCAACCTGTATACCCTATGCACTCACAATAAATCCTAGAAACACAAGTTTGTCTGTGCGAAAAGTACACTTCTTCAGATTAGCAAACAACTTTTCTTTTCTAAGCACATCTAAAACATATTTCAAGTGTACTACATGATCATTTATGTTTTTGCTATAAATGAGGATATCATCAAAATAAACAACAATAAACTTGCCAATAAAAGCTCGCAAGACATGATTCAAAAGTGCTCGGGGCATTAGTTAGACCAAAAGACATGACTAACCATTCATACACTAGACCCATGTAATTCATCAAGCATGTCATCTAGTCTAGGAATGGGATGTCGGTACTTTACTGTTATGTTGTTGATGGCTCGACAGTCAACACAGATCCTCCACGTCCCATTATTTTTAGGAACTAATAAAATGGGAACTGCACGTGGACTCATGCTTTCTCTCACGTACCCTTTTTTCATCAATTCATTAACCTGCCTTTGAAGTTCCTTGGTCTCCTTTGGATTGCTCCTATAGGCTGGTCTATTTGGAATGGATAAACCAATCTGATGCTCAATCCCTTGGATTGGAGGTAAACCATGTGGTGTTTCCTCAGGAAAGACATCCTCATAGTCCTGCAAAAGAAAAGTAATACAACTAGGCAAACTAAGGTCAAATTCGTTAGTGTTCCTCAGGAAAGACATCCTCATACTCCTGCAAACTAAGTACAATCATCGACTGATGTGAAAACAATGCCTTTTTTATCTCACTCGCTTCGCGTGGAAATTATTTTGTTTTCCATCTGATTTTTGCTCAATGACCGTATTTTTCTTTGGGTTTTCTCTCATATTTTCCTCGGCCTCTTTTTGAATTTCACTCTCTTTTTCTCTCTTTTTCTTTTCCTTACTCTCTCTCTTTAGGCTCACTTGGTCTTTGTAAACCTGCTTTGGTGTCAATGGAACAAGAGTGATGTTGCGTTGATTAGGTATAAATGAATATTTGTTGGTGAGGCCATCATGCTTCACATGTCTATCGAATTGCCAAGGCGGCCCAAGTAACAAGTGTCCAGCCTGCATTGGCATTACATCACAAAGCAGCTTATCTTCATACTTGCCAATCCGAAAAGTCACTATTACCTGCTTGTTCACTTTCACCTCACCACTGTCATTTAACCATTGTAGTTTGTATGGCCGCAGGTGTTTAAGTGTCGGAAGCCCTAACTTCTCTACCATGATAGTACTAGCAACATTAGTATAACTTCCTCCATCAATAATCATATTACATACTTTGTCTTGAACAAGCACCTAGTATGGAAAATGTTTTCGTGTTGCACTGCTTCATCTTCCTTTACTTGAACACTCAAAGCTCTCCTCACTACTAAAGTCAATTCCCCAGGGGCTATATACTCTTCATCTTCGACGTCCTCTAATGGCAGCATCTCATTTTCTTCCATTTCATCTTCAGTTAAAATCTCACCGTTGTCCCGCAACACCATAACTCTTTTATTCACACATTCACTTGCGATATGCCCCATGCCTTGACATTTAAAACACTTAATGTCACGATTCCTAATAGTAGGAGTCACGGTGTTACCTTGTGAATTGTGCTTGGAGTGCTCGGTTATTTACTTTGGTACAGTAGATGCTTGTGGCCTCTCATCTCGTTTCACATAGCTCAGCTTCCAAGGAGTGGAACTCGAGCTTGGGGCTGCACGAGTGTTACCTCTCCTCTTGAGTTGCTGCTCAATCTTGATAGCTTTATTGACCATCTCCTCAATCTCTACATAATCTTGTAACTCAACCTTATCTGCAATCTCCCAATTAAGACCACTTAAAAATCTTGCCATGGTAGCTTCTCTATCCTCCTCCACATTTGCTCTAATCATGGCAATCTCCATTTTTTTTATAATAATCCTCAACATTTTGGCTACCCTGTGTAAGACGTTGTAATTTTTTGTATAAGTCTCAATAATAGTGGTTAGGTACAAAATGCCTTCTCATCAATGATTTCATTTCATCCCATGTCTCAATTGGACGTTCTCTATTTCGTCTCCTGCTTATAACAAGTTGATCCCACCAAATAATGGCATAGTCAGAAAACTCAATCACAGCTAATTTTACTTTTTTTGCCTCTGAATAATTGTGGCAGTCAAATATGAAGTCTATTTTCTTCTCCCACTCAAGGTATGCTTCTAGGTCGGATTTTCCTTGGAAAGATGGAATCTTTATCTTTATGCCACTTAATCCATCATCTCTATTCCTAACTCTCCTACCTTGTCCGTCTCTCGTATAGCTACCCACTAAGTCCTCACCCTCATTATACTCATCCCTATAATAGTCATCAATCTCTCCTCTAGCTGGAGCTCTTTCTCTTCTACATGCTTGGGGAATGGGTTGTGGCTGCCCTGCACGTGTGTTCTCCACTTGATCCAAACGCTCGTGTATGAGCTCTAATTCAGCCCTCATCATTCTTCTCATCTCTCCCATCAATGCTTGAACTTGAAAATTATGAGTAGTTGCAGATTGATCCTCTTCTTTTTTGTTTCGCTCTAGGTTGTGAGATGTAACTATTATCTACAAAATAAAGTTAGAAATAATGTGGAAGGACCTCATCTCACTCCCTTTCGTGTTTCACTCAAGAAAATGATTCACTCAATTCCACTCGTGTTTTCACTCAAATTAATTGGCTTTTTACCCTCTAATATGCTCACACTCTCTTGCCTTTTTTCACTCTTAGTAATCCTCACTCAGTTCTTATCAAACTAATCAAACCAATATCAGGATTTCAGTAGATTTTCACAAAGATACACTAAGGAAAATTTAATTTCAAGAGTAATAAGGCAATGTGTACGAAAGTCGAGTTATGATTTTAGGCAAAATTTTCACCTATGGGGTTTTAAAACTTGTTTAGACTTCCAAGACACAATAATAGAAGAAAAAAATGAAAGATTTTAAAAGAAGGTTGGAGATTTTTCTTTTAAGAAAGGAATAAGTAAAACTTGTGGATTTAAGGAGAATTAAACTACAAGGATACAAAATTGATTTAAAAAAAGGAAACCCTAAAAATATTGTTCACGACTTTTTTTTTTTAATAGATACTAGAACAATGGTGAAAAATTCAAATAAGAATGAAAAACAATAAAGATAGATGATCTGACCTTGGAGCCTAGGCTTTGATACCAAATGATACAAACCCCATCAAGAATTGGCGCGACCCTAACCAAATTAGTTCCCAAGATCGAATCTAAACCAGGAATGGAATGGAAGCTCGATCCAATGCTTATTGAAAGCACAAACTTTGGTATGTGAAGACGCCACAATCAACTGTGGATGGCCTGATTGATAAGTCAAGATATTGAACGCCGCGGAAATCTAATAAGTTCAAAGAGTTCGTAAAAAACCAAAGATGATTAACTCTTTCACCAATTGCATAAAAAAAAAGCTTCCCATTGAGAGTTTGTTGGCTCAATAAGTCATTGGGCCAAAAGTTATGAGCATTCTTTTTGGACTAAGGCTAAGTTAGATGGACTCATTCCTGGATGGGTAGCCTTAGTTGGGTTGATGTCTTCATTCAGTTTGAAAGGTAACTTAATAAAGAAAGACTTGTTTTTCCACAATGGGTTTTGATGAGTGAATTTAGAATAAGATTCTGGACAGTATTTGAGAAGCTTGGTTGAGATTTCTTGGTAAGACTGTGGAGATTCTGATAGATTGTAGAGCTTAAGAATCTCTGTGAATGATTTGAACATCGACTTGACTTTGATTCTGAGGAGAGGATTTGAAGGTGTTTTATCTAGTGAATGACGTCAAAACCTAACAAGATATCTTTATTAGGAAGTTTTGAACCAATGATTTTTGTCCAGAAAACACAATTTGGAAAAATTTGAATACCAATGGGATTTTTGGTAATCAAATCTGTTGTGAACATTTTTCCATCTGCTGCTCTGAAATGTTCTTTGTGATTTTTCCAGTATTAAGCTGGAAGAATGTCTGGGTTTATCATGCTTCATTGAGCTCTTGTGTCTAAGAATCCAATTACTGGAATAGGTCTTTGGGATTTTGAGGATAGGATTTGGAGTTTGATGGATGGAATGGGGATGGTAGTGTTGAGGGACAATGACTGTTGCTGAAAGATGGTTTGGGACTTATCATTTTCTGAATCATCGGATGAGTTTTCTAATGTGAACATTGTTTCATCAATAGGTTCTTCTTGTTCAGAAAAATAAAACTCTACTTCTTCTTTTTCAAGAGAGTATTCAGTGACAGATTGTAAATACTTTATCAATTTGACTACTTTTTCTTTCTTGTTTGGACAATCCTTTGTATAGTGGCCTTTTTTCCAGCAAATGAAGCATCTGCTGGATCTTTTCTTCTTATGTTCCTTGGAAGAAAATGATATTTTCTAAAAAACCTGTATGGTTTCTTCCATCTGCGAGATTTTGATTTTGAAGAAGGATTTGGATGTTTGATTTTCTTGAAATGCTTCTTCCGTTTTGAATCGCAGTCACAGTCTTTTTTGCCTTTGTATTTGATCTGCAAGTATGGTTTCTTACAGGCACTTCTGAAAGGCTTTTTTTCTTTTATCAGATCTTTGAAGAACTATTTTTGTTCACAGAGTTTTTCCAAACATCCCTTAGCCGTCTGAAAATTTTTTCCTAAAGAGATGTTGTCAAGATTGAGATTGTGAACTGTAAGCTGCCTCTGTATCTCTAGTTGTAGCTCTTCAGGCAAGGAAGCAAGAAACACATGCTTTAGGGTTGGATCATTGAATCCATTGAGCTTGTAAAATAGAAGGGACATTCTTTTATAATGAAAGTCAAGATCTTTGTGATTTAAGGAACAACACTTCATGTTGAGGTAGTCTCACCTTGCAGCTTCAAAAACTGCAGTTGGTTCTCCAATAAATTGATCATGTAAGACAGCAAGAGCACTGGAAACATTTGGTAATTGTACAAACTGCAATTGCCTGTACTGACCAAGGCTGTCAAACCAATCTCTTAGAGATCTCGTAAAACAGGTGGCAAATTCCCTAAGGACTGATTCTGTTGTTGCTCCTTATCTTAACATTTGAAGATCAATCTAGGCTGACATTTCAGTCAATTTTTCTCTCCATTTGACTGTGGGAATGTCATCCAACTTAAACCATGGACCGTTTAATGGTTTGTGGTTGTTTTGAGCTTGAGGTTGAGGGGGCTGATTGGTTGAGGATTCAGCTGGTTCATTAATATCTAAGGGTATTTCAAAATATGACTCTAGCTGTGAAGGTTGGGCTGGGTCTGTTTCTTCCAGCTCCATCTTTGTTTCAAAAAGCAATAGTCAAGATCTTTTCTCCAATCAGCCATCATGCTTTGATTTACATCAATGATGTCCTATTGTTTTCCCTAGACATTGAAAGCCACAAGAAATTACTTTTTGATTTCTTTCACATTATTCAGACATATGGAATTATGCTTTCACATCATTCAGACATATTGAAAAGAAAAGCAGTATAGGAAAGGAATCAATTAACTTCCTTGGCATGGTAATTAAAGACGGTCACTATCATCCAAGACCACATATTGTGGCAGAATTATTAAAGTTTTTGGACACAAATCTCAGCAAAAAGTAGATACAACAATTTCTCAGAATTGTTAATTATATCCGTGACTTTATCCTAAAAGTAGCGGCCCACACCAGCAAGCTTTCACACATGCTCAAGAAACAGTGTCAACCATGGTGACTAGAACAGACAAAAGCTGTCAAATAACTAAAGGTGATAGCCCAATCACCTCCTTCACTCAGAATTCCCACCAATGGCCAACGCATCCTCCAGACTGATGCCAGTGATAATTACTGGACTGCCATTCTCCTTGAATGTGTTGAGGGTCAGATTACTTTTGTGCCTATGCAAGCGGCCAGTTCAAAGATTCAGAAAAGAACTACCATGTGATTTACAAAGAAATCTTGGTAGTGAAATATGAAATTAAAAAATTTGAGTTCCATCTGATCAGCCACAAGTTCTTCATTAATATGGACAACTCCTCTTTTCCAAAAATCTTTGACTTCAAGAACAAATTGCTTCCTGACAAGCAATTACTTAGCTTAAAGAATTGGTTCGCCAAATATGACTTCACAGTCCAGCATATAAAAGGTAAACAGAACCTTATCCCTGACTTCCTTACCCGTCTATCTATAAATAAACCTTCACTCATTTCCTCAATACAAACCATTCCAGTCATAGCCATGTATCGCTCACTTCCTTTTAAAGCTCTCACTCAAAAATCCTTTCCAATGAATATCCCTTTCCAGTCAGCCTATCAAATCCAGGATTTTGCTAAGAAATTCCTCTACAGGTATTTTTTTCAATGTCGAGAGTACCAAACCTGACCGTTTTCCTTTCCTCTGTTTGGAACACCTATTCCTCACAGGTCTTACCCTCTCCAACCTGAACATCTCAGAAGATGAACTATGGTATATGTGGTGTCTCACCACTCTCTACGCCACAAAGCTCGTCATCCCTGTCAAACCAGTCCTCAACCACATCACAACCCCTGAGTTTGCATCAGACCTTCTATGGACTCTCCTAGAATGGTTCTTGCCACTCACATGTTGGTGCAAACAGCTGTACCATTCTAGGTAGTTGTACGTGGCGTTGTTACACCAGATCTACAACAGTAGAAGACTGTTCTTAAGGCCAGTAGCCCGCAAGTTCTGGTTTCTAGCCGATATACACTTATCGAGTTTTTCATGATACCACCCGAAAACACGGTCATACTAGACCTTCAAAGAGGGTGAACGTTGTGAGAAAATAATTTCTTTTAATAAAATCGGTTTTGAAGGATAAAATCAGGACCTTTCTAGTGCATAGGATCCTTGAAACCAAGACAAGTGCAGAGCATACTCAATATAGAAATAAAGGTGAACGTATCTTTATTAATTCAAATAACTTCTTTGATTCTTAGAAGAAAGAGAAGATTTAGAGAGACATCTTAGAGATAGGAAAAACTTATTTCAACCTCTGATTTACTTTTGAATTTGACAAAGGAGAGAAGGCCCTTATATAGAGGCCTGGAGACAAACTGATAAGGTAGGAGCTTTATCTTTTACAAAGCTAAAGAGATACGGTGAGACCCTTATCTTTAACAAAAGTAAAAGTAATAAAACAAACTTTAATAATTAAAGCATGACTGTGCATCCTTTAATTATTACGTCAAACTTTACTTTATCAAAAGCATACTTTAAGAAAAGTAAAGACAAAGCTAAAGCAACTTAATTATTACAACATGACAAATAAATTTAAAGCGAAATAGTTGCTTTAGAGGAGTCTGTGTCATTTGGATCACAATCTGGATGAGAACATCCTGGAACACATGGCCAAGGGCAGTTCTAACTTTTTGGTGATGGTGGAAGAACTGGTTGTGGGAAATCTTCATATATTGTTGAGAATGATGGGTATTGTGAGGAGGATGCTTCAGGTAAATCACGTGATGGTGTAGCAGCTTTTCACTTATGTTGACTTGGAGGATCAGGCTTAGTGACAGTGTACTGAGATTGTGATGGGAGAAGTGACTGGAAATCTTCATATGGATCTTGGGCATCTTGGAACAAAACATTGGTGTAAATAGGACGATACTCTGTAACAAGGATTCTTTGAGGACTCGAACTTGAACCTGGAGTACAAGTGTGAACTTTGGGAATTATCTCGAGGGTGTGAGCTAGTCCAATGGATGTGTGGTGAATGTCTGTGACAGGAGGTTGAAATTGTTGATTTCCATGAGGTAGGCTTTGAGGATGGATGTAACAGATGGGTCATGGTTGATTGGGAATGGATGAGGGTAAGTTCTCCATTCGTAACCCATATCCTAGGTCCAATAATCCTTAGTTTCTGAATGTTGAAAATATGGCCTGTGGATGATGAAGACTGTAGTGAACATGTTGGCTTCTTGTTCAGGAATTCTGTCTAAGCCGTGAAAGGTATATAAATTTTTCAGCTGTTTACGCCACCATGTGAGTGGCGAGAACCATTCTAGGAGAGTCCATAGAAGGTCTGGTGCAAACTCAGGAGTTGTGATGTGGTTGAGGACTGGTTTGACCAAGATGACGAGCTTTGTGGCATAGAGAGTGGTGAGACACCACATATACCATAGTTCATCTTTTGAGATGTTCAGGTTGGAGAGGGTAAGACCTGTGAGGAATAGGTGTTCCAAACAGAGGGAAGGAAAAAGGTTAGGTTTGGTACTCTGGACATTGAAATCCTGGATTTGATAGACTGACTGGAAAGGGATATTCATTGGAAAGGATTTTTGAGTGAGAGCTTTGAAAGGAAGTGAGTGGTACATGGCTATGACTGGAATGGTTTGTATTGAGGAAATGAGTGAAGGTTTACGGGGAAGGAAGTCAGGGATAAGGTTCTATTTACTTTTTATATGGTGGACTGTGAGGTCATATTTGGCGAACCAATTCTTTAAGCTAAGTAATTGCTTGTCAGGAAGCAATTTGTTCTTGAAGTCAAAGATTTTTGGAAAAGAAGAGTTTTCCATATTGATGAGGAACTTGTGGCTGATCAGATGGAACTTAAATTTTTTAATTCCATATTTCACTGCCAAGATTTCTTTGTAAATCACATGGTAGTTCTTTTCTAAATCTTGGAACTAGCCACTTGCATGGGCACAAAAGTAATCTGACCCATCAACACATTCAAGGAGAATGGCACTCCAGTAATTATCATTGGCATCAGTTTGGAGGATGCGTTGACCATTGGTGGGAATTCTGAGTGGAGGAGGTAATGGCCCAATTCTGAGAATTCTGATACTGTTTCTTGACCATGCGTGAAAGCTTGTTGGTGTGGACCGCTAGTTTCGGGATAAAGTCACAGACATAACAATTCAGAGAAATTATTGTATCTGCTTTTTGCTGAGATTTGTGTCTGGAAACTTTAATAATTCCTTTCCTAATTGCTTTTTGCTGAGATTTGTATCTGCCGCAATATGTGGTTCTGGATGATAGTGGCCGTCTTTAATTACCATGGCAAGGAAGTCAATTGATTCCTTTCCTATGCTGCTTTTCTTTTCAGAAAGCATGATTCCATATGTCTGAATGATGTGAAAGAAATCAGAAAGTAATTTATTGTGGCTTTCAATGTCTGGGGAAAACAATAGAACATCATCGATGTAAATCAAAGCATGATGGCTGATTGGAGAAAAGATCTTGACCATTGATTTTTGAAACAAAGATGGAGCTACTTTGAGACCGAATGGCATGACAGTCCACCGATAATGAGTATCAGGGATACAGAAGGTTGTTTTAGGCAGACAACTAGAAAGATACCAAGTTGCTAGAAACCAGCTTTTAAATCAAATTTAGAGAAAATACGAGCCCCTTGAAGATGGACAAATAGTGATTGTATTTTTGGAAGGAAAAACTTATCATCTTTAAGAAATGAATGAAGTGGCTGGTAATCAATAACTAACCTTTTCTTACCACGAACTAATTCAAACCTTTTTTCAACATAAAAGGCTTGGCAAGCCCAATCTGAATTAGTGGGTTCAATGAGACCTTGCTGAAACAACTGGGAACATTCTTGCTTAGCAAGTCCTCAGAAGGGTATCTTGTATATCCTGACAAACTCAATGGTCATTTTCTATGGGATGTTCCTGAAGCCCATATGTGCAATCCAGATTGTCCTTGTTTGGATGATACGGATGTTGATGATGAAATTGAAATTATAAGGAGAAGAAAAAATAAAAAGAAAAAGCCTTCTCACCCCAAAACACCTTGTAAACAATTTCCTCCACATCCTCCACAAGATCCAAAACCTCCAACACAAACCACTCAACCTAAAATAAGATCATGCCTAATGTTTTCGAGCCAATCTTATGATGAATCCTTTCCTCCTCTTGAAAAGCAGACTGACCCACAAACCAAAGTTGTGTCCAAACCATTTGTCCAATCTCCTGTCACATCCTCTGGACAAATTGAAGAACCAAAATAGTATGAAGCTGTTTTGAATTGGCAAACAAAGAACACCAGTATCTAGAATCAAACACTTCATCAGTTGGGGAAAAAGATTGATCGAGTTGCCAATCAAGTTACTCAGACTGAAACAAAAGTTGATTCTATCAGCAATCGTCTTGATCAGATTTATCTAAATTTACAGGACAAAATCTTTAAATTAGACACAAATCTCAGAAGAATGATTAACAATAACATCTGGGGTCCAGAGTTCAACAGAAAAGAAGTAGAGATCAGAAAACTCAAGACTGAGTTAGCCAGAATTGATGCTGAAAAGGCTCGACCATCACTCTTTACCAAGACACAATCTATCCCAGTTCCCCCTCCAGTGTTTGACCCTTACCAACCTTTCTATACACCATCCATATCTCAACCAATTTATAACCAATTCTTTGGTTTTTCTCACCTTCGACCACAAGTCCTTCAACAAAAACCTTCTTCACTAAAGAAGTCAAAATCTCAGATCCAAAACCGAAGGCCAGAATCATGCATTAGATCTTCCTACAGCCCAAACCACATCAGATGCCCTGATGATCCTTGCCTACACTGACACCATTCCAACCGTAATCCAGATTCCCAAATAAATCTAGAAGCAAGATTTGCTCAAACTCATGCCTCTTGAATGGCTAACCAATTATGAGCACTTCCACCAAAATTCTGAACCAGTTCAAACCACACAAGCCACTTTTGAAAGAAGAAATGATGGACAGGTCAAACTGTCTTTTCAAAAACCTGAGACAGCACCAATTTCAGAAACACCAAGGCTTTCTTACACTGCAATGATCACTGCAGTACAAACTAGTCAAGAAAATAAACTTCCCATCCATGGTTTTTCCTAAGAATGGTGGCAAGGATCATCAGGGCATCTGATGTGGTTTGAACTGATGCTGGCTGTTGACCGATAGGCTGGCAGGATGAAGATGAAGGTATATGCGATTTATTGGGTTTAGACTTGGGTTGTGGGAGGGGTTCTCTAAACAACGTATGTGTCATTCCAAAGA
This sequence comes from Atalantia buxifolia, assembly GCA_030444775.1. NCBI lineage: Eukaryota > Viridiplantae > Streptophyta > Magnoliopsida > Sapindales > Rutaceae > Atalantia > Atalantia buxifolia. Next base: position 11,535,718 of record CM059833.1, read on the forward strand.
ATCTAGAGTAATCCATTGGTTGTCGGGAAGGAGAATAGAAAGGTTGGTATGTGCTGAAAGAGGGAGTATGCAGAGGTATTGAGGAGGATCTTGCAAACAATGAAGGTTGTTGTTTATCGGCGTTAATCTGAGCTAACTCAGCCTTAAGCTTTTGGATTTCTGCCTCCTTTTTATCGAACTCAGGACCCCAATATCTATTCTTGATCATAAGTCGAAGCTCAGATCAAGTTGAGAGATTCTAGTTTGTAGATTGAGATAAATCTGTTCTAGCTGGGCTGCAATACTATCTATCTTTTGGTCAAGATTCTGTAAGGCCATGTTTTGGGCTCTAGCGTTTTGTGTTTGCCAGTTAAGAACTGCCTCAAATGGTCTTGGGTCTTTAGTTTGACCAATGGAAGTGACGAGAGATTGCACAAAAGGCTTGGTAACAACCTTTGTCTGATTATCCGTCTGTTTTTCCAAAAGAGGAAAATTATCATTTTTCCTCAGGCATGACCGATGTATGGGTAAAGGAGACTTTGAATCAAGTTCATATAGGGAATGGTAAGAATCTAGTTTGCATGTTGTTATCTACACCTTCGAAGATTGTCGTCCTCATCATCTGTATCATCTTCCAGACATATGAGATCCAGGAGCATCCCAAAGAAAATGTCCATGGATCTTATCCAGATAGATCGGATATCCAGAAGCAGAAAAGCTATGAATGGGTAGAACTTCTTGTGCCGCTGAAACAGCAATAATCATGGAAGAATAAGAAAAGGATATTCTGGGAGGTTGCTCTGAAGGAGGCTGAAAAGTCATATAGACAGTGCCGTCAATTTTCTTTTCAAACAAAGCTTCTGAGGTTTGGACAGGTTGAGAATTTTGGTGGAACTTTTCATAATTGGACAGCCATTCCATGGGCATAAGTTTGAGAAGTTCATCTTTCTAGATCTGTTTGGGTATTTGGACTAAATCTGCAAGAATCATTAAGGTATCAGAAGATGTTTGAGGTGTGGGTAAGTCCAAAGCATGGTTTTGCAGTCTATACACTAGTTGATGGTGTAAAGTTGCCATTTTTGAGGTTACAGTTCGTTCAACTACTTGAAGCTAAATCTGGACTTTCAAGGTTGTTGGGAGGTTTAGATCTGATAAGGAAAGGTAGAAATTTGGGTAAAAAGTGAGGAGAACACTACCAGCATGGAGAGTAGTGAGAACTGTACCAATTACAGCATGTTGGTACTCTTTAAATCAGGTATCTAGTAAAGCTAGTCTGGTTGTAACAGGTAGCTCTTTCCGACCATAAAGAGTCAGAATAAGGCGGACTCGTCCAAGATGCAGGTGAGTGTAACCTTCTCTTTTTCCACTGAGTAACCAGATCAGTGGGAATCTGAAGAGTAACATATTGTTCAGACTGAGTTGCTTGAAGAGCACATTGGTCTAGTAGCGAGGACTGGACGTACTCTTTTGGGGCTGGTCTTTTTGTAGAAATAAGGGTACGGATGCTGCGAGTAACTAGTATGGGCTTATGAGAGGAAGAGAGGATTCATTAATTTGGGCATTATCTGGGATATAGGAGTATTCAACTAGATTTTCTATTTTAGAAGCTGCATGTTTAGTACAAGATTTTGGTTGAGAGTGGAAGAAATAGAAACAGGAGATAAATTTGTAGAATTTGAAGAAGAAGCCATGATTTGAGAGACTTTCTCTAAATCCTAAGAAGGATATTAACAAATCACAATCATAGGCTATTTTTGATACAAAAATATAATCATCGCATAACTAATTGAAACTTCCTTTCCTTTTTCACTCTCTTTTTTAGTTTCAATAACTCTTGAGTTTGAACTCTTACTCTCCTTTTTCAAGTCACTCACTTTTTTTAACTGCACTTGATCATCATACACTTATCTTTGGGACAAAGGTGCAAGAGTAAAGGGTTGTAAAGAGTTTTTATTAAGAATAAAGAGTATCTATTGATATAACCACCATGAGTGATATGTCTATCAAACTGCCATGGTTGCCTAAAAAGGATATGTCCCGCATGCATTGGCACCACATCACACATAACTTCACCTTTATACTTCCTTATTGAGAATGAAACAAGCACTTGTTTGTCTAATTTAATTTTTCCAAAATCATTGTAGCTTATATGGCCTAGGATGTTTTAAAGTTATCAAATTTAATTTTTCAACTAAATTGGTGCTACCCATATTAGTACAACCCCATCCATCAATAATCATACTACATGCCTTATTATTGACATGAAATATAGTATGAAAGATGTTCTCACATTGTACCTTCCATTTGTAGAGTTAGAGCCCTTCTTGCAATTAAAAGCTCTCCATCAACCGAACATTCAACATCACTTGCATCCTCTAATGTTGGCATGGACTCATCATCAGATTCACCTTTAGTCTCAATTTCCCCATCATTTTTCAAAACCATCACTCTTTTGTTTGGACATTAGGATGCAATATGGCATATTTCCAAACACAGACAACATTTGATATCCCTATTTCTAGTAGATTTGAAATTAGATTTACCTTGATTTGGTGCGCTTTAATTCTTGTTGTCTTTGGAGGTTTCAGTCTTAGGCATGAAATTACGTTTTTTTTTATCCTTTTTGCTCCAATTCAGTCTCCATGTTGGTTAAGACCGTAAATTCTACGTAATTTGTATGGAACCCATGTACTGATGAGTTTAAGGATAAAACTATCACAAGCACATGGGATGAGGCATATTCAGATCCTATTCAAGTTCCCATCGGACCCGTTACAAGAGCTCGAGTAAAGAAATTCAAAGAAGCATTTAATGGATTGTGGAGGCCCGTTGAAGGAATCGCACATGATAAATGCATGATTTAGGCTCTTGAAGTTTTAAAATAATCACTTACATGAAATAAGGAGTTGGTTTGCACATTGTGGCAGGAAAATATATTATTTTCCTTTTTCAGTCATTTTTATCTTAATCGCCTAGTTTTCATTTAATTGATGTAAGGCATTTAAAGCCAATTAGGATCCTGATTTAATTTAGAATCTTTCCTATTTACTTAGATTAGGATTCTGATTTGGTTTAAATTCTTTTCTATTTACTTAAATTCGGATCCTGATTTGATTTAGATTCTTTCCAATTTACTTAGATTAGGATTCTAATTTGGTTTAAATTCTTTCCTATTTACTTAGATTAAGATTATGATTTGGTTTAGATTCTTTCCTATTAAGGAAAATTCTAATTCTGATTTGATTTTTAGTTTATGATTTATTTCCAAAAATTCTTATAACCAGCTCTATATAATGTACTCATATCCAATAAACAAAAAAGAAGTTTTTTGATGCAATTGTTGAGAGAGTTAATTTTCTTTGGAACTCTTTGAACTCATCAGATTTTCGTGGTATTCAAACTCTTGACTTATTAATTAGACCTTCCATAGCTGATTGTGGCGTCTTCACATACCAAGGTTTGTGCTTTCAATAAGCATTGGGTCGATCTTGGGAACTAAATTGATTAGGGTCGCGTCAGTTCTTAACGGGGTTCGTATCATGTACCACGTTATCCAACCCGAAATAATGTTGTAATTCCACCATATTTGCAATATCATGGTTCAAGCCAACTAGGAACCTGGCCATAGTAGCTTCTCGATCCTCCTCCACATTTACTTGTATCATGCCTATTTCCATATCTTTGTGGTAGTCATTAACAGTTTTAGACCCTTGAGTAAGGCTTTTGCAGCTTCTAAAATAAGACTTGGAATAAATCTTTTCATTATAATAGCCTTCATCTCTTCCTATGTCTCAATGGGCCTTTCACGATTTTGTCTCCTATTGAAAATAAATTGATTCCAATAAACAACAGCATAGTCAATGAATTCAACAATAGCCAACTTTACCTTTTTCAATTTTGTCCATCTTTTTTTCCTACTCAAAATAAACTTCAAGATCATTTTTTCCTTGAAAAGATGGAATCTTTAACTATTTCCCAAGTTGTTGTCAACTCTATCTCGCTATTCAACCTTTTTATTTTCATTCCCCCACTTAAATCTGCTTAAATTAATATGAGGAACACAATCTTCTTCATCTAATTCTTCCCCATAGTCATCTTCATCAGCTAACCTATATGGATTTCTCCCTCATTGCTCCACATCATGAGCTGTAAGTGGCTTGTTGCTTTTGTGAACTAGATTCAACTTTATCTATTATCTCATTCACTTATCAAACCTCAACTCCAAGCATTCAAATTTTTATTCTAAGGACTTAAAGAAGATCTAAAGTTTATCTTTTCCTAAGTATCATCGGAAATAAATAGATTTTTATCTTAAGACAAATTTAATAACCTGCAAAACATATGTTTCCACTGAAGATTGATAGACTCATTCTTGTGTTTACTCAAATATGGCTTTACCCTCTTATAAGCTCACACTCTCTTGCCTTTTTCCACTCTTTAATTTACTCTTTTACTTCTTTATTGAACTAAACGATCTCAATCAAAATTCATTTGCAGCAATTCGAACTCAACAAATTATAATTCAAACAAAGATAGACAAAGAAGAATATGAATCTTGATGCAATTAGGATTGCCTCTCTTTTTGTTGAATTGTAGAAAATTGGAATAGGCAAGACTTGAATAGCAAGCTACTCAAATTTAATTTATTTTCATAATTTCTTTTATTTCTTTTTTAATTTTTTTTATCAATTTTGAATGAGAAAGAGCAGAACTTGGAGGATTAGGGCAAAGTTGGGGAAGGTTTATGGATTCAAAAAAAATTAAAAAACAGGATTAAGCAGAATTAGAGAAACTAAATAAATTCAGAATAGATCAAACTTGATTTAGAACCTAAGCTCTAACACCAATTGATGTGAACCTCACAAAGATAAGTGGGATCCTAGACCAACCATAAAATAAAGACTTAAATACTTGGTTTATCTCAGTTTTTTTTTAATATCTGAATGACATTAAAATGTTGTTGGATGAATGTAGATTGATTTTTTAAAATATACCTATTGTCATTGTATTTTGATCACTGTATTTGATTTTTATTGTCAAATTTCGTGCTATTACCTTTTAGGATTTACAGATGAGTCAACTCTCTGATGATCTTGAGTTACCTTGGACCAATGTACTTGGAGCTCATTTTGATTCAGTAGAAGATGCAGATGCATGGTACATGAACATGATCTTTTGCAGTGGGAGTACTTGGAAGATATCTGAGTAATCCTGGACCTTTTGCTCAATTTCTTCAGGAATGTGGAATAGAAGCCCAATATACAATGCCTGGGACTCCTGAACAAAATGGAATTGCAGAAAGAAGAAATCGTACCCTTCTTGACATGGTGCGGTGTATGCTAAGTAACTCCACATTACCGGATTTTTTATAGGGTGAAGCATTGAGAACTACAGCTTACATTTTGAATCAGGTACTCAGTAAGTCGGTGCCCAAAACTCCTTATGAGTTGTGGTCAGGGAAGAGACCTAGTCTTCGTCATTTCCATGTTTCTGTAAGTAAACAACATAATCATCAGGGATTGCAAGTCTCCTGACCCTCTCTGATCTCCTCAATTGAACATCAGTAACATCATCCTCTACGGTCATATGCTCCATATCATGATGAGGTTCAGGATCAACAGAAAAAACATCAATATATGATAATCCCATCGCAGAAGGTTCTAGATTTTATTATCCCTCCCACACTACTAGAATCATTGAGTCTGATCGTATTATTTATTTCGAGGATGATCACAATGGTGAGAGTTCTGAGCCTCGCAATCTTATAATGAGAGAAGAACATGTGGTTTTACCTATTCCATTAGAAAAAATCAACTTCGTCGTTCCAAGTTTGGACGAACTACGATCCGTTAGTGGGTTTATAATTTGGAAGGATATAAGGCTGAGAAATATTTGGCAAATGATAATAGAGTGCGGATTGTAAAGTATCGTTTCGAGTGAATTACGACAATTGCAGTGGCAAGTATACTGTGGCAGAATTTAGAACTGAGCACAATCGTCCGTTGACTTCTCCGAATGAAGTACATTTGCTTCGTTCACATCGGCATGTTAGTGAAAGAGATCTTGCTCAAGCTAAGGCATTGAGGCATGTTGGCGTGAAGACGTGCCAAGTTGTGGATTACATGGGTGATCAAGTTAGGGGTTCACAAAATCTCAGGTTCAAGCTTAAGGATTTGCAAAATAGATTAGATGCAAATAGATGTGCTGAAATTGGCGATACTGATTCTATGGCAACTATAGCATATTTCACAGCAAAATCTGATAATAATTTTGGTCTATATCATGAGTACACATTAGATGATGATAATAGGCTAAGAAATTTGTTTTGGACCAACTACATGGCATAGTATGATTATGAATGCTTTGGTGAAGTTTTGGCATTTGATGCGACATACAAAACTAATGCATATTAGATGATGATAATAGGCTAAGAAATTTGTTTTGGACCAACTACATGGCATAGTATGATTATGAATGCTTCGGTGATGTTTTGGCATTTGATGCGACATACAAAACTAATGCATATTAGAAACCACTTGTGACCCTTGTTGGCACTAACCATCATCGTAGGACTACAGTGTTTGGATTTACCCTACTGGGAGATGAGACCATTGAATCATATACATGGTTACTCCAAACTTTTTTTTCTGCTATGGGTAATCGGAAGCCAAAGTCGTAATTACTGATGGCGATAAAGCAATGTCAAAGGCAATTAAGACAGTTTTTGTTGGAGCTACTCACTGTCTTTGTTGCTGGCATTTAGAGAGAAATGCACAAGCAAATATTAAAAACGAAGACTTCACTCGTAAATTTCGTGATCTTATGTTGATGGGCATGAGTCCGGGTGAATTTAACTAGCTGTGGTTTGCTTTAGTTGACGAGTTCAAGCTGCACGAATATAGTTGGGTTAAAAAAATATATGCAAAGCGACATAAATGGGCCGAAGCTTTTCTTAAAGGAACATTTTTTGCTGTTATGCGAAGCACTCAACGGTGTGAAATTATGCATTACTATCTCAATCGTTTTCTGCAGGTAGCTAAACCTACAACAAAATGTGGAATTTCACATGAACCCCATCAAGAAGAACTAACATTTACAGCCATAATCTTTTTGGGTTTTTTTTTCAGCTTTTCCCTGGAGCTTTCGTGGCTATTCTATATGTGTTTACCTTCTGCGTAGACGGTATGGCCCTTGCCTAGGCAGCATGCTCAGCAAATGTTACATTTGCTTGAGCAAGCAATCCAGCTCGTGCTTCATTAAAGGTTGAGTTGATAAGTTGAACTGCTAGTCTTCCACGAACATCTTGCGAATCATGCTACGCAGGAAGAATATTTTAGAATAAGTTGTTTTACTCGATCAAAACAATAAGGAGACAATGAGTTAAAATATCTCTATTAAAATTTTTAATTTTTACCATAAATAATCTGTTAGGAATGAGCTTTGGAGTCTCCATGAATTTGATAACATAAATTCCACAATCAAACCCATTTGGTTGTTTCAGAACCCCCTCACCAGACCAAATAGGGAACCAAATGAACCGTGTTGATGGGTTGGCATTTGGAAGTAACTTAGAATGAAAAATGAAATCAAGAGAATGTAACTGCGAAGTTCAAAACAAAGTGGGAATTAGATTATTAAACAATAAAAACCTACACGAATTGAGGAACAACATATACACATGTAACATACTATGCGTTCAGCTTGTTGCTCGCGTTTTCGATTCTTCGACCATCAGGAAGATGTTCCCAAACCTCACCATAGCCTTCTTTAACATTCACGATGAACAAGGACCAATGAAAGGCACCATCGTTAATTGGAACATAAATCTAACAAAAAAACAAATCAGTATCTTTCAGATAGAAGATGTTTTACAAAAAGTGAAAAAGTAATTAGTTAAGAGTTTAGAAAGTAACTTTTTGGTACCTTTAAAAGTCTGGCATGAAAGGTTTTCAGACACTTGCTGCTTGTGCAAAACCATCAACGTGGGCTCCAATGGTAAGTGCTGATTGCTACAAAAGAATAATAAGTAAACAAGTGATATGTCAATAAATAATGCATCGAAAAAACATTATTGTACAGAGCAATGTTTGGAAAATTATTATAGATAAACAACAACTTCAATTCACATAGAAATAATAGTGCTGGATACTTACTGCATATATTGTCAGTAAATACCAGTTTAATGGTAAATTATTAAGTTTAGCCCATTCACATAGTGTGAGGTGATATGCTATCATGGTGAGAATCTAAAACAGTGGTCAATAAATGACAACTTAGTATTCTATTTTGCAATAAGGCATCCAAACATATAGTATGTAATGTGAGTGCCAATACACCGCAAACCTCTCCACTCAGAGCCGTGTTAGGCAAAAGGCTTATGAAATTATGCCTGGAGATAAACTGATCGTCAGTAGAGACAATGATTTCACTAAAAACACAAACAAGTAATAAAGTGTTAGCTAATCAATACATATATACAAGAGAATAAAAAATACAAAGCCCTATAAACCACAAGTACCTTCTGCTACCATCTTTATCAAATGCATATTGAATGAGCTTCAATTGGTCAAGAGAAAGGAGGTTATTTACATGGAAAGGACCAGCTTTAAACTTAGCCTTCACTCCTCGACACACTTTATCATAAGGAGAGAGTTGGTATCATCCTGGCCTTCTGTTTCGTGCTGGTCGTGTTGCTGGTACACTCATGCTAGTGGAGGTCTGGAACTCTTGCTTTGTGTCAAGTGGTTTAGCCAAATTCTATATATGTCCAGGGTCAAAATTAATTCATTATCATTAAAACCAAATTGCAACTAGAGATCGCTTAGACAAACCTCTCCCTCCTCTCTTGGTATTGGCGTTAGATCGAGAGCATGTCCTTTATCAAATTGAAATGAATCGAGCGGAGTTTCACTAGTATGTGTAATTGTCCCAATACAGCCCAACATGCCATCAAAGGCTCATAAACTTGCTTTCACTCTACGATCTACAGTGTCATCATCACTGACCAAAATCATTTTCCCTCCAGTTTTTTACATTGTTTTTCCATCCGGAGATGTACGATTTTAACTTTTCAAATTTGAAGGTGGATTAGGGGCAAATGGTTGTTTAGTTGATCCTCCATGATACTTTGAAGTCAACTCTCCCAATATTTTTTCTATGTTTTCCAACCTCCATTCAAGGGTTTGGAATGACTCTTTGTTTTAGGCGACGAATGACCCAAACCTTTCCATTAGTAACTGAAAAGCATCATTATTCATATTGTTCCACCCAGGAGGTTCTGCATGTTGAGGCTTATGAAGCCGATCAGGATCATGCATCGAAACCTAAAATAATTCATAAAATAATAATAATTTAGTCCAAAAATATGGTAAATTGATTTCAATAAAGTAGTATGCATGTATTCTATACCTTATTGCTTTTGATGCCACCAAGCCTTTTTTGCTATTTCAAGAATTGTCGAATCTCATCATTATTCAATACACTAATAGGACACACTATTCTATCAATAGAAGGTCGATCATATACAACAAAGGAAAAGTGGAACAGCTGTACATCAATGGCAAAGTACGCATGTTATGGACTAAAATAACCAAAATACAAGAAACAAGTAACAATATATATAATTTTTTTTAATTAAACACGAACCTTTAAGAAAAGAACGCAGCAGCTAACGGGGCTCACTTTATTCTCTTTAAACTTTTGCACACCTTCCCATAATATGGTTCCCAATGCAAAAAGACTAAAAGTATCTTAAATTCATGATTAGAAGTTAAACTATTCATTAGCCCTTTTTTCACCTCCGCTATATGAATTCCTCTTGGTCCACCGCTGTACACTGCACGCAAATCAGTTATATCAATTGCTTAGTCATTTAAGTCCACACGTGTGCCTCCATCTCTAACCCCCATTATAGTTGGAAACAACCTACCTACATCACATTGTTCAATTAATGCTGTACATAACTCTTGTCTTAAACGTCCAAATTTTAGGTCAAGTAGACTTCCAAAGCCGGTTTCATTCACTGCTGCTTGTTGGTCACTCGAAAAAGATGAAACCACTTCAGAGAACGAGGCCACACGACATCGAGATAGAAGGATGCCACCATCAGCCTTGTCCTCATCAGATTCCTCAATATTTTGACTCGCACCACTATTTTCACCACTATTTGAGGTAGATATCTCATTCATATTACTAACCATCCATTGATGCTTCTCTTCAGGGGTTATTTTTTTCCAATTTTTTGCAATATCAGCTCTAACCTACAACAATGATAATATATATATGATCAGTGGCATATTATTTTAGGTAAGAGAGAATTAAATATTCAGCAGGTCATTTTTTGACTACATACTATTTTATCCACCTTTTCTACCCCTAATAGCCTTAGTCGTTTTGCTTCTGCCTTACTGTGATCAATATTTTAAGTTACATTAATTAAAAAAATTAAACCTTTTAACGTAATGGTTACATAAATGCATACAAATTATACTTACAAATAATATATCCATGCTTTTTTTCACTCATTGCTTTTCCTGCCATAATGATTTTTCTTTATATTTTTTCCTCTTACCATCAACATATTCCATGTCTTCTTGTAAAAGCTACAAGAAAGCAGTTAATAAACAACAATTACTACCTCTCGCACTCGTGTTTGGTGTGACTATGCCTATCGCACCAAAACTCACCTCACACGTGTAATGGGCATCAACCAAAATGCATTTTGCATCAAACGAATGCATACGCCAACCTATCACACAAAGCTACCACACTCGAATGGCCAAGTCTAATTTTTTTCATCATCGAATTATTATAAAAAAAATTGAAAACATGGCTGCAGTATTTTGTCAACAAAAATAAAATTAACCAATAATCTTAAAAGACGACAAATAGTTCTACCAATGAAGCTTTAAAATTTTAAAAGAAAAGGAAGGTTTAAATCTGTTCATTTTGAAAAACAAGGAAGTATACTCTGATAATTTCTTATCTGGTTTGGTACCTTGTTTTAAGACAAAGAAAGTCTATTTTTGGGTTGTATAACCTGAAATGAAAATGTTTTGAGTTTTTTGTTCATGATCTAGGTATATCGGCCGAAAACCCAAACATGCGGGCTATTGGTCCAAAGGACGATTTATTCGTCATTACTTAGGTATAACAACGCCACATACTCTATTGTCTCAACACTTCGGCTACCCTGTGTAAGACGTTGTAATTTTTGGTACAAGTCTTGATAATAGTGGTTAAGTACAAAAGCCTTCTCATCAATGATTTCATTTCATCCCATGTCTCAATTGGACGTTCCCTATTTCTCCTCATACTTATAATAAGTTGATCCCATCAAGTAATAGCATAGTCTAAAAACTCAATCACAGCCAATTTTACCTTTTTTGCCTTTGAATAATTGTGGCAGTCAAATATGAACTCCATTTTCTTCTCTCATTCAAGGTATGCTTCTGGGTCAGATTTTCCTTGAAAAGATGGAATCTTCATCTTTATGCCACTCAACCCATCATCTCTATTCCTAACTCTCTTACGTCGTCCATCTCTCCTATAGCTACCTATTGAGTCCTCACTGTCATCATACTCATCTCTATAATAGTCATCAATCTCTTCTCTAGATGGAGCTCTTCTTCTATGTGCTTGGGGAATGGGTTGTGGCTGCTCTGCACGTGTGTTCTCTACTTGATCCAAATGCTCGTGTATGAGCTCTAATTCAGCCCTCATCATCCATCTCATCTCTCCCATCAATGCTTGAATTTGTAAATTCTGAGTAGTTGCGGATTGATCCTCTTCATTCGTGTTTCGTTCTAGGTTGTGAGACATAGCTATTATCTGCAAAAGAAAGTTAGAAATAATGTGGAAGGATCTTACCTCACTCCCTTACGTGTTTCACTCAAGAAAAAATGAATCACTCAATTCCACTCATGTTTCACTCAAATTAATTGGCTTTTACCCTCTAATATGCTCACACTCTCTTGCCTTTTTCCACTCTTAGTGATCCTCACTCAGTTCTTATCAAACTAATCAAACCAATATCAAGATTTCAGTAGCAATTCACAAAGATGACACTAAGGAAAATTTAATTTCAAGCGTAAGAAGGCAACGTATATGAAAGTTGAGTTTGGATTTTAGGCAAAATTTTCACCTATGAGGTAAAACTTGTTTTAGACTTCAAGGACACAAATAATGGAAAAAAATGAAAGATTTTAAGAGAAGGTTGGAGTTTTTTTTTTTTTTTGGAAAAGGAATAAGTAAAACTTGTGGATTTAAGGAGAATTAAACCACAATAATGCAAATGTGATTTAAAAGGAAACCCTAAAAATACTGTTCAGGCAAATTTTTTGATGCCATTTTGCTAAGATTTCTTTGAAGACGCTATGGTAGTGCTTCTGTGTGTCAGAAAATTATCCACTAGCGTGAGCGATAAAGTGTTCTTTTCCATTGATTTCTTCAAGAAGGATGGCACCCCATGATTCATCACTAGCATCTGTTTGCAATATGCGTTTGCCATCTGTGATCAGCTTTAGTGGTGGCAAATCTTGCGCAAGTTGCTTGAGAGTAGTGACAGCACTTGTGTGGTCGGAATTCCACTCTGGTGTCGCCACGTACTAATATGGTATCAGAGCCATATCGGAGTTTTACTCACCTCAAGGATGAAAAAAATTCAAACAAGAATGAAAAGCAACAAGGATAGATGGATCTGACCTTGGAATCTAGGCTCTGATACCAAATGATATGAACCTTGTCAAGAACTAACGCGACCCTAATCAATTTAGTTCCCAAGATCGAATCTAAATCAGGAATAGAATGGAACCTCGACCCAATACTTATTGAAAGCACGAATCTTGGTATGTGAAGATGCCACAATCAGCTATGGATGGTCTGATTGATAAGTAAAAAGTTTATATGCAACAGAAATTGATAAGTTCAAAGAGTTCGTAAAAAACGAAAAAGAATTAACTCTCTCACCAATTGCATCAAAAAACTTCTTTTTTGTTTATTGGATACGAGTACATTATATAGGGTTGGTTACAATAATTTTTGGAAATAAATCATAAACCAAAAATCAAATTAGAATCTAAATCTTCCCTAGTATGAAAGAATCTAAACCAAATCAGATTCCTAATCAAAGTAAATAGGAAATAAATTAAACCAAATCAGAATCCTAATAAATAGGAAAGAATCTAAATCAAATCAGGATCCTAATTGGCTTTTAAACGCCTTATATCAATTAAATAGAAACTAGGCGATTAAAAGTTGTTCGACTTATACAACATCTCCAGCATTCTTCAATGCTATCTGAAAATGAAGATGTTGAATCCAATTTCTCAGAACAGTCAGAATAGAATGAATAAACTACTTTCATCATTGCAGAATCATCCGACTCCGATGATATCTCAGTCATTTCCACAGTCCAAAACGTCAACCAAATTTCTAAACCTTTCAGTCCTTCAATCAAGCTTTCAATACTTCCTTCTAAGTTCCATAAACCTCTTCTTGTCATTGGTTTTATTGATATTGGTGCAGAAACCAGCATGATTAATCCCTCTGTTCTCCGTTCAAGTTATTGGGAAAATCATTCAAAGTTTTTTAAAGCCGTAAACGAAGAAATCTTTGAAATCAAATTTATTACCAAAAAACCTATTAGTATTCAATTCTTTCCGAATTGCATCATTTGGAAAAAAAAACTCATTGCCTCCCATCTCCCAAATAAAGACTTGCTTATAGGTTTTGACATCCTTCAACTAGTTAAAAACCTTTTCATCACCCATTCGGGAATCAGATTCAAACAGATGTTTCTACCATACATAGATATTGTACATCTGTGTACATTATTAGATACACCCTCTCTATACCACCACATTTCTTAAAAGCTTCTTCAATTCTGTCCAGAGAATCATTCACAGTTTAAACATCCCTCACCACCCTGGAAAAATGAACAGCTTTTCATTCATCTTCCCTTCAAACTCAATGAAGATATAAATCCCACAAAAGCTCCTCATCCGGGGATGACTCCTGCTGGTCTCTCACTTGCAAAGCAAGAATGTTCTCAATTGTTCCAACAAGGTCTTATTGAACCAACTGATTCAGATTGGGCTTGTCAAGCCTTCTATGTTGAGAAAAGATCTGAGTTAGTTCGTGGGAAAAGGAGATTAGTCATTGATTACCAGCCACTTTTTCTTAAAGAGGATAAATTCCCCCTTCCAAAGATTCACTTATTGTTTGTTCATCTTCAAGGGGCTCGAATTTTCTCTAAGTTCGATCTTAAAGCTGGTTTTTGGCAACTTGGCATTTCACCAAATGATCGGCCTAAGACAGCCTTCTGCATCCCTGATGCTCATTCCCAATGGACTGTCAAGCCTTTCGGCCTCAAAGTTGCCCCATCCTTTTTTCAAAAATCAATGGCCAAGATTTTCTCTCCTATCCTCCATCATGCTTTGATCTACATCGATGATGTGCTGTTATTCTCACAAAACCACAAGGATCATAAACAACTCATTTCAAACTTCTTTCACATAGTAGAAACATATGGCATCATGCTTTCTAAAAAGAAAAGCAGCATAGGGAAGGAATCTATTGATATTCTTGGCATGGTGTTAAAAGATGGTCATTACCATCCTGGACCACACATTGCAGAAGAATTATTAAAGTTTCAGACACAAATCTCAACAAAAGCAGATACAGTAGTTCCTTGGAATTGTTGATTATGTTCAAGACTTTATCCCAAAAGTTGTGGTCTACACCAGCAAGCTTTCACGCATGCTTAAAAAGTAGTCCCAAACATGGGGTCCAGAACAGACAAAAGCTGTAAAGCAGTTAAAAATGATAGCTCAGTCGCCTCCTCCACTCAAAATTCCTACAGATGGCTAGCGCATCCTTCAAACAGATGCTAGTGATGAATATTGGAGTGCTATCCTCTTAGAAAGAACTGCTGACTCGGACCATTTTTGTGCTCATGCAAGTGGACAATTCAAAGACTCAGAAAAGAATTATCACGTGATCTACAAAGAAATTTTGGCAGTAAAGTATGGAATCAAAATGTTTGAATTCCATCTGATCAGCTACAAATTCTTTATCAAGATGGATAACTGTTCTTTTCCAAAGATCTTTGATTTAAAAATAAGTTGCTACCTGATAAGCAACTTCTCACTCTCAAAATTTGGTTTGCAAAATATGACTTTAGAGTCTAGCACATTAAAGGTGAACCCTCTTTCATCTCTTCCATTCAAACCATTCCAATAATAGCCATGAATCGCCAACTTCCATTCAAAGCTCTCACTCAAAAATCATTCCCTTTGAATATCCCTTTTAGCTCGGCCTATCAGATTCAAGACTTTACTAAGAAATTCCTTTATAGGTATTTCTTCAATATCCACACCACAAAACCTGAACGGTTCCCCTCTCCCTGCTTAAAAAATCTATTCCTCACAGGTCCCACTCTCACCAACCTAACCATCTCTGAAGATGAGTTATGGTACATGTGGTGCCTCACTACTCTATATACCACAAAACTTGTTATTCCTCTCAAGCCAGTCCTTTGACATATTTCAACTCTAGAATTTGCATCCACTCTGTTACAGACACTTCTTGAGTGGTTCTCACCACTTATATGGTGGCGCAAACAGTTGCAAAACATCTCCAGTTTTTACCAGTTAGACAGAATCCCTGATCAAGAAGCAGATCTTTTCACTTCGGTGTTCATTGTCCACAGGCCTTATTTCCAACATCCACAGACAAAAGACTATTGGACACAAGACATGGCATACGAATGGAAAACATATCCTTACCATTTTCCTCTCATACATGACCCATTAGTAACATCAATCCTCAAAGCCTATCTCATGGAACTCAATAATATCCACACATCCATTGGACCATCTCACGCTCGATCAAGTTCTAGTCCTCAAGGAATTCTTGTCACAGAACAAAGTCCTGACTACACCAACGTTCTATTCCAAGATCCTCAAGACCCATGGGAAGATTTCCAATCCCTTCTTCCCACTGAAAATACACAATAAACAGTCACAGAACCTGAACAAAAATCTCCAGCTCCCAAAGAAATCAATGATGACGATGAAGAATATCTTATCCGTCAACTGATATTACGTGCAAGAAAATAATATGAAAAAGAGACTGGTGACGTGTCTCCATCAAGGTTCCCATCCACTCTATGATGACACGTGAAGCTTTATTAAAAGTTTGCTTTAATAATTAGACAAGGGTCCTGTCTTGTCTAAAGTGTGTTTTTCTTTGGTGTGATTTGTGTATATGCTTTTGCTTTAATCATTGTAAGCTTTTGAAAAAGATAAGGGTCCTACCTTATCTCTTTGACTCCAGGCCTTTATATAAGAGGTCTCTTTCTTTTGTAAAATTCAAGACATAATGAAATTAAGCTTTCCTCTATCTCTTATCATGTCTCCCTAAATCTCTTCTCTCTTCTAGGAATCAATGAAGTTATTTGAGTTAATAAAGATACGTTCACCTCTAATTTTTTACACTGAGTATGCTCTGCACTTGCCTTAAAACTTAAGGATCCTGTGCACCAGAAAGGTCCTGATTTTATCCTCTAAAACCGATTTTGTAAAAACAAAATTATTTTCTCACAATGTTCACTCTCTTTGAAGGTCTAAGGTGACCGTATTTTCGAGTGGTATCGTGAAAAATTATTTTCTATTATGATTTTCGGATTTGGTATTTGATGGATAAGTGTATATCGACTGGAGACTAAAACTTGCGGGCTGTTGGCCCTAAGGACAGTCTTAACATAGTTGTAGTTCCAGTGTTGAGATATCATTGGAGTCGGATGATTCTACAATGATGAAAGCAATTTTTTCATTATGTTCTGACTGTTCTGAGAAATTGGATTCAACATCTTCATTTTCAGATAGCATTGAAGAATGCTGGAGATGTTGTATAAGTTGAACAACTTTTACAGATTTGTGTGGACAGTTTTTGGCAAAATGACTACGTTTCTTGCAAATAGAACAACGGTTGTGTTTCTTTTTTCTGTACTCTGATGGATCTTTCTTTTTGAAGTACCGGAAGGATTTTTTGGATTTTTTGTAAGAGGATATGTGAAAATGTTTTTGGAAGTGTTTCTTCTTCTTGGTTGGGCAAGCACATTTCTTTTCATCTCTGCATTCAATCTTGAGGTAAGGCTTTTTATAGGCCGAGGAAAAAGGTTGCTTGTTTTCTATGAGATCCTTGAAGAATTCTTTTTGTTCACAGATTTTATCTAGACATAACATAGTCATCTGGAAAATCTTTCCAAGAGAGATGTTAGCTATGTCAAGATTAGAAGATGTGAGTTGTCTTTGCAGTTCTGGTTGCAGCTCTAAAGGAACTGAAGCTACGAAGACATGCTTTAATGTTGGATCATTGAATCCATTCAGTTTGTAGAATAACATGCTCATTTGCTTGTAATGCATCTCCAAATGGTGTCGTTTGAGAGAGCAACATTTCATCTGGTGATAATCCTTTCTTGCTGCTTCATTAGAGGTTGATTGTTCTCTAATGAATGTTCATAGATGACAGCGAGAGCAGTCACAATTGTGGTTTGAATAAATTGAAGTTGTCTATATTCTCCCAGACTTTCAAGCCAATCTCGTAGGGAACCTGTTGATCGGGATAAAAACTCTCGTACGATTGATTCTGACTGAGCATTTGGTTTTGTTATCTAAAGATCAATCTATGCTGCAAATTCTTAATGACCATTTGTGATGAGGAATGTCATCAAATGTGAACCAAAATGTAGAAGATGGTTTTGATGAGTGATCAGAAGTGGATGGAGGAATCGATGGTACTGGTTCAGTGTGTGAGGTTTGAGCATCGTTTTCATCATCAGAACTTTCAACAATAGGGGTTGTGGTGCTTGGTTCTTCTGCTTTAGTTGCCATTAGCAGACCGGATATATCAACATATTCTGATTCTGAATCAGAGAAGTGTTGTTTAAATCTGTGGATGAGGATGAGAAAAATAAGGACTGATCTGGTTCATGATCAGATTCAGAGGATGAGTACTGACTTTTAACACCATAGTAATGGTATTGACCAACTGGATCTTTGCCTTTCTTGGGTGGGGAATCTTCTGATGGAACAGAAGAAGATGAAGCTTCTGATTTTGGTTTTGGTCTGAATCTTTACTTTTGGTTTTTTAGGCGAAGAGGGTTTTGTCTGAGGAATGTTTGGACTTGAAGAGTGAAGATGGGAAAACCCAAAGAATTAGTTGTTATAAACAGGTTGAGGTCTGGATGGTGTATAGAAGGGTTGATATGTGTCAAATATTGGAATTGGAATTGGTATGGATTGTGTTTTAGTGAACAATGATGGTCGGGCTTTATCACCATCAATTTTGGCTAATTCTGCTTTGAGTTTTCTAATCTCTGCTTCTTTCTTGTTGAACTCTGGACCCCAGACTTGATTATTGATCATCATTCTGAGATCTTTATCTAATTCAGAGATTCTGTCTTGTAGATTTATATAAATCTGTTCAAGACGATTGCTGATAGAATCAACTTTTGTTTCAGTTTGTGAGACTTGATTGGCAACTCGATCAATCTTTTTTCCAAGTTGATGCAGTGTTTGATTTTGGATATTGGCATTTTTTGTTTGCCAATTTAAAACAGCTTCATACTGCTTTGGTGCTTTAGGCTATCCAAAAGATGTAACTGGAGACTGAACAAGAGGTTGTGAGACAACTTTGGTATCATAAGACTGACCTGAGAACATTAGGCACGATCTTATCTTAGGTTGAATAGATTGTGTGGGAGGCTTTGGGTCTTGTGGAGGTTGTGGAGAAAATTATTTGCAGGAAGTTTTAGGCTAGGAAGGCTTTTTTTTTTCTTTTTTCTTCTTCTCATGATCTCCAGTTCAACATCAATATCCGTATCATCCAAACAAGGACAATCTGGATTGCACATATGGGTTTCAAGAACATCCCATATGAAGTGTCCATTGATTTTGTCAGGATATACTGGTATCCATCTGACGAAAATCCATGGATTGGGACCAGTAGATACTGCCGTGACCATAGTAGTGATGCGAATCCCACAATGAAACTTTGAAACATATTCTTAATTTGAAGTTTCAACCCCAAGAAAGTTCTAAATAGATTTAAGACAAACAAAACCTTGACCCAAATGCTTAAGAAAACATGAACCAAAGGTATAGAGAATGATATTGACGCCACACTCAAGAAGTAGATGAGAAGGTGAGTGATAAGTCTAAATTTGGAACGCCACAAGAATGCTAATTCTTGATAAGTTCACTAGTTCTCAAAAGAACCAAAGAAAGAATAATCTTTCAAATTCAAATAACATTAATCTCTAATTCTCTTACATAGCAAGGTCTTTGGGTTTAAATAGGCTAATAAAAACCCAAGATCCTAAAAATACAAATGGAAACATTGGAACAACCCTCCAAGTATAGGTTTGTCAAAGGATGCTTCAAAAGTCTTCACCAACCCACCATAATTAATGCTAGCATTGACAAACTTAATACTTACCTTATTTAATGTTATCATTGACAAACTTAATGTTAGCCCACCATTATTGATGGTAGACTTACCTTACACATTGACAAACTTAATGTTAGCCCACCATTATTGATGGTAGACTTACCTTACACATTGACAAACTTGAAACAAAACAAACAATGAAGTTGAAAAACAAAGGAGTCGTTGAAAATCCCAAGTCCGAACAAGTCAGTAATGAATTGGTCATAACTCCTTCTAGAGAACTCCAAATCCAGCTCAGTTTTATTCCGAAGATGCCCTTGCTGCATTTGATCCAAGTTGTGTATTTGGCTGCCCAATAGCTTGAATAATGGCCACAATGCCATGTCTTCTCTCCAAGCCCAATTCGTGATGTCTTGCATCTTGAATTGTATTTTCAATCCATATTTTCTCAATTAATCCATTTAAAGCAGCTTGCATCTTTTTGGCTCTAGCTCTTGTAATTGGGCCTCCATGAATGTGCAAAGGATCACT
This sequence comes from Atalantia buxifolia, assembly GCA_030444775.1. NCBI lineage: Eukaryota > Viridiplantae > Streptophyta > Magnoliopsida > Sapindales > Rutaceae > Atalantia > Atalantia buxifolia. The sequence goes on from CM059833.1 coordinate 11,555,680, forward strand.
TGAATCTTTAATGGCATTTTCTTGATGGTTCTCATCAAGTAGTGTAAGAAAGCCTTGGAGTTTCTAAGACGGGCTTAGTTTCAGGTATTTGAAAAGATAGTTTGATCTATCCATCATTTCTTCTTTCAAAAGTGGCTGTTGTTTGAACTAGTTGAGAGTTTTGGTGAAAATGCTCATAGTTGGTGAGCCATTCTAGTGGCATGAGTTTAAGCAATTCTTGCTTTCAGATTTGTTTGGGAATTTAGATTATGGTTGGTATAGTATCTGTATCAACAAAGATCATCAAGGGCATCTGATATGATGTGGGTTGTAGGAAGATCTAGTGCATGATTCTATAATCGATACACTATTTGGTGATGGAGGGTTGTAATTTTTGAAGTGGGTGTTTGTTCTGCTCCCTGGAGTTGGATATGAACTTTCAAAGTTGTTGGCATGCTGGGATCTTCTAGAGACATGATGAAATTTGGATAAAAAGTCAATAAAACACTATCGGCATGAAGTGTTGTCAGGATAGTTCCAATAACAGCATGTTGATACTGTTTAAACCTCGTGTCTAGAAGAGTAATTCTTGCTGTAACAGGTAAGCCTTTTTTGCCATGGAGTGTAAGAATCAATCTAACACCACCAAGATGAAGATGTATATACCTTTCTCGTTTCCAAGTGGCTACGAGATCTGGAGGTATTTCCAAAGTGACAAATTGTTCACTCTGAGAGGCTTTGAGGGCACACTAATCTAGTCAGAATGACTGGATGAATTCTTTTAGAAGAGGTCTTCTGGTGGAGATTACGGTTCAAATGCTTCTAGTGAAGGAAGTTTTTTGTTTGTCAAGACTGTAAGGACTCATGATAAAGAACTGTGATTCATTGATTTGAGCAGACTCAGGAACATAAGAATTCAACTAAGTTTTCGATTTTTGAGGTAACATGTTTTTGGCAGGTCTGGGAAAGAGTAGAAGACAGAGAAATATGAGGTGATGAAGAGGAAGAAGGAGCTGAAGATGACATAGTTGTTTCCATATTTCTTAAATCTTCTTCTAGGAGATCAAATAATGTTATCTGAGAGTATTAATGATACCACCTTTTTCTGGTTTGTTTGGCTCTGATAGCATCTGGGTAGTTGTACGTGGCATTGTTTACACCGGAACTACAACAATGCTAAGACTGTCCTTAGGGCCAATTGCCCGCAAGTTCTGGTTTCCAACCGATATACACTTATCCATCAAATACCAAATCCGAAAATCATAATAGAAAATAATTTTTCACGATACCACCCGAAAACACGGTTACCTTAGACCTTCAAACAGGGTGAACGTTGTGAGAAAACAATTTTTTTTTTTACAAAATCAATTTTGGAGGATAAAATCAGGACCTTTCTGGTGCACAGGATCCTTAAGTTTTAAGGCAAGTGCAGAGCATACTCAGTGTAGAAAATTAGAGGTGAACGTATCTTTATTAACTTAAATAACTTCTTTTGATTCCTAGAAGAGAGAAGAGATTTAGGGAGACATGATAAGAGATAGAGGAAAGCTTAGTTTCATTATGTCTTGAATTTTACATAAGAGAGAGACCTCTTATACAGAGGCTTGGAGGCAAAGAGATAAGGTAGGATCCTTATCTTTTTCAAAAGCGTACAATGATTAAAGCAAAATCATACACACAAATCACACCAAAGAAAAACACACTTTAGACAAGACAGGACCCTTGTCTAATTATTAAAGCAAAATTTTAATAAAGCTTCACGTGTCATCATGGAGTGGATGGGAACTTTGATGGAGACACGTCACCAGTCTCTTTTTCATATTGTTTTCTTGCACGTAATATCTGTTGACGGATCAGATATTCTTCATCTTCATCATTGATTTCTTTGGGAGCTGGAGATTTTTGTTCAGGTTCTATGACTGTGTATTGTGTTGTTTCAGTGGGAAGAAGGGATTGGAAATCTTCCCATGGGTCTTGAGAATCTTGGAATAAAACGTTGGTGTAGTCAGGACGTTGTTCTGTGACAAGAATTCCTTGAGGACTAGAACTTGATCCTGGAGTACAGGTTTGACCTTTGGGTACGTTTGGCACACTATATTGTATTATGTTGAATTGCATTATTTTAATGTTAGTGTATTGTATTATGATGTATTGCATTAGATTTTATATTTAAGAACTTATATTTATTAATACTTTAAAAATACTAAATATGAAAATATGAAGTTCAACATTATTATTTTAGTGTAAATGTTAAAAAAAATTATAATCCTCCATAAAAATTGAATCTTATGTTCTTAAATTTTTAATGCCTCATACATATTAAAGATTTGATTCTCTGTTGCCATTATAACAAAATAAATAAAGAAAAGGCTGAATAATCACTAAGAAAGCTCCTCATCAGTAAGTCTGTCTCGCCATTTATGAGATGGACTCCACAACATTATAAGAAGTATTATGTAGCATTTATCAAATTACGAAATCACATCAAGGCAAATCATAATGTAAAATTTTTTGTACGAATCTGGTAATTGAGAAATACAATTCAAGTTGAAAACTACAAGTTCACTTAGAAAAGTTTTAACATATTCTGTAAAAGAAAAAAGCATATGTGCCAAACAAAAAATCTTGACCCTTGGCACCTTAGCGACAAGGCAATACAAAAAATTCGAAAATACAGTGCAATGGGAGAAGCAATGCCTATAAAGCATCTAAAGATATTCTCAAACTACTACTTCAACCAAATTTGAAGCCATCGGGTGGAATGTTGGGCTAGTTGGTTGCAAAACCGAAACCCTGCTGATGATTTCCAATACCACCATCTTGGATAAGCTGCTCTTCCTCCTCTTCTTCAGCCTAATATCACTCCAAAATCTTCACAGCCTTCTTATAAATCTCATTGTTGCAATCCAAACACTTATCAATCCTTTGGGTATAAACATTAACCTTATTATCCATTCCTAATTCCTTATGTCCTTGTAGCCTCACCCATCTTGAAAATGTTCTTGAGACCCTCAAGACAAACTATCACAATTCTTTGGGCCGAACAAACCAAAAGATCACAGGGTGGTTTGATGCAACCTTGGCTTACCAAGAATCTGTAAGACTATGGTACCATAAGTGATTCTATCAAATCAACATCATTGAATGAAAAAACATCTATCATATGAACATCGCTGAGTGAATAAAAGAAACATATTGAATATGTGCATGAGATCCTCCATATGTAGCACTTAAAGATAGCCCATACAACCTCCTTGATTTCAAGTTCTGCATGTTGAAGAAGGTGCACAATAAAAAGGATGATATTAGCCTCAATAACAGCATAAAAAAAGAAACTTGTCCAATTTTTGATTATTATGATCATATGAAGCCTAGCCAGACAGAGAAATTGATGAGGCTTCATATCATTTCAATAGGCCTAGCTAGTACCAACTAATAGACGAAAACTAGTTACTGTATTCAAAAGTTTTACTTTCCTAATTTTCAAAGCAAATTTTCATGGGATTGTGACCAAATGGTTCATAGAGTTTATAAATTCTAAGTTCAACAACCACTAAAACAACAAAAGTAGAACACAAGTCATGCAAAATTATGCTCTGCACATAATGATAGTGTTCAGTCCTCCAAGAGCTTAAGTTTAAAATGCATTTCTAGCTAGTTTAAGGTAACCTGCAACCATAAAAGACTGCTAAGTTTGATTGAAATAGTCAATAGCCTAATTCTTCATAAATCTATTAATTGTAATAAGCTATCTAGTAGTTCTTAAATTATGCAATATGTAATTATAGGTTTACTTAAAGATTATAGGTTATACAAAAAGATTTTTAAAAAAAACTATAGTTGCCAAATTTTATCCAAATAAAATTTCCATTAATAGATAGTACTTGTGAATTAAATAAATTATTATGACATAACACTTGCTTAGCACTTTTTAGATTACACCGTTCCAAATTTGACAATCCATCTAGACATACAGATCCATTCTAATTCCCTGTCCTCCGCCTTTACTCCACTCTCCACCATATAATCTATCAACTAATTAATTTTTAATTGCGTGTTTAACTAATTAATTAATTTTCTCAAAAGCAAAATTAATCTACTTGTTCAAATCTAAAGGAGATTAAGTTAATTGATTTAATTGTAAGTAAAACATATGAAGCCAACTAGAAAATACAGACAAAATCACTAGCTTCCCACAACAAGAACAAAAATAAAAATCAAACCCAGAAATAAAAGACATGCTTCAACGGAAAATTAAACTGATCGTGGTTCAATTTGAAAAATCAAACCCAAATACTAACTGGTTGATTGATGATTCAGCTGCAATGTGTAAGCTCTTCAGTGGGTCCATAAATGGGTATTCTCGTGTGGCATGATGAAGCACATGTTGGCGACGACAATGACATCGAGTGATGGGGGGGTAATGGCGTCGGTGGTGACTCAGTGATGAAGAAACAAATATTAGATTTGTTTGAAGAGTCGTGTTTTGATGAAATAGAAAAGAGAGATTTTACAGGCTTTAATTATCTAATACTATACGGTATAAACCCAACTCCTACGCGGGTTTATTTTATGTGGGTTTCAGTGTATTAAAATAGTAAATTTATGTGGCATAATTCGAACTGATTTGACCACCAATCATGATATAACATAAATTTAATACTATATAGGGTACAATCTCAAGAGTGTGAGATGGTCCAATGGATGTGTGGTGAATATTTGTGACAAGTGGTTGGATATTATTGAGTTCCATGAGATAGGCTTTGAGAATTGATGTTACTGATGGGTTATGTATGAGAGAAAAAGGGTGAGGATATGTTTTCCATTCGTATGCCATGTCCTGTGTCCAATAGTCTTTTGTCTATGGATGTCGACAATGAACACCGAAGTGAAAAGATCTGCTTCTTGATCAGGGATTCTGTCTAACTGGTAGAAACTAGAGATGTTTTGCAATTGTTTGCGCCACCACGTAAGTGGTGAGAACCACTCAAGAAGTGTCCATAACAGAGTGGATGCTAATTCTGGAGTTGAAATATGTCGAAGGATTGGCCTGAGAGGAATAACAAGTTTTGTGGCATATAGAGTGGTAAGGCACCATATGTACCATAACTCATCTTCAGAGATGATTAGGTTGGTGAGAGTGAGACCTGTGAGGAATAGATTTTCTAAGCAAGGAGAGGGGAACCGTTCAGGTTTTGTGGTGTGGACATTGAAAAAATACTTATAAAGGAATTTCTTAGCAAAGTCTTAAATCTGATAGACCGAGCTTAAAGGGATATTCAGAGGGAATGATTTTTGGGTGAAAATTTTGAATGGAAGTTGGCGATTCATGGCTATTATTGCAATGGTTTGAATGGAAGAGATGAGAGAGGGTTTATTTATAGGAGGCCGTGTGAGAAAGTTAGGAATGAGGTTCTGTTCACCTTTAATGTGCTGGACTATAAAGTTATATTTTGCAAACCAATTTTTGAGAGTGAGAAGTTGCTTATCAGGTAGCAACTTATTTTTGAAATCAAAGATCTTTGAAAAAGAAGAGTTACCCATCTTGATAAGGAATTTGTGACTGATCAGATGGAATTCAAACTTTTTGACTCCATACTTTACTACCAAAATTTCTTTGTAGATCACGTGATAATTCTTTTCTGAGTTTGTTCACTTGCACGAGCACATAAATGGCCTGAGTCAGCAGTTCTTTCTAAGAGGATAACACTCCAATATTCATCACTGACATCTATTTGAAGGATACGCTGGCCATCTGTAGGAATTCTGAGTGGAGGAGGCAACTGGGCTATCATTTTTAACTGCTTTACGGCTTCTGTCCGTTCTGGACCCCATGTTTGGGACTACTTTTTAAGCATACGTGAAAGCTTGCTGATGTGGACTGCAACTTTTGGGATAAAGTCTCGAACATAATTAACAATTCCAAGGAACTGTTGTATCTGCTTTTTGTTGAGATTTATGCCTGGAAACTTTAATAATTCTTCTGCAATGTGTGGTCCAGGATGGTAATGACCATCTTGTAACACGATGCCAAGAAAGTCAATAGATTCCTTCCCTATGCTACTTTTCTTTTCAGAAAGCATGATGCCATATGTTTCTACGATGTGAAAGAAGTCTGAAAGGAGTTGTTTGTGATCCTCGTGGTTTTGTGAGAATAACAGCACATCATCGATGTCGATCAAAGCATGACGGAGGATATGAGAGAAATTCTTGACCATTGATTTTTGAAACAAGGATGGAGCAACTTTGAGGCTGAAAGGCATGACAATCCATTGTTAATGACCATCGGGGATGTAGAAGGCTGTCTTAGGCCGATCATTTGGTGAAATGCCAAGTTGCGAAAAACCAACTTTAAGATTGAACTTAGAGAAAATTCGAGCCTCTTGAAGATGAACAAACAATGACTGAATCTTTGGAAGGGGGAATTTATCATCTTTAAGAAATGAATTAAGTGGCTGGTAATCAATGACTAATCTCTTTTTCCCACGAACTAACTCAGATCTTTTCTCAACATAGAAGGCTTGACAAGTCCAATCTGAATCAGTTGGTTCAATAAGACCTTGTTGAAGCAATTGATAGCATTCTTGCTTTGCAAGTGAGAGATCAGCAGAAGTCATCCTCGAATGAGAAGCTTTTGTGGGATTTATATCTTCATTGAGTTTGAAGGGAAGATGAATGAAAAATTGTTCATTTTTCCAGAGTGGTAAGGGATGTTTAAATTGTGAATGATTCTCTGGACAGAATTGAAGAAGGTTTTGAGAAATGTGGTGGTATGGAGAGGGTGTATTTGATAATATATATAGACATAGAGTATCTGTGTATGGTAGAAACATCTGTTTGAATCTGATTCCCGAATGGGTGATGAAAAGCCAGTTGAAGGATGTCAAAACCTATAAGTAAGTCTTTATTTGGGAGATGGGAGGCAATGAGTTTTTTCCAAATGATGCAATTCGGAAAGAATTGAATACCAATAGGTTTTTTGGTAATCAATTTGGTTTCAAAGATTTCTTCGTTTACTGCTCTAAAAAACTTTGAATGATTTTCCCAATAACTTGAAGGGAGAACAAATGGATTAATCATGCTAGTTTATTCACCAGTATCAATAAAACCAATGACAGGAAGAGGTTTATGGAACTTAGAAGGAAGTATTGAAAGCTTGATTGAAGGACTGAAAGGTTTAGAAATTTGGTTGACATTTTGGACTATGGAAATGATTGAGATATCATCGGAGTCGGATGATTCTACAATGATGAAAGCAGTTTGTTCATTATGTTCTGACTGTTCTGAGAAATTGGATCCAACATCTTTATTTTCAGATAGCATTGAAGAATGCTGGAGATGTTGTATGAGTCGAACAACTTTTGCAGATTTGTGTACTCTATCTTGAATTATCACTCACAATCTTCTCTTCTTTCTTGAGTGTGATGTCAACCCAAATTTCTTATGCCATTGGTTCTACTTACTTGAGAAGCAGTACAAATTTTTGCAACGGCTGAAATTTGCACCTGCAGTAGCTATGCAGGTGAAAGAAAATGTTGATTCAAGGTGAGTGAGTTATGGTGGGAAGGTGGCATTTAAAATGGAAAAAAAAATTATATATACATAGGTATATTTATGAAGGAAGGGACAATAACATTAATTAGTTCAATAGTGAGTAAGTTATAAATGCAACAATAATTATACTGATAGAGTTGGTGAAAAAATATGAGTACATTTCATAAATACGTACATGAAACATTAAACAAAATAAATGAAACAAAGAATTTAACACATGCAACAACAAACATAAAATATGAGTACCTCAGTAACAGTGAACATACAACATCAAACATGAAATGTAGAACATCAAACATGAAACGTGGAATGTAAACATGAAACGGGGGCAAAAAAGAAAAATTTTGGGGTATTTGAAAAATTATTACATGAAACATTAAAAAACAAACATGAAACATCTTACTTAAAATATGCAACAACTAACATAAAATATGAGTACCTCGGTAACAGTGAACATACAACACCAAACATGAAACGTAGAACAGCAAACATGAAATGTGGAACGTAAACATGAAACGGGGGCAAAAAAAAAATTTTCGGGGTATTTGAAAAATTATTAAAACATTAAACAACAAATATGCAACAACTTCCTTAAAATATGCAAACGCGAACATAAAATATGACTACGTATGTAACAGTAACCTTACAACATCAAACATGAAATTTGAACAAAAAACATGAAACTTGAAACGTACAACAGAAATATGTAACTGAAACGGCTTACTTAAAATATGCAACTGCGAATATAAAATATGAGTACCTCGGTACCATTGAACATCAACATCAAATATGAAACGTAGAACATAAAATATAAAACTTGATTGTAAACATGAAACAAGGGCAAAAAAGAAAAATTTTGGGGTATTTAAAAAATTATTACATAAAATATTGAACAACAAATATGAAACACATTACTTAAAATTTACAACCGTGAATATAAAATATGACTAAATTTGTAACAGTAAACTTACAACATTAAACATAAAACGTAGAATAAAAATATGAAACTTGAACGTAAACATGAAATAGAGGCAAAAAAAGAAAAATTTTGGGGTGCTTACAAAATAATTATATTAAACATGGAACATAAAATATGAAACTTGAACATAAACATGAAATAGGGGCAAAAAAAAAAAAATTTTGGGTGCTTATAAATAATTATATGAAACATAGAATATAAAATATAAAACTTGAAACGTTAAATATGAGATATATTTCATAGAAAAAAATTAAATTTTTGTCTTTATATTAACACATATTTTATTTTATTTTTTAAAATATTTATAATAAAAAAATATTTTTTCAATTTTTACTTTACTTGTTATTTTTTACTTCTTCTTATTATTATTTTTTAAATTTTATTCATTTTATATATTTTTTATTTTAATTTATTTAAATAAAAATACATATTAATGGCAGCAACCGGCTGGAAAACCGGTTGCCGCCAGTACTGTATCATAGCCATCCCCAAAACTTAATATAAACTAATTTTTGTTTGATTGTAAAAATCATTATTAGTCGATGCCAGGAGCAATCTTATCAAATGTGAGCAATAGTGTCGTGTGATTAAAAAAAATTACTTAAAATATTAATAATTAAATTTAAATGATTTGGAGAGAAAAAAAGCCAACTCTAGCACTCTCCAATTCAATTGGAGTTTGGTCGAATCCAATGCAGAGTGCAGAGGTGTCCTTCCTGCCCTGCAGGGAGTGTTGGTTAATGGCTACGAATACGATCCATGCTCCATTTATTACAATGGTTTTACTGTTAGCTTGTATATCTCCTTTGGGCACTAAGCTGGCGAACCCAGAGGTACCTTATACTTGCTATGCATTCTGACGTTAGAATAAAATTATTTTTCATTTTATTTATTTTTTCCCTCTAAAGTTGCTTGGGTTGTATTATTTGTTCAAGGGCCGGCTTGGTTCATGCGTTAGGTGTTTATATCTTGTTATTTTTTTCTTGACTTTGACTGATTTTTTGTGTATACATGTATAATATATTCTTGTTCCTTTAACAATCACATTGCTTCTTTAAAAAAAATAATTACTAGATATTCAGTCAACCTCCAAAATCTCTTGTGCTATGCTTCTGGTTTTCTGTCAAACAATAGTATTTATTTTCAGTGGCTGTCCTTTGAACTCAAGATCAACCAACAATTTTTTTTTTAATAAGGTTTGTCAAAATTTGGTACTAAAGTCTAAATCTTGTTAACTTATTATTTATGGGGTTGACATTGTTTCTGTTTAAGTTAGGAGTTTACTTGTATGTAATCTAGTTGATATTTGAAATAGTAAGTTTCTTCAGTCCGTTCATACCAGGAAAGTCATTTACAATGCAGTTTCTTTCTTTCCAGCATTTTTTTTTTCTGTTGAACATCAATTCTATGTCGAATGTGCTTTATTACTTTATTTAAAGGTCAAGGTAGCAAGGTGTTTCTTTTTCCACTGATATTGGGCATGCTGAGGCCGGAGGTTCTTTGTAATCTTATTGACATGTTTTAGTCAAAACTGACATTAGTCAATATTGGAAATTTCTGGTAGATTATGTTTAGATGTTCTGAAGATTCTTGGTAATTAAGAAAATGAGAACGTTTCTTTTAGGAAACTTTGGTATGTCTCTAGCTAGAAGAAATATTTAAAAGATTTGAAGATTCAAAACTTTTAAAATCAATGTATGTTTTTGCAAGTGGAGGTTGGTTAGAATATTTTTGATCTCTTGTAATAGTGGAAGTAGGCATGTGCTTATAATCTACTGGTCGTGCACTTAGTCAGAATTTTCTTTCACATGCATTTGTTTGATGAAAGAACTGACTGACCCACATGTTCACGTAACAATTCCAATTAATGCTTTTCCTAGCCTAGATTTTGTTTCTTAATATGACTTTGTAGATTGAGGTTACTGTTAAGGTTACACTGGCATCAACAGGCCTTCCGGTTTAAAAATCAATAGATTGAGGTTACCCTTAAGGTTGCACTGAATATTGTTACAGCATCGCAATTGTGAGTGAAATTTATCTTTCTTCATTTTGAAAGTGATTCTGTCCACTGCTCGTGTTTGTGCATATCGTGTTCATGACCTAGCATAGCTTATAGAATGTCCAAATCCAGAGGTAACTGGTTACACGAGCTTTCTTGGTCAAAAGACAAGCAAATGTACCTTATGTTGAAATGTTTTTGATTGAGTGGATGCTTTTTGATTGAGCGGATGCTTTTCTTCCCTTTCCAAAGGACTTTTGGACTTTAGAGGATTTGTAGTAGTTTTAAACCGAGATTTAATCAATTTCCTTGCACTTCAGAAGTCAAGAGAGTATCACAGAAGGAAGCAATTAGGTGGACATGTGGAAAATACATTTGTCTTTTTTGTTAATTTACAATTAAAGGATGAAATGGATTCATTAGTCCAACTACAATAGTTGAGAAATGCATTGGCTCCGACATGTGGTGTGAACAGATCAAAACTCACATGTGTTTGCTTCCAAGAACTAACTACTGCAGAAAAATTTCGAGGATCACTTCCTTAACATCTAAAAAATCTAAGTTGAGAGTGACTTCTGTTTGAACTGTGGTAGGCGTCTATATATTTCTCGATGTTGCTGTGTAGTGTCCTTGCTACTACTCATCTCGCATTGAAAGAGTACCTGACATAAGTTTGTCTTTGGGAAAAAAAAATCATTACAAAAAATGAACAAATTATTAACATTTAATTCTCTGTCCTATAGAACTTCCTTGCAGCTTAGGATGGTCCAGCCCAGGTACTGCTATGATTTCAATGCTATGATCCATGCATTCTTACTTACTGATATAGGAAGATTTTAGGATTTTAATTGTTTTAGGACTTTTATATTTACTTTCCTTTGTTTCCTGCAAAAATGATTGTTATTATTCCACTAATTTCTTTTTGTTATTTGCTGCGCATTGTTACACAGTTTGACAGTCCGGAAGGAGGGGGTTGGTATGTGCATACATCATCCCTTGTTCAAGCCGTTTTTTTTTTAATATACTCCTTTCTCTCATTCTAGCTGCTTTATGCTTTAGCTACAATCTTTTTCTTCCATAACTTAATTGTGGAATGATAGGTCGTTGCACGAAGGTTCACCGAAACATCAATTTGGAGAAGCTGCGTAATGGCTATCTGTTTACAGAGGTGCTGTCTGTAAACCTACCATAACTTTTTTTTTCCTTTTTTAAGTTTGAATACAAATTTCACTCATGTTCATGATTTTTGATTTTCTCTTTTCCCTCCCTTATGCACAGCAGGATCCTCAAAGCTTTTTCTAATTCCTTAAGTTTTTCCTGTTAAATAGATGAGGAGTAGGCAATTGTGGTTTCTCCAGGTCTCACAATGAGTAGTTTGGTTGATTGAAACATGGTAATCTTCTCTGATCATATCAATTCATATAGCACTAGATCTTCTGCCTCCTTGGTTGAACCTCTGTTTGGTCTTTAATTAACTATTAATTCTGTTAGTTGGTTTATCTTATTATTCTGTTACCTCTGAACTGATGTCTTGGTTTATTATGCCTTTTCTTCACTAAACAATAATCGATGCTTGAATTAGATTGCTCGGCGTGAACTTCAACACCTTGAGAAGTATCCCAATGCAAAGGTCATAAGCCTTGGGATAGGTGATACTACACAGCCTATACCAGATAATATTTCTATGAGCATGGCTAATGTAAGTTTTGCATACTGAACTTTTTTTGTCTTGCTATCTTATCTGTCTGCTTATTTTAAGATCAATATTCAACTCAAAGCTCATTAAGATCCCAAATCAGCCTGAGATAAAGTCAGATGGGCATATATTTTGCAGTCAAGTTCTGATAAAATATTTTCTTACTTTAGAATGGACGATTTAATTGGATAGCTTGCCTAGTTTTATCCCCGTATTTTCTTTAACCTTTATGTCACCAAGTCACTATCATTGAGACAAAAGCTTTGAATGAGGTTATTCAAAGCCATATTGAGAATAAAGGGAAAATAGGTCTGGTAAAGAGTGCTAACATATAGATTATGTTTTATATTAGTTTGCTTAATTGAGAAGCTGGAGAATTACCTAGTGAAAGAAGACTATTATACACAGGCAGGTTTTCCAGGAATTATTCATCCCATATTGAGCGCCCCCAAAGGGGCAGCCCAGTTGATTAAGGGCTTGTGATCCGGTGCTTTTCTGTATCAAAGTCTCAGGTTTGATCCTTCTGGTGAGCTTAAAATTCCACCCTTTGTTGTCTCATTGGTCATAGGGTTAGAGCGCCTGACTGACACCCAGTTTAGGGCCTGGCATGTGCATACCCATCATCCAAGTTAGTGCAGGAGAGAGTCTGGGTTATCCCCCGAAAAAAAAAAAAAAAAAATCCATATTGAGCAAGTAATTTATATATGTAGTAAATCAACATGATAGAATATAATGGTCCCTGCCATTTTCCAATAAAGTTGATACCATCCTCCTTTAATTTCTAATTGTCATACATACAAGGATAGACAAACTTTGTGGGGGGTTGGGGGGAATCTTACTGGTCTACATGTAAAATGGAGAAAAAATAGTATAATAAAATACTCATACACAAGTTCACGCAAGAGTATAATGTAGAAAATCATGGAATGCAACGAAAATTCATATTTTTCTTTTCCTTTTTTTCTGTTGTACAATAGTTCTATTCCTTGGGTGGCAATGTAGGAGGGTATCCACTTTTGTGTTACAAGTGAAAATTATTGCTTGAATTTTGTTGAAAGATAATTGTTCACTAGTCTTTTGTTGTGCAGTGTGCTCATGCCCTTGCAACAGCCGAAGGTTACAGAGGATATGGAGCTGAACAAGGAAACAAGGTATCCAGAAAGCCTGTTTTGGCAGTTTCATGTTGTTTGTCAGTTCAGCAAGCATGTATCTAGCATTTATAGTACTGGACTTACTTCATTTCTTGAAATCATATTGATGCAAAATACAATTTTAATTATGGTTAGGATTTATTCTGTGTCAGAGCTTAGTAGAATTACTTTTCAGAGTTCAACTGGGGTTACTTAATTGTGTTGGTTTGGAATAATTTAATTCTGTTATTCAATTAGTTTTGGCTGACTGCTGTTTATGACAACTATTATAAGCAAACATTTTACATTATTTTCAAAAGAAGCTTGATTAGTGATAGTAGATTTTTTCTACAACTCTCACAAAATGGTAATTCAATCCCCTTCCTCTCTGTTCTTCTCACCTGTCTGGTTCTTTTCTACTCCTCATCCTGAATTTCTGCTCTTTATTCTTTCCTCACTTCGGCAGTCTTCCCTCCTATTGTACATCACGGACTCATCTTCATTAAAAGATTTCAAGTTTTGTGGATTTGCTGCAACAGTAGTCCCTTATATGCTATCCTGTTTGGTTTTAATTATGTTTGCCAGGCTGATGAATTCAGTTGGTAAGTCAACTCATTTAGTGTTTTCTGTTGTAATGGCTATATTACCATGACCTATAAAAGTTTCACTTTTTAATTTTAGACACTTGATGCTGCACATTTCTGCAGAAATAGATCAGCCTTTAGATATACTGATTTGCATGATAATTCAGTTTTGATTAAGTTTTGTTTCCTGATTCTCTTTATATGTATCATATTTCAACTGAGACAATGTTTTTATCCTGTATCAGATATATTCTGTGGTATTTTAATTTCTGGTTGTGAATAGCAGGAATTACGGAAAGCAATAGCAGAAACATACTATAAAGATGTACTAGTGAAAGAAAGTGAAGTTTTTGTATCAGATGGATCACAGTGTGATATTGCTCGCCTTCTGGTATTCAATTATTCCAAGTTTAATACATATTATGTATAATTTTATTTTTTCCAGTTGCAAATGGCTTTACAAAATCCGGCTTAACTTTTTCAAAAATTTTAGAAAAAAAATATTTCAGCTTAGTTTACTGCAAAAAGCTTGAATGTTGATTACTTTCCGTATATGCAGCTGGTTTTAGGTTCCAATGTAACAGTAGCTGCTCAAGATCCATCATTTCCAGTAATATTCTTCTCTTTGCTTTAGTCTTATATATGTGTGGGTATTTAACACGTACATACATTTATAATCTCTATTTATATACTTTTCATGTACTTTTCATGCTGGTAGCTAAGTAAAGGATGTCTAATATCCTAACAGCTTAGATTATTGAATTAGAGATGCCTGAACTTAACTTTTCAGAGACTTCTATCTTCTTTTCTTTAGTTCTTAATGCTTTATGCTTGCCTTTGATTTTGGTTATAGAGGAAGTAGAGATCTGTTGAAAACAATTCATTAAGCTCCAAAATCTTAGTAACCTACTTTCTGGCAAATAGTTGTTTGGTCCTAAAACCATAGGAATTTGGGCATTATTCATGAATCGAATGTTTAAAACCTTACTAATGATATAAACAACTAATATAGAGCAAGTAAGGATCGATTCCACGAAAACGATGCTAGTTTTATTTATTATCAACTCTAAAACAAGGACTTAAAATAATGATAATAATAATAATAATAAAAACTAAAAATATAAATTAATCTAACTAAAGAAAATGCCAACTATAAATATAAGGGGTTTTATGAATTTTTAACTAAATGGTAAGAAATAAAGAAACTAAAACTACGAAGATAATAATTTAATAGAAATGCTAATTAAAATGCTAATTAAAGGAAAAAAAAATAATAATAATGACAACTTTGGTCAAAAGATAATTCGCCACCACTAAACATGCACATAATCAATATATCAATTCTATCATCAATTTCCATTGAAACTATCAACCTTAGACAACAATAAGCTCTATTAATCTCTATCTTTCCTTAATATATTGTTAGGTCAAACAAGTTCTTCACCTAATCTCTAATCATTAAATAATTTAAACAAGATCTCTAAATTTAAGATAATGGAAGCATTAAGGAGAGAAAGATATTAGGTTGATCACAAGTTTGGATTATTTAGCCCAAGTTATGTTCTCCAATTGTAATCACTGATTCCAATTTGCTACTAATGATTAAAATATCATGACAATAACGGATCAAGTGTTTCAATCTAGCAATAAAATTATTCAAGTTCTATCTAATTGGTCACTAAAAGAAGACGAGTAAAATCATAAACATTAATTATAAAAGAACATAAACAATTTCAATTAAATAAATTGAATGATAGAAATTAAATATTAATTATATATCATGTTTAGGGTTTTAAATTCACCCTCAACCAAATAGAAAATCTAGTAAAACATAATTGAATTGGGAATAAAAGAGTTGACAAAACTAGTCATGGAGATTAATCGAAGCGGCCAGTTGTGGTTTCTCTATATTCGGCCGAATAGCTCTTACTCACTTGTCTTCCGCCAACTCCTGTTCCTATTTTCTCCATAAAAATTAAGATAAAAATTTAACATAATAAAATATAATTTAAAAAAATAACTAAATTAAGAACTAACTAAAATAATTAGAATATTTAAGACCAAAACAAGAAAAAGATGGAGCAATTAATAATAAAATATAGAGAAAATATACACTTATCATTGATTCTTGTAGCAAATAAAAGTATTTTTTGTTGCATAGGAAAGGCCAATGGAATCCTTTAAATGAGAGGTTTACATGTGGGACAAACTGAAACAAACTAGCATAAAATCTAGCATATTGATATTAGATTTACTGGAAGAGAATTAAGGGAGACCACAACACTTAGAGCTTGCGACTATGCTCTGAATGACTCAAACTCTTCACCATTTCTAGTTTTCACTATAAGCAAATTGATAAACAATTTTGCCCTTTTGGTTTCCTCAAACTACAGAAACAAATCAACAAACAATTTTCCTCTTTTAGTTTCCTAAAGGTACACTAGCTTTTAGATATCTTTACAGATCAAGAGAATCTCATAAATGAATGCCAGTTCTTTTAAATTCTCTCTCCCTCTCTCTGTTTCCTCGAAAGTGAATCTACTTCTACTTTCTTGGTTCTTTTAAACCTTGTAATATTCCAAGTGTGCAAACCCAAGATGATTTTGTCTTTGGAACAGAGTCCTGAAATATTTCTAGAACATACAGAAAGAAAAAGGAATCCCAGTTTTTCAGAGACATCTTAAATATATAAACGCAAATTTTCTCTTATTGTTTCCTCAAAGTAAACTAAACTTTTAAATGCCCTTACTGATAAGAAGAATGGCATAAATGAATACCAGTTATTTTAAATTACCTCTCTCTCTTTTCTCTTTTTTGTTTTATTTTATTTGCTTTATTCTTTTTCTCTCTCTGTCTTTTCTTTCCATAAGTGATTTTAGTTCTACTTTTTTGGTTGCGTAATTAAGAAACCTTGTAAGATTGGAACCCAATTCTGATATGCTTCTAGAACACAAAGAAGAAAAAGGGAATCCAATCTTTTGGAGACATCTTTGATATTTAAATGTGTTTCTTCATACATTTTCTTTCGTTCTATATCCCTTTTGACATGATTTTGGTAGATTTGTTTATTCTTTGGCAGAATATTAACTCACAATAAGGGCTAGATATGATCACCTAAACCGCACAGTTGTTTGTTTCACTGGTTTGTATTTATACCCTGGTCATGGCACTGAGGTTTTTGATGATGAAGATTTGCTTCTGACAGGCTTATATAGACTCGAGTGTTATAGTCGGTCAGGCTGGTGATTTTGAAGATGAAGTTGGGAAGTACTGTAATATTGAATATTTGGAATGCGGACCAGGAAATAATTTCTTTCCTGACTTAAAAGGCACTAGCAGAACAGACATAATCTTCTTTTGCTCTCCAAATAATCCGACTGGTCATGCAGCAACCCGAAACCAATTAGAGCAACTTGTGGAGTTTGCAAGGAACAATGGATCGATTATTATTTTTGACTCCGCATATGCAGCTTTTGTTACGGATGGTTGTCCAAGATCTATCTACGAAATTCCTGGTGCCAGAGAGGTAAATTCTATTGTATGCCATCTGGCTAAGTAGTTCCGCATTTTGACCACTGTGTTAGACGTTCATATCCATTATTGTGTTTGTCTTTGTGATATCAGAAGCTATCCATCTGCCATTTTATAAAGATAAACACATTGATCTCTTTCACCTTTGGGTGAGGTGAAATCTAGAAAACATGAACATGCACAATTATGATACCTTTAGTCCAGCTCAGCCACCCACCATAATTATCAAGTAGGTAACTTGCTTTTGGCTGGTTGTAATTTGAGACATGCCCTATTGAATATCATCTGCTTGGACGAGTCATCAATTGCATGCGCAGCATTGAATAGTATGCAGAAAAATGCTTTCTTCTCCGTTATAGCTTTAATAATTCTTATCCTTGAACTTTTATCATTCAGGTTGCAATCGAAATTTCATCTTTCTCCAAATTTTCTGGGTTTACGGGCGTGCGTCTTGGCTGGACAGTAGTTCCTGAAGAACTCTTATTTTCAAGTGGGTTCCCTGTCATAAATGACTTCAATCGCATTATGTGTACTTGCTTTAATGGAGCATCAAATATAGCACAGGCTGGTGGTTTAGCATGTCTTTCTTCCGAGGGTTTGGAGGTAAGTTTAAATATGGGAACACACTGCAAAATCAAATTAGTTTTAGCTGTTGTCTTTAACTTGTCATCACATTAGTGTTCGATATGTATATGCATGCACATATAATGCACTTATGTTTGTGTTCGTGTTTAGTGCTAGGCCTGCGACCAATCTGCATCATTTGTCCCTGCTGTCTACTTTAGCTTATCCTAGCTCATTTTTTTGAAGCCACAGTGCAGCTTCTCTGGTACTTGAGTGGTTATTATTTTTTTTCTCATTTTTTAAATTTGGAGGGCCAATTTGTAGTTTCTTCTGTTGAAGTTATAGGGTTATCCACAATATTACTACCTTCATCCACTACCTTCAGACTGTCAGTAGAAAATTGTTGACTGGAAATTTTCTGGATTTATTTCTATGGGTATTAATGGAAGAAGTGCAGAATAGATACTCTCTTCAGTTAGCTTCTTGAAGCAGGAAGCAATAATATATCTTTACAAACTTGTAATTTGCTTTTCTGTTGTCCTTGATGAAAAAATTCCTTGGAATGAAAGTGTCCTAGTAGTTACGGACAGCATCAAGTTTTTCTTCCTCAGGCTACTTCAATAATCTATAGAATTGTTTAAAGCAAGCAAAAGAATTACTTTAAATGATTGCCAAGCCATGATCGGAAAACATAAATAATTGGAATTCTAGAATTTTGACATGTGTTTGATTAAATCTAACCCTTGATAATTTTGTACTTGACTTATGACACGAAGGATGAATAGTGTATTCATTGTTTAAAATAATTTTGTACTTGACTTATGACAAGAAGGATGAATAGTGTATTCATTGTTTAAAATTTTCTCAGGCTGTGCGTTCGGTGGTTGACTACTACAAGGAGAACACAAAGATACTGATTGACACTCTTGCTTCCCTCAGTATAAAGGTCTATGGCGGAATAAATGCCCCCTACGTATGGGCACATTTTCCCGGTAGGAAATCTTGGGATGTATTTGCTGAGATTCTTGAGAAAACTCATATAACAACTGTTCCAGGTTCTGGATTTGGTCCAGGTGGTGAAGAATACATAAGAATTAGTGGTTTTGGGCATCGGGAAAGCATCTCGAGGCTGGAAGCCCTTTTCTGATAGTTGTAATAACCTTTATGGTTCCTTTGACATCTATCTTTATGTATTATGGAATAAAGCCAAGTGTCATGGCCTGATCAGGATCTTGAAGTACTGCAGTATGTTTGTGATGTAAGACAATGTAGCCAGTTACATGTGTTTGGATGTTGCTACCAGCCTGTTTCAGAACCTTTTATGCTGTTTGAGACCTATGAATCAGTTTTTTAAGTCATCATCGAGAAAGTATTACTTATTTTATTTTAAAACAGTGTTACTGATGCTTTCTACTGCTAAAATAATCCATCATGTTCTAAAGTTGAGTTGTTTGGAAGACCGAAGATCTGATGTAATTTTAGTCTTGCTGTTGCAGTTGTCTTCTCATTGCAGTAGCAAAATAAAAGTATAGCAGACTGACAGTTTACCATGATCTTACATTTTCAATTACAAATTTAGTGTTCTTCATAGAAAAAACAGGCTTCTTACAGCGTTCATTCCTTTATTTGGAATAGACTGTTATCTATTTTGGAGAAAAAAATAAATAAATAAGAAAAACATACTTAACTATTACATCAATGATGTCAGTCACTTCGGAGAACACTCACTTGGATATTCCCAACTTCCAGAACTAATCCTCTATTCTATACAAAATAAAATGAAAACTCGTCTGCCATAGATCATAAGTTAATTGCCAAATAAAAAGATTTGACCGCAGAAGCAATCAGAACAAACTATGATATCAAACAACTCTTCTATTATTAACTCCAGAGAAAGGGGAAAAGGAAAAAAAGAACATTGAAAGAGTGCAACCCAGTAGCATCAAAGATTAATTGTTTGACAGCTAACCAGCTCAGCAGATCCAGCATTCCTTATGGCAATCATCTTCCATGTATCTGTTTCTGATCCTGAAGCTGGTTCATTTATGCAGTCATGGAATGAAGATGATGAAGCAGATGGCATGGAAACAAAATGATTTTTCATGTCAGCCTGCAAGACTGCTATGTTGTGATTAGCATCATTGGTTATCACATGAAGCTTTCCAAGTAAATCAGCAAGTAGATATGGTGACTCTGAATCAGTAAAGTTTGGTAAGGGTACATCCCCAACCACAACTTTCCAAGTATCGTCATGATAATCATACACCTTGATCTTTGCACTATCAAGTGCACCAGAGGGATCTAGTGCATACAGCTCGCCTTCAACTGTGATGCTCAATTTTGTTCCAGCCTGTCTCACCGGCCAACCCTCACCCATCCCAACTGGCATTTCAGCCCATGAATTTACATCAGGATCATAAACCTCTCCTCCAACATCAACAAAAAAAGGCCAAAAGTATAAACTCTGAGGTACAAATAACCTTCCTCTATATGATGTCATTCCAGTGGCAATGGGCTTAAGTAAATCAGCCAAAAATGCCGTTGGTAGCACCTGAGCTTTTGAGAAAGGCATACTCGGTATCTCCGACCATAGACCTGTACGAGGATCAAAAACTTCAGCAGATTGAAGAGGGGTCAGTCCACCAGGACCTCTTGTAACCCCTCCAACAGCATAGAGCCTGTTGTTTAAGATGCCAATCTTAGAATAGGCTCTACCAACTGACATGGAACTCACTTCACTCCAAGCATTTCTCACAGGATCATACCGCCACACATTTCTCATGGCTAAGGCTCTAGAAAATCCCCCCAACACATAGAGGCAGCCATCAACTGCCCCAATGGAACAGCCACAAAAACCCATTCGATCCAAAGCATCCTTCTTCCCAAGCCAGCCCCTTATGAGATCAGCTATTTTAATAGTTGATCCCAATACATTCCACATCCGGATTGCCGCCGAACCTCTCCTCGATTCATCTTCAAAGATAATGGTAGGCATTGGTGGCAACCTTTGCCATCTTCCAGCCAAGGGATCCAAAGCATGCCAAGAAAGCTTGTCGTCTTCAACCTTCGTTAATATATAAAGCCATTCTTCAGTTGTTCCAAGTTCTTTTCTGAAACTGAAAAGCTCAGAACTTGTAATGGCAGCTTTCCAAGCCGTGGACACTAATTTTACATTCAAGTAGTAAATTCTAGGTAGTCGAGCAAGAATCTGAAGCGATATCTCATCAGGAAGACTTGGAATCAATCGTGGGCTTTCGTCAAAAAAGCTAGACAACAACCTCTGCCTCTTGCAATTTTCATATTGCAAAGCTTCAGAAGGTTTAGTTGCTCCAACCCTTGAAGAATTTCGGCTTAATATAGAACCCATCAAAATCCTTCAAAAAGCAACAAATATCAATCCAACTTTTTGTATTAATCTGTTTGAAGCCACTGCTTACGAAAAGGTATCAGTAAGTATCATATCAATCTCACAATTTAATACCAATGCATTGCATAGGTAGATAGCTACTAAACGAGTTATTTATCAAACAGTATCATACTCTCGTCTAATTTCAGAAAATCAAAATAACAACAGTGTGAAGATAAAGCTTAAGTTTCAGTTTTAGTTTCTTGGCAACCAAACAGAAATCCTAATGAAAAAATTCATCAATTCAAGAATAAAACCAGAGCAATTTAACATTAGCATCGAAAACAAAAATACCGAAAAAATTCTGACCACATAAGATGACAAAAATTGGAAACTTACGAGTGCAAATTGCAACTGGAGCTGAAAGGAAAACCCCAAAATGAAAAAAAAAAAAATGCAAACTGAAACTGATGCAAGAGACAAAGATACCAAAGATCATTCAATTCTCCCCAAAGTAATAATAACAATAACATTGTTTTTTTCTTTTTAATTTTATTTATTTATTTATTATTATTATTATTATTGTTATTATTATTAAAACTGCGTACGTTACCTTACCACATCAGCAAGCCCAGGTCAGGCTGCCACGGAATTCACGGAAACAATTTTAATTCCCTTATTTTATACCATTTTTCAATTTATGTAGTTTACTTGACAATATATTATAATAGATTCAGAAGACTTCAGCCAGACTATTGGAAAATTGAAAATTGAACATTTGCAGCCAGACTATAGGATATATCCCTAATTCAGATGCCCTTATGTTTTCATCAATTTCATGTAATAATAGAGTTTTTTATTTTATTTTCAAATATATCCCTAGTTGAATTATATTTTTTCCAATTGAAATTAATGACTTATTTTATAAAATGATTAAATTATATATTTATTGAATAGATTGAAAACATTAGGGGTCTAAAATGTTATTACTGCTTTAATTTTTTTAAAAAATTTTAATTGAAAAAAGTATGTCATTATCACTAGTATTAAAAGGACTAAAAAAACATATAGTAAAAATTATTAATAATTTCATAAATTTTTATATGAATTTTGAGATTTTATGTATTAGTTACATTAACTATAAGGATAAATTATAAAGTAATATTTGAGTATTTTGAGAAAATTTTGATAGAGAATCATTAGCATCTGATTTTTTAAAGAAAGTAAGAGTGCTTGGTAGAGAAATAACAACACTTAAATAAATTTTTCTGGATTGAGTTTAGTTTGTTATAGAAACTTTTGACTAATAATATTTTTATAATTTAAAAAGATGAATAGATTTTAGTTGTTTAATTTATTTAAACTTGGTAATTAAGTACTTTTCAAACATAAAAGTTCTACTTATAATTTTTAATTGATTATAAATGCATTTATTGATTTATTCTAGCTTGAAATTCTTAATTGATTTATTAATTCTTATATAATTACAAGTTATTATAGGTTGTAATGTCAGATTCCATTATTGAAAAATAGTGTTTTTATATTTGAATTATCTTTTGTTTTCTACTCTTTTTCTATAATTATTTTTATTTAGAGTGCATATTTATAGGGTTTTTCGTGCCCCCTTTATTTGATGTTCTTCTTTCTACTTATAAATGTTTATACTTGCTTCAAAATATAAAAATTTTAGTTTAGCCATGGGTAATATAAAGCCCTAAGACTGCCTTGGAGATGGGAGTGGGAATCTCATTCCTCATTCCAGAAATGAATGGGAACCATAGAAGTAAAAATTTCACTCTTCTTAAATGAGTAAATAAACACTGGAGACTCTAGTAAGTAAACAAAATCTAAATATTATTAGAGTATAATTTTTGAATAATTGATCGGTAAATCTATGGATTATATTACTACATGTGTTTGTATCTAGACTCTCAGTAGACTCATTATTGTAATTATTGGCTATTTGACATTTTTTATATTTATGGTTCGTCAGTTAGTTTATGAATTTCTTTAAAAAAGTTTTATGTATCTTTCATATTTTCTATTTTTTCTAATTTCCTATTCCTTAATTCCTAGGGATACTTTCTGTTTTTGTCGTCATGAATTTGTCGTAATCTCTTTACAACAAAGAATTTTCTCTAGGCTCATGGTATTAGAGAGTTGAAGAATTTGATGAGCTTTATGGTCAAAATGGCAATCAATTAATGGGTAATGAGAAGTCAGCTTATACAAGTGTTGTGCAAGGTAGATATTCTAAAATGTCATCTAAATGCTCTCCACAAACCTCATCAAACTCCAGTCCGAATGTGATTAAGGTTTAAGAAACTTGGCGTCGTATACAAGGCTATAAGACTCCAAAAGTGCATTGGGATGTGTTTAGATGATGGAATATCAATGGTATATACGAGCCGGTATTAGCTTTCTTAGTTCTGCCTATTGTGCGACAACGAAGGAAAGTAGCTAAATAAATTTATCAGGTTCGTTTGAGGAAGCCGGAACCTGCAAACTACAAATGGTTTTGCTTTCGAAATCTGAGTTGCCCCTGAAGTATTATTCCACAACTTGATGCAATGAGGAATACAATTGTCTTTCCATAATACTACACATGTGCCAACAAATTAACTACCTAAATAACTTGGACTCTAAATTATTCAACAGCTAGGAAGATTTATTCAAAGCACAAAAGAAACAAATAAAATAAATAAGTTGGAACAAAATATAGGACATGTAACAGTCAGCTTAGTGTTTGAGCTTGCTAACTAAGTTATTGGCTTTTGAGGAAAAAAGGAATAAATATGACATATCAATAGTTTTAAGGCATGTATAATGCTTCTCTTAAGGAATAGTTTGCTAATGGACTCTACTAAAATATTCCCTAAATACTGTTATTGTAAATCGAATGATGGTAGAGAGAGATGAAATAATAAAAAATGATTTACTTTCTCTTGTTGGTAATAAAGGGGAATTAATAACCTAGTTGTAGTGCTTCAATCAACACGATAACTCTTTACCTTTAATTTAGCTAACGGAAAACCGATTACAAATTAATTGATTCCTTGAGTAAAGATCATTGCATCAATTGATTTGTTCACTTCTTATGCATTTAATTCAAATTCATTGCACCATTTAATTAACCATAGTCCATTTGATTACAAACTCTCTTTATCCGTATCATTAATAATATTACAATCTATTTTCCAATATCTCACTAGGTTATAATATTATTATACAAAATACAATCACACTGATATTCTTATGTGATTGACATTAAAAAGTGTATATTTAATAAGGATAAAATTATCAATTTTTCACTTATTGTATCGATTAATGTGCTAATTAAGTAATTATTCTTAAATTATTTTAACATTTCCCAAAATATATTTTTATGTTAAATTAATTTGTAATATGTTAATTTTATATTGTATATATATTTCAAGAATAAAGAGGAGTTGTAACTAGAAGCGGGAACAAAAAAAAATTATTGCAGCAATTTGGTATACATAATTGAGGAGATGTTATTAATAAAAACTATGTATTTAAAAAAAAAAAAGAAAAAGAAAAAGGTTAAAGATGCCCATGATTTTGCCACCTGGCCATCACACTTCTCAATGTACATGTATGTTATAACAATAAAATAAAATAAATAAAGGAGGATGCATTCCTTGCCTATAAAAGGCAAGGAGATGCAGGCATGAGGGGAGCCGAGTGGGGAGAGAACAAGGGAGTGACATTGAGGGATTTCTTTCTTTTTTTTCTTTTCTTGTTTTCTTCTGTATCGTTTTTTTTGTAATATATTTCAGAAGTTTGTCAAATAAAAAAGAGTGTTTTGCTTTCTTTCAACATGAGTGGCTAATTTTACTAAGGTGAGGTGAAAGGTAAAGTTCAAGGTTTCAAATTATTAAATTAATTACTTTCTCAAGTGAGTTTTAAGCTTATTTTATTCTTTCCTAGTTGTTTTTATGTCATGTTAATTTGTAGATCTCCTTGGATCTATATGGTATTTTGACACATAATGTCGGCACATTAATATAGTTGTTGTATATTAGGTACTTGATTCCATATTTATCCACATACATCGTTAGTTAAAAATTAAATGACATAATAATTAACTGGTAAAAGTGAGGAAAAATATAAAATAAGAGAGTATTTAAACTATAATTTGAATATTGTGAGTGTATCCCGTAAACTTAGCATATTTTTAAATTGATTTTTAGTGATTTCTTTTCTTTCAATTAATTTTCTTTATTCAACAAATTGACTATTAAATTTTAAATTCTCCGTGGTTCGACCCCGAACTGACCGGGTTATGTTATAACTAAACACTCTTATACTTAGGAGTAATAACACTTTTGAGTCGTGGCATTATGCATACATGAAGGTATCTTTCGATTCAAACCTTCATTTACAAAAAGCATTTTAAAGTATTAATGAAGACATATGCAGCTATAGCTCCTTAATACAGTCTCTTTATTGCTGATACTAAATATACTTTACACACAATCAATATCTTATTTCCCTAAGATGTTTTCTTTATTTTAGCACTATTATATGGCTTTGTGTTCTATCTTGGTTTCATAAACATTGACAACAGAAAACCTTTAAACACTTGTTAGAAGCAGCACTACTTCTCTATTAATATAGATGAAGTTCCATAATATGTCTCTGCTACTTTGACACCTAAAATAAACTTGAACTTCATTAAGAGGTTTATAACTCATCCTCTTGGTTTTTTATTTTTTATTTTTAAGTTAAATGTAGTGTTCATACTACCAATTATCAGTAATTTATTATTACCCATTAAACTTAAACTAGTGATGTTCTAATACGAAGTTCGGTTTCTATTACTAGTTATTTTTATTTACTAAAACCACTTTATAGGAATAATCTTCATATAGCCATAAACAATAGGAGTTGAGGCATTTGGTTCTTCTACTTTTGTTGCCATTAACAGACCAGAAATATCAGCATTTTCAAGAATTTGCTGTGTGGATTGATCTTCAGATGACAAAGTCAAATGCTCAGTCAGACACAGTTTTATAAATAAGGATAAACTTCATATTATGATAAATTGTAATAGTTTTTATAGATCCCATTTTAAGAAACTTTCTTCCATATAATATTAATTATTTATATATTATTAAAAATATATGTTACATTACATTAACAGTTTAAGATGGAACAAAATATTGTTCCAATGTCCCTTGGGATATTGATTTATTCTTTTGAGTTGTTACCAAATTATTGTATAATATGTTATGTAACCAAATATTTTTCTAATATTTATAGAAATTACTTTGGGAGAAAAACATCAAAGAGAATGCAAACTTTTAGACTTTTAAGATGACTTTTTATATTGCCACCTACATAAACTTAATATAGTGCATACCTTACTAAGTCCAAAATAATTTTTGTAATCACACTTCTATTAATTTTTAATCTCCTCATATTAATAAAAATAATTGGTCCCAACATTATGATAATAAAAAGGCTTTACTATAAAAGGTATCAATCGCATTCCACTAAATGTAATCTGTATCAAATCTCTCAAGAGTCCTTTTGTCAACGGTTCTGCCAAGTTGTTACTTAGATTTCACATATATGATGTTAATAACACCATCATTTATTAATTGTTTAACATACTCATGTCTCAAGCTAATATATCTAGATGTTCATTGTACACTTTGCTATATGCTCGAGACAAAGTAGTTCACTATCACAATACAAAGAAATAGATGGCATTGGCTGTGGCACAACTCTATATTTAATAGCAAATTTCTCAGCCATTACTTCTTTGCCTGCTGTTGCTAGTGCCACAAACTCAAGTTTCATTATAAAATAAGAAATACATATTTGTTTCTTAGAAGCCCATTAAATGGATCCTCCTCCAATAGTAAAAATCCAAGAAGACATGGGTTTACTGTCACCAGCATTCGTAATCTAACTAGCATTTGAATATCCGTACCATTAGAAAATTAAAACAAAATAAGCCTAAATTATTAATTATCTTGAGATACCCAACAACTTTATTAATAGATGTCCAATGATCTACACTAGGATTAGTTGTATATCTTGAAAGATCTGCATACTTTGAATGTTATATCTGACCTAGTACGATGCATAGCATACGTCATACTATCGATTGCACTTGTATACTAAAGCCATGCAATTGATTTGCCAAAATTTTTCAAGTAATTTAATGCTTCAATCATATGGGTACTTGCTTCTTTACATACAAATGATTAAATTTCAGAATTATTTTCTCAATATAATGAGATTCATATGGTGCATAACCCCCACTATGTTTCTTCACTTAAGTCACTAGGATAGTATTAGCTTCACTTAAGGATAAATACTTTTTAGTCTCACATATTCATTTCAAGTTTGTTCAAAAAATTAGTAAATAATTAACATAGACAAATAATCACACTAAATTTATGTATGAATTTAGAACGAAGGCATTTATGAATATTCTTATGTTTAAATCCTTCCAACGCTATCATGGGATCAAATTTTTATACTATTTTTTGGTGCTTGTTTTAGAACAAATAATGACTTTATTAATTTACTTTCTTTTTATTTCTAGATAGAATAAATACTTTTGGTTGTTGCATATATATCTCATCATCAAGATCACCATTTAAACATGCAATTCTCGCTTGTATTTGATGTATAAATGAATGATAAATTGATGCTATTTTCATTATGATACGAACCCCGTCAAAAGCTGACGCGACCCTAACCAAATTAGTTCCCAAGATCGAATCTAAACCAGGAATGGAATGAAACCTCGATCCAATACTTATTGAAAGCACGAACCTTGGTATGTGAAGATGCCACAATCAGCTACGAATGGTCTGATTGATAAGTTACGATATTGAATGCTACGAAAATTCGATAAGTTCAAAGAGTTCGTAAAGAACCAAAGAGGATTAACTCTCTCACCAATTGCATATAAAAAAAAGCTTCCTTCGTTTATTTGATACGAGTACATTATATAAGGTTAGTTACAAGAATTTTTTAAAATAAATCCTAAACCAAAAATCAAATTAGAATATAAATCTTCCATAATATGAAAGAATCTAAACCAAATCAGAATCCTAATCGTAAATAGGAAAGAATTTAAACCAAATCAGAATCCTAATTGGCTTAAAATATAACAAAATGATTTGTTTCCCTAATAGCCTCCTTAAGAAACGGGAAAGTATCTGAAAAAGAAAATAATATATTTTCTTGCCATAATGTGCAAACCAACTCCCTATTTTATGGAAGTGAATATTTGGAAACTTCAAGAGCCTGAATCATGCATTTATCATGTGCGATTCCTTCAAAGGGCCTCCACAAATTTGATTGAGCCCAAGTTGCTTGAATCAATCCATTAAGCGCTTCTTTGAATTTCTTTGCTCGAGCTCTTGTAACAGGTCCGACGGGAATTTGAATAGAATCTGAATATCCCTCATCTCATGTGCTTGTGATAGTTTTATCCTTAATCTCATCATTCCCCTCCTCTTGAAGAGGATTTGTCCTCAAATCATCACCTACATCAAAAGGACTTAAATCAGAAATATTAAAAGTAGCACACTTACATTGTACTCACCAGGAAAATCCAGTTTGTATGCATTGTCATTGATCCATTCCAAAACTTGGAATGGGCCATCCCCTTGAGGTAATAACTTAGCTTTCCTTCGTTCCGAAAATCGTTCCTTGCGCAAGTGTAACCACACCCGATCGCCAGGTTCAAAGACTAGCTTATATCTTCCTTTGTTGGCTTGTTTAGCATATTGTTCAATTCTCCGCTCAATGTTGAACTTTGCCCTCTAGTGTATCTGTTTAACAATTTTAGCCTTTTTCTTGCCATCTAAGTTAACACGCTCATAAACAGGTAATGGAGTTTAAATCCAATGGGGTTAAAGAATTAAAACCATAAACAATTTCAAACGGTGAATGCTTAGTAGCAGAATGAACGGAATAATTATAAGCAAACTCAACATGAGGTAAACAATCTTCCCAACTTTTGATGTTCTTTTTAATGATAGCTCGCAACAGAGTAGATAGAGTTCTATTCACAACTTTTGCTTGACCATCAATTTGAGGGTAATAAGTAGTTGAAAACAACAACTTAGTTCCTAACTTAGCCCATAAGGTTTTCCAAAAGTAACTTAAAAACTCAGCATCCCTATAAGAAATAATTGTCCTGGGCATATCATGCAACCTTATAATCTCCCTAAAGAATAGGTTAGCAACATTAGAAGCATCATCCGTTTTGTGGCATGGAATAAAATGTGCCAACTTTGAAAATCTATCCACAACTAAAAAAATTGAGTCTTTCCCTTGTCTAGACCTAGGTAAACCTAGCACAAAATCCATCAAAACATCAGTCCAAGGTGCACTAGGTATTGGCAAAGGGGTGTATAAGCAATAACGTTGTACTTTCGAGGTAATAGCTTAGATTTCCTTTGTTCCGGAAATCGTTCCTTGCGCATGTATAACCACACCCAATCGCCAGGTTAAAAGACTAGCTTATGTCGCCCTTTGTTGGCTTGTTTAGCATATTGCTCAGTTCTCCGCTCAATGTTGAACTTCGCCCTCTTGTGTATCTGTTTAACAATTTCAGCCTTTTTCTTGCCATATAAGTTAACAGGCTCAGAAACAGGTAATGGAGTTAAATCTAATGGGGTTGAAGGACGAAAACCATAAACAATTTTAAACGGTGAATACTTAGTAGCAGAATGAACGGAATGATTATAAGCAAACTCAACATGAGGTAAACAATCTTCCCAAGTTTTAATGTTCTTTTTAATGATAGCTCGCAACAGAGTAGATAAAGTTCTATTCACAACTTCTGTTTGACCATCAGTTTGAGGGTGACAAGTAGTTGAAAACAACAACTTAGTTCCTAACTTAGCCCATAAGGTTTTCCAAAAGTAACTTAAAAACTTAGCATCCCTATCAGAAACAATTGTCCTGGGCATATCGGAGTTTTACTTACCTTGAAAATCCCTTTGTTTTCAAAACTTTGTTCTTCATTTCACCAAAATGGTATGATTAAATCTTTTATTCAATTTTGATCAATAGACTTCAGGAGCAGAGAGAATTTCTAACTCATGGCATCCTCATCATCTTCAACTTCAACTCCTTCTAATCCTATTACTCTTTCTTCAACCCTTTCTTTACCTAAATCTTGTACTTCTCACACTACCAATAAAATAGAAAATCTTGTTGAATACTCCTATATCCCTGAATCTGCCCAAATCAGTGAATCCTCCTACCCTCTTATCAGTCCTTACCAGTTGTACAAACGACCCAGTTCTTTTACCCGAAGCATCAGAACTCTCATATCCACTAAAAGGCCTCACCCGAAAGAATACATCCAGTCTTCTAGACTTGACCAGTGTTCACTCCAAGCAACCACTGCTGAGCAATATGTAACTCTGGAAATCCCTTCAGAGTTAATCTCAAACTGGAAACGAGAAGGCTATACTCATCTCCATCTGGGAGGAGTCAGATTAATCCTTACCCTTCATGGGAGAAAAGGATTACCGGTCACAGCCCGGATTGCTATGTTGGATACCCGGTTCAAGCAGTACCAAGATGCTGTTATAGGTACTGTCCTCACAACCCTCCATGCAGGAAGTGTTCTACTCACTTTCTATCCAAATTTCAACCTTTCTCTTCAAGATACCAACCTTCCAACAGCCTTGAAAGTCCAAGTCCAAATTCAAGGTGCAGAACAAATTTCTTCAGCCAAAATTGCTACTCTCCATCATCAATTGGTCTATAGGCTTCAAAATCATGCCTTAGATCTACCCACACCTGAACATCACTCTGACACCCTCATGGTGTTAGCAGAATCAGATCAGATCCCAACTATTATCCAGATCCCAAGACAAATTCCTCGACATGAGCTCATCCAGCTTATGCCTCTTGAATGGATCTCAAACTATGAGCAGTTCCATAATAATACAGCTCCTATTCAGACATCAGAAAGCATGTTTGAAAGACGACATGATGGAACAGTTCGTATGACTTTCAAACCACCTCCAAGTGCTCCACAAGAGCCTCCTCGGCTCTCTTTCACTTATTCCTCAATGATCACAAATTTCGATGACAGCTCAAGAAGATCTGCCAATCACAGGGTTCAATTCTGATGGTTATCCTGTATATCCAGCCAAACACAACGGACATTTCTTATGGGATGTCCCTGGATCAGGCATGTGCGACCCAAATTGTCCCTGTTGGGATGATTGGGAAGAGGACGATGATTACGACACCAAAAGGAAAAGAAAACCCAAAAAGAAAACTTTACCTGTCCCATGTAAACACTGTGAACCCAAACCACCAAAAGACCCTCCACCTCCACCGAGTCCACTACCCATTTACAAAAAAGAACTCAAGTGGATTGCAAAAAATTACAAATCTGAAGTTCCCTCATTTTCTCACAACTCCACACCAATCGTACAACCATTGGCTTGTATGATGTTTTCCTCCACCTCTTCAGACTATTCTTCATCTTTTCCTCCTATTGACACCCATACTGATTCACAACGTAATGTTGTGTCTAAACCTTTCATTCCTTCAGCTATTACCTCAACCGGTCATCTTGAACCTCCTAAACCTTTTGAATCAGTCCTCAACTGGCAAACCCAAAATGCCAGAGCACAAAACGATACCTTGTTGAATATCCATTCCAAGGTTGAAAAAATCAGGCCATTTAATCAAAGATTGAGACGAAAGTTGACTCAATTCATACTCAAATGGAGCAGATCCACGTAATCAAATCGTAATTGTTCAATTGGATTCAGAACTTCGAACCATGCTTGCTCAAAGATATTATGGCCTAGAGTTTGACCAAAAAGAAAGAGAGATCAGACGATTGCAAACTGAGCTTGCCCAGATTGAATCTGAAAAACAAAGACCTACCTTGTTTACCACATCCCCACCCATACCCACCATAAGTCCACCTTATCACCCATTTGCTTCTATGCTTTCTCCAATCAGATCTTATGATCCATCCAAGCTATTTGGCATGACCCATACTCTATTCAGAGACCACCCTATTCCACCAGCACCTAAACCCAAATCCAAGCCAAAACCCAAACCTCAGCCTCCTCCTCCAGTCAGAACCTACCAATCACCATTAACTATTCCAGAGCACCATTCTCCAACTCACACACCAACATCACCACAGCCACAGCCACCAACACAATCTAAAGATAAAACACCTATGCATCAATACAGTGCTCAGATAGCCAATCCATCTCCAGAAATTGATGAATCCACTTCTGATTCAAACCTAGCTGTTTCAGACCCCTCTACTGATACAGCATCCTCTTCACTCTCCACAACCAGTGACTCTGAAAAGTCTTATGCTGATATTACCCGAATCCTCATGGCTGACAATCAACCAGAGCAAGGCCAAACCTCTCGACCACCACCTGAACCATATTTTGACATTCCCTCAGATATTGAGGATGAACCTCCAGCTGAATCTTCTGCCACACCTCAACCCCCTCGCGGTCAAACCAGTGAAAAACCATCCAATGGTCCATGGTTTACATTTGATGATATTCCATCTCATAAATGGCGAGATAGACTTACTGAAATGTCTGCCTGGATTGATCTCCAAATGTTACGGTCAGGAGCAACTACTCATTCTGTTCTTAGGGAATTTGCTACTCGTTTTACGGGTGCCCTAAGAGATTGGTTTGATTCATTAGGCGATGCATAACCGCAATTTGTTCAATTACGAAGTCTCAATCGCTCTTGCAGTTATTCATGATCGATTTCTAGGCGATCCATTTAGTTTTAAGCGCACGCAGAGACTATCTCAATATGAAATCTTTGCTCTCTCAATGCTAAAGATCTTGAATTCCATTACAAAAGAATGTCTCTCTTGTTCTACAAGCTTAATGGATTCAATGAACCTACATTGAAGCATGTCTTTCTGGCTTCCCTACCAGATGAACTACAACCAGACATCCAAAGGCAGCTCAAAACTCACAATCTCAGTCTTGACACTATATCTCTTGGCAAAATCTTTCAGATTGCTAAGACATGCCTTGATAAACTTTGTGAGCAAAAACAGTTTTTCAAAGAATCATACAAGACAAAGAGCCATTCCAAAGTGCTTGCAAAAAGCCTTATCTCCAGATCAAGTGCAAAAAGAAAAAGGATTGTGATTGCAGTTCCAAAAAGAAAAGGCATTTCCGGAAATTCAACAATTCAGAATATTCTCCAAAGCCTCGCAAATCCAGAAAGCCTTACAGATTCTTCAGGAAAAAATCAAGTTCCTTCAGAGATCAGAAAAGGAGAAAATCAAGCAGATGTTTTATCTGCAAGAAAAAAGGTCACTATGCCAAGGATTGTCCCAACAAACGAGAAAAATCTATTCGGCTAGTTGAACACCTTCAGGCTACTACTGATTATTCTCCTGACAAAGAAGAGCTTGAATTCTATTTCTCTGAACAAGAAGAACCCACTGACGAAACAGTGTTCGCACTGGAAGACTCATCTAGTGATTCAGAAACTGATGAGCCTCAAAACATTTTCCATCAACAGTTGTTGTCTCTCGACACTTCTGTTCCCATTCCTTCCATTAAACTCCAAATCTTACCTTCAAAATTCCACAGGCCCATTCCAGCAATTGGTCTTTTAGATACTGGAGCCCAGAGAAGTATGTTAAATCCAGCCATTCTTCCCCCTGAAAATTTGGACCCATTACGAAGAACATTTCCGGGTTGCAAGTGGAAAATTCTTCACTACCAAATTGATTACCAAAAAACCCATTGGTATTCAACTTTTTCCTAATTGTGTCATTTGGACCAAAGTTATCGGATCCAATCTGCCTAATAAGGATATCTTGTTAGGTTTTGACATAATTCACCAGATCAAACACCTCCAAATCATTCCTACTGGAATCCGAGTCAAGTCCATGTTCAAACCCTTCACAGACGTTTTAAAGCTTTACAATTTGTCTGAAACACCCCCATCTTACCACGACATTTCAACCAAGCTTTTATAATATTGTCCAGAATCCCATTCTGAGTTCACCCATCCAAACCCACTTTGGAAAAATCAGTCTTTCTTCATTAAGTTGCCCTTTAAACTAAATGAAGACATTAACCCAACGAAAGCCACTCATCCAGGAATGAGTCCTTCTGACTTAATCCTAGCCCAAACAGAGTGTTCTCAATTGTTAGCCCAAGGTCTTATTGAACCTACCCATTCTCAATGGGCTTGCCAAGCCTTTTATGTTGAAAAACATTCTGAGATTGTCCGAGGAAAGAAACGCTTAGTCATTGACTACCAGCCATTAAACATGTTTTTACAAGATGATAAATTCCCATTGCCCAAAAGACAAAGCATGTTTACTTTTCTCAAAAATGCCCAGATCTTTTCAAAATTTGATTTAAAATCAGGATTTTGGCAATTAGGCATTGAACCTTCTGAACGGTACAAAACTGCTTTTTGTATTCCCAATGCTCATTTTCAATGGACAGTTTTGCCTTCGGTCTCAAAACAGCCCCTTCCATTTTTCAAAAATCCATGGTCAAAATCTTTGAACCCATCTTGCATCATGCATTGATTTACATTGACGATATTTTACTGTTTTCAGGAACACATGATGAACATCGCCAGTTGTTAAATCAATTCTTTGATATTATCCAAACTCATGGCATCATGCTGTCAGCAAAGAAAAGCACCATTGCAACGGATAATATTGAATTCCTTGGTATGATCATTAAAGACGGACACTACCAGCCAGGAAAGCACATTGCCCAAGAATTGCTTCACTTTCCAGATCAGCAACTTTCCAAAAAGCAAGTCCAACAATTTCTTGGTATTGTCAACTACATCAGAGATTTTATCCCACATGTCGACCATTACACTCATCACCTTTCGGCTTTATTGAAAAAGAAGCCTCCAGAGTGGAATTCAGACCACACAAGTGCTGTCACTACTCTAAAGCAACTTGCGCAAGATCTGCCACCACTAAAGTTGATCACAGATGGCAAACGCATATTGCAGACAGATGCTAGTGATGAATCATGGGGTGCCATCCTTCTTGAAGAAATCAATGGAAAAGAACACTTTATCGCTCACGCTAGTGGACAATTTTCTGACACACAGAAGCACTACCATAGCGTCTTCAAAGAAATCTTAGCGGTAAAAATGGCATCAAAAAATTTGAGTTTCATCTCATTGGACATCATTTTCTCATCCGAATGGACAGTTCAGCCTTTCCCAATATCCTCAATTTTAAAGGTAATACTGTTCCCGAAAAGATGTTACTTAGGTTAAAAGATTGGTTTTCCAAATATGATTTCTCTGTCCAGCATATAAAAGGATCTCAAAACCTCATCCCTGATATGCTATCCCGACTCTCAAAACCAGAACAGCCTCTAGCCCTTATTTCCACCAAATATCACTTCCCAATTATTCTCATGGCTACTTCACTCCCTTCTGAAGCTATCACCAAAAAGGCATTTCCCCTTGGCAAAACCTTCACCTCAGTTTTTGCCCTTCAAGAATTTGCAAAAAAGGCTATGTTTCGATTCTTCATGAAAGCTTACCTTTTAGCAGATTCATTTCCTTTCTCAACCTTCCATCCAGAAAACATGTTTCTTACTGGTTTAACACTTGATCCACCCACTGAAATTACCGAAGATGAGTTATGGTACATCTGGTGCCTAACTGTCTTATATGCTACTAAGTTGGTTTTACCAGTTCATTCAACCTTGTCCCATCTCCTTAATCCAGAAAAATCCACCTCTCTTATCTGGACTCTTCTCGAGTGGTTCTCCCCCATTCCCTGGTGGAGAAAGAAATTACAGCAATTAACTGAATTATACAATCTTGATCGAATGCCTGCATCTGAAGCCAAAATGTTCACATCTGTGTTCATTATTCATCGGCCATATTTCCAACATCCAGACACCAACCTTTTCTGGACCCAAGATCAGGTATATGAATATTTCACCACTCCTCATCCTGCCCTCATTAAAAATGAATTCCAGCCAAACCTCAACAATTACCTTTCCCAACTCAATCACCAGACTCCACCTCATAAAGATATTTTCCATACATCCCTTGGCCCTCAACATGACATGATTATGATTCCCACTCCATCAGCCATATCCAAACCAAAGTCCACCGGTATCATCATCAAAGAAGAAAAACCAGACTACACTGATTTCCTTTACCAAGACTCTCAAGACCCATGGGAAGAATTCCTTCCACTCAGCCAACACCTTCAACAGTTCCCACAACCATCCATACATGAACCAGGATCATCATCTCAACCTCCGCCTCAGAAAAAAGACAAAGCAACTCAGACATCACCTCAACAATTACCACCAGGCTACAGGAGAGATTGTCCTTATCCACCTTGCCGTGGTCCCCGTTGTAAGCATCCAAAGCTCTCCAAGACATTTTTCCCAAAAGATAATGATCGTGATCCAAATGAGCCAGATTGGTCATCTGAAGATGACTACATGAATCTCCGCTCTCCACAAAGTAGTTTGTCTTGTTGCAATAATTCAAGTAGTTTGTCTTGTTGTAATAATTATGTTCGCTTTATAGTTTTGTCTTGTTGTAATCATTAAAGTTTGCTTTTACTTTAAGCTTTTACTTTTGTAAAAGTTATGTCCAAGTCATGCTTTAAGTCTTTGTCGCTTGTAATAATTAAAGGTGTGTAATCAATATGTGTAATAAGTATGTCTTTTACTTTTCAAAAAGATAAGGGTCCTGTCCTATCTTTATCTTTTGGAATCCTTATATAAAGGATTTCTCGCTTCATTGTAAGATATACATCAGCTATCAAGCATTATCAATAAAACCTCTCGTGTTTTCTAAGCTATGACTTTCTAAACTCTTCTCTCTCTCTGCAAATGAAGTTCTAAAGAAAAGAAAAGAATAAAGATTTTATCTGTTCATTTTGAAATCTCAAGGAAGTATGCTCTGCACTTGCCTTTCAGCAAGGATCCTGTGCATCAGAAAACTTGATAAATTTTATCTGGTTTGGTACCCTGTTTTAGACTAAAAGGAAAGTCTGTTTTGGGTTGTAAAACCTTCAAAATTGTTTTAAGTATTTTGATGCTCATACAAGTATATCGGCTGGAAACCAGGACTTGCGGGCTACTGGCCCAAAGTACAGTTTTAACTGTTGTAGACCTGGTGTAAACAACGCCACGTACTAATATGGTATCAGAGCAACATTAGAAGCATCATCTGTTTTGTGGCATGGAATAAAATGTGCCATCTTTGAAAATCTATCCACAACCACAAAAATTGAGTCTTTCCCTTGTCTAGACCTAGGTAAACCTAGCACAAAATCCATTGAAACATCAGTCCAAGGTACACTAGGTATTGGCAAAGGGGTGTATAAGCCATAAGGTTGCACTTTCGATTTGGCTTGTTTATAATTAATGCATTTACCACAAAGTCCTTCAACATCTCGCGTCATATGTGGCCAATAAAAGTGTTCCTGTAATACTACTAGAGTCTTTACAACTCCAAAATGTCCCATTAACCCTCCTCCATGGTATTCTCTTACTAGCAAATCTCTCAAAGAACAGTTAGGCACACATAGTTTATTCTCCTGAAATAAATATCCATCATGCCTATGATATTTACCGACTGTGATCTTTTCACAAGCTTGATATTCAACACTAAAATCATGGTCATCAGCATACAATTCCTTAATATGTTCAAATCCAAGTAATTTAGCATTAAGTGTTGAGATTAAGACATACCTGCGGGAAAGCGCATCTGCAACAATGTTTTCCTTACCTTGATTGTAACGAATGATATATGGAAATGTCTCAATGAATTCTACCCATCGAGCATGTTTCTTATTCAGCTTGTGTTGGCCTTTAAGGTGTTTCAAAGACTCATGATCGGTGTGAATCACGAACTCCTTAGGCCATAGGTAGTGCTGCCACGTTTCTAATGCTCGAACCAATGCATACAACTCCTTATCGTAAGTAGGGGAGTTTAAGGCTGCCCTACTCAACTTTTCACTAAAGTAAGCAATTGGTCGTCCTTCCTGCATTAGGACTGCACCAATACCATTACCTGAAGCATTGCATTCAATTTCAAATGTTTTATTAAAGTTAGGCAAAGACAATAAAGGAGTATTGGTCAACTTTTGCTTGATTATTTGAAATGCCTTCTCTTGCGCTTCTCCCCATTTGAATCCAACATTTTTTTTTATTACTTCAGTAAGCGGTGTGGCTAATGTGCTAAAGTCTTTCACAAATCATCGATAGAAACTAGCAAGCCCATAAAAGCTTCTCACATTACTTACACTTGTGGGACTCGGCAACTCTTGGATTACACGTACCTTTTCCTCATCTACCGTGCACACTTCTTCAGATTAGCAAACAACTTTTCTTTTCTAAGCACATTTAAAACATATTTCAAATGTACTACATGATCATTAATGTTTTTGCTATAAATGAGAACAAACTTGCCAAATGTACTACATGATCATCAAAATAAACAACAACAAACTTGCCAATAAAAGCTCGCAAGACATGATTCATAAGTCTCATAAAAGTACTGGGGGCATTAGTTAGGCCAGAAGGCATGACTAACCATTCATACAAACCATATTTTGTTTTAAAGGCAGTTTTCCATTCATCTCCTTCTTTCATTCTAATCTAATGATATCCACTTTTCAAATCGATTTTGGAAAATACACTAGACCCATGTAATTCATCAAGCATGTCATCTAGTCTAGGAATGGGATGTCGATACTTTACCGTTATGTTATTGATGGCTCGACAATCAACACACATCCTCCACGTTCCATCCTTCTTAGGAACTAATAAAACGGAAACTACACATGGACTCATGCTTTCTCTCACGTACCCTTTTTCCATCAATTCATTAACTTGCCTTTGAAGTTCCTTGGTCTCCTCTGCATTGCTCCTATAGGTTGGTTTATTTGGAATGGTTGAACCGTGTACAAAATCAATCTGATGCTCAATACCTCGGATTGGAGATAAACCATGTGGTGTTTCCTCAGGAAAAATATCCTCATACTCTTGCAAAAGAAAAGTAATAGAACTAGGCAAAGTAAGGTCAAATTCGTTAGTGTTCAAAAATGCCTCTTTGTACAAAAGTACAATCATCGGCTGATGTGAAAACAATACTTTTTTTATCTCACTTGCTCTCGCATAGAAATTATTTTGTTTTCCATCTGATTTTCGCTCAATGGCCGTATTTTTCTTTGGTTTTTCTCTCATATTTTCCTCGGTCTCTTTTTGAATTTCACTTTCTTTTTCTCTCTTTTTCTTTTCCTCACTCTCTCTCTGTAGGCTCACTTGGTCTCCGTAAACCTGCTTTGGTGTCAATGGAACAAGAGTGATGTTGCGTTGATTAAATACAAATGAATATTTGTTGGTGAAGCCATCATGCTTCACACGTCTGTCGAATTGCCAAGGCCACCCAACTAACAAGTGTCCAGCCTGCATTGGCACATCACAAAGCACCTTATCTTTATACTTGCCAATTCGAAAAATCACTAGTATCTGCTTGTTCACTTTCACCTCACCACTGTCATTTAACCATTGTCCGAAAAATCACTAGTCTTATCCTTAATCTTATCAGTAGGGAAACAATGACCAACTTCCATGCTTCTGATCGATGCATTGATTGGCCGGTGGGATGGCCAGAATTGCGAGATTCGACCGGGTCACGTTCGCCAGTCGGGTTGGTCAAACCCGGTCAACTTCGCTCTCTCTCTCCCCTTCTTAATTTATAGAATCGACTCCCTTTTTTTTTAAAGCTTAATACAAATTAAGCTGATACCAGACCCGTGATGAAAATAACATTCGACTACAAGACCCTTATATCGCGTTTGATTTGTCTCAATTTATGTCGTGACAAATTTAAATTTATTCAAAACTCGATCCATTTAACTCGATCTAAATTCATTAATTCATGATAAGAAATTGAACCGTGTCAAGTTTACCCGTAATAATTTGTAACCAATGGAAAAATTAAGGTGTATATGTTATAGTTCAGGGGCAAAAGAAAATGAAAGAGAAAACAGTTTAGTGTGCTCTTATCGCATGATAACGGTGAGCTGCCGTTATTAAGAGATTAGCGAGCCGATATCGTTCTAGAATGTATCCCAAAAATTTTATAAAACTAGTGAACCATTAGGGAGAATTTGGCGATCCATTATCTTCTTGAATGTTTCCCTAGTTTTTGTCCCAAAAATGGTTAACCGTTTATTGAATAAACAGCAATCCGTTTTCTTTAACTAATGATTTCGCACATCTACTTTAGTTTTTGCCCAACAATTAATACATTCCAAGATCGTTTCATTGATCCAAAATGTTTTAAGGGCCAGTTTAATACATGATTCATGAACTCACATGTTTTCAGACATGCTCAAGCAAAAAAAAAAAAAAAAAAGAATCAATTTGAATAGACTCAATAACATGATTACAATATTAATGCGAATATTTCATCATCCCAAGTTCATGCCGAATTTTTGAAAATTGTTCTTCGCAAAGAGGTTTTGTAAAAATATTGGCAAGTTGTTTTTCCATAGAAATAAACTGATACGAATCCCACAATGAAATTTTGAAACCCACACTTAAATTGAAGTTTCAACTTCCAAAGAAAGTTCTAAATAGATTTAACACAAACAAAAACCTTGACCCAATGCTTAAGAAAACATGAACCAAAGGTATAGAGAATGATATTGACGCCACACTCAAGAAATAGATGAGAAGG
Source organism: Atalantia buxifolia (assembly GCA_030444775.1). Taxonomy (NCBI): domain Eukaryota; kingdom Viridiplantae; phylum Streptophyta; class Magnoliopsida; order Sapindales; family Rutaceae; genus Atalantia; species Atalantia buxifolia. The sequence continues at coordinate 11,596,791 of CM059833.1, forward strand.
TGAGTGATAAGTCTAAATTTGGAACACCACAAGAATGTTAATTCTTGATAAGTTCACTAGTTCTCAAAAGAACCAAAGAAAGAATAATCTTTCAAATTCAAATAACATTAATCTCTAATCCCTTACATAGCAAGGTTGCTAAGTTTAAATACACCAATAGAAACCCAAGATCCTAAAAATACAAACGAAAACATTGGAACAACCCTCCAAGTATAGGTTTGTCAAAGGATGCTTCAAAAAGTCTTCACCAACCAACCATAATTAATGCTATCATTGACAAACTTAATGCTAACCTACCATAATTCATGCTATCATTGAAAAACTTATTGTTAGCCCACCATCATTGATGGTAGACTTACCTTACACATTGACAAACTTGAAACAAAAACAAACAAATGAAGTTGAAAACAAAGGAGTCGTTGAAAATCTCAAGTCTGAACAAGTTGTAATGAATTGGTCATAACTCCTTCTAGAGAACTTCAAATCCTACTCTGTAAAATACATTGGAAAGTTAATTTAATTATCTTTCCAACGGTGTATAGCTTGCATATTACTTCCGGCTCAATCAATACCAGTTTTATTCCGAAGTTGCCCTTGCTGCATTTGATCCAAGTTGTGTATTTGGCTGCCCAATAGCTTGAATAATGGCCACAATGCCTTGTCTTCTCTCCAAGCCCAATTCATGATGTCTTGCGTCTTGAATTGTATTTTCAATCATATTTTCTCAATTAATCCATTTAAAGTACCTTGCATCTTTTTAGCTCTAGCTCTTGTAATTGGGCCTCCATGAATGTTCAAAGGATCACTTGAATCTTTAATGGTATTTTCTTGATGGTTCTCATCATTCCCCCTCTCCTCAACAGGATTCGTCCTCGAATCGTCACCTACATCAAAAGGAGATAGGTTAGAAACATTGAAAGTAGCACTCACATTATACTCACCAGGAAGATCCAATTTGTAGGCATTGTCATTGATCTGTGCAACCACTTGAAATAGACCATCTCCCCTTAGAAGCAACTTGGAACGCCTTTGTGCTGGAAACCTCTTCTTTCTCATATGCACCCAAACCCAATCTCCAGGCTGAAAAACCACTTGCTCACGTCCTTTGTTGGCTTGAGTAGCATATTGTTCAGTTCTCTTTTTTATATGTTTTCGCGTTCTCTCATGCAATTGCTTGACAAATTCAGCTTTCTTTTTACCATCCATACTAGCACGTTCGTCAATAGGTAAAGGCAATAAATCCAAATGAGTTAATGGATTAAAACCATATACAACCTCAAATGGTGAAAATTTAGTAGCTGAATGGACAGTTCTATTGTAAGCAAATTCAACATGTGGCAAACATTCTTCCCACATTTTCAAGTTCTTTTGAATAATGGCACGCAACAAAGTAGACAAAGTTCTATTTACAACCTCAGTTTGTCCATTAGTTTGTGGATGACAAGCAGTAGAAAACAAAAGGTTAGTACCCAACTTACCCCACAAAGTTTTCCAAAAGTGGCTCAAGAACTTAGCATCTCGATCTGAAACTATACTCCTTGGCACTCCATGCAATCTGACTATTTCCTTGAAAAACAAATTAGCTATGTTTGTTGCATCATCCGTTTTGTGACATGGAATGAAATGTGCCATCTTTGAAAACCTATCAACAACAACAAACACAGAATCCTTTCCCCTTTTTGACCTAGGTAAACCCAAAACAAAGTCCATAGAAATATCAACCCAAGGTTCGCTAGGTATGGGCAGAGGGTTATACAATTCATGGGGTAAAACTTTAGACTTAGCATGTTTACAAGTGATACACTTCTCATATATTCTTTCAACATCACGTTTCATATGTGGCCAAAAAAAGTGTTCTTTTAAAACATCTAAAGTCTTTGCAATGCCAAAATGTCCCATTAAACCTCCCCCATGGGCTTCACGCACAAGCAATTCACCCAAAGAACTATGAGGCACACAATTTATTCTCTCTAAATAAGAACCCATCATGCCCATAGAACTTTCCAAATGCAACTTTCTCACAAGCATTAAACACATTAGTAAAATCAGGATCATTAACATATAACTCTTTAATATACTCAAATCCAAACAACTTTGCATTTAATGTAGAGACAAGTGCATACCTTCTAGATACTGCATCAGCCACCACATTCTCCTTACCTTGTTTGTATTTGATCACATAAGGAAATGGCTCAATAAATTCAACCCATTTGGCATGTCTCCTATGCAACTTACCTTGCCCTTTCAAATGCTTCAAGGACTCATGATCAGTGTGTATAACAAACTCTTTAGGTAGAAGATAATGTTGCCAAGTTTCCAATGCTCTCACCAATGCATACATGTCCTTGTCATAGGTAGGATAGTTTAGGGCTGCCCCACGCAATTTCTCATTAAAATAGGCAATTGGATGCCCTTCTTACATCAAAACAGCTCCAATACCTATACCTGAAGCATCACACTCAATTTCAAAAGTTTTAGCAAAATCAGGTAAAGTAAGTAATAGTGCGAAACTAATTTCTCCTTGATTAGATTAATTACCCTTTCTTGTTCACTACCCCACTTAAATCCCACATGTTTCTTCACAATTTCAGTTAATGGTGTAGCAAGGGTGCTAAAATCTTTCACAAATCTTCTATAAAAACTAGCCAAACCATGAAAACTTCTTACCTCACTTACTCTTTTAGGTGTAGGCCACTCCTTGATAGCCTTTACCTTCTCTTCATCAACCTCAATTCCTTTAGCACTCACAACATAACCAAGAAAAACAATTTGATTTGTACAAAAGGAACACGTCTTCAAATTAGCATACAATTTTTCCTTCCTTAAAATAGTTAATACACTTTGCAAATGTTCAATGTGTTCTTCTACGCTTTTACTATAGATCAAAATATCATCAAAATAGACAACTACAAACTTACCAATAAAAGCATGCAAAACATGGTTCATTAACCTCATAAAAGTGCAAGGTGCATTAGATAACCCAAATGGAATCACTAACCACTCATATAAACCATATTTTGTTTTAAAGACAGTTTTCCATTCATCTCCCTCTCTAATCCTAATTTGATGATATCCACTTTTAAGATAAATTTTACTAAACACACAAGAACCATGCAATTCATCAAGCTTGTCATCAAGTCTAGGAATAGGATGTCGATACTTTACAGTGATTTTATTAATTGCACGACAGTCAACGCACATCCTCCACGTTCCATCCTTTTTGGGCACTAGTAGAACCGGTACCGCACAAGGACTCATGCTCTCCCTCACATATCCCTTTGCCAAGATGTCTTTAACCTGCCTTTGAAGCTCCTTTGTCTCCTCGGGGTTGCTTCAATATGCGGGTCTATTAGGAATGGTAGCTTCAGATTTTGCCAAGAGATATAGTGTCAAGACTGAGATTGTGAGTTTTGAGCTGCCTTTGGATGTCGGGTTGTAGTTCATCTGGTAGGGAAGCCAGAAAGACATGCTTCAATGTAGGTTCATTGAATCCATTAAGCTTGTAGAACAAGAGAGACATTCTTTTGTAATGGAATTCAAGATCTTTAGCATTGAGAGAGCAGCATTTCATATTGAGATAGTCTCTGCGTGCAGCTTCAAAAACTGCAGCTGGATCGCCTAGAAACTGATCATGAATAACTGCAAGAGCAGTTGAGACTTCTGGTAATTGAACAAATTGCAGTTGCCTGTACTGGCCTAATGAATCAAACCAATCTCTTAGGGCACCCGTAAAACGAGTAGCAAATTCCCTAAGAACAGAATGAGTAGTGGCTCCTGACCGTAACATTTGGAGATCAATCCAGGCAGACATTTCAGTAAGTCTGTCTCGCCATTTATGAGATGGAATATCATCAAATGTAAACCATGGACCATTGGATGGTTTTTCACTGGTTTGACCTTGGGGTTGAGTTGTGGCGAGAAGATTTTGGAGGTTCATCCTCAATATCTGAGGGAATGTCAAAATATGGTTCAGGTGGTCGAGAGGGTTGACCTTGTTCGGGTGGATTGTCAGCCATGAGGATTCTGGTAATATCAGCATAAGACTTTTCAAAATCACTGGTTGTGGATAGTGAAGAGGATGCTGTATCAGTAGAGGGTTCAGAAATAGCTAGGTTTGAATCAGAAGTGGATTCATCAATTTCTGGAGATGGATTGGCTATCTGAGCACTGTATTGATGCATAGGTGTTTTATCTTTAGACTGTGTTGGTGGCTGTGGCTGTGGTGATGTTGGTGTGTGAGTTGGAGAATGGTGCTCTGGAATAGTTAATGAGGATTTGTAGGTTCTGACTGGAGGAGGAGGCTGAGGTTTGGGTTTTGGTTTTGATTTGGGTTTAGGTGCTGGTGGAATAGGGTGGTCTCTGAAGAGAGTATGGGCCATGCCAAATAATTTGGATGGATCATAAGATCTGATTGGAGAAAGCATAGAAGCAAATGGGTGGTAAGGTGGACTTATGGTGGGTATGGGTGGTGATGTGGTAAACAAGGTAGGTCTTTGTTTTTCAGATTCAATCTGGGCAAGCTCAGTTTGTAAGCGTCTGATCTCCCTTTCTTTTTGGTCAAAGTCGGGGCCATTGTATCGTTGAGCAAGCATGGTTCGGAGCTCTGAATCCAATTGAACAATTCTGGATTTAAGATTCTGGTGGATCTGCTCCATTTGAGCTGTAATTGAGTCAACTTTCGTCTCAATCTGTTCAGTTCGGAAATTGATTTTTTCAACCTTGGAATGGATATGCAACAAGGTATCATTTTGTGCTCTGGCATTTTGGGTTTGCCAATTGAGGACTGATTCAAAAGGTTTTGGAGGTTCAAGATGACCGGTTGAGGTAATAGCTGAAGGAATGAAAGGTTTAGACACAACATTGCGTTGTGAATCAGTATGAGTGTCAAGAGGAGGAAAAGATGAAGAATAGTCAGAGGAGGTAGAAGAGAACATCATACAAGCCAATGGTTGGACGATTGGTGTATGAGTAGGAAGTGGGGATGGAATCTCAGTTTTGCAATGTTTTGCAATCCATTTGAGTTCGTTTTTGTAAATGGGTAGTGGACTTGGTGGAGGTGGAGGTGGTTTGGGTTCACAGTGTTTACATGGGACAGGTAAGGTTTTCTTTTTGGGTTTTCTTTTCCTTTTGGTGTCGTAATCATCGTCCTCTTCCCAATCATCCCAACAGGGACAATTTGGGTCGCACATTCCTGAGCCAGGGACATCCCATAAGAAATGTCCGTTGTGTTTGGCTGGATAGACAGGGTAACCATCAGAATTGAACCCTGTGATTGGCAGATCTTCTTGAGCTGTGTGAACAGCTGTGATCATTGAGGAATAAGTGAAAGAGAGCCGAGGAGGCTCTTGTGGAGCACTGGGAGGTGGCTTGAAAGTCATACGAACGGTCCCATCTTGTCTTCTTTCAAACATGCTTTCTGATGTCTGAATAGGAGCTGTATTATTGTGGAACTGCTCATAGTTTGAGATCCATTCAAGAGGAATAAGCTGGATGAGCTCATGTCGAGGAATTTGTCTTGGGATCTGGATGATAGTTGGGATCTGATCTGATTCTGCTAACACCATGAGGGTGTCAGAGTGATGTTCAGGTGTGGGCAGATCTAAGGCATGATTTTGGAGCCTATAAACCAACTGATGATGGAGAGTGGCAATTTTGGCTGAAGAAATTTGTTCTGCACCTTGAATTTGGACTTGTACTTTCAAGGCTGTTGGAAGGTTGGTATCTTGAAGAGAAAGGTTGAAATTTGGATAGAAAGTGAGTAGAACACTTCCTGCATGGAGAGTTGTGAGGACAGTACCTATAACAGCATCTTGGTACTGCTTGAACCGGGTATCTAGCATAGCAATTCGGGCTGTGACCGGTAATCCTTTTCTCCCATGAAGGGTAAGGATTAATCTGACTCCTCCCAAATGGAGATGAGTATAACCTTCTCGTTTCCAATTTGAGATTAACTCTGAAGGGATTTCTAGGGTTACATATTGCTCAGCAGTAGTTGCTTGGAGTGAACACTGGTCAAGTCTAGAAGACTGGATGTAGTCTTTTGGGTGAGGTCTTTTAGTGGATATGAGAGTTCTGATGCTTCGGGTAAAAGAACTGGGTCGTTTGTACAACTGGTAAGGACTGATAAGAGGGTAGGAGGATTCACTTATTTGGGCAGATTCAGGGATATAGGAGTATTCAACAAGATTTTCTATTTTATTGGTAGTGTGAGAAGTACAAGATTTAGGTAAAGAAAGGGTTGAAGAAAGAGTAATAGGAGTCGAAGGAGTTGAAGATGAAGATGATGCCTTGATAAACTTTGTGAGCAAAAACAGTTTTTCAAAGAACTGTTACAAGACAAAGAACCATTTCGAAGTGCTTGCAAAAAGCCTTATCTCCAGATCAAGTGCAAAAAGAAAAAGGATTGTGATTGCAGTTCCAAAAAGAAAAGGCATTTCCGGAAATTCAACAATTCAGAATATTCTTCAAAGCCTCGCAAATCCAGAAAGCCTTACAGATTCTTCAGGAAAAAATCAAGTTCATTCAGAGATCAGAAACGAAGAAAATCAAGCAGATGTTTTATCTGCAAGAAAAAAAGTCACTATGCCAAAGATTGTCCCAACAAACGAGAAAAAGCTATTCGGCTAGTTGAACACCTTCAGGCCACTACTGATTATTCTCCTGAAAAGGAAGAGCTTGAATTCTATTTCTCTGAACAAGAAGAACCCACTGATGAAACAGTGTTCGCACTGGAAGACTCATCTAGTGATTCCGAAAATGATGAGCCCCAAAGCATTTTCCATCAACAGTTGTTGTCTCTCGACACTTCTGTTCCCATTCCTTCCATTAAACTCCAAATCTTGCCTTCAAAATTCCACAGGCCCATTCCAGCAATTGGTCTTTTAGATACTGGAGCCCAGAGAAGTATGTTAAATCCGGCCATTCTTCCCCCTGAAAGCTGGACCCATTACGAAGAACATTTCCGGGTTGCAAGTGGAAAATTCTTCACTACCAAATTGATTACCAAAAAACCCATTGGTATTCAACTTTTTCCTAATTGTGTCATTTGGACCAAAGTAATCGGTTCAAATCTGCCTAATAAGGATATCTTGTTAGGTTTTGACATCATTCACCAGATCAAACACCTCCAGATCATTCCCAATGGCATTCGAGTCAAATCCATGTTCAAACCTTTCACAGACATCTTGAAACTTTACAATTTGTCTGAAACACCCCCATCTTACCACGACATTTCAACCAAGCTTTTACAATATTGTCGTAATCCCATTCTGAGTTCACCCATCCAAACCCACTTTGGAAAAATCAGTCTTTCTTCATTAAGTTGCCCTTCAAACTAAATGAAGATATCAACCCAACAAAAGCCACTCATCCAGGAATGAGTCCTTCTGACTTAGTCCTAGCCCAAACAGAGTGTTCTCAATTGTTAGCCCAAGGTCTTATTGAACCTACCCATTCTCAATGGGCTTGCCAAGCCTTTTATGTTGAGAAACATTCTGAGATTGTCCGAGGAAAGAAACGCTTAGTCATTGACTACCAGCCATTAAACATGTTTTTACAAGATGATAAATTCCCATTGCCCAAAAGACAAAGCATGTTTACTTTTCTCAAAAATGCCCAGATCTTTTCAAAATTTGATTTAAAATCAGGTTTTTGGCAATTAGGCATTGAACCTTCTGAATGGTACAAAACTGCTTTTTGTATTCCCAATGCTCATTTCCAATGGACAGTTTTACCCTTCGGTCTCAAAACAGCCCCTTCCATTTTTCAAAAATCCATGGTCAAAATCTTTGAACCCATCTTGCATCATGCATTGATTTACATTGACGATATTTTACTGTTTTCAGGAACACATGATGAACATCGCCAGTTGTTAAATCAATTCTTTGATATTATCCAAACTCATGGCATTATGCTGTCAGCAAAGAAAAACACCATTGCAACGGATAATATTGAATTCCTTGGTATGATCATTAAAGACGGACACTACCAACCAGGAAAGCACATTGCCCAAGAATTGCTTCACTTTCCAGATCAGCAACTTTCCAAAAAGCAAGTCCAACAATTTCTTGGCATTATTAACTACATTAGAGACTTTATCCCACATGTCGACCATTATACTCATCACCTTTCGGCTTTATTGAAAAAGAAGCCACCAGAGTGGAATTTCGACCACACAAGTGCTGTCATTACTCTAAAGCAACTTGCACAAGATCTGCCACCATTAATGTTGATTACAGATGGCAAACGCATATTGCAGACAGATGCTAGTGATGAATCATGGGGTGCCATCCTTCTTGAAGAAATCAATGGAAAAGAACACTTTATCGCTCACGCTAGTGGACAATTTTCTGACACACAGAAGCATTACCATAGCGTCTTCAAAGAAATCTTAGCGGTAAAGAATGGCATCAAGAAATTTGAGTTTCATCTCATTGGACATCATGTTCTCATCCGAATGGACAGTTCAGCCTTTCCCAATATCCTCAATTTTAAAGGTAATACTGTTCCCGAAAAGATGTTACTCAGGTTAAAAGATTGGTTTTCCAAATATGATTTCTCTCATCCAAAGATATAAAAGCATCCCAAAACCTCATCCCTGATATGCTATCCCGACTCTCAAAACCAGAACAGCCTCTAGCCCTTATTTCCACCAAATATCACTTCCCAATTATTCTCATGGCTACTTCACTCCCTTCTGAAGCTATCACCAAAAAGGCATTTCCCCTTGGCAAAACCTTCACCTCAGTCTTTGCCCTCCAAGAATTTGCAAAAAAGGCTATGTTTCGATTCTTCATGAAAGCTTACCTTTTAGCAGATTCATTTCCTTTCTCAACCTTCCATCCAGAAAACATGTTTCTTACTGGTTTAACACTTGATCCACCCAATGAAATTACTGAAGATGAGTTATGGTACATCGGTGCCTAAGCTGTCTTATATGCTACTAAGTTGGTTTTAGTTCATTCAACCTTGTCCCATCTCCTTAATCCAGAAAAATCCACCTCTCTTATCTGGACTCTTCTCGAGTGGTTCTCCCCCATTCCCTGGTGGAGAAAGAAATTACAGCAATTAACAGAATTATACAATCTTGATCGCATGCCTGAATCTGAAGCTAAAATGTTCACATCTGTGTTCATTATTCATCGGCCATATTTCCAACATCCAGACACCAACCTTTTCTGGACCCAAGATCAGGTATATGAATATTTCACCACTCCTTATCCTGCCCTCATTGAAAATGAATTCCAGCCCAACCTCAACAATTACCTTTCCCAACTCAATCACCAGACTCCCCCTCATAAGGATATCTTCCACACATCCCTTGGCCCTCAACATGACATGATTATGATTCCCACTCCATCAGCCATATCCAAACCAAAGTCCACCGGTATCATCATCAAGGAAGAAAAACCAGACTACACTGATTTCCTTTACCAAGACTCTCAAGACCCATGGGAAGACTTCCTTCCACTCAGCCAACACCTTCAACAGTTCCCACAACCATCCATGCATGAACCAGGATCATCATCTCAACCTCCGCCTCAGAAAAAAGACAAAGCAACTCAGACATCACCACAACAATTACCACCAGGCTACAGGAGAGATTGTCCTTATCCACCTTGCCGTGGTCCCCGTTGTAAGCATCCAAAGCTCTCCAAGACATATTTCCCAAAAGATAATGATCGTGATCCAGATGAAACAGATTGGTCATCCGAAGACGACTACATGAATCTCCGCTCTCCATAAAGTTGTTTGTCTTGTTGTAATAATTATGTTTTGCTTTTGCTTTATAACTTTGTCTTGTTGTAATCATTAAAGTTTGCTTTTACTTTAAGCTTTTACTTTTGTAAAAGTTATGTCCAAGTCATGCTTTAAGTCTTTGTCGCTTGTAATAATTAAAGGTGTGTAATCAATATGTGTAATAAGTATGTCTTTTACTTTTCAAAAAGATAGGGGTCCTGTCCTATCTTTATGCTTTGGAATCCTTATATAAAGGATTGCTCGCTTCATTGTAAATCATCAGCTATCAAAGCATTATCAATAACAACTCTCGTGTTTTCTAAGCTATGACTTTCTAAACTCTTCTCTCTCTCTGCAAATGAAGTTCTAAAGAAAAGAAAAGAATAAAGGTTTTATCTGTTCATTTTGAAATCTCAAGGAAGTATGCTCTGCACTTGCCTTACAGCAAGGATCCTGTGCATCAGAAAACTTGATAAATTTTATCTGGTTTGGTACCCTATTTTAGACTAAAAGGAAAGTCTGTTTTGGGTTGTAAAACCTACAAAATTGTTTTAAGTATTTTGATGCTCATACAAGTATATCGGCTGGAAACCAGGACTTGCGGGCTACTGGCCCAAAGGACAGTTCTAACTGTTGTAGACCTGGTGTAAACAACGCCACGTACTAATATGGTATTTGATGCTCAATTCCCCTAATAGGTGGCAAACCATTAGGGACCTCATTTGGAAACACATCATCAAAGTCCTGCAACAGAGTCACAATAGCACTAGGCAAAGAAACGTTAAGCTCATTAGTATGTAAACAACCCTCTTTGCACAAAAGTTTAATGATAGGCTGTTTTGAAAAGAAAGCCCTCTTAACTTCGCTCTCTTTTGCAAACAAGTTCAATTGTTGCCTATCTTTTCTCTCGACAATATGTTTTTCTATCTTTCCGCTTGCTTTTCTCTCATTCTCTCTTTCTTTTGTACTCTCCTTTTCTTTTTTTGCATCACTCTCTTTTTGTATTGACTTTTGATCCTCATACACTTGTTTAGGTGTTAAAGGTACAAGAGTGATTTGCTTTTTATTCATTACAAAAGAATATCTGTTTAAGTAACCATCATGTGTCACACACCTATCATATTGCCAAGGTCGCCCCAAAAGAATGTGTCCAGCATGCATGGGTACTACATCACATATAACCTCATCCTTGTATCTCCCAATAGAAAATGAAACCAGCACTTGTTTATTTACTTTAACTTCTCCACAATTATTCAGCCATTGTAGTTTATATGGCCTAGGATGTTTCAAAGTTTTCAAATTCAGTTTTTCAACTAAACTAGTACTAGCTACATTAGTACAACTTCCACCATCAATTATCATACTACATATCTTATCCTCTGCATCCTCTTTTACTTGCATGTTGAGAGCACGCCTAGTAACCATCAATTTACCATCAACAGGATATTCTACACCATCATTAGCATCTTCCAAAGGTGGCATAGGATCATCATCCGATTCACTCTCGGTTCCCACATCACAATCATCCCTCAAGATCATTGCTCTCTTATTTGGGCATTGAGATGCAATATGACCTGTCTCCAAATATTTAAAACACTTAATATCTCTATTTATAGAGTGTTAGGAATCAGATTTACCTTTGCTTTGGTTGCCTTCCTCTTTATGATCCTTGAATGGCTCAATCTTAGGCTTTGAAACAGCCTTTTCATCTTTGCTCCATTTTGACTTCCATGAGGAAGATGAACCCAAATTAGTTCTAGTGGAACCTTTCTTTTTCAATTGTCATTCCACTTTCATGGCCATGTGAACCACGTCTTCCAACTCAACATAGTGCTGCAAGTCAACCACATTAGCAATATCTTGATTTAAACCATGTAAAAATCTTGCCATAGTGGCCTCTCATTCTTCTTCAATGTTGGCTCGAATCATGATTATTTCCATCTCCTTGTGGTAATCTTCCACACTTCTAGAACCTTGTGTAAGACTTTGAAGCCTTTGGTGCAGCTCCCTATAATAATGACTAGGAACAAATCTCCTCCTCATGATGGCCTTCATCTCCTCCCAAGTGTTTATAGGCCTTTCACGATTTCGTCTCCTACTCAAAACAAGTTGATCCCACCAAATTATAGCATAATCAGTAAATTCAACGGCAGCTAGTTTTACCTTTTTCTCCTTAGAGTAGTTGTGGCAATAAAATACTAGCTCCACCTTTTTTTCCCACTCCAAATAAGCTTCCGGATCATTTTTACCTTGAAAAGAAGGAATTTTCAGTTTGATACTCCCCAAATCACGATCTATACATCTTTCCCTTCTATCATCTCTTCCACGCATGTTAACAGTGGCTTGGTCATCAAAATTATCTAGGTCATCACCGTCTTCTTCTCCCATGGCGGCACGCCCTTGATTACCTCTTACATTAGGAGCTATTGGTTGTGGCCCCCTTTGTAGATTGGCTATGACAGTGTCTTGCCTCTCCAATTTGTCACGAATCTCTCCAAACATCATATTCATGTGCTCAAATTATTGTTGCATGGCTTTGAGCATGAATGATTGGTCTACAGCTTCTTGATCTTTTGACATATTTTTTAAATGAAAAAAAATGTTAGCAAAAAAAAAAAAAAAACTCACAACACTCCCTCACGTGTTTCACTCAATTTGATGTCACTTAACTCTCGTGTTTAACACACAAATTGGCTTTTACCCTCTAATGATCTCACAAACTTTTTTTTTTTTATTAACCACACTTAATTCTCTCTTTCAGTTCTTTATTGAGCTAAATAAACAAAATCAAGAAAAACCCAGGTGGCACACCAAATATGACGAATCAACACACTAAACAAAGAAAAGGAATTAAGAGGACACAAAGACAATAAGGAATTTGATGAAAAGAAAGCAAGAAAGCAAAGGAACACAATTGATTTTGTTTGCAAACAATGTCAAGGAAAAGGATTAACCAAAATTCAATTTGATGAAAGTAGGAATACTTGATTCCTTTTGCAAGCTTTTTTTTTTTTGGTACGTTTTTTTTCTCTCTTTTGTTTTTTTTGATAATCAAAATATATAAGACCTTCAAACCTGATTAAAAACTAGCTCTGGTACCAAATGATGCGAATCCCACAATGAAATTTTGAAACCCACACTTAAATTGAAGTTTCAACTTCCCAAGAAAGTTCTAAACAGATTTAACACAAACAAAACCTTGACCCAATGCTTAAGAAAACATGAACCAAAGGTATAGAGAATGATATTGACGCCACACTCAAGAAGTAGATGAGAAGGTGAGTAATAAGTCTAAATTTGGAACACCACAAGAATGCTATTTCTTGATAAGTTCACTAGTTCTCAAAAGAACCAATGAAAGAATAATCTTTCAAATTCAAATAACATTAATCTCTAATCCCTTACATAGCAAGGTTGCTAAGTTTAAATACACCAATAGAAACCCAAGATCTTAACAATACAAATGAAAACATTGGAACAACCCTCCAAGTATAGGTTTGTCGAAGGATGCTTCAAAAAGTCTTCACCAACCAACCATAATTAATGCTATTATTGACAAACTTAATGCTAACCTACCATAATTAATGCTATCATTGAAAAACTTATTGTTAGCCCACCATCATTGATGGTAGACTTACCTTACACATTGACAAACTTGAAACAAAAACAAACAAATGAAGTTGAAAACAAAGGAGTCGTTGAAAATTCCAAGTCTGAACAAGCTGTAATGAATTGGTCATAACACCTTCTAGAGAACTCCAAATCCTACTCTGTAAAATATATTGGAAAGGTAACTTAATTATCTTTCCAACGGTGTATAGCTTCCATATTACTTCGGCCTCAATCAATACCAGTTTTATTCCGAAGTTGCCTTTGCTGCATTTGATCCAAGTTACAAAGCTCTTGGTCTTTGAGTCATCAGCACATACTTGGCTTGATTTATGAAAATTCCTTCCTCATTTTGTTTTATTTGCAGCCCAAGGAAGTACTTCAACCCTCCCATCATACTCATCTAAATTCTTTACTCATATAGGATGACAATTCATTAGTAGAACCAAAGATAATATCATCTACATATATTTGAAAAACAAGTATATCTTGGTTCTTATGCTTAACAAACAGAGTAGTATTTGCTTTTTCAATTGAAAAAATGTTATCCAACAAGAAATTCTTAAGCCTATCATACAATTCAACTTAGAAACATGATTTGGAAATTTTTGATTTTCACATGCACTTCTTTCATAATATAACCATTTAAGAAAGCATTTTTGACATCCATTTGGAATAAAATGAAATCTTTATGACATGCAAATGCTAACAACATCCTAATGGATTCTAATCTAGCTACGGCTGCAAAAGTTTCATCAAAATCAATTCCCTCTTCTTTGAGAAGACCGGATTCATCCATTTTATTTCTAAGCACCCATCTAGTGCCTATAATGGACTGATGTTCCAGTTTATGAACTAATTCCCACATTATTTCTCTCAAATTGCCATAATCCAAGATTCATCATTTTCTGCATCCGCAAAGAATTTTGGTTCAATTTGAGATATGAATGCAGCATGCTCACAAGTATTTCTAAATGATGATCTAGTTATATGCTTCGTGAGGGATCTCCTAAAATTAAGTCTTTAGGATGAGAAGAAACATACCTTGGGGAGTGATTTAGAAGTACCTTCATTGTGCTCTGCATTTGTTTCTTCATGTTGCAGCAACAACTTTCTTCGCAGAGGAGGGGTTAGATTCATCAAACATAACATGCATAGATTCTTCCACAACTAGAGTTCCTTTTTTATAAACTCTATAAGCTTTGCTTGAGTTTGAATACCCAAGAAAGATGCCTACCTTTTGTCAGATTTATTTCCATTTTCAACATTTCATCCAGAAAACTTGTTCCTTACAAGTTTAACCCTAGATCCCTCTAAAGATATCTTAGAAGATGAGTTATGGTACATTTGGTACCTAACTGTCCTCTATGTCACAAAACTGATTGTGCCTGTAACTCTTACTTTGGAACATCTTCTCAATCCAGACAAATTAACCACCTCTCACCAACTGCCCAAAAGTAGACAATTACCCTTGAACACCTTGTCATCTAGATCACAAACATCCAAAGCATTCAAATAAATTAAAAGTTCTTTTTCAAAAGGAGAAGACGACACCGACAGCTCATCAGATGAAGATTACATGAATCTATCATCTCTATAATTAAAGTAGTTTGTCTTGGCTTGATTTTTTAAAAAAGTTATTTGTTTTCATGTAATTATGAGTGGTTCACTTTTTCAAAGCTTGTAATAATTAAAGCATGAGTCATGGTTTAATTTGTCTTTATTACTTTTACCTTAAGACTTTAAAAAGTGTTTGTCATTTGTCAAAGTTTGCTTTTACTTTCTAAAAAGATAATTTTGATAAGGATTGTTGGCATCATCCTTTATATAAAGGATGTTCTCCCCCGTTGTAATCAGAACTCGTTTGAAGAAATAAAATTCAGTATGCTTCAATAATCATGAAATTCTAAACTTCTCTTCTCTCTCTACAGTAAAGATCCAAGGCTTTAAAAGAAAATAAGAAAACTTAAATCTGTTCATTCTGAAATCTTAAGGAAGTATGCTCTGCACTTGCCTTTGCAAGAATCCTGTGCATTAGAAAACTTGATAATTTTTATCTGATTTAAGGAAAGTCTGTTTTGTGTTATAAAACCTAGAAAGAAAATGTTTTAACTTTTCTGTAGTTGTCTGTACTGACATTTCTCTGGCACACATATCTACTACCACAGTGTGTTCAAAGAGATTTTAGCGGTAAGGTATGGTATTCAGAAATTCAAATATCATCTCATTGGCTACTACTTTTTTGTCAGGCAAAAATGTTCCAGAAAAGATGTTGCTCAGACTAAAAGATTGGTTTTCAAAATATGACTTCTCTGTAAAGCATATAAAAGGAGAGCAAAACCTCATCCCTGACATGCTCTCACGACTTGCAAAGCCAGAAAAATATTTGTTTTTCATAGCCTCAAACCACCATTTTCCAATCATTTTCATGGCTACTTCACTCCCATCACAAGCCATTACCAAGAAAATCTTTTGCCAACATCCAATGTTGGGTTTTCTATCTTTCCAAAGCTCATATGGAGTTTTATTGAGATGATGTCTAATCAACACATAATTTAAAACATAACAAGCAGTGTTGACGGCTTCGGCCAAAAAATACTTAGGTAAAGAATTTTCATTCAACATGGTCCTAGCCATTTCTTGAATAGATCTATTCTTTCTCTCAATAACTCCATTTTGTTATGGAGTTCTAGGTGATGAAAATTGATGCACAATGCCTAAATTATTGCAAAATGTTTCAAATGCATAATTTTCAAACTCTCCTCCATGATTACTCCTAATGCATGCAATACCATATCCTTTTTCATTTCGAACTTTCTTAAGGATTAAAAGCATCATCCTTATTAGCTAATAATAATACCCATGTGTATCTTGCAAAATACTTGCCACTTAAGCTAATATATCTTGAAGGTCCGAACAAGTCTATATAAAGTAATTGAAAAGGTTTGGAGCAGAAATATGATTTTTGCTTTTAAAAGAGGTTTTGATTTGTTTAACAAATTGACATGCTTCACAAATTCTATCTTTTTGAAATCTGATTTTTGGAAGACCTTTAACTAAATTGTTTTTGGAAATCTTTTGAATTATCTCCAAAGGAAAGATTTCTATAGTTCTTGATCTTGGTAAAATTTGAAAACCAAGAGTAATTCCCTGTCATATCTTGAACATCCACTGTCCAAGTACCACTTGTTTTTCCTTTTCTTTGATCCCTGTAGAAAAAGTTACTAAGTTTTAGGTACCCAAAACTTCTTGGGTCCTTGAGTGTTAGCAATGGTGTCTTTTGGAACCCAAACTCATTTCACATCATAATATGCATTTCTTTTCACTAGACATTTATTTTTCATATTACCATCTTGATCACAATAATGACATACAACATGATTGTTAATAGAGGTACTCTTCATTATAGCCAATACCTCCTTTGTCAAACACACATTTGATGGATAAGTGTATATCGGCTGGAAACCAGAACTTGCGGGCTACTGGCCCTAAGGACAGTCTTGTGCTGTTATAGTTCTGGTGTAACAACGCCACATATAACTACCCAGATGGTATCAGAGCCAAACAAAATGAAAAGAGGTGGTATCATTAGTAATTTCAAATAACATTATTTGTACTCCTAAAAGAAGATCTCAGAAACATGGAAACAACAACTTCATCTTCAACTTCTTCTTCCTCTTCTTCATCTCATATCTCTTTGTCTTCTACTCTCTCCTTACCAAAGAACTGCCAAAAACATGTTACCTCAAAAATCAAAAACTTAATTAAATACTCTTACATTCTTGAGTCTACTCAGATTAATGAATCACAGTTCCCTATCATGAGTCCTTACAGCCTCTACAAACAAAAAACTTCTTTTACAAGAAGCATCTGAACCCTTATCAACACTAGAAGACCTCTCCCAAAAAAATACATCCAGTCATCCAGACTAGATCAGTGTGCCCTCCAAGCCTCTATATGTCACTTGGAAACGAGAAGGTATACACATCTTCATCTTAGTGGTGTTAGATTAATTCTTACACTCCATGGCAGAAAAGGCTTACCTATCACAGCTAGAATTGCTCTTCTAGACATAAGGTTTAAACAGTATCAACATGCTATTATGGGAACCATCCTGACAAGACTTCATGCTGGTAGTGTTTTGTTGACTTTTTACCCAAATTTCAACATGTCTCTAAAAGATCCCAACCTGCTAACAACCTTGAAAGTTCAAATCCAGCTCCAGGGAGCAGAACAAACACCCACTTCTAAAATTGCAACCCTCCATCACCAAATAGTGTATCGATTACAAAATCATGCACTAGATCTCCCTACAGCCCACACAACATCAAATGCCCTAATGATCCTTGCCAACCATAATCCAAATTCCCAAGTAGATTCAAAAGCAAGAATTGCTCAAACTAATGCCTCTTGAATGGCTAACCAATTATGAGCATTTTCATCAAAACTTTGAACCAGTTCAAACTACAGAACAGACAGAAGCTGTCAGACAACTAAAGGTGATAGCCCAGTCACCACCTCCACTCAGAATTCCCACTGATGGCCAGCGATAATTACTGGAGAAACAAGTCAAACTGTCTTTCTAAACACCTGAAACCAAAGCCATCTCAGAAACCCCAAGGTTGCAATGATCACAGCAGCATCTACTGCTCAAGAGAAAAATCTCCCAATCCATGGTTTTTTGGCAGATGGATATCTTGTCTATCCTGATAAAATCAATGGACATTTCTTATGGGATGTTCCTTAAGCACACATGTGCAATCCAGATTGTCCTTGCTTGGATGATATGGATATTGATGATGAACTGGAAATTATGTGAAGAAGAAAAAAGAAAAAAAAAACATTCCCATCCTAAATCCCCTTGCAAATCATTCCCTCCACAACCTCCACAAGACCCAAAGCCTCCTACACAAACAGTTCAACCCAAAATAAGATCATGCCTAATGTTTTCAGGTCAGTCTTATGATGAAACCTTTCCTCCACTTGAAAAACAAATTGACCCTTAAACCAAAGTTGTCTCACAACCTTTTGTCCAGTCTCCAATTATATCCTCTGGACAACTTGAAGCACCAAAACAATATGAAGTTGTTTTGAATTGGCAAACAAAAAATGCCAATGCTCAAAATCAGACACTACATCAACTTGGGTAAAAGATTGATTGAGTTGCCAATCAAGTCTCACAAATGGAAACAAAAGTTAATTCTATCAACAATCGTCTTGAACAGATTTACATAAATCTACAAGACAGAATCTCTGAATTGGATAAAAATCTCAGAATGATGATTAATAATCAAGTATGGGGTCCAGAATTCAACATGAAGGAAGCAGATATTAGAAAACTCAATGCAGAGTTAGCCAGAATTGATGCTGATAAAGCCCGACCATCATTGTTCACCAAAACACAATCTATTCCAATCCCCGTTCCAATGTTTGACAGTTATCAACCTTTCTATACACCATTCAGACCAGAACTAGTATATAACAATCAATTTTTTGGTTTTTCCCATCTTCACACTCCAAGCCTAAATATTCCTTAAAAACCCTCTTCGCTGAAAAAATCCAAACCAAAGGTAAAAATTTCAGAACCAAAACCCAAAACAAGACCTGGTGGGATTCTCCAACAACAACTCCTAAACCTCCCAAAAAAGATAAAAGCCCAGTTGATTAATACCACTACCATGGTGTTGAAAATCAGAGTTCATCCTCTGAATCTGATCATGAACCAGATTACTCCTCTTTCTTTTCACCCGTATCTACAGAATTCAACAATACTTCTTCTGACTTAGAATCAGAATATGCTGATATTTCTAGTCTGTTAATGGCAACAAAAGCAGAAGAACCAAGTGCCTCAACTCCTATTGTTGAAAGTTCTGATGATGAAAACAATGATCAAACTTCACATACTGAACCAGTACCACCAATACCTCCTCCACCTACTACTGATCATTCTTCAAAACCATCTTCCTCATCATGGTTCACATTTGATGACATTCCTCGCCACAAATGGCCAGCCAGACACTAAGAATTTGCTGCATGGATCGATCTTCAGACGACAAAGCCAAATGCTCAATTAGACACAGTTCTCCGAGAATTCTTATCCCAATCAACAGGTTCCCTTCGGGATTGGCTGGAAAGTCTAGGAGAATACAGACAACTTCAGTTTATCCATCTACAATTGCCACTGCTCTCAGTGTTATCTATGAACAATTCATTGGAGAACAAACAGCCTCTAATGAAGCAGCAAGAAAATAATATCACCAGATGAAATGTTGTTCTCTCAAACGACATCATTTGGAGATGCATTACAAGCGAATGAGCATGCTATTCTATAAGCTGAATGGATTCAATGATCCAACATTGAAGCATGTTTTCATAGCTTCTCTTCCTTTAGAGCTACAACCAGAGCTGCAAAGACAAATCACAGCCTCTAATCTTGACATAGCTAACATCTCTCTTAGAAAGATTTTCTAGATGACTATGTTAGAACTAGATAAAATCTGTGAACAGAAAGAATTCTTCAAGGATCTTATTGAAAACAAGCAACTTTTCTCCTCAGCCTGCAAAAAGCCTTATCTCAAAATTGAGTGCAGAAAAAACACTTCAAGAAACATTTTTACAAATCCTCTAAGTCCAAAAAACCTTTTCGGTACTTCAAAAAGAAACACAACCGTTGTTTCATTTGTAAGAAACAAGGTCATTTTGCCAAAAATTGTCCTCATAAGTCTGCAAAAGCTGTTCGACTCATACAACATCTCCAATATTCTTCAATGCTATTTGAAAATGAAGATGTTGAGTCCAATTTCTTAGAACAGTCAGAACAGAATGAACGAACTGCTTTCATCATTGCAGAGTCATCTAACTCCGATGATATTTCAGTCATTTCCACAGTCCAAGGTATTAATCAAATTTCTAAACCTTTCACTCCATCACTCAAGCTTTCAATTCTTCCTTCAAAGTTTCACAAACACATTCCGGTCATTGTTTTTATTAATACTGGTACAAAAACCAGTATGATTGATCCCTTAGTCCTTCCTTCAAGTTATTGGGAAAATCATTCAAAGTTCTTCAGAGCAGTTAATGGAGAAATTTTTGAAACCAAATTGATTACCAAAAACCCATTGGTATTCAATTTTTTTCAAATTGCATTATGTGGAAAAAAAACTCATAGCCTCTCAACTAGTGAAAAACCTTTGCATCACTCATTCAGGAATCAGATACAAACAGATGTTTCAACCTTATACAGATACTTTACGTCTGTATACATTATCGTATACACTTTCTCCATACCACCATATTTCCCAATCGAGCCATAATCAGTGATGGTGGTGTCCACTTTTGTAATAAATCATTCAAAGCGCTTTTGACAAAGTACTCTATCACTCATAAAGTGGTGACCCCATATCATTCGCAAACTAGTGGCCAAGTTGAGATCTCCAATCATATTAGAAAGGACGTATCATCCGCAAACTAGTGACCCCGTATCATATTAGAAAGGACGGTGAGGCCGGACAGAAAAAATTGGTCATTAAGACTTAATGACGCGTTATGGGCATATAGAATGGCTTTCAAGACCCCGATTGGGATGTCACTCTACAGGCTAGTGTATGGAAAAGCTTGCCACCTACCTGTGGAGCTCGAGCATCGTGCGTACTGGGCCATCAAGAAATTCAATTTTGACATGCAGCAAGCTGGCTCAGAAAGACGATTACAGCTGGCAGAACTTGAAGAAATTCACAATGATGCATACGAAAATGCCAAGGTTTACAAGCAGCGAATGAAAGTCTTTCATGATAAGAAAATTTTGAGAAAATCTTTTACTCCAAGTCAGAAAGTACTTTTATTCAATTCTCGCTTGCACCTATTCCCAGGTAAGCTACGCTCTCGATGGTCTGGCCCCTTTATTGTTCATACTATTTTTCCACATGGGGCAATTGAAATTAAGGATCCAAAGAATGGTGTCACGTTTAAAGTTAATGGTCAAAGATTAAAGCCATATCTAGAGTACCAACCACATGGAGAGGACACCGAAATAAATTTGAGTGGCCCACCACATTTGAATTGAGATTTTTCTGTCTTTTCGGTGATTTGATTTTTTCTTTCTTTTTATTATTCTTTTGCTAATTAAAATTATTCGTGCATAAGTGTGTTTATTTAACCATTAAGTTTTCTTTTATCATTGTTAATCATGTGTACCTCAGTTAAATAGATCCTCTTAGACCATCTTGGATGACTCTCACGTGTAAAATCTCATCTCATAAGGCAGATTCGATTTTGTAAAACACATCGTATTTAGGCTTTGCAACCACCAGAGTTAGTATTCCACGTTGAGGATTTAGAAAGCCAACTCAGAGATATTGAGAGAGGTTTCTACAACATCCAATTGGAGCTAGAGGTAAATTCCATAAGAGGACGATGGTAATTTTCTTTCTGTGTTTTTGTTTGTTACTCCGTTTGTGTGTTTTAGTTTGTCACCCCGGTTAAGTGGCGGATAACGGTACTCCGTGACAATCAAGTGGGCTACTTCAGTTTCCCATAATTACTGATCTTCTGAGGCGTAGGTATGGACAGGAACGAGATCTTGGCAAAGCTTCACAGTAGATTTCCTTCACTTCCTCAGAATGCCTCTTTACAATCTATAAATCTCGGTCCGAACGCATGCGATTGCTCATGAGGAATAACATACCTGGTGATATCCGTTGGTTAATCGAGGCTAAAGTACGAATGGCAGGTGAGTTGCCTCCTAAATTTATTGCATACATGCCTGGTTGTGGAAAAGGAAATTACGCAAGAAAGCAAAGAGCTCGAAAAATTTCGGTTGCTTGTCATAAGTGTGCCAGAATGAGATGCGATAAAAAAAGCATGTTCTTTAGGAATGATGTCTGATAACAGAGAAAATAAGATTCAATTCATTAGGGATGGCTTGAATAAGGAGTCATTGGATGATATCCTTTTGTCTCTTGAAACGCATCCTAGTGGATATGTGCAAGGAGCGATTCTCCAATTATGGCCATTATTCCAGAAAGAGCATGCACGATACAGTCTCGGGAATCTGACTATAAACGACCCTGTTTGCCGGTTTATAAGAAAACTGGATGGGAAGCCTATCCTCGACCCATATAGGGCGTTGAAGCCGTTTCTGGACGTAAAACCAGAGGAAGATGTGAGCTACAGTCGCAACTACCCGTAAGTATCCTTTTACTTCACTGTTATTTTACTATTTGCATTATTGTCTTTAATAATTTTATTTTATCATTGTTTGCTTTTTCTTTTTAATGTTTCCTTTTTGACTCTCGAGCCATGTGCTTTACACGTTAATTGACATAGACATGATACCTCATTCATAGCTGTGACCCACTGCTGCCAAGATCCTTAAATATGATTCTTTTGTTTGCACTCACAAATTATTTTTGAGAAGTATCCCAATGGCAGCCACTCCCAATAAACAATTCAAGAACATTTGTCTGCTTTCTGGATTTAACTATGGCAAATATAAAGAGTTCGTTGAGACAACCATTGATCTTGGTCAAAACATAGCAGCAAGGAAATTACACTTGGTATATGGTGGAGGTGATCGATGGTTATCAAAACTGGTCTCAGAAGTTGCTTATGTCAAAGGGAGCCAAGTGTTAGGCATCATCCCAACAACCCTAAAACCTTTGGACTGTTTGTATGACTCACCGACTGGAGTATGCAAGAAAGAATAACTGAAATGCTTAATCATGCTCATGCTTTTATTTTCTTACCAAGGGATCTTGCAACTCTAGAGGCACTTATCACATTAACATCTTGGTCCATCTGCACATTCATTAGAAACCCATCAGTTTGATAAATGTCAATAACTTTTATGATGGCTTTATCGCATTTCTTAACCATGCAATAAAAAACTATTTCATTCCTCCCACAGCGAAAAAGCTTTTTATTTGTGCTCACACTGCTAATGAGCTACTTGATCTGTTACAAGCTTATAAACTAAAGCCAGATCCAGGGACCTTGGTATTGGAGTATCCAACTAATGATGGTAACAGTAGCCGCAGTAAGAAGTACAAATTAGATTTAACTCTCCGCCTGTAAATATTTTCTTTTGTGTTGCACCATCCAGGTGATGTCTTTTAAGCTCTACTTCTTTTCTTTAAAACATTGAGGATAATGTTTCGTTCTGGTTGGGGGGAGGGGATAGTTGACAATTGTAGAATCTTGGTTAAGTTTTTACTAATTTTTTGTTGTAGAAACTCACTGTTGCTAACTTTTTGTGTTGAAGATGGCTGAATATGGAGTGTAGTTACTCTAGAAATGCATATTCTTCATTTAAAAAAATAAAAAAAACAAAAACCAAAAGAAAAAAAAATTCCAAGCATTTTCTTTTTCTTTATTAAGCTTTGATGTTCATTTTTTTTCTTCTTTTTAATTTCTCCTTTATAAATATACATTTTAAAATTTTTTAATCGAAGATGGCTGAATATGGAGTGTAGTGCCTCTAGAAACGCATCTTCTTAGTAAAAAATAAAAAAATTCTAGACATTTTCTTTTTCCATCATTTTAATTATAACCTTTCTACTCAGTCTTTCTGCATCATTTTCACATTTCTGCATGCATATTTTCTTTTCGTGTTTAGAATAGGTTGGGGGGTAGAATGTTGTTTATTAAAAAAAAATTCGTATGATTTATTTTAACTTTGGATGACATGATGAATTTCAAATTTTAGTATTTGTATTATCTTTGGTCTTAAGAGATGTTACGCCATGTTTGCTACCTACATGTTGATGTCGAAGACAAATATGAGTTGCTTGAAAGAATGCAATGTCATAATGAATACCAAGTGAGTTTTTGAGCCTGTCATTTTTCTTGAATAGTAACCTTTTTTGTCCATTCTTCATACAACTTAGCAGTTTATTATTTTATATATGATCTCTAGATTTCTTTTGAGTTAACCCTTAAAAAAAAGTTGTAAAAAAAAGAAAAAAATGTGTGTTGCTACATCTGGAGGTCCATCTAATTAGTAAATATGGAAGATTATTTGGAGCTCTAAAAGACGATGGAAAGGCCATCTTTGACCCGTTTGAGCCTTTCTAGCCATCCTTTTTATGAAATATCCATAGTTAACCCTTTTGAGCCTTTAAAAAAAAAACTGTTCTTTGTCAACTTATCATCTTGACCTACTCCGATTTGGAGTATTACCCAATATCTTATAAGTTCCATCACCTATTCATGTTTGAGAAAAATATAAATAAATTGTTTTGTTTAGTAAAGTTGTGCAATACCCAAAAAAAGAAAAAGAAAAAAAACAAAGTTCTTTAAAAAAAAAGAAGAGGGATATACAATAATAATAAATAAGTAAAATGCACCTTTTAATTTCCAAAAGATATTTATTTTTCTCAAACATATATTTTTTTTTTCTCTATTTCCCTTTCTTTGTTAGCCATGCCCCTAGCCTACATTACATCCTAATAAAAGTCCTTCTTGATTTTAGGGAACTATAGTCTGAAGTAGAAGCTAGTTATACGGGCTAAAAAAATGTAGTGATGCATAAAAAAATAATAAATAAATAAATACATTGGGTTGACTAGTATTTTGTTTGAGATCACATTATTTCTAAGCTGTGGGCATATTCCTTTCGTCTTGGTGAGAGTGTGTGATATTATTTCTTTATTATCTTCACTCAATTTATCATTCATTGAAGTGACAATTTTTATTGGGTTTAATTTCCTTGTGAGAGTGTCACTATTACCGGTGAGATTTTGGGGTTTGACATGTGATTCTTGAAAGTGGCTTGATTACTATAGCTGTGACAAAATCTGCTGGACTGATGCATGTGGATGGTTGATGTGGGTGTGATGTTTCTTTAGACTGCAGATAATGCTTATACTTTTATTTGATTGCTATCATTAGTCTGATTGAATGAACACGATTGTTTAAAAAAAAATTATTTTGGATATGAATTTTATTTTCACTTTATTTGCTAGGGACTAGCAATAAGCTGGTTGGGGGTGTGTTGAGTGTTAGAAAGTATATATTTATAAAGGAGAAAATCGTCATTTTGTGCTTCAAGTTTTACTAACATTCCTACTTTTATGTTTTAAACTTTTTGTGATTTAATTATGTGTGTTTTATTTTAATTAAGTATTTTATGTATTTTAGGGGCATTGTGGTCATTTCACAATGAACGAGAGATCAGACGGCAAAACAGACATCACTTTTGAACTCAGGACAGTCGAAAACCTTTGGAGGAGCAGAAAAGAAAAAATGGCACTGTTCACATTACGGCACTGTTCACATGTACTGTACTGTTCATGGGATTGTTCACGACACTGTTCATACCGCGTCACTGTTCACACCGTGTGCAAACCGTGTTACTGTTCAAAACCGTGGTCAAATCGCGTACTGTTGACTGATGACGTGGGGCAATCCTAAGCGTCCGAATTGTTTTTAATCCGATGGCCATGATTTATTCAGTGTATCTATAAAAAGGGGGCTCTCCCCCCCTATTTCAACATGCCTGAATCCATTTTTGAGCTTAGTTTTCTGTAATTCTTTCTCCATCTTGTATTTTCTATG
Source organism: Atalantia buxifolia (assembly GCA_030444775.1). Lineage (NCBI taxonomy): Eukaryota > Viridiplantae > Streptophyta > Magnoliopsida > Sapindales > Rutaceae > Atalantia > Atalantia buxifolia. The sequence goes on from CM059833.1 coordinate 11,622,690, forward strand.
TATTTTAATAAATTCCCATTTTACCCTTAGTTCAATTATGAGTAGCTAATTTTCTTTCAAGCTTGGGTTGAAGGTGAAGTCTCAATATGTGTCATGGGCTTTATTTGGTAAATTTACTTTCTCTTCCCCTTTAATTTCTGTGGACAAATAATAATAATCTTGGCTAGTTACCACCCTGGTTTCACCGGCACTCTAGTACAAGGTTATTATTGTTTGGCACGATAAGCCCTTAGCACCATATTGATTAGAGTGGTTAATGAGGTGTGGATTCCCCCCTCATGATTTAATTGACACTAATAAGGAATATTTAGCCCATGGTGCATGTTGATATGGATCCAGATACTCAAGTACTTTATTTCAATAGTTCCTAGTTTAATTTATTCTCGCCATTCTAATTTAAATTCTAACATAGTTTATATCAATTTCACCACAAATCCAACCACCCACTTATCTAATTAAAATCAACCTCCTCGTGGGATCGACACTTAACACCATTGATCTATTCTACAATATATTTGTGAGCTTGTGAGTTCAACAAAATTTGCACAATAGCTGGACTGTGAAGTCATATTTGGCGAACCAATTTTTTAGGCTGAGTAATTGCTTGTCAGGAAGCAATTTGTTCTTGAAGTCAAAGATTTTTGGAAAAGAGGAATTGTCCATGTTGATGAGGAACTTGTGGCTAATCAGATGGAACTCAAATTTTTTAATTCCATATATCACCGCCAAGATTTCTTTGTAGATCACTTGGTAGTTCTTCTCTGAATCTTTGTATTGGCCGCTGGCATGAGCACAGTAGTGGTCTGTTTTGTCAATTCTTTCAATGAGAACAGCACTCCAATAATCATCGCTGGCATCAGTCTGGAGGATGCGCTGGCCATCATCAGTAGGAATTCTGAGTGGAGGAGGTGACTGGGCTATCACCTTTAGCTGTCTGACAGCTTCTGTCTGTTCTGGTCCCATGGTTGACACTGTTTCTTGAGCATGCGTGAAAGCTTGCTGGTGTGGACCGCTACTTTAGGAATAAGTCACGGACATAATTAATAATGCCGAGAAACTACTGTATTTGCTTTTTACTGAGATTTGTGTCTGGGAACTTTAATAATTCTGCCGCAATATGTGGACCTGGATGGTAGTGGCCATCTTTAATTACCATGCCAAGAAAGTCAATTGATTCTTTTGCGATGTTGCTTTTCTTTTTTGAAAGCATGATTTCATGTGCCTGGATAATGTGATAGAAATCATAAAGGAGTGTATGGTGGCTATCATGATCAGTTGAGAAAAGTAAAATATCATCGACGTAAACCAGGGCATGATGGAAGATAGGATTGAAGATTTTGGTCAACTTTAAGACCAAAAGGCATGACAGTCCACTGATAATGAGCATCAGGGATACAGAAGGCTGTTTAAGGACGGTCAACTGGTAAGATACCAAATTGCCAGAAACCAGCTTTTAAATCGAACTTAGAGAAGATACGAGCCCCTTGAAGATGGACAAATAAGGATTGAATTTTTGGAAGGGGAAACTTATCATCTTTAAGAAATGAATTAAGTGGCTGGTAATCAATAACTAACCTTTTCTTACCACGAACTAATTCAGACCTTTTTTCAACATAGAAGGCTTGACAAGCCCAATCTGAATCAGTGGGTTCAATGAGACATTGCTGAAGCAACTGAGAACATTCTTGCTTAGCACGTGAGAGGTCAGTTGGAGACATTTCCGGACGAGATGCTTTTGTGGGGTTTATGTCTTCGTTGAGTTTGAAAGGAAGGTGGATGAAGAACTGTTCATTTTTCCAGAGAGGAAAGGGATGATGGAACTGGGAATGACTTTCTGGACAGAATTGTAAGAGTTTTTGGGAAATTTCTATGTATGGAGAAGGTGTTTCAGATAATGTATACAAACGTAAAGTATCTGTATAGGGCAAAAACATTTGTTTGTAGCGAATTTCAGAAGGGGTGATGAATAGGTTTTTAACAAATTGGAGAATGTCAAAACCTATAACCAAATCTTTGTCTAGAAGATGAGAGACTACAATCTTTTTCTAAATAATACAATTCGGAAAGAACTGAATACTAATGAGTTTTTTGGTAATCAAGGTAGTTTCAAAAATTTCACCATTGACTACTTTGAATATCTTTGAATGATTTTCCTAACATTCTGAAGTAAGAATAGAGGGATCAACTATACTGGTGTCTGATCCAGTGTCAACAAATTCAATAATAGGAATGGGTTTGTGAGACTTGGAGGGAAGGACGGACACTTTATGTGAAGGTTTTCGTGTGGTGGAGACTTGGTTGACACTTTGAACTGCAGAAATGACAAAAATATCATCAAAGTCAGATGACTCTGCAATAATGAAAGCAGTCTGTTCATCTTGTTCTGATTGTTCTGAGAAATTGGACTCAACATCTTCGTTTTCAGAGAGCATTGAGGAATGCTGGAGATGTTGAATAAGTCTAACAGCTTTTGCAGACTTTTGAGGATAGTTTCAGGCAAAGTGACCTCGTTTCTTGCAGATGAAACAACGGTTGGATTTCTTTTTCCTGTACTGGGAAGGGTCTTTCTTTCTAAAGTAATGGAAAGGTTTTTTGGATTTTTTATGGAAGTGTTTTTGGAAATGTTTTTTCTTTTTGGTTGGACAAACACACTTCTTGTCATCTTCGCATTCAATCTTGAGATAGGGTTTTTTACAGGCTGAGGCAAATGGCTGTTTATTTTCAATGAGGTCTTTGAAAAATTCTTTCTGTTCACAGAGCTTATCTAAACCAGACATGGCCATTTGGAAAATCTTTCCAAGAGAGATGTTGGCTATGTCGAGAGTAGAGGCTGTGATCTGTCTTTGTAGCTCAGGTTATAACTCCGAAGGAAGAGAGGCTATGAACACATGTTTGATGGATGGATCATTGAATCCATTTAACTTGTAGAACAACAGACTCATTCTTTTGTAATGAGTTTCAAACAGGTGTCTTTTAAGAGAACAACATTTCATTTGGTGATATTTTTTTCTTGCTGCTTCAATGGATGCAGTTTTGTCACCAATAAATTGTTCATAGATGATTGAGAGAGCTAATCCAGTTGTAGTTTGCATAAACTGGAGCTGTCTGTATTCTCCTAAACTTTCTAACCAGTCTCGTAAGGAACCCGTTGTGCGGGTCATGAATTCTTTGAGAACTGATTGTGAGGTAGCATTTGGCCTTGTTGATTGGAGATCAATCAATGCATCAAATTCTTAATATCTGGCAGGCCATTTGTGATGAGGAATGTCATCAAATGTAAACCAAGAAGCCAATGATGGCTTTATTGAACCATTAGAGGCTGATGGAGGCTCAGGTGGAATAGGCAAAACAGACCTGTTTGAAGATTCAGAGGGTACTTGATCAAGGAAGGTCGAGCTTTTTAAACATAAATCCTGGCTAACTCAATTTTGAATTTTCTGATCTCTGCTTCTTTTCTATTGAACTCTGGACCGTAGATATGATTATTAATCATTCTTCTGAGATCTGTATCCAATTCATAGATTCTGGATTGCATATTTATGTAAATCTGATCAAGGCGACTGCTGATGGAACTTTATTTCAGTCTGTGAGACTTGATTGGCAACTCGATCAATCTTTTTTCCCAACTGATGAAGTGTTTGATTTTGGACACTGGCATTTTTTGTTTGCTAGTTCAAAACAGCTTCATACTGTTTTAGTTCTTCAATTTGTCCAGAGGATGTAACTGGAGTTTGGACAAATGGTTTTGACACAACTTGGGTTTGTGAATCAACTTGTCTTTCAAGAGGAATAAAGGACTCATCATAAAATTGGCTTGAGAACATTAAGCACGATCTTATTTTGGGAGGTTTTGGATTTGGTGGAGGTTGTGGTGGAAATTGTTTACAAGGAGTTTTTGGATGAGAAGGTTTTTTCGTTTTCTTTTTTCTTCTCCTCATAATTCAATTTCATCATCAACATCCATATCATCCAGACAAGGACAATCCGGATTACACATATGGGCTTCAGGAACATCCCATAAGAAATGACCATTGAGTTTGTCAAGATAGACAGGATATCCATCTGATGAAAAACCATGGATGGGAAGCTTTTTTTCTGGATCAGTTTGTACTGTAATGATCATTGCAGTGTAGGAAAGCCTTAGACCTTTTGAAAATGGGATAGTCTCAGGTTTTTGAAAAGATAGTTTGACCTGTCCATCATTTCTTCTTTCAAAAGTGGCTTGTGTGGTTTGAATTGGTTCAGAATTTTGATAGAAGTGCTCATAATTGGTTAGCCATTCAAGAGGCATGAGTTTGAGCACATCTTGCTTTTGGATTTATTTGGGAATTTGGATAATGGTTGGAACTTTGTTGATATCAGCAAGGATCATCAGGGCATCTGATGTGGTTTGGGCTGTAGGTAGATCTAGTGCATGATTCTGTAATCGATACACTATCTGATGATGAAGGGTTGCAATTTTGGAGGTTGGAGTTTGTTCTGCTCCCTGGAGCTGAACTTGAACTTTCAAGGTTGTTGGCAAGTTGGGATCTTCTCGGGATAGAAAGTCAACAAGACACTTCCAGCATGGAGAGTAGTCAAGATGGTTCCAATAACAACGTGTTGATACTATTTGAACCTTGTATCTAGAAGAGCAATTTTGGTTGTAATAGGTAAGCCTTTTCTGCCATGGAGAGTGAGGATTAATCTAACACCACCAAGGTGAAGATGAGTATACCCTTCTTGTTTCCAGGAGGTTATGAGATCAGATGGTATCTCCAAAATGACATATTGTTCACTTTGAGACGCTTTGAGGGCATACTGATCTAATTGAGATGACTGGATGTATTCTTTTGTGAGTGGTCTTCTGGTGAAAATTAGAGTGCGGATACTTCTGGTGAAGGAAGTACTCTGTTTGTAAAGATTGTAGGGACTCATGACTGGGAATTTAGACTCATTCATTTGGGCAGATTCAAGAATATAAGAGTATTCAACTAGATTCTCGATTTTTGAGGCAACATGTTTCTGACAGTTTTTTGGCAAAGAAATAGTAGAAGACAGAGAGATATAAGAAGAAATAACAACACAAGCCACCTTAGGAAGAAGAAATGATGGACAACTCAAACTGTCTTTTCAAAAACCTGATACTATCACAGTTTCAGAAGCTCCAAGGCTTTCCTACACTGTAATTATCACTACAGTACAAACTGGTCAAGAAAAGAAGCTTCCCATCCATGGTTTTCAATCAGATGGATATCCTATCTATCATAACAAACTCAATGGTCATTTCTTATAGGATGTTCTTGAAGCCCATATGTGTAATCCGAATTGTCCTTGTCTGGATGATACGGATGTTGATGATGAAATTGAAATTATGAGGAGAAGAAAAAAGAAAACGAAAAAACCTTCTCATCCTAAAACTTACTGTAAACAATTTCCACCACAACCTCCACCAGATCCAAGCTTGCATCCCAAAGAAATTTTATGTCCCCTCTATGGTGTAGACAGCTCCCATTCATTGCTATTAATGAATCAACCAACCTTCTGTTGGTAGTTTTAGAATCACAAACCCAAGTTGTGTCAAAACCATTTTTCCAAACTCTAGTTACATCCTTTGGACAAACTGAAGAACCAAAACAGTATGAAGCTGTTTTGAACTGGCAAACAAAAAACGTCAGTGTCCAAAATCAAACACTTCATCAGTTGGGAAAAAAGATTGATCGAGTTGCCAATCAAGTCTCACAGACTGAAACAAAGGTTGATTCCATCAGCAGTTGCCTTGGATACAGATCTCAGAAGAATGATAAGCAGAGATCAGAAAACTCAAAACTGAGTTAGCCAGGATTGATACTGAAAAGGCTTGACCTTCACTATTTACCGAGACACAATCTATCCTAATTTCTCCTCCAGTATTTGACACTTACCAACCTTTCTATACACCATCCCAGTCTCAACCAATCTGTAACCAGTTCTTTGGTTTTTCTCACCTTCAACCACAACAAACTCCTCAACCAAAACCTTCTTCACCTAAGAAATCAAAATCCAAAATGAAAATCTCAGAACCAAAACCAAAGGCACTCATTCCTCTTCTATTCCTCTAGAAGACTCAGCAACAGTAACTCTTGAGCCTCTAAAAGAAGACAAACAGCCAGCTAACCAATACCATTACCATAATCTTCAAACTCAAGTTTCATCCTCAGAATCAGAATCAGAATCTAATCCTGAGTCAAATCCATCAGAGTCAAACCCATCCTTATCCTCCTCATCATCCTCAACAAATTTCAATGCTACTTCTTTAGATTCAGAATCAGAATATGCTGACATCTCTGGCATACTCATGGCATCCAAAACTGAGGAAACAGAACCTGCTCAATCATCAAGAACATAATTAATCTTTGAAGTACCCTTTGATATTGAAGAAGATCAAGATGAATCTTCAAACAGGCCTGTTCCGCCTGTTCCACCTGAGCCTCCATCAGCCTCTAATGGTTCAACAAAGCCATCATTGGCTTCCTGATTTACATTTGATGACATTCCTCGTAACAAATGGCCTGCCAGATATCAAGAATTTGATGCATGGATTGATCTCAAATCAATAAGGCCAAATGCTACCTCACAATCAGTTCTCAAAGAATTCATGACCCGCACAATGGGTTCCTTACCAGACTGGTTAGAAAGTTTAAGAGAATACAGACAGCTCCAGTTCATGCAAACTACAATTGGATTAGCTCTCTCAGTCATCTATGAACAATTTATTGGTGACAAAACTACATCTATTGAAGCAATAAGAAAAGAATATCACCAAATGAAATGTTGTTCTCTTAAAAGACACCTGTTGGAAACTCATTACAAAAGAATGAGTCTGCTGTTCTACAAGTTAAATGGATTCAATGATCCATCCCTCAAACATGTGTTCATAGCCTCTCTTCATTCGGAGTTACAACCTGAGCTACAGAGACAAATCACTGCCTCTACTCTCGAGATAGCCAACATCTCTCTTGGAAAGATTTTCCAAATGGCCATGTCTGGTTTAGATAAGCTCTGTGAACAGAAAGAATTTTTCAAAGTCCTCATTGAAAACAAACAGCCATTTGCCTCAGCTTGTAAAAAACCCTATCTCAAGATTGAATGCAAAGATGACAAGAAGTGTGTTTGTCCAACCAAAAAGAAAAAACATTTCCAGAAACACTTCCATAAAAAATCTAAAAGACCTTTCCGTTACTTTAGAAAGAAAGACCCTTCCTAGTACTGGAAAAAGAAATCCAACCATTGTTTCATCTGCAAGAAATGAGGTCACTTTGCCCGAAACTGTCCTCAAAAGTCTGCAAAAGCTGTTCGACCTATTCAACATCTCCAGCATTCCCAAATGCTATCTGAAAACGAAGATGTCGAGTCCAATTTCTCAAAACAGTCAGAACAAGATGAACAGACTGCTTTTATTATCGCAGAGTAATCTAACTCTGATGATATTTCTTTCATTTCTGCAGTTCAAAGTGTCAACCAAGTCTCCACCACATGAAAACCTTCACTTAAAGTGTCCGTCCTTCCCTCCAAGTTTCACAAACCCATTCCTGTTATTGGATTTGTTGATACTGGATCAGACACCAATATGATTGATCCCTCTATTCTTCCTTCATAATGTTGAGAAAATCATTCAAAGATATTCAGAGCAGTCAATGGTGAAATTTTTGAAACTACATTGATTACCAAAAAACCCATTAGTATTCAGTTCTTTCCGAATTGTATTATTTGGAAAAAGATTATAGCCTTTCATCTTCCAGACAAAGATTTGCTTATAGGTTTTGACATTCTCCAATTAGTTAAAAACCTATTCATCACCCTTTCTGGAATTCGCTACAAACAAATATTTTTACCCTATACAGGTACTTTACGTCTGTATACATTGTCTGAAATACCTTCTCCATACACAGAAATTTCCCAGAAACTCCTACAGTTCTGTCCAGAAAGTCATTCCCAATTCCATCATCCCTTTCCTCTATGGAAAAATGAACAGTTCTTCATCTACCTTCCTTTCAAACTCAACAAAGACGTAAACCCCACAAAAGCATCTCATCCGGAAATGTCTCCAACTGACCTCTCACGTGCTAAGCAAGAATGTTCTCAATTGCTTCAGCAAGGTCTCATTGAACCCACTGATTCAGATTGGGCTTGTCAAGCCTTCTATATTGAAAAAAGGTCTGAATTAGTTCGCGGTAAGAAAAAGGTTAGTTATTGATTACCAACCACTTAATTTGTTTCTTAAAGATGATAAGTTTCCCCTTCCAAAAATTCAATCCTTATTTGTCCATCTTCAAGGGGCTCGTATCTTCTCCAAGTTCGATTTAAAAGCTGGTTTCTGGCAACTTGGTATCTCACTAGTTGACCGTTCCAAAACAGCCTTTTATATCCCTGATGCTCATTATCAGTGGACTGTCATGCCTTTTGGTCTTAAAGGTGCTCCTTCATTATTTCAAAAAGCCATAACCAAAATCTTCAATCCTATCTTCCATCATGCCCTGGTCCACATCGATGATGTTTTACTTTTCTTAACTGATCATGATAGTCACCAGACACTCTTTTATGATTTCTATCACATTATCCAGACACATGGAATCATGCTTTCAGAAAAGAAAAGAATCAATTGACTTTCTTGGCATGGTAATTAAAGATGGCCACTACCATCTAGGTCCACATATTACGGCAGAATTATTAAAGTAGTACGTGGCGTTATTAAATCAAAGAGATCATGCTGCAAGAGCATGCTTGGGACCAGTAGCCCGCACTCTCGGATATTCTAGCCAATATACACTTATCAATCAAATACCAAATCCGAAAATCATATTGAAAATAGTTTTTCACGATACCACCTGAAACACGGCACTCACGGCCTTCAAAGAAGGTGAACGTTGTGAAAAAAATAATTTTGTTTTACAAAAATCGGTTTTGGAGGATAAAAACAGGACCTTTTGGGTGCACAGGATCCTTGGAACCAAGGCAAGTGCAGAGCATACTCATTATAGAAATAGAAGTGAATGTATCGTTATTAATTCAAATAACTTCTTTGATTCCTAGAAGAAAGAGAGGATTTAGAGAGACATCATAGAGATATGAAAACTTAATTCGATTAACAACTTCCTCTTTTTCTTTTTTTACAAAGGAGAGAAGGCCCTTATATAGGAGGCCTGGAGACAAACTGATAAGGTGGGACCCTTATCTTTTACAAATCTAATTATTACAAAACTAAAGAGATAAGGTGGGACCCTTATTTTTAACAAAAGTAAAAGTAATAAAACAAACTTTAATAATTAAAGCATGACTGTGCATCCTTTAATTATTACGATAAACTTTACTCTATCAAAACACACTTCAAGAAAAGTAAAGATAAAGCTAAAGCAAGCACAATTATTACAACATGACAAATATCTTAAAGCGAGATAGTTGCATCAGAGGAGTATGTGTCATCTAGATCACGATCTGGATGGGAACATCCTGGAATACATGGCCAAGGGCAGTTCTGACTTTTTGGTGATGGTGGAAGAACTGGTTGTGGGAAATCTTCAACCTGTGTTGAGAACGCTGGGTATTGTGAGGAGGATGCTTCAGGAAAGTCACGTGATGGTGTAGCAGCTTTTCTTTTGTGTGGACTTGGAGGTTCTGGCTCAGTGACAGTGTACTGAGATTTTGAAGGGAGGAGTGACTGGAAATCTTCATATGGATCCTGGGAGTCTTGAAATAAGACATTGGTGTAATCGGGACGGTGTTCTGTAACAAGGATTCCATGTGGACTTGAACTTGAACCTGGAGTACAAGTCTGGGTTTTTGAGACTATTTCAAG